>JACJUM010003147.1:13487391-13608851 GCA_020976665.1 Heortia vitessoides
TCCCATAGGAATTCCAAAGTTCCGACGGCCACGGATATCTCCGTAACTGTTGGTGTGATTCCCGATTTATTATTATTTTCGTGCGCCATAAGTTACATATTATCAAGGGATTACAGAAAGTTATAGGAGCTGATAATCTCCGAAAGAAAACTCAGTGATAAGTTTCCCCCGCAGGATCAAATACTAATAAAATAACTACTGTATTTGGATAATACTCCAGGATTTAGTCTTTAGACGGTAATACGGTAGGCAAAAAATAAATGGAGTTGATCTATTTTTTATTATTGAAAGAGCACAATTTAGTATAAGCATTAATCTGTACGTTTTTATCGATCGATTGCTTAAATGTATTTTTTTGACAGTGAAAACTAAACATCAGCTTGACAAAAGTAAAGTTAGAAAACCTATTTAATAACTATTCATAACAATGATAAAACTGCAAACAATGATATTTAAATTCAGCAAATATAATTGTTTTATTTTATGGTTGAAGGTCGCGATTAAAATTGTTAATTGGCTTTAACACAAAATATTTACTCAAAAGGTTTACTCGTTATTTTTTTTTAATTTTGCTTAATATATTTATATTAAGGTAAAAGGTTGTTAATTCTTTGATATACAGGGAATGGTATTTTTAATTTCATCCATCAATACCAAACGGATTAATGGAACTATTGTGTTGCAGACAAACAAAATATAAAGTGCAGCGTATAGAATACTAAAGAGGACGGTGTCAAAATAACACGCTCTTTATGTATAGTGTTTTAAGATGTTTTGTGCATTGCTGTAAATTGTGTGTAAAGTTGAGCTGAGGGATAAAAATAAAGGATATAATTAAAGAAGCTATTATCACGTTTCTTTGTATACTCAGAAAATACAAAGATCCGGTTTCTTTTGAAAATCCTTAACAATATTCCTTATATTTATGCATATGTTTGTAATAGTAGTCAATGTCTTTATGAAATTTCGGTTCCAAAGGTGGAGGACAAAGGGCCTAAAGAATTGACAAACACTCACTCACTCACTTTAAAATTCGTAATTCGAGTATTAGTTAGTTGAAATCTAAAAATATCAGATTGGGATAACATTGAATTTGATAAGTTTAGCGTTCACTGACGTATTTTTAAATCAATAAATGTGTTTTTAAATAAAAAATAAAGTTTGTCAATTTTTCGGCGACTGGAAGTTTTTAGTGAAGGTAAAGCCTATGTCCGTTTCCGTACTCTCAACTACATGTATGTATGCAGAATTTTAAGAAGATCGGTTGAGAAGATAAAACATGAAGAGGTAATATATTAAATACACTTATTTTCGCATTAACAATATTATCGTTACAAACGAAGAATAGGTATGTCAATCGTTTTAAATTTTTAAGAAAAATCTGTCACAATACAGCTAAATCGTGCTTCGATATTGTTTCGACATCCAACGCTATTTCTGGAAAGATTTTATAAGTGTTGATACACGTGTACCATAAGTTACAGGAAGCACAAAAATGCCTTTTTAGCTATAAGAAGACAAATTACAAAGCCTATATTGAATCGATTATTATACACGGGCTCGATGAGTTACCGCGGCATCGGCCTTCATTGATACGTTTAAAACCGTATTCCTCGAACGTAAGTGCATTAACACACCAACATTTAGATACCCTTCTCACATGATTTCGGAAAACCTTCTGGGCTTAGCTCATCGACTAGGTGGTCGAGAATCGATCCCCCATCACTGCAACAAGAATGAAAGTTTCGTAGCGCTAAAAATAGCTTCAGCATCACAAATAGTCTGAAAGAAAATGCAATTACTTGCACATAACTTTACCCCGAAGTGGCTAATCACGGTTCAGACTAAAGAAGTTGGAAGATCAAAAGTTTTAATGAGAGCTTCTTGCTAAGAATGGGTTCATTAAACTACTTTAGCCCTCAAGCCCAAACTGGAAACTAATAATTTTGCAGTGGATGTCGATGTTGTTTGAACTCATTTAACAAATATTACACAACATTTTCAATTGCAGTCAAAAACATTGTAATTGTAGTCTTAACATTTTTACAGAACGAATTATTGGAAGTAATATGTGTAGTAAGAAATATGAGTTGTAATAAAATGTCATTTAAATATTTTAAATTTAAAATAAGCAGATAGATTTGTGTATTTTGATATAATAAAATCTTAAAATAAAGGATATATTTGAAGAAGTTATTGACATGTTTCTTTGTATACTCAGAAAAAATAAAGAAATCTGATTTCTTTTAAAAATTCTTAATAATATTTTTTACATGTATATCCATATACTTTTTAATATTAGTCATATATATGTAAGGAATCTTCTTTGATCTACGATCATTTTTCTTAAGTTTGTCTTTGCTGTTTTATTTACACAGGGCCACTAGATGTCACGACTGACGGTTGTGATATTTTATGGAAAAATGTAATTGTGATATGTTTCGCATCAATACGATTCATTTGGATTTAATTGTAAAAAAGCTGAAGTAATAAAGGCTTTGAATGTTGTTTCTTTCACTATTACGGAGAAACGCAATTACGTCTTTATTTCATTTATCCCAATTATTGGAATAATATTATTATAAATACTAAAAATAGCTGACGATGCAAAAGAGATTTACCACAAATTAAGGGAATTTTTGATTTTTAGTGATTTAAAGGTTATGTTCATTAACATAAATGTAATAATTATGAGAAGACTATTTGAGTAAGTCAGTTTCTTTTGACGTTAATACATACTTATGTGCCACTTCATCGCCTTCTAGTCACGGTTCTCACCTGAGAGTGAAAGAGTATACCTTTATATTTGTACAGCATATGCGTGTACCCCACTCATACCATTTTCTAATGCCATATAAAAGTGCTCGGAGTACTTTTGTGAAAAAGAGTTTTGAAGAATGAGAGGAAAAAATAACTAAATCATGTTTCATAACTATCAGCTTGTCTGAAAAGTAATTAATAATAATAATAATAACTTTATTCAACAACAAAAGGAAACTTAATCTAAAATACACTTTGATACTTAAGTACCTAAACTAGGTCTAGCCTGTTCTTATAGGCACCTGAAAATTTAAATGGAACTAAAATTTAATTTGAATGGAATTTGCAATTCCGTTGTCCAATTCTCACATTTTTGATAAAGTGTATCAGCGTGACATATTCTAATTAAATATGGATATTTTCATATTTGTCATTGGAAGAGATTAAAAATACATAATCAGTCAATATCATCATATCAGTCAATGGAAGTCCATTGTTGGATATAGGCTTCCTCATGAAAGGGGGAATTTCGCCCATAATTGTGGGCTAAATTCTTCCTTTCATGAGGCAGCGTTGGGCTAGGTTGTTGGCAATCGCAGAGCGTAGTTTTCGCGATGGGGATGCAGCTGTCCAACCCTGTCAGAGCATTTCAGCTACACTGTTTTGGATGGATCTGGTAGGTCTCTTATGACATCTGGTACAGGGAAAGATATAATTATTACTAAAGGTAATATTAGGTATTTCTACTCCGCCGTAGGGAACATAATAATATACTTTAAAAAAATGTTGTATTTGGATTAGTTTCATAAATGTCTATGGCATCTATTTATTAATCGGAGAAAACAAAAAAGTTTTCTAACGTATATATCTACAGCAAATAGCCTACAGTGACGGGAATGACTGTCTATCCTATTGTTGAAATACGATGTGCTCCATTGACATTTACATACGCGTAGCTTTTTTCCTGTTTTATCTGTTTCACAGCGTTCACCACGCTACACTAAATGAAACAGAGAACGCTATTTGCAGAACATACGAATTTCAATTAGCTAAGCCGTAGAGCGTCCACTGCTTAGTATAGTCCACCCAAATAATAAGTAAATCCAATTCATTTGCTGTGGAGTACCGGTGGGGTAGAATAGTACTCTCCTTTCTACCAGGTGTCGTGAAAGGTAAACTAAGGTACGGGAACCGACAGATCGCGGTATATCAATGCGAAACAGCGCAGTTCAAATGCATCAGAGTGGGGATAGGCAGCAGCATTCCCATCGCGAAGCTACGCTCTGCGATTGCCACGACGCATGCCAAGCGCGCCAGTTATGGCAACGGGTTCGATAGCTCAGATGGTATTGATCCTATTTTGTGCGTAAAGGTAGGACAAACCCACCCAAATCAAATATTTATATGATGAATATTTATAAGTGTTCTGTGTCTGAGTGATACATATATAATAGTATTATATATAAGTAATAGGTATATTTGTGATTCCTCGGTCCGTAACGCAAGTGTTTTAAGATTCTTATCTCAGAATCAGGTCAAAGTACTGAAACAAACAACAATCAACGTGTCGATCGTTGTTGTGTGAATTATTATTATTATGGGCAATAGTCCCTCTTTCTTGGGGAGGCATACGTCCAACAGTGGACTTTCTATGGATGATGTGATGAAAAATTCGTGTTGTAAAGCTACAACACCTATAAGTCGTTTTGAAGTTATTAAAATGTTCTTAGTTTATTATTTATATTATGGGTTATAAATGCTACACTTATGTTTAAAATTTATAAGTGGAAGATAATTTTATATTTCCTAGTAGTGGTTCGATGTGATTCGACCCTGATTTTTTATTGACCGAATTATTGAAATGTTTTTAAATGGGTTACTAAATAATATTTAGTTAAGAGCTCGATATCATTAAGTTCGCGAAGACCCGCAGTTTTAAGACGCTCGTATTATCGCAAGGATATTACAAATGTGCCGTGATATATTGGCAGAATAGAATAGTTCCTCTGCACCAGATGTCGTGTGAGGCAACTAAGGTACCAGAACCAACAGATGGTGGTATATAAATCCATAACAGTGTAGCCCAAATGTATAGGGTGGGGATGGGCAACAGCACCTTCATGTGTTCCTTCATTGTTGCATACCACAATCCGATTCTATACTTTAATAATTCTTCCGATCTGATTAGTTTGTTTGTGAAATGCACTTCTGTTCTTTCCATTTATCAGAAATACACAGTGTTTATCAATCTATGATTGTTTTTTGTGTTATTATGAAAAGCCAGTGTTTACTAATTGTTTATAGTGTACCCAAACAACATAATACTTACTACTAATATAGTTCAAAATTGTATGCGAAATCTTACATAGTACGCTAGGGCTTGGTCCAACATAGTGTGTTTGTAAATTGACTATGAAAACACTTCGACGGCCGCAGGACATGGGACTATGGACAGGCCTGGAATAATGTTTGAAATAACCCATATACTCCTATATCCCAAGCCTATACGGAGGAGTACAAACAAACTATGTTTTAGTAACACTGGGAAATAATATAAACGGTATAGAAAAAACTTGGAGCTATGCCTAGGAGATAAAGACTTGGAATTATGTATTAGGATTTGTACAGAATAAGTGAAAGAGCCGGGAAAGTGTTTCCGGCCAGTTAAGTCTTGCATCTAAAATTGATTCAAAACACCTCATATAGAAGACACAAATATAAATGTCTGTCCTAGGTGGGGATCGAACCCACGACCCTTGGGATACAAGATAGGGATACTGTCGAATGCGACATCGGGCATGTCATATTATTATTATAAAAATACGTACTCGTAAGTTCCCATTTCAACAACCAAAAATAACTATCCTGTATTCTTTTTTTTTCACTCAAAAGTCCTTAGATAACTCTCAGCCGGGGCAAGTACTTTCAAAGACGGGGATGTTGTTCCAAATATTACCACAACTTTACAAAGTCCTACATAATACGGCTGTAGATGGAGCCTTTGTGCACTCGAAAATAGTACTACTTGTTAGAGTTATACGGAGCGAACCATCTGTATTTATTCATACTATGATACGTCTTTATTTAGACTTTCATTTTGAGGATTGTCACATACTGTGTCTAGCTTGCTCCCAAGTCAGTTCTTGACTAGAATAACTTGTTTTATTGTTTTGGGGCTGGGTCATTCTGAAGGACTTTCTTGTTAGTACGAGTAATTCTTTGAGGTTTTCAGGGTTCAAGAGTCAAGTGACGTAAAGGGTTAGTTTGGTTACTACATAAGTTGATTTATTGAGAAATCTTCCTATTTTTATTAGACCAGATCGACAAACAAGCATACAGTCCGCATGATAATAAGTATCAATGCAGTCTGTAGATGCTCATGAAATTACAAGGATATTAATTCACATTACCCCTTACTTCCACTGCCACTCGGCACTGCCTTCAAATTATAGCAAATTGTTAATACTGCATTGCAAAGGCAGCTATTGACGGTAAAAATCAGTGAGAGTGAGGTATCAATGCAGACGACCATTGTAAGTGGTCTACCTTATGTATATCTCTATCTACCCTTCAAATATTAAAAATTACCGGCCCGGCCCGATATCGTCCATGTACATGCCAAAGTTTTATTCCGTTAAGGTGGGAGCCTAATACCGCTCTAAGGTATGTAACCAATAAAGAACGCCATATTTGAAAACAAACTTACCGATCTTGTTGATCCCTGACAAACCTGATCCGGGTAATAATAACAATAAATTCACACGACATCTTGTACCTGACTCCTGAGATAAGTAGCTTAAAGCACTTACGTTACTGATACCGACAACAGAGGATCGCAAATCTTCAAAGATCACTTAAATACATATATAATATATAAAGGGGACGATGATGTAATAGAAAGATATTTGTTTGTCTTTTATGTTCATGTTAACTGTTTCAAAGTATATGATTAAATAGAAAAAATATATATATTCAACGTCTAGACATAGAATGAATATAAATATTCACCATATAAATATTTTTGGGTGTGGATGGCTACGATGACTACCATATGCGCTATTTTATTATAATTACTAACACAAGAATTATCTAATTTGGTGCAATAGTTTTTAGTATCACGCGCTAACATAATATTTATTCATATAGATGTATTGCTGTTTTGGCCCGTGAGGTACCGGCAGAGTAGAATAGTATCTTCCCTAGTACCCGGTGTCGTCAGAGGCGACTAAGGTACCAAAACCGATAGATGTCGGTATAGCCACCAGAACCAGTGTAACTCAAATGTATAGGGCGAGGATAAGCAGCAGCATCCCCATAGCGAAAGCTACGCTGTGCGATTGCCAACACGCATGCCCAGCGTGGCAATTAACTAACAAAATTGGGGAGGCCTACGTCCATCAGTGGATTTCCAATGGCTGATATGATGATGATGATGATTTCTGTTTATAAACCGGTGGCCACAACGAAAGACATTCACTCGTAGATGATCTAGCTAGACCCCTAGGATCGCGTTAGACACAACCGCACATAAAAAGTTTTACGGCTTACGGTCGATGTCTTGAAGGTTTGTGGTTGTCACTCTTTGATGCATATATCTAAATAACAGATTGACTATGATCATGGTAAACCTATAGGTTTACCATTTCGTCTATATATATGTATAAACGAAAAAAAAGTTTGCAAAGCGACTGCTTGCCTTACACAAAAAAAAAGTTAAATGTCTCATGCTACTTCTACATTACTACAGACTGGAAAAGCCGAGTGAAAAGTATTAGTTTATAGTTTACAGGTTACGGTTTCAATTTAATTCTATATAAATCATATAATTTATTATTAAATTCGGGGGATTTGTCAGTAAATTAAATTGGTTTTTAAGTTATAAAAAAATGTTTTCTCGGTGTAAAAGGTGACTGGGTGCAGAAACCGACAGATGGCGGTAATTCAATTCAAAAGCGCGGGAAACCTGTATCTCTGGTATTATATACCTAGTTCAGATATCAGTCTCTCACAAATTTAAATGTATATTATGTAGTGATTGTAAGTGACCTGTGTATTAAACATATTATTATTTTTGTTATTATAAGGCAGCAGCGTTGTCGTTGCGTAAGCACGCGCTGCGATTGCCACAACGCATGCCCAGCAAAGTAACTGTAGGCAAAATTTCCACTTGCTTGGAGAGACCTATGTCTAGCAGTGGACATTCTGTTTGCTCTGATTATGATGACGCGATCAAATTCTTATTATTCATAATAAGAATATAAAATAGAGGATACATAAATCCTGCCCGAACGTCAGTTAAAGCTGCCACGAAAGTGAAACTAACATTTACCTCTTAAGAATTTGCCGCAGGAATGGGAACAGCAATGTCGTAAAGTTGCCAGTTTAATTAATTAAAAACTCCTAGACATTACGCCGGAGCGGGCAATAAAATACTGCAGTGGTAAATTCAGTAATATAGAACGTCACTAAATGCTTTCCGTGCCGTTGCGTCCGGTTTTATTTGTGTAAAAGTTTAATGGACTTCGATATTTATTTGTTTTAAACATATAATCCAGCATTTATCAATGCATAAAAAGACAATAAATTAATTATTTCCTATTTAAGGACTGCATGTGCATGTGTAGAGAATATTTTATTGTAAGCTTTGCTTTTATAAAAATAAGATTTAAGAGATAGCGCTAACTCCAGGCATAAAAGTAACATTCACACTAGACAACATTCGCTATTTCTATTAAATTCTAAGTGTCCTTGCCCCCCGGTAAACTCATCATTTCAGCCATTTCAAAACAAATTAAATCAAAATATTCTTTATTTAAGAAGCATTACAAGCAATTTCGAATCGTCATAAATAATTAGTAGAAATATGAAATACTTAATTGTATCATATTAATAATACTGATGACCCTGATGACCCAATGGGACTTACAAGCACTACCGAATCGTAAAAATAATAAATAGAAATACTTAAGTGTATGTGTATGTATTATATTACTGCATTAATAAATTATTATTGTATTACAATACTGATGACCTTGATGACTTGACAGGAATCGTAATCGTAAAAGACATCTAAAATTTAAATAAGGCCTAACTTATACTAGTTTGCTGGGATCAGACGGGTCTTAAAACTAAGTTTAACGCAGGTTCATTTAACGAGCCACCAGAAAAGAACCTGTAAGAAAAACTTAATGGAACTCCTACCGGCGTCGGCATTAACAAGCCGTTATCTTAAAGCTAGGTTAAAGCAATTCAATCCTAGAGAGTTTTATGATTAATATACCCTTTAACACCATAATATGCTTAAAAAAATCTTACGCTTTACTTTATTTCTGGTATTAACATTATGTATATTACAGTTTTTCTTAAACATGCCCATGATTTTATAGACAAAAATAATGTTTTCATATGCATACTTACTGTGTACAGTCAGTAAATTAATTTCTTATTTTTCTTTTTGTGACCGTTAATAGTGCAGCACAAATATTAAATTTATTTCAGCCGCTGCACAGAAATATACCATAAGACAAAACACTGTGAAAATAGCTAAAATAAACTAGGCGAGCTGTGTCTACGTCTGTCAATTGACGAGTTTTGTACATTGCAAAGGCTGCAAAACTAAGTCTATTTGCGAGATCAACTACATGAGGTCCCTATTGCAGCTTGCTTCCCAGGGTAATACTTAAAATCACCGTAGTGTTGACCATATTCTACTCCTCATTAATAAAAGCTATGCATGAATGTGTTTGTTTAACATTTGGTACAACAAATTGAATACATTTTGTCTTTTTTCATTAAGAAACAAAATTATTTACCTTAAACCAGTTCAATACTTTCGATAAAGTGTTAATTTACATCTCCATAAAGAGCACGTGGTTTTTTAACTTTGAATAAAATGCAACTAAAGCTGCAGTCTTTTGTTTGTTTTGGCGAGCCATGCATGTATAAGGAAAAGGAAAGGGCCTAATATTTAGCCCTGTGGTATGCCCATTAAAACAGATGACCAATTAGACGTCCACTGCTGGACGTAGCCACCCTGTGAAAAGGAGAATTTTGCCCATAGTTACCGTGCTAGGCAAATAGTGTTGGCAATCGCAGAGCGGACGGAGCTTTTGCAACGGAGATGCTGCTGCTCGTCCCCACCTTGTGCATTTAAGCTACACTGTTATGGATGGATATTTCGTTATCTGTTGGTTTGATTCTTTAGTCGCCTCTTTCGACAACTGGTACAGGGAGCCAATTTGAGAAATACATTTAATTATATCTGAATTTAAAATCGCAATATTTTTTCATGATAAATATGTAAGTTATTATTAAGACACGACAGAGAATGTTGGATTAGTTAGTATATCATAATCATCATCATACCAGCCATTAAAAGTCCACTGTTGGACATAGGCCTCCCTAAGGGGGTGTGTTGCCCATAAATGCCGCGCTGGGCAAGTGTGTTGGCAATCGCAGACCGCAGCTTTCGCGATGGGTAAGCTGCTGCTCATCCCCGACCTATACATTTGAGCTGACTTTATGCATGGAATTACCGCCATCTGTTGGTTCTGGTACCTTAGTCGCCTCTTACGACACCTGTTACAGGAGGAGGTACGATTATACTTTGCCGGTACCTCACGGCTAAACTAGTATATACTCGCACCTAAAAAAATAGCTGACCCGGCAAACGTTATGTACTAACTATTATCACTATTAAGAAATAGGGGTTGCTAGTTTGAGGGTTATAATTGAGTGTTGTATTTATTTTTAGTGCCACATCGATTAATTTGTTTATTTTATATAATAAAAATCGAGATATATAATAAGAGCAGGCGATAAAGGGAACTATAAATGTTATTCTTATAAACTTATAAATAAACATGTATATATATATCTATGTTTAACAGTGGGCGCCCCACGGCTGTTATGAAATGTTATAGAAATGTGTTTTTAAAATTATTATTCAAAACGCCATATAAGCGGCCCGCACCGAACTCGCTCGGGTACTTCCAGTTTCTGTGGAAGTTTAACTCACGTGAAACCTATAAACCAGATTCTGCATACATTAATACAATGTTTTCATACACTGCATACAAACTTCACGATCCTGTTGACCCTGTACAAATCTGGTCTTGACACTACAAATATAACAAAAAAATAATTCCGTTTTAGAGTTATGCACGCATATACATCGGTTCATTCACATGAGGTAGACTTCATACAAAGGTCGCCTCTATTGGAACCTCATTTTCACCTATTTCTACCGTCAAATAGCAGTGTTCATATTGCTGTGTTCCAGTTGGATGGTTAAGAGAAGTACAAGGTTGCCAATGTGTGAGTGATATCCTTGTTCCATTATTGTTGATAGTACAAGCTTCTATAGGCTGCAGTGACGCTTACTATCACGTGGATTGTTTTCTTGTTTGTCGACCTGGTATAATAAAAAAAAAAACATTACAACCAATTTTTGTTACCGGTGATTTATAGCAGCAAAATATGGTCTCTTACTGTTAGCCTTATTAGTAAGAGACCACATTAAAAAAAAATCCAACAAGCTATAGAGAGAGCAGAGTTCGGAATCTGAGTGCGCGATCGAATCAGATAGTAGGAGGTACTCAACAAATATAAAAGTTACCGATAGAGCCCAGCGGCTTGGCAATTAAAAGAAAGCAGGGCACTTAATACACAGAACCGATGGCCGATGTAGCCGTAAGGTTCTGGAATAAAGACGACGCACCGGCAAGGGTAGCGTTGGAAGCCAATGTACAAAAGGTGGACTGACGATCTGACTGAAATCGCAGGATCGCCGTAGACACGAACCGCATACAACCGGTCTTATCAGAAAAAAGTCTTGAAGGTCCATGTGTAGCAGTGGACATCCTACAGCTTATATAACGATGATGATGCATTACCACGATATTTTTTTATTTATATCGATTTAGATTTTTTAAATATAATATTTAGTGACACACGTAATTAACTAGCAATCTGTAGTATTTTAAATTTTGCCTCACTATTAGAAGTTTTTTCAACAAACATACTGCCGCTTTGGAGGAACTGTAAGTCAGTCAGATGTCACAGAAACATACAAGAAGCATTAATATATAATAATAATAATAAATTTACACATGTGAATATACATTGACTTCAAAACAAGTCGTTTAAAATACTTGTGTTACATATATCAGACAACACACGAATCACAAATATATTACTTAAATACATATTTAATACCCAAAACAAAACAAATGCTTTTTCATCTAATACATTTCTGTCTTGGGTAGGGATCAAACGACTTTTGGTGGACAAGATAGAAACGTTACCTATGCGTCATCGGGCATTTACATTTAATTAATGTTCACATCGATTTTCTACCGTCAATACAGGAAATAGCAACGGAAAATTTTGAACGGTATCATACTTGCAAATATTTCTGAATTCCCTACGGTGATCGATAAATAACAATTTATCACACCGTCACTCGTTTTAAAGCGGTCAGCCATTACTGGGGATCTGCACTCCCCTAATTGGAGGTGATTCCTTCAAAGCGATAACGCCTTTGGTTCTTTATTGGAGCGCATTTGCTCCGATAAATTGTTTGAGAATCCTTACCGATTGAAAATTTAATTTTATTCATTGGAAATATGCGTAGAATAGAAAGTATGCTAGCTTATATACTGAAATGCTGACAAATATTTTATTCTGTTTTTTGCCCAACTAGAGTTTGATTAAATAAAACATAGCGCTTTCGAAGGATACCAAGACAATATTCTCGGTTTTTGTCGTGGGGTACCCGTAGTAGCAATAGTGTTATGTCGTTTTTTATTAGACTAGATGGAACACAATTCCGAGTGGTTGCCCAGTTGATCCCGCACCCACGCTCTCAGACATCGAAGTTTAGATTTGCCGTTTGGCCATGACCGGTTATCACACCCCACCACGATAGCGTCAGCTTATTTGTCAGCTTCCCCAGTGGAGAAGCTAACAGGGGCGGATCTCGCAGCGCTGTTTGCTCTTGACGAAGCCGTCATCATTGCCAGTGACTTCAATAGCAAGCATATGCGGTTCAGTTGCATATCCTTTACCCGAAACGGTACGAGGATGTGCCACTTTTACGATAAGCTCAACTTCGTCGTGTTGGTTTCCCTGTCGACTACGTATTTCCCATCACAGATCGATCACACACTGAACATGGCGCTCCTGAAGAATGTAGCTTTGACGCTGCAGTCTATAGAGACGATTCATGACTTGTCGTTCGATAAATCATTCATTGATTACATGCCGGTCAAATTGCAGTTAGGCCCCCTGTAGATTCCGCTTCGAAAACGGTGACAAAGGTAGACTGGAAAAAGCTCGTGAAGATACTCGCGCGGCTAACGCTCACTTTTGAACTCGATTCCGGAAACGATTGTCACAGATTTAGATGGAAACGAGCCACTTTGACGGATGCCGTAAGGGGTGCGTCCAAGCGGGTTTCAGCGATGAGTAATCTCAGGTAAGTTATCTTCTGATCCTGCCCGATGACGTCAAGGAGCTCGTAAGAGACAAGAAAGATGCCATGCGGGCGTACTCCGTTTACCCGTCCAAAGAATACCGCCTTTGCGTGCGCACCCTTCAGTACGCTGTAAGGGCGCGCATCAATGAGGTGCGGGATTCCCGGTGGAATCAGAAATCTGAAATCTACTCGAGGAACTTTCGCCGTCTCACCAAGCCTATTGGAAGCTAGCAAGATACCTCAAGTCGGACAAGACGGCCAGTATGCCCGCTCTCAGTCAACCCGATACGTCCACCGTCGCGTTTACGTACGAGGAAAAAGACGAATGTTTGGCAGATAGTTTAGAATCGCAGTGCTCGCCTAGCACACTACACTCCCCTGCGATCCGCTGTTTATATAATATATAGACGAAGAGGTCAAAAACCTCAGTAGCGCGCAGCCGTCGGCGCCGCCGCCCGACCCGGTCACCGTCGATGTGGTCCGTGACGTCGACGTATTCACACTCTACGTTAACGACATGACTAGGTCCCCCAACGTAGAGCTAGGTCTGTTCGCGGACGATACGGCCCTCTACGACTCAGGCCTTTGCCGCAACACCTCCCTCATATACAAACGCCTCCAACGCGCGGTCAATGTTCTAGGCGACAAGCACTTCTCGAGGTCCACTCGATGTAGTGCGGACAGTATACACCGCAAGATCGGGGTGTTTAAAATATTTGATAAACCCATCCGGCGCATGACCTTCGGACCTCATATAAAAGTAGTTAGAAATAGTCCCTCTTCACACTAGGTAGGTTAAATTATTACATTGGCCGTTCAAGTAAGATGTCCCTCTTACATAAGAAGACTTTATGCAAGGCCTGCAACCGCCCCGTTATCACGTACGCGAGCCCCACATTGGTTCACACGGCCACGTCGCATCTCAAAACGATTCAAATAGTGCAAAATAAATTCCTAAAGGGCGCCCGACGCCCCTTGGTACATCTGTAATCTTAGTTTAAATCGCGATCTCGATCTGCTAACGATCCTCGAGTTTATGAAAGAAGCGTCGCGTCGATTTCTTGACGGCATACATCGTAAAGAAAAACGTCCACCCACGTCCAACATCGTAGACTGCGTCACGTGCTCGATGACCCGCCCGATAAAATTACCGCGAAAATCGCAACCATTCCCGCCCTGTCACTGTCACAACTAGTTTATTAACACTCCACATGCCTTATTTCAATAGAACAGTACTCCGCGCGACGGCGAACGCCCTACATTCCCTGCTGCAACGAGCGATAACCGGCAGTCCTAGAGCAGCCGGGCTCCTTCTGTACGTCCTCTTTTACTGAATTTCAATTTAAATTCACCCCCAACGACAGCCGCTCGAGCCTAGGATGCTTTTAGAGGCGCCCTCGGGCGATCGCCGTTAATCCCGCTCAGATCCCGCTCGTCCTGCGGGTGCGACCGTAGTATAGCAAAACGCATGGTCGCGGCTGCTGACACGCAGGACAAATACGGGTATCGGGCCCTCAGTAATGAGAGGCCCTGCCCTCTTTTTTCGGTGGCGTGGAATTGACGTCTGAGTAGTTCAGCAATAGGTTCATCTGAAAAAAAAAATCCGAGTGATAGTAAACGTCACTCGTAATATCATAAGGATATCATTAGTGCCGTGAGGTACCAACAGAATAGAATAGTACCTCTCACTGCACCAGGTGTCGTAAGAGGCGACTAAGGTGCTAAAACCAACAGATGACGGTATATCCATCCGAAACAGTGCGGCTCAAATGCACAGGGCGGGGATGGGCAGCAGCAAACTATAATACATTTTGATGCTTAAGTAATAGCCTTAACTAGGACTAGGATTGTGTTCTTAGGCACTTATGCTCTATAATGTGCATGCAGGTGTAAAAAAATGTGTATGTTTATTAGTCTAATATAATACAAGGTTTATTGTTTGGTGAGGCCTTTGTTGTGCTGTGAACGTTTAACAGCTGCTATGTGTGGGTGACGAATTAGAAGTATAGCACTGCTTTTAACTATTTTTTTAATTAATAAAACGAACACATTCACACATAGACTTTATATTGACCTGCCTTCGAGATAAGTCGCTCAAAGCACTCGTGTTACGGAGATCACATAACAGAGGAATACTTAAATACATATATTTAATACCCAGTTACAGAATAAACACATATGATCATATAAATATTTGTCCTGGGTGGAGATCGAATCCACGACCATTGGCGCACAAGATAGAATCACTACTAGCTGCGCTATCGCTCCTGCATTGATGTGCCAAAACCAGCATTAAAAAATATTCGTTTTGACTTAAAATTAAAAGTCAAAAATTCTTTACAGCATTGCTCTCATCACACAATCATGTCAATTGTAAGATGCTCATTCGATTTTTTATGTTACTAATTTTTAAATTTTTTTGCCCGTAACATCCCGCTGGATAAACTTGGTGGCAATTGCGTAGAGTTGTTTCAAGTCAGATGTATTGTTGCCTTTCACCGTCCAGTTGCATTACAGCTTCACAGCTTCAGTTGGGTAACACTCTAAAATTTACATTTCAGTACCTCAGTCGCCTTTACGTCATCTGGCATAGAAGGAGGTACTATTCAACTCCTCATGGCAATCTGTACCTCATTTTTCTATTTTCTAAAGAGAAAATAAAAATATACATAGACGAACAAGAAAGGATCACTAATTAATTATTTAAATTGTTATTATTTTAGTTTCTTCTTTTCTCTTAAGTATAGTTTAGTTTCTTTTTAATTTCTCTCTCATTAACATCTGCATATGTTTACTATTTGATAAATGAACGAGAACTATTATTGACTGTTTTCTTAATAAATAAATAAACTATCATTTGCATCATTGGGTCCATCTAAACAACTTGGTCTTAAAAAGGGTAGTAATAACTGTATAGTACTTAGTTCTAAACTTTAATGCAACAAATGCCTTTTAATTTTTTATAGCGAATATTTTATTGTAATTGTTCAAGTGTTTTTATTTTATTAAAGAAAAGAATCTCAATAAAAGATTTGCTTTAAAAATATGCCCAATATTTGATGATTACTTACAATACAAGCTTGCTGCTTTATTTACCTCTAGACTCTACTAGTCCTTTTCTCATCAAAAAGATATTTTACGTAATTTTTTATTTAAATTATGTTGAGAAAGCACTTTCTTATTGGTCCTGGTATTATTCATAATAATAAAGAAGAAAGCTCTGAAGAAAAAATATTCGTGTTATAAAAGCCAAAACTGTTATTTTGGCATAATTCGTAATAACATTATTAGATATTTCGACATTGATAAATTAGTTTTAATTTATTAAATTCAAAGTATTATCATTGCCTGTCGTCACCTGTCGTCGTCATTGTATCATTTTACGGGTATATGCTCTTTCAGTTACAAATATATTGATTGAATTCGACAAGGTTTTACAACCTTGTTCTTAAACAAATAGCATTTAAGAACTGCTGTTTAAGCTGTTATTTAGCATCTTAACTGATGTAATTCAACTTTGGGAGTTAAATCGGCAATTGGGATGAAACGGCGCATCTTCTTCGTTGACAAAGGAAAATGTAAACCATTTGGAACCTTTGAATTGGAAGATAATTAAGTTGACATAGTTTCCAAAATCCAATAAACAGTTTGGATCCACAAAAATCCCATGGAAATTTTCCTCCTCGATATAATGTCCTTAATTGAATAGTAAGTTTAGATCATGAGAAACTTTGCCAACATATTATCAACTTTCAGGCTGCAAAGCTAAAAGCGATTATAAATTGTCATATGATTTTTGGGCAAAGAATTCAGTGGAACTAATGGCATGTGAAGCTGTGAAGTTTTCGACTACACTAGTGAAATATGTGAAACAATTAAACCATCAAAAACATAGAATACAATACGACGCGCCCGATGGCAAATGGTAGTGATCCTATCTTATGTGCCAAAGGTTGTTGGTTCAATCCTCACCGAAGTCAAACATTATTACACATAAATACATATAAATTTCACACCTTTCAGCAGTGTGGCCGAGAACTTTACAGCTCCACAAGCCATTAGGTCTGCGAGCTATATTCTTGCCCACTGCAAACTACTAATTCACTGACTAACTCAGAAATGTATTCTTCTTCGTGCTTGATTTAACCCTATAAAGAGACTCGAGACTCAAGAGAGCAACCCCACTCCATAGCTCGTCCGGGTATATTTATATGGTTAATAAAACCCAGAGTAAGATAAAGATAATTTAATATCCTACTTTATCAATAATGTATCCTAAATATAAATTTCCATTGAGGATACTTGAGTAGGATTAGTGTTATTGAATCTTTATCCCGAATTTAATTTAGGCCTTGTAATATCTCATCGCTTTTTAAATCGAATCTAATCTCCGTCATTTAATATCTTTTGTTCTCGGGATTTATAAAAGAGAAATAATTATAAGAACGTTGTTACGCAACGCAGTAAAATAATACAACATTTTATTTTACTCAAGTTTTTCAATTCGAAAAAGACTTTTCTACAAAGTTACGTGGAAATAGTTTGTTATTTCCTTTGACTGTGGACGTTCATAATCGTACAGGTTAGTACTGACAGAAGAAAGTAATATCTTTTTCTGAGGTCCCGGAACCGACAGATAGAGAACCGGTATATTTAACTTACAAGCGTAGTTCAAATATAAAGGGCTGGCAGCATTATCTACGTCGCAAAGATGCGCTCTACGATTGTCATCACGCCTGTCCAGCGTTGCAATTTTTGGGCAAAGCCCCTAAAGTGGTGGACGTCACTCGGGGAGGCCTTTGTCTAGCGGTGGACGTCCTACGGCTGTAATGATAAGTCATGATCTCGCTTTGTGTGTCGTTCGTATAAAAGTATGTATATATAGGTAATTGATAGATGGTACAGTGTTTCTTGTGTGTCAGTGTGTTCCCGCCCATATTTCCGAAAGTAACAGTACTTTTTTTCAGATGAATGATGCTACATATTCTTCCATTTGAAATATCACGAAGGTTGGTTGAGTAGATAAAACTTGTAAAGGTAACAAACAAACTTACTTTCGTATTTATAATATTAGTCGGTACAGATCGAATACTTTGGTCAGTGTTGTCAACTTTTTGAAAGACACAAATTCGATGCCTATTTCCAACGGGATGAGTAAAGACTTCTATTTGCTTTTATCCTGACATATGTATGTTGATTTGGCAACATTCATAAATCTCTTCATCGTGATCGCTGTTTGAATATAGATTGCGCTAGACGTCTTCTATTAATGTTTTCAATTTGTCAAACATATGTCTTTCGGTCTCTACATTTACCAATCGATCTATTCACCTTATGTGATCGTAGCAATGTTTTTTTCCATTCGTTTTAAATGCCCACACTACCTGCCTCTCACCCCCCCCCCCCCCTTGTAATCTCCCGGTTGTATTCAGCGCGATCTTGAGGCTGATGTCCGGGATATCATAGGAGTAGTATCGTATTAACTCGGCTCTATCTGAAGCGTATAACTCACCATAGAACCTCTCCTCTCTCTCTCTCTATCTCGTCCAGTACCTCGGCCTGGGTCGACGCACAACTTCCATCCTTTCATTCTGCTTAGTCATCAGACTTTGGCCAATGTACATATTTCTTGCGGACACTTGGTGTCCTTATTCTGCTAAATATAATATTTTCGCATGTTTTGTCGCGTAGATTTTAAGTATATCTATTGAGCCGCCTATATGACTTCGCGTCACTCGAATACTGCAGTTTCATCGAGCGTGTTTCGGCCATGAGGTTAAAAATGTGGTCTGAGTGGTCTTTTTGAACGGCGCGGTCCAATGAACTTAGAACCCACCGACCAGAGAACTATGAGCCTGTCGTTAATCCACCGACACATGGTTCTTCAAGTAATCGAAGCGGTTTGAGAGCTCGAGCTAAAAGTTTGAGCCCGTCGTGACCTTATTCTCTGCGATTGCTATCACGCCTGCCCAGCACGGTAATTATGGGAAAATTCATTGCATTGGACTTTTTAGTGGCTGTTGTAATGATTATATATATATATATATATATATATATCTTTTATACGAGAAAAAAAATATCCCTTTAAAAACCTAAAAAGCGTAAAATCTTTAGACATATTTTCTCCACAAGTATTATAAGTTACTAAATATTATTTAGTAAGTCTTAAATATAAATTTTAGTGAGTCTTAATCAAAGCAGCTGTACTATAGTTTTGTCAATTATCTCTCTACATTTATAGCGATGATATTAATATTAGATCTCTTGTTTACTATGACGTTCATAAAAGATAAGGTCAATGACTTGACATCGCTCAATGTCATGATTGAATTATTGTAAATTAGTACTAGTAATGAAAACTATCATAATTGGTATCAAATTAAACTTGCAAATTATCTAGTTAATTCCAATCCTATTCAAATACACCTTGTTAATTGACACAATATTTAGTCGTTCAGTCATTGAAGTACTATGTCCACTCTATTAGTTCTGTTTGCTTAGTACTGGCGTAAATTTATGCAATCAATTGTAGTGACGTGTCCATATATAATCAACGTAGTTGTAAATTGAATGGGTAATCACATTTCTTAAAATATTTAATCTTAAAACAAAAAGCTAATTACTAAATAGTGGATATTTGAGTGTAATTGATTACCAATTTAATGTTTTAAAATTTCATAAAATTTAAAACGTGCACTAAGTTTACATCTTTTCTGACGATCGTATTACGACGCCTTAGCTACCGAGCAACGTCATAGTTGGAGACACAATGATCACAAATAAAACCAAATATTCGTGTCTGTTACAAACGTGTTTATTATTATATTTTTAGTTTGAAGTCATATTATTTGCTATAAACGTGTGATACCGGCAGAGTAGATTAGAACTTTCCACTGTGCCAGATGTCGTAAGAGGTGACTAAGGTACCAGAACCGACATATGGCGGTATATCCTGCCGAATCAGTGTATTTTAATTTTTAAAATACTTTATGTAAAAATATTTAAAAAATATATGTTTGTATAAAAAACTATAACTCTCCATCTTTTATGGATCGTAGTTAAGTTTGATGTTTTAAATAAGATTATATTATATACTTGCAGTGCCCAAGACTGCAGCCACAAGAAAAAGTAGCCTTCCTCGATAAATGGAATACCCAACAATGAAATATTTTTCCAAATCAGACTAGTGGATCTTAAGATTAGGGCGTTCAAACAATAAAACTCTTCAATATTAGTATAGATAGTTATTGTACTCATCAAACTAAAAATAGTCTGTTAGTAATTGATGTATGTCTATTTGTGATTGACCTCACCTTTACCCATTTTCGCTGCCAAAAAGCAGTGGCCATGGCTACAATAATGATCGGGAAATTTGTAAGAATATTATGTACATTTATATATATGTGGAACCGATTTTTGTAATACTCTTTGTGTTTCTTTGTTTATATAGGGACGTTAATAGGTTCTTAATATTTACAAGATTAAACGCACAGCAATAATTTTGACATTTGAAATGGTTGTATTTACTAGAAAAACAATATCAGGTACCTTTAACCTTTGTACTAACAGTTGGATAAGATTGGTATTCAATAAAAAAAAATTCTTTTATATAAACATCGTTGTAAATCAGCGGCTCTGATTAGGCACGACAAGTTGTGTTAATAAATTTTTGGTATTCACGAACAAAAAGATTAATGCTGGTTAGGGATGGGTAACATCCCCTTTGCAAAGTTACGGTCTGCGATTGTCCTGTAATACCCCACATTTACCCTACGGAGTTTTGCGTAGATACCCTCAAACCGATGAGTAATCCTATGGAAGTTCTACGACTAATTTTGCCCAAACGTAGTTCTGATTAAGCTTTTAAAATTTAATATACGATCGTTTATCAACGCAACGCATTAACGATTGTGCACTCAGCCGTGGGTCAAAATTGCCATTTACGTACATTGAAGCAAAAGGCACACACCGAATGGTCTGTCCTGATATTAAATTCTGTACGACGCTTGAATGTGAAACGTCCCGTGCTGATTATATTACCTCTGGTATCGGCAGCCATTATTCACAATTCGCGTCTCATTGGATATTTTGGAACAATTATTGCGGAGTTAATTAATGAAGGCTTACATTTAATAGGTCTATTGAATGAACTTCATTATAACGTTTAAGTGGAATCTGGGTTTAAATTTTAGTTGCGTAAAGTATCACTTCAATAGGCTATGTTCGCGTGGACTTCATGCCTTTTGTGACTCTTGGCGGCTTGGTCAAAAGTCGTGTCCTGGACCTTTAAAGGCTTAGGCTTAAGTTCATTGACACTATAACTATATGTATAATATTTGATATATATAACAGTGTTTTATGAATTGCATTCTATTTTGGGTGATTGTATTCACTGCGTATTTGTTGTGCTATTGCATCATGAGGTACCGTCAGACTAGAAAAGTACCACCCCCAGTAATAAATGGGGTAAGAGGCTATTGAGATATCGAAACTGACATATTCAGTATATTAATTCGTAGCTTCATAGCCTAAATGCTACAGAGCATTATGGGCAAAATACACTATTTATCACCAGGGGAGGCCTATGTCTAACGCTGGACGTAGGCCTACGATTTCTAAGATGTCAATAAAATCCCTGAATATTTTAAAACAGACACAGCCGGCATCTGCGACTTCAGTCAAGTGAATGTTGGTTTTAAATCCTATTCTGTTCAACATTTCCAAGTACTTTTAAAAGGAATAAACCTTGGGGTACACTTTTAATACTTATAAAAGCAGCGTCTTTAGCGAAAGTCGAATCTCTGCTACAAATCAAAGAGTAATAGACAGACCTGCTAATCCAACATAATTATAATACCACTAGATGTCCCACCTTTACCTATATATGTAAACAATAATCATTATCATATTAGTCATTAGAAGTTCACCGTTGGACATAGGCCTTCCTAACAAAGGGGGAATTTTATCCATAATTGTAGTGCTGGGCGTGTTGGCAATCGCAGAGCAAGGTTCTTATGAATGATGTACATTAAGAAAGTTACGCGTCAAATCAGAAAATTTTAATAACTTAACGACCAAATAACCTTTTGTAATGTAACCCGATGGCATTTGACATAACTGTCAGATGTTTTTCATTTGACATGATAAATAGACTAGCGAATTTTTCAGCAAAGTCGTGTGGTATTGACAGTGTCGAATAGTATCTCCCCCTGTACCAGAAGTCGTAAGAGCCGATTAAGGTACCAGAATCAATAGATGGCGATATATCCATCCGAAACAATGCAGCTCAAATGCATATGGCGGGGAAAGTTGCGCTCTGCAATTGCCAACAAGCTTTCCCAGCGCAGTAATTATGGGCAAAATTCCCCCTTTCTTGGGGAAGCCTACGTCCAGCAGTGGACTTCCAATGGCTGTCACGATAATGACTATAAATTTGCTGCTCACCCATGTTAGCTAGAAAATAACACATTGATAGCATTTAGATTTGAATCAACTGGTAAATTCGTTTCCAAATGGCCCGCAATATGCTGCATTCAAAAAGCAATATCATTCTCACTTCGCCACAGCCGGAGGAGGAAAGTTATAGAAATACATATTTCGTCTGCGCAAAAAACTGACCGGCCATTATCGCCCGCCATTACTTGAAGGCGTAAAGAATCTGGAAAGACAGATGGTTCAAGTACGTGTAGCGCTTGCGAATGTAAAATATCCGAGTTCAAATGAATCTGTGTGGCTTCAATGGAAAGAATAACAAAGAACACGTCAGCGGAGATAAATGCGAGTGTGGTTGTTTGTTCTCCTTTCATGTTGAATGTTATTTGATATACATTGAAGATGAGCACGGTCGGAGCTGCTACTCAAGTTATTATGAAGTCCAGTTATGGAAGTTAAACACAAAAAAATATTTTTTAAGGCTTATATGGCTGGCACAGACTCTTTTAGATCTTTTTTTATAAAGTACGTATAAATGCATTTCTTTATTTGCTGGCTATACTACTCCTGTGTACCAGATATCCAAAATTTTTTTACAAATTTTTATCAGTGATTCTGTGTATCATTTAACCGAAATTAGTTTTGAAATTTTATCAGATACACCAAAATTAGTTTTTATAATTTTCCCGTTCACTAATCCATTTTAATTATTTTTATGTAAAACACTGCAAACATATTTAAGATACTTAATGCCAACAAACATTTTTAATGAGATAATTGCATTTCTTTGTTTCATTCTATGTAGGATAAAAGAGCAGTGAATGCTGGATAAAGCATAATATCACAAGTCAAAAGGTCACGTTGATTCAAGTTTTAGCGTCACCGGGGGAAGCGATATGCAGCAATAAAGAATACTAAGAAGAACCTTTAGAACCATTTGCTCATTTTGTGGATCGAACCCTCGAACCTTCATCAGTTAAGACAGGATCACTACCATCTGCACCATCGCGCCCGACAAAAGTCTTTGACATGTTGCCCTGGAACTGTCCCACGTTGCGTATAAATTAGCAGTTATCTTGTGATTTTAATTAGTGATCGATAGTTATTTAGTTTGTTCAAATCAGATTATTATAATTTGCACTCCAAAATAAAACGTACGGTGCGTTTTTACGTATGTAATTGTGTCATAATTGTATTGTGTGTAATAAAATGTGTTTATATTATCTTTGTCTCGCCCACAATGTCGGCGAAATCGGAAATAAAATATGTTACTTCCCGAACATATATCTATATATACGTATGAACGCACGCAGAGCATTTGGTACGCAGAACCGATGGTCGATGGAGTCGTAAGATTCTGGAATGGGGGCCACATACCAAGCGCAGCAAAGGGCGTCCAGCCGCAAAATGTACAGACGATGATCGGTGGACACAGGCCGCATACAACCGGTCCTATTGGAGATTACTTGGGGAGGCCTATGTCCAGAAGTGGACGTCTTATGGCTGATATGGTGATGATAATGAGCGGGTTTGGCTGCTAAAGGTGTTACTTTTTCTAGCTCTTTTAGTAACAGGGTTAAAGTTGCAATTTATGTATTTACTACGTTGATATTAACTGTCTATTTACTTTCTCCATATAGACATTACGTAAATAGTTAATTTATTCACTTACTATATTAGTCATACAAATGAATATAAACATATTTTAATCAATAAATTGAAAGTGCAGAAACAAAAAATAATACAGTTCTCAGTCCAACATAGACAAAAGACAATAATACTTGTAACATACAATATATTTCGTGTTAATGCTGCAAATTGCAACAATATGCTAGTCAGTAGGTACAAGATACCCTCGAGCCCTTTACATAAATTTGTAGATATATCACGTGATATTAAAAGTCATAGATCATAGCAGCTGCGACTTCTGGGGCAGTATTAAAAGCCGGATATAACGAAAACATAGTAGTATTAGTTTATGAAGCAAAAAGGCAAGGCAAACAAAACGTTTACTTGAGTACCTATTGTAAAAAACATCTTTCTATTACATAAACACTGGATCAATTTAGTATATACCTTACACACACGTATTTATGTCTTATAGAAGTCGTCATTATCATCATTAGATCTCATTAGAATAAACAGATACCATTGTTTCAATCCTGATATACTTTTCTAGCCTTTTCCGCATTAATCACTTACTAGTTTTCTGCCCGTGACTTTATCTACTTTACTTTTTATCTCAAGCCTGTAGAGCTCTTGTAATTTTGGGAAAATATCTATGTCACTCGCTGACAGTTAAACTATTAATAAAGACCTGCCGATTCCATAGAGAAAAAAATAGCCATATGTATTCTATGGGAACATATTTTCGGGATAAAAAGCAGCCAAAGTAAGTTAAAAAAGTAGTTACTTCAGACTCTCAGACGTTGGAGTAATATTAGTAAAAATTTATACGTGATTTTTAATTTATAAAATTAATATCTTTCTTATTCATATTTTCCTTGAATTTAGGTATTTGGAAATTATGGTGGATTGGGTATGAAGAACGGATGGGTAAAAGTAGAATTACAAAAGTGTTTTATAAAATCAAGACAAAGTGCATATTTACTTTCAAAGCACTGCATTTCGATCGATGACAAAAACTGACATTACAAAAAAAACATTTGTATCTTAAATTAGAAATTGGCAATAAAATTTATTAAAAAATTGTCATTGTATTAAAATGTATAATCAAAATATAAATATATATAACTACAAAAGACTAATTATATTGTGCATGCATTGGTTTCTCCTTGTCAGGTATAATATTAATGAATTTGGTAGTCACATTAACTTTAACAAACGATTACGTGTACGAGAAAAAAACTATTAAATAAGATAAATACTTCGCATGTGATGACCAATGTTAACAAACGAGCCCGAGCAACATTATACAACGTATTTATCACGAGCGATATTGAATAAGTATAATATTCCGCATGTGATGTCCAATGTTCACAAACGAGCCAGAGCAACGTTATACAATGTGTTTAACACGAGCGCCCAGCGGCAAAGGCACCCAATGGTCCCCAGTGAGCGACCAAATGATAAAGATCGCATGAAAGAACTTGTCATTTACTTTGGTTACTTTATCATGGTGTATTCTAAATTTTTAAAGTCATTTTTATAAAATTATAATTGTTAATGTAATTACAGTTTTATTTTTCCTATACTGTGCAAAATATTGTATAATTTTTATGTAATTTTGTTCTTATCATATTGTAATGCATTGATTGTTTCCACTCTATGTATATTTTTCTGAAATAAGTTGAATGGAATCGAATTTCAAAATAGAAATGCTTGTCTTGGACGGGGATTGATCCATGATTTTTGGTGCACAAGATAAGACCACTACTATCTGTGTCATTGGGCCCGTCCACGGTGTAATTCTAGTGATGTCAAATGGCATAATTGAATCAGTGGCGCGATGGCGCATCGCCAGAGGTCGTGTATTTGATCCCAACTCATTACAAGCATTTATTTAATAAATGATTTTATTTCTGATATACTTGCCCTGTTTTCAGATTTTTTTATACCTGTTACGTAAGTGCTTTGCCGGGTATACTGGCAGAGTATAGGTATATCCATTTTATACAGCAGCTCAAATGCAACAGGGCGGGCATAAGCAGCAGAATTCCCGCCGCAATCTTAGCAGCTACGCTCTGCGATTGCCACTACGCCTGCCCAGCGCGGCAATTACGGGCAAAATTCCCCCTTGCTTGGGGAGGTCTCAGTCCAGCAGTGGACGTTCTACGGCTGGTATAATTTAGGTTTATCACGTCAGATCATTGTATAATATTATCGTTTTATTTCGTCGATTTCTTTATTGGTTTCATGTTTTCATATCGGTTCTTACAATTTGCTATATTTTTTATATCGGAGTATCTCTAAATGCTGGAACTGAGAAATTGACAGTGCATATGACGTAAATCGAGCATGGTCTATTAGAACTCTGAATCTAAAACATTTTCCTACCAAATCTACAACTCTACTGCGCCACCAAAACTACTGCGCCTACTCGCTTTGCATCTGTGAAATGGTTATATTGCAATTTTGCATTGTACTCAATGTGTAGTTGTCTCCCATATCTTCTATGTAAGCAGCCTATGTTCACTCGGCTTGTCGGGTACAAGCTCAGCTCGGTTCCGCTTTGACCGTGCTTTTTAAGCCGCTATTCC
Source organism: Heortia vitessoides (assembly GCA_020976665.1). Classification (NCBI taxonomy): domain Eukaryota; kingdom Metazoa; phylum Arthropoda; class Insecta; order Lepidoptera; family Crambidae; genus Heortia; species Heortia vitessoides. Next base: position 13,514,281 of record JACJUM010003147.1, read on the forward strand.
AAATTGCTTGGTCGGATCTAGGCCGGTTCTAGGCGTGTAACCACGACAGTGTGTGCACATATATGCGCCCTTCACTCACACTCCAGTTTGTATCAACGAGAATTTATATAGCGTGTTTGTTTATCACACACGCCCAGCGACACTGGGGTACAATGGACGACGTCCTTTTTACGGGATTTGACACATTCGATACTCTTTCATAAACATACGCTTTATTACTGTTATATTTTTCGACGATTTCTTACTGTCCTGCCCTTCTTTTCTCGATTTCACGATAGTAAATCTATATTGACTATGCAGGGAATCTTCGGAAATCTGGGTATGGTATGATATTATAAGCAATGGCTTAGGAAGTTGGTCAGATATATTAATTATGTTTACAAACACTTTGCATTTTAAAGTGATAATGTTAACGAGCATATTCTTGTATTTAAAATTGTATTAAATCTGAACTGGACACACAGGACAATATTGTATATGATGAATGAATAAATAATAAATAAATAAATTCTTAATTTTTCTCTTCACAAAAGATAACATGTAATAAACGCTTATAAATGTTACGTACATATAAAGATATAAATCAATCGTGGGAAACTGGTACCCGTGTAGGTTCAGAGACCCGTATAACAAGTCACTAGTAATCATGAATCATTGGGTGATTGTCTCTATTATCTGATATCCGTAATACAAGTACTCAGAGCAACTTATCTCGGAGTCTGAGATGTTGTGTGATTTGTTTACCATTTATTTTTAACTAACTAGTCATTTAAAAATGATATTGACTTAGGGTTTTTGTTGAAAGTAGTTTATACTTCTCAACAAATACATACATTTTACCCGCGTGTTAAGTGCCCTGCCCACTTCCACCTTAATTTGTTAATCTGCTTAGCTATGAGTATTATGATACAGCCTTACTTTTTCTCTTTGGCACGAATGAGGGCACAGCTCTAAAGGTAAACCTAACCAAGTTACCAAGTCACCCAGTCTAACTTTGGTTCAATGTTGGATTTAATGCTTCCTGCTTCGATCGATTTCCAACATTGATATTTTTAATCTGTTTTATTTTTATATGTAAAACAATGTCCCTTTTATTTGCTCTTAACCTTTATAGTATGCTTTTAAACAAATTAAGTGTCAAATTATAATTCGTTATTTTAATCATCGCGCAATTTGGAACTATTGTTTCCAGCAATTGTTGCGTGTATTACACAATGTTGTAATGGGGTTTACGAGCTAATAAAACCGATAGTGATCGTGAAGGTATCTCGAATTGGTCTGCGTGACTGCCTATTATTACAAGGCGCGATTAAAGGCATTTATTTCGTATTATTTAAAAAAAAGACTATGTATGTATTTTGGAAAAGTTTGGAGGTCTGACTACCTAAATGTTGTTGGTATCGATGGGCCCGTTGACGTAGGTGGTTATATTGACCCGAGTCCGAGATAAGTTGATTAGAACATTTGTGTTACGGACAGACTGAAGCATCATAAATATAATACTTAAATACATATATAACACTCAGATAAACAACAAGAACAAATACTCATCATATAACTTTTTGTCTTGGCTGGGTATTGAATTCACGATCCTTGGCGCACAAGATAGTAATACTACCAAATGCGTCATTGGGCCTGTCATGCATATACAGTAAAGATCATGTTCTTGAATATTAGCGTTTCATCGTTATTTTAACAACATAGCAATTTATGGTTAAAGGTTAGAAAATTGCTCGGTTTGTCATTTACAAATAAATATACCATGAAGAAGACATTAGGCCTCCAACATGCCTTTCATAACGCGTATCGTTCCATTCCCTCGTTAGCGTTTAATGTGGGTTACTTCGTACTGAAACTTGAACTAAGCCCTTTGTAAATTTCTCAAATGTTATGTGTACAGTGTTATACGTTAGGTCTATGGTTCCTGGTTTGTAGGCAACAGGATACACAGCAATCCAATTCATGTTACGGTAATGCAACCCTACGTTAATGAATAGAAATTGAAGTTGCTTTTGTCAATCCGTCCGTCAGACCGCAGCAAATCCCTTCCTCTCTCAAAGTCTATTAGTACAAGAAAGCTGTGAATTGGCATTTATATACGTGGTCTTCTTGAGAGTTATGCCGACTAAGTGGAAGAAAAAAGTAGAATATTTTGGTGTCTGTACCAAACTGTACTGTACTGTACTCCAGTCCTCTATATAATGGTGTGGTATTATATTTCGATTTAGCGATCTGTTTTTGAGATATTTCAATTTGCAGTGCTTTAGTGCAGTGATTACCAATCTTAAACATTTGTCTAGTGTAAGTTTTCTAGTCTACCATGAAATACCGGCGGAATAGAGTAACTTTGATACCGGAACCGATAGATGGAGGTAGGTTAGGTATCCATCCGAAAGGGGATGGGCCGACACCCCCGACGCGAATCTACGGTCTGCGATTCTCCTTTTCTTGAGGAGGCCTACATTCAACAGTTATAATTATACGAAACTTTGGTACTACCTATTTGTTTACCATATTTTTATTTATATATATTACATGACAAACTGTTTGGAAGCTTTCTTAAGGTTCTTGAGCATCATGATTAGATCATCGATTTTTCCGTGATTATTCGTGTTGTGAAACAAGTTTGATAATAAAATAGCAGTGTTCACATTCCTGTGTTCCGGTTTGAACGGTCAGAGAGGCAGTGAAAATACTGGGTAATTGTGACATAGTATCTTCAGTTCACAAGGTGTCGCTAACGCTAGTGATATCTTTGTGATGACACATACGGTCACGTTTACCATCAAGCGGACCGCATGCTGGTTTGCTGACCTAGTAATATTAAAAAAAATTAAGTTATATAAACGAAGGTATAATAAAACTATTACAGCTAAATACTTTATTTTTAGTCCGTTTTTTTATAATTAACATGTACGAGATGTTTCATAGCTTGTGATATTTCAAAATAATTCAAAAATATAGAGATAAATATTGTTCTATTGATTGATTCAGCCAGAACACCTGAAAAGACCTGGATGAAATTTGGCATATAATCTAAGACACTTTTTACCCCGAAAATATATTTTTTCTGGAATAAATCTGGCTTTTTATTCTTCGACACGGTTTTTATTTCAAAGTTTAGTTAATAGGAAACAACGTAAATTTGATTTTGGAATAAAAAGAGTTCTCAGGTATAAGATACAAAAAACTGGAAAAAAAACGAGCGAAATGCTGGTAACGTTTTGTTGTGAATACCGTACAATAAACGAAACACTTTGAAAGGCAAAACCTAAACAATTGTTAGGACGCCTCTCTCACCTGCCCCGTGAGAAATCTAAGAACTGGAAGACATTGAGATATTACCAAATTACCGTTTGATTCAGAGCGCCGCGAGCACAGTCTCTCACGAATTAATCAGCGGAATGAGCCAGTGAGCAAATAGGATGATTTATAAAACAAGTTCCTAATTTGTTTTCATGGTCATAAATTCATTTCTTGGTATTTATTGTCATTAATCATGACCGTCTCACGGGATCTGTGATGTTACGTTGAGTAATACGGAAATAAACTTCATATTTTTATTAAATAATATTTTCCGCCTATCTAGGTAAATTTATTACTATCTTGAGCTGATTACAAATATAGTGAATATGGTTCTTATGAAAGTCGTATCCATGGGAAAGTCACTCTCAATTCTCCCAACCATCAGAAGGACTAGGTGTTACTGTGAATCATTTATTGAGTGATATACGTATGTAGTAAAACTGACTGATGTGACCTAATATTCTTGTGTCATATACAGATATAGGTTGGCGAAGTGCTAGTTAGTTCTCGTCTGACATATCTCAGTGTGTCAAGCTGAAAATTTTCGATCAATGTGTGGCACCAGTGATGACTTAAGTCAGCGTAACGTGGACTTTTACTTTTTTCTTTAGAAATCAAAATAGTCCAATAAGCTACAATGCTGGCGATGCTCAGAGTCTCATTGAGCAATCAAATTAGTAATGAGGAAATCCGTAACAGAAGCAAAGTTACCGGTATAGCCCAGTGGATTAGCAAGTTAAAGTAGCAGTGGATACTTACTATGCAAAATCGACGGCCCATGGAGCCGGCAAGCGTAGCCAATGTACTAGGTAGATAGACCGCAGGATCACGCTGGACGCTGGCTGCTTACAACCGGTTCTATTGGATATCATTTGGTGAGGCCTGTTTCTTAGAGCAGGCATCCTACGACTGATATAATGATGTGCTAGTACGTTGGGGCTGTCTGTCGGTTGTGTTACCTCAATCGCCTCTTACGACAGTTGTTATAGGATGGCATCCAGAATCCTCCACCCATATGGTACATCCAGGTGCTACCTATAGGTTTTCAAAATAAAACACACATGTTATTTAATTACCAAACAGATGTGCGTCGACAAATAACTGTTAATGTATATTTCGTATATATAATGGTTGTGAAAAGTATATTTAACAAGTACCCTTTATTATTCTTGCTATAAACATGACCCGCAAGATTTTTTATACAAGTTCAGGTTTAGATATTTTTTTGACATTTCAAAAGCGAATATTCGAATAACACGCTTAGTCAGGGGAGTGATTTTCATAAGTTTTTAGTCGATGAAGTTTCTAGACGGCTCGTTTCATTCCCGCGGGTGAAGAGTGAAAGAACTCCAGTCAGTTTTTGCTCGCGGCACTTTTTCTCTAAGCTAAAAGATATATAAAGATATATTTGTACCAAATATTAACGGTATCGATAGTTTTATATCTATTTTTTTATTATTAATTTTACATTCAACAGCCGTAATATGAATTTAAGTCGACATGTTAAATAACGACTGTGTATATTTGACGCAGCGAATTATAAAGACATTAAGAATTTTCAAAGCCATTTTTCGTTATTCAGATTTACCTCTCCCAAATAACTTCTTCTTAAAGTAGCAAAGGCTTCGCTTCATTTTCAATAAATCATTGAATCTCAATCAATTATCATGCTTGATTTGACTTGCCGATGCAAAAAGGCTTGTAATTAATTATATTAAAACTTGGCGTGCTTTTCGCGAATTTATGTAAGTTTATAATTGAGTTATTAGTTAAGAAGCCGAATTGGCAATAAATTGGCGGAAAATATCTTTTATGTTAAAATAAACGTTTCACTCCTGTTATTCCTGTGTAGTTTATTATTATTGTGAGGTGAACTAATTCAGCTGCATATAAGACGTATGTACGGAAGATAAAATATGTTCACGTTTTTTGTTTGTTCACTTAGTTTTTAGAAGCAATTTAATAAGTTTATATCAAACTATTATAAATTAACTATTTACAATTGAAAACCTTATTATGCTAAACTATTGGTTAAGCTTTGAGAACGTAAAAAACATAAGTATGGATATTAGCGAAGATGGAAAATAGGTACTCTCTGTAAATACAGCACTGCTGGACATAGGCCTCCCCAAGTAATCTCTAATACTTCCGGTTGTTTTCGGCCCGTGTCCACTGAGATCCTGCGGTTTTAGTTAGTTCGTCTGACCATCTTGCGGGTGGACGCACTACACTGCGCTTGCCGGTACGTAGTCTCCATTCCAGAACCTTACGACTCCATCGGCAATCAGTTATTCGTACCAAGTATTCTGTCCACTACCACTCAACTTACTAATCCGCCAGTATATATCGACTGTTCATAGGCTGATAAACAGTTTGATGCCGTAGTACTTGTCAGCTCATCTATCCACTTTGTGGGTGGATGTCCAACGCTACCATTTCCAGTTCTTGATCTTTATTTACTCAATTATAATTAGTTTATCAGTCTGTCGGCCATAATTTCTACTTGCTACTGTAAATACTGCACAAATGTGCAGCATAGACTTTAGGATCTATACTTATTTTTATAAAGACGAAGGATTTGATTTTTAGTTTGTTTGTTTTTACTTAAAAACCTTAACATTAGAAAGCTATTGATTATTTATTTAATTTATTATTAATACAATAAAACGGGTTAACCTAACTACACAATTATGAAGTTGTATCAAAAATTAAATTATTCTACATCGAGCTTAATTATTAACTTTGATATTGTCGACAATAACGTCAAATCCGGGTGAGACCTAAGGAGTGCGTTAAGTGCCTGCTGCATGCGGCATAAAGTTGACGCGCGCGCTACAGTACGACATGGCAAAGGCGCAAACAGCCGATGTCTTCGTCCGGATCGAATGCACAGATGGTTGTGAGGCACAAAGATGCGTGACAATTGCTTTACACATTCAGGCGAGTCCACATCTCCACGCAATATTGCTATAGCGGTGGGCAGCTCTGCACGAGCAGATTCATCCCCAACATTCCCAGCAAGAACTAAGTTGGACACATAAAGGGATAAGGGTATTTATATTTGCAGCGGAAAAAATCTTTCTGAACTTTTTGTAACATTTGTCCATACTTGGCCTTGTGTGGATTCCGAATACATGCACTAGATTTAAATAAACTTCGCACTAGACTAGATTAAAAAGGATCTTAGAGATATTTGGATACTGGAAATGACGCGAGTTCTGTAATGCAAATTCTAAACGACTAAAAAGCGACGAGTGAAAGCGAAAATGTGTTCGTTTTAATGTAAGGAAAGGGTCACATGTCATATGTCATACCCAGGTCTTCCATAGTGTGATAAATATATTCCAGGGGAATGATAGATATATAAGGAAGATTTATATTAATGTAAATAAACAAATAAACTTTAAAAGTAGTTTAGTAGTAGTTTAGTAGTAGTAGTAAAGTAAATTTAGCCGGCAGAGTAGAATAGTACCTCCCCCTGACCGACCGACAGATGGCGGTATATCAATATAAAATTTTCAGCTCAAATGTGCAGGGTGGAGATAGGCAGCAGCTTTCCTATCGCGAAAGCTGCTGCCTAAGCCACGCATACCAGAACCAAAAGATAGCACTATATCCACTTGATGGGTCCGATGGCGGTAGTGATCCTATTTTGTGCGCCAGGGGTCGTGGGTTCGATTCCCACCCAGAGCAAATATTTATATGATGATATTTGTGTTTGTTCTGTGTCTGGGTGTTAAGTATTTAAGTAGAATATTTGTGATTCCTCTGTTGTCTGGTATCCGTAACACAAGTGCTTTAAGCGACTTACCACGGAGTCAGGTCAATGTATAAGATGTGGTAGGAATTTATCTATCCGATACAGAGTAGCTTCGAGATGAGCAGCAGCATCTCCGTCGCAAAAGCTGCACTCTGCAATTGCCAACACGCTTGCCCAGCGGGGCAATAATGGGCTAAATTCCCCTTTTCTTGGGGAGGCTTATGTCCAGCAGTAAACAAACAATGGCTGTTATAATGACATCGAGATGTTGTTGTTTGGGTTTCAGTATTGCAGAATCGGTGTCCTAATACTTGACATTTTATTTCTTTATTTTTATTTCTTTTATATATCCATCCAAAAGTTGTCTGCAAGAAATCGCTTAGAGCGATAATACCAATAATTGCACATAACGCGATTTTAAATATAATGTCCTATCTAAATGTATATACTTTATGTACATTTAAGAATAGATTATTATTATTATTTTATATTGTAATAATAATGCATTCTTATTTATTATTATTATAATAATGTATTCCTAAATGTACTTTATGTACATTTAAGAATACATTATTATCTATATACGAAACTGCAGAGTATTGAAATAACTCTGAGGTTTCACAAATTTCCCGTAAGAATGTGGAGATAAAATATAGCTTTTGTCTAATTTTCTTTGAAACAAAAAATAGCTTGTCTCCACTAATGAAAAAGAGTTTAGCTTTCTATTAGTAAAATAACTGCCGAAATTGTTTTACTAGAGTTCATGAGCTAATTCGCTACAAACCAAGACACAAATCTATCCCATTTATAATATTAGTTAAGATATACATTTAAAATGTCCACAAGTCATCTTATTTCATGATCATGAAACGAGTGTATAAGTCGTTGAAATAAGAAATCCAAGACATTCCTTAAAAAAAGGTCTTAAAAGAAGCCTAAAGGTTTCCACAATACCATGATTTATTTCGCCTATTCGCTTTCACGGTAGATAACTGACATCCCCCAGGCGCGTTTAAAGGGCTAACAAATTCCCCTTTATCACTCAAAGTCGCCGATAAACTTGTCTCGCATAGACATATGGGGTACAAAATGACCGGGACGTCACGCCTTTCGCAGTGGCAGGGTTGCCCAAGCGGTAATATTTTTTATTGAGAATACTTAAAAAGATTTAGAAGACAACGTTTTTCTTACCTGTTCGACGTTTTTTTATTACACCAGATTGACAAACAAGCATAAAGTCCGTGTGATAGCAAACGTCACTGCAGCCTGTAGACGCTCTGGTAATACCACAAGCATATCACTAGCGTGTTGTCAACGTTATAACTTTATGATACTATGTCACATTTCGCAATAATTTCACTTTAAAGTCTGTGTATTCTTCTTTCCTTGAAAAGCTTAAATAACGCGTCTTATGCAGTGTTAAATTTATAAAAACAGTTCTATATTCAATGGAATTGATTTGCTTTAACCACTACCTTAAAGACAGAGGGCGTTAGCGTCGGTAGGGGTTTTGTTAGTGCCAACTATTACACAGGTGGTGTTGATGGATCCTTTATCTAACAGTTTTTCTTGCATGTTCCTATCTAGTGAGTTCCGTAATGAACCGGCGGACTAGAATTAGGTGGGCTATATTAAATGAGGCTGACTAGGGTCTAGCGTTATCAGGGTCATGAGTATTTCCTATAATTTTGCATTTAATTACTTCCTTATTGGAAATTAGTAATTCTTTTATTTACCGATTTAAAAGTGCTTGAATGAAGATGTCCAAGAACACTGCAAGAATAATACTTATTAAGAATTTTATTAAAAATTATTAAATTTTTTATTAATAGCTACTGTTTGGTATATTTATAATGTTGGAAATGGAATGTTAACGTAAATTTTCTTTTTTGTTCTCCTTTGTAATGCGCTTGAGTAAATTCTTATGTTCAGTTCTCAATTGCATTAAGATAATATAGAGTTCATTTCCGCAATAATTTGCAACAGACAGAATGCTTCTGTAATTGAACTTCAAAGGAATTCGATGTTGGACCAATTCGAAAATAAATGGAATATTCTATTCAATTTGAATAGGGTCTGTATTTTACTGATACAAACCTCAACATTTATTGGGGTATTATTGGACTGACGAACGTGACTACGGAATTGGCATGTATAGTAATTTTAGATCCAGGGGCCTAGCCCGACATCGTCCAAGTACATGGTTTAATTCTTCGGAATAATTCCGTTGATCGTGTTATCATTTTAATCTCCATCTTAGAAATTTAATTAATAAATTAATTGTAACTTTTTTCTATACTAGCTACTCAATCCTGATGATATCGTAATAATTATACAAACCTAAACAAATTATACAAATATCAAATTAGATGCGGTTCGCACCACATTAGATAATAAAAATAAAGTTAAAAAATATATTATTTATTTATCTCAGAGAATAATAAAAGTATATAAGATAATTTTTACTAAAATCAACTTGTTTTAGGTGTCAAGAGGGACTCGAACCGGTACGTTTCCTATAACTGGGGAGTGCGCTACCGTTATGCTAACGATACCTTTGCGGACATGTCAAATTATTTCTAGTGTTTTCTTTTGTGCTGTGGTGTCAGCACCATTTATTCAAGGTGGTATCTTCTAACGCTCAAATGTCAAACCTTTACAAGTTTCAAGCAATCGATGGAGAAACAATAGAAACTAATAAATAGATACTAAATTAATTAAGATCTTCTTAAATATAATTTACTTTTTTCTATGCATAAAACCTATGAAAAAAAAAGTACCCTAAGTGACGCATTATAACATTATCTCAGTCTATATGTTTCAAAGATTAGCAGATCTACAGACAACAATAATATATAAAATACTTATTTTTTTAATGTAGGTACCGTATATGTTTTCCGTATATAACATAATCTCAGTCCATATGTTTTCTTTTGTACGTATTTGGTTAAAGATGCTTATTTGAAAATACAAACAAGCACTTCATCAAGTCAACCACAACAGATCCTATAGTGCAAATGACGAGTACTGAGACAACCCTACTACATCTGGGATTCTTTCTAATACCTATGTTCAATTTATTCACATCCCATACGTCTTATAAGTGCAAGGGACGATCGCATGGAAGGGTTCAAAAGGGTTCACTTTTAGATATGGGAATGTGTGATTTTTTAGCATGCCACAACAGAATTCAACCTTACTACTATAGTGAAACGACTGTTTATACCGTTTCGCCATCGAACATATCAAAGTTTGTTTAATACATCGCAACACGCCGCCAGTCAATCCCGTCATGCAGAATATTTTTAACAAAAATGCTTTGTGGCCGATTCGAGTATTTGATATCTTTTACTACGTGATATTTCAAAGTTTTAACGAAAATAAGTTAATAATATTCGCCTTTGTGAGCTGCGACGAGCAATTTGTTGTGACACCTCTTGAATTTGAATAAATCGGGGCCAATTCGTGCGCGGCAACTGAAGCAAAATGAATGGGCTTCTGGTTTTGTGGTTCCATTTTGTTGTACTTAATGACATCCAGAGATTGTCCTTTGAATATTGAAGAAGACAACGAATTGTTATTATATCGAAAACTAGCCAACTCGCAGACGTTGGCCTGTCTCAAGTATGTTATATGTTTATCATAAAAAATATTGCGACTATGAATAAAAAGCTATGAACTATTTTATCTTTGTAATTTTCTCAAATGAAATAAACTGTTTACAATAAACAAACATTGATTAAAATCGGTTCCGTAGTTTAGAAATTCATTCCAGACAAATACCGCGACACGATTTTTTTTTATATAAAAAAATAGGTTATACTTTATATATTACTTGCATCACAAATGCTTCTAAGTCAAATGATAGGCTTGATAAAGAAGTGAATTAAAAAAGAAGTGCGAACATAACTCTTCAACAACGGCACCAAATCGGAATTTTCTTTTTATGTTGTGTTGTGATTGTTATGACCAGGTTTGTACGGAATCAACGGAATGGGAAAGTTTCTACAGATATTATAGGTAGTGTGTAGGTAGAGTGTAGGTTAGAGACCCAAGAACGGACATATATCTCCCACGGGTTCAACGGGATAAAATTTTACTCTGTACCCGTACGGAGTCACCGCTTAAAGGTCGCTTGAAATAAAATTAATTATATAGAAAAAGAAAGAAACCAAATACCTAATTCACTCAAGAAAAGCTTAACTTTTATGGGGAACTGATATCTCGGATTGTTGAACCTTTACTAAACTAGCATTCGCATATTAATGTTTTGATGTACCTTCATCTAAAATCCTAGATATGTATGTATATAAGAAGTATATTATTTTTTTATTAATTACGTGATTTTTTTATTATCATTATCATTCTTATATGCTTTCGAAAGTCATCAGGTGATTATTAACTTAATGAATTTTTATATACTTTTTAGAGCTGTTGTGAGTTAAATCTGGAGCGCCCTCGAGTCTAGTCCAATCGTACGGTAGTTGGGAACGGGCGAATTTATATATTCGTATCAAGTTAATCCAATGAGGAGTTAAATCTCAAGCCCACGTATCGTGCTGCGTCGAGCTACTCTGCGCAGTGCTGCGTCTTCGCGCTGCTTTGAATTCAAGCTGCAAGCCTACGCCTAAGCCAAGATTATTATAATTATTAAAAATAGAGCTCATAGAGTCTTTCGCTATGGTACCTTGCTCTCAACTATTTCTACCGCTAAACAGAAGTGTTTCAATTGCTTTTATTTAAAGGGTGAGAGGCAGTGTAATTACTTTGTAATATGATAAACTATTTTCATGTCACATAGTTGGCAACGCGCTACTCGCAAATCCTGGTGATAGAACGAGCGTCTATAGGCTGCGAATATGCTAACTACGCGACTGTATGCTTGTTTGTCGACTATTGTTATACTGGTATACTGTTTGAGTTCTATATTGTAATATTACAGTCTGTTATTTAATATTCAAATGGAAGATATCAACATTATAGACGGTGGAATCTCGATAAATATTTGAATTCAATCAGACTTGTTGTTATTTTGTTATTGGATAAAAGAAAACGAAGGCTGCCTACAAAATCGTAACAATTCCGACACTAAAATACCATTCATTCTGGATGGTAAGTCGTCATCTCGTTGTTGACGAAAGCCTGATGGAACAATATTGATGTTCTCTGCTGTAATAACAACTCGAGAACGATTTCGTGTCATTCCTCAGAACCTTTTCAGTATTTGAAATGGTTTTATTCTACTAACAACGAGCTACTTTACAATATGCGTTTCCTACTTTTGATTAAATGGTATTTTAAAACTCGATTTAATTAACTTTTACTGTTTTCAGTAAAAGCGACAGAAAGACTCTCACTATTAGATGTAGGTTTTCCCAATTGTCGGACCTCATACGAAAATCGTCTGGATTGCTAATTCACACGCGAATATTTCTACCAATAAACAACAGTATTCGCGTAGCTGTGTTACGATTTCATGGGTGCGAATAGTGAAATTACTGGTAATGTGACATAATGTCTACAAGATTGGCAACGCACTAGTAATATCTTTGTGAGTACATATACGAGCGTCTATAAGATGCGGTGATGGTTGCTATCACCATACCATATGCTTGTTTGTCGACTCAACCATGTACAAAAAGGATTTCAAAAGGTATACATTATTAAGGGCCATGATAGTCCATTGTCATGCCGTGAGGTACTGTCAGAGTAGAATAGTACTTCCCCCTGTACCAGGTGTGGTAAAAGGCGACTAAGGTAACAGAACCGGTAGATGATGGTATATCTATGCAGCAATACGGCTCAAATGCACAGGAGGGTGTTGTTCAGCAGCACCCCCGTCGCGAAAGCTGCGCTCTGCGATTGCCAAAACGCTTGCAAAAATCAAAATTCTTGCAATAGTCTATAGGAATTCATTCGCGCTGAAAAGTCGTCGTGACGAATGCAAAGCGAACTTCGCTACAGGAGTGCTGCCCACCCTCACCCTGTTGCTTTCCGTAAACAGCTATCAGTCAGTTCTGGCACTTCAGCCTCAGCCTCTTACAACACCTAGTAGAGCGAGCACCTCTGGGAACCGGATCGCTTTATATTCCGGCTTACTTTTATCACATATTATACGACAATATATAAATGCATATTAAAACTACTTTATTAACTTTTATAAAGCGGTTTATTTAACTTTTTACATTTTTTGATCGATGTTCCGATTACCCCACCGCCACCGTTCTCAAGATTGACAAAAGATATTACGAATGTTCGAAAATATTATATAACAATGAAATTACCTTACAGCAATCGCTTTAAAGCATTTTAAAAGAGTAGTTTTATGTTAATAGTAATTTTCAAATAAGTTACAGTACGTTACGTATTCCAAACGTCTACTTCCAATCGTCAAAACCAAATGACTAAATTACTGATAACTGATTAGAGAAAAAACCTTTAGTACTTTAATAAACTACATTTAATCTTAGAAAACTGGCACGTTTTCTGGTAAATATAATTCTACGCGCATAAATAAAAATGTAATCAAATACACTCCATTTTGAAATCAAAGGGCGATTCTGATTGTGAATTCATGAAGTGATCCAAACCTGTGAAATTATATTTGAAAAGGTCTCTAGAAGATAGAATGTTTTTATTGGTATTTATGGATTATTTCTTCAATTGTATCAATATATTTAATTGTGTGTCTTTATTACGTACAAAGAAACACATCAGCCGATAAAAACTAGTTAAATTAAACTCTGAATATGAACTCTGTTCATATTCAGTTCATATTTAGTTACAATTTTTTTAATATTACGTGTGTATGTTGTTTTAGTCGACTCAACATATTGCTATTCAGATAAAGTTTGAGAAATATTTTAATGAATCCTTAGATCCTCATAATAATATTTTATACATACGTGAAAGCTGTGAGTATGGGTGCATATATGAAAGGCTGAACAAATCTGAATGAAATTTAGCACAGTGATACTACTTTTCATCTCAAAAAACTCCCTTTTCGATAGATTTTTTTTTGTCAAGACAGAACAACCTCGATCACAAGATTAAGGTTAAAAGTTAGTCAGTTAGTACTAATGTATAAAAGTAATTACCCTGACATTATAACGATAATGATTTTCTAAATAAAGTTGAGTCTTCAACACTATGTTTACATGTATAAACTAAAAAGTATATTTTTTTGTGTACCTCAAAGTAACTAGCATGCAAAGACGATCAACTGAATGACTAATACATATGTATCTATTTACAATTTATAATGCATTACATTTAGAATCGGTGCCAGCCATATCAAAAAATGCCTTAACAGAAACATAATTAATCTATTAAAAATAAAGAAGAACAAAAAACAATTTGGCCGTGGGGTACCGGTGGAGTAGAATTGTATCTCTTTCTGTACCAGGTGTCATAAGAGGCGATTGAGGTGCCGGATCGATAGATGGCGGTATATCCATGCGGCATGGGCAGCAGTATCTTCGTCGCGAAGTTATGCTATGCGATTGTTATCACGCATGTCCAGCGCGTCAATTATGGGTAAAATTCTTGGGGAGGCCTAAATCAAACAGTGGACATTTTATGGCTGATATGATGAAGTACAAAGTGAATTATTCAATATACTCTTTTAAAGAACACCGACACAATTTCTGTTAAATGTCTACTGGTCTACATCTAAAATAAGATCTAACTAAAAGAAAATTATTATCAAAACCAAATCATATTTAGTAGAATAATCGCATAATCCTACCTATTAGAAATAAAAACGAAAAGTCTAATTGAGAACCTTCTTTTGAAGTGGGTGCAGGGATTATCGATCAGAACGGAATAAAGTTAACAGACCAGGTGATAACATTCTATTAATGTTCTTATTTCATCATCATTAGTCTCGTTCAAGTTTTCTAACCTCAGAAGGCCTCAACAGACCACAGGACACCAGAGTTCGCAAAAGAAACCCTCTCTCACGGTTTTCAAAGTACGGAATTCTATTTCATAGTGCCTTTAGAATTGCTGTGTGAACTGGATGAAGAAAAAAAACATGTCTACTGAAAGTTTTCTACTGGCGTGTGTTAGCGGATTCGATCCTACAAATGACAAAAAATATTCGCATACGTGAACTCCGCTCCCAACATTGAACAGGTAGCCTGTTCAATGTTGGGAGTGGGTCAGGTCATGTTTCCACTGTGTTAGTATAATTGTTGTTAGAAGTCTATTGTTTTTAACTACATATTTTCATTATCTTAAAACTTGTTTGTCTTATCAAGAAAAACCTTCTATTTTTGAAAATACAAGCCATACATTAGACTGCAGAACCATTTATCATCATGGCATAGAGGAAAAGTATCTTTACTAGTGTAAATTAAAAACCGAGATAAACATATTTATTAAACCGAATATTAAAAATCCTAACACTAAGAACATTTGTACATAAGTATTTATGTAGTTACACTATAAAGTTGCAGATTTGCAAGACAATAAACTGCAACTGAAAAAGGAAAAATATTTTTACATTAATGTATACTACTGTTTTTAATGGTTTTCCGTTTAATTAATATACATTTATAATAGTAAAATACAAGAAAACATGAGAAAAATTATTAAGACAAATAGTTAAAAATGTTATTTTTTTTCCACTTCAATAAATAGACGAAAAGTGACGCACGGGAAATACTTGATATTCAAGTATTATTGTAGTGCTTACAAACCAATGTAGGCAGAAACAACGTGTTTACAATGTTAATCTTACTTGTCTCCGTTGTATGTGTGTTCATATCAAGCGATGTAGACGAGAGAGGACCAAAAACAAACATAGCCCCGTTTCAAGGGTTTGACAGTGTTGTGAAATGGAGTTATGATAATAGGGTATAGAAAAAATATTACATTTTCAGTAAGTAGTTCTTACCATCTCATATTCTGACGACTCAGCATACGCATAACCTAAAATAATAATGGCGTACTAGTTCTTTCAGAACGCACGGGCCAACTCATTACATATCTCGCGGAAAAATAAGTAAATGTATTTAGTAGAAATCGGAAAAAGATACAGTTGAAAGATACAAAAAAGACTCGCCAGATTTTTCATTGCCGTAAAAAAAAATGTACTTAAACTGTCTAAAAAGATCGATGTATTCAGGGACAATGCGCAAACAAAACATCGTTTTATCTGAAATGAATCGGCATGAACAGTAAATGGGCTGTTGAAAAGGGCGTAATGCCTAAATTTATCGCGCCGAGCCTAAATAGCCGGAGGCACACAATTTACGGATTTAGGCGACCGCAAGCGAAACAATACTATCGTCCCGATAAACACTGGAGATAAGTGTTTGTATAAAACGCTTTTGGTGTCCTTTGTTGCCCGTCGCAACACTCGAAAGTTTGTCGTCGTTTGCCTACACGTCAAAAAAGCGACAACCTGGTAAGGAGAATACTCTTGTATTTATAATTTTTTTTTTGCGGCAACTGAGCAAAGAGCAAATAGTTAACTGTCGCCATGTCGCCAAAGAACCCGAAACAACGAAGCTCAATGCGTAGGGATGGGCAGCACCATTTCCCTTGTGATGTTGCACTCTGCGATTGCCACCACATCTGCCCAGCGCGGCAATGGTAAAAGCGCCAAGGGTAAAGCTCCTACTTTCTTGGCGAGGCCTATGTCCAGCGGACTTCCAGTGGATGATTTGATGATGATATATTTGATGGAATATGGCCCTTTTGTGTTGTTGTTTTTCCCTTTTATGTATTCGACTACGGAAAATAAAATGTAGAGTGACAGGGCCTTAGGAAATGTTGATAGAGTTTCAAACTAGAGCTTGCATGCCCGCAATTTATGGTAACAAATGATTTATTCTACGTTTTTACGGAAACCATTAGTAATAAGTGCAGATGTTTAAATTTGTTTATACAAGTAAAGAGAATAATAAGTATTTGTTTTGCACTTACATTTTTATTCCGAGCCAGGCTCATTTGAAAATGTTTTTTGGACATCGTTATATAACTGGTAGTTCATCACATCTGAATGGCAGGTATTTGTTATGTAACATTATTAATCATAGCCTATCTCTGTACCATTTCACAAAAAAGACATGAACTATCCTACAGAAGAACACGTGCAGCAGTAGAATCATATAAATACAACTGGGCGAAAATCGGCAGCAGCATCTTTGTCGTGAAGCTACATTCTGCAGCTCTGGTCACAGATCCTCCCACTGCACCAGGTGTCGTAAGAGACGACTAAGGTACCAGATTCTACAGATGGCGGTATATTCTTCCGATACAGTGCAGTTCAAATACACAGGGATTTGCAGCAGCAACAAGCGAAAGTTGCGCTTTTACGATTGCCAACACACTTGCCCAGCGCTCCTTTATCGGAGAGGCCTATGTCCAGCAGTGGACTTTCAATGGCTGATATGATTATTATAATGATGATCTGTTAACTTGGCAAGTATGAGCACTATTTCTAATAGACCCAACCAATCAGAATCAGCTTTTTGAGATGCGCACGAGGTAAGGCACCCAGTGACAGGGGTATACTGCCCCATATCTGCAACAAAACCAAATGTAGCCAATGCGAATTTAACCTCAACACAAAGATACCGCATGACAGAAACCAGGAGCTCTGAAGAGGACTTTAGAGCTCCTGGTTTCTTCATAAGCTATCATCTGGTTTCTTTATAGGTATTTATCACGTCACGAATGTCAAATAGCCTCTCTATAGCAGGTATGATGAAGCTATGTCGTTAATACACATTTTTATCATTAACATTAACCTATTGTTTCTTAGTATTATGGTTAACATTGGGGTACCTATTATTTCTTCGCACCAAAAACTAAAGTAACTGTGGAGTAAAATATGCTTTACATGGCCAATTTACTTTAAGTAAAGTTAAAGTCAATTGAGTTCGTTAACGGTGTAAAGTTAATTTTCAACGCTACATTGTACTTGGCTCATTTATAATTATCAAGTGTTCACTGTACACAGAACAAAGGAGGTTGAATTCTTCATGTGATCCATTCACATCCAAATTTCAGTGAAACTGCTATGTAATTGCGCAGGTATAGCGCGCACAGCTTAAGTAAGTAGTCCGAACGCTCTGTGGTTATTAATGATTCACTTACAATTTGTGAGCATTATGTTTCAGCAAACAAAGTGCTAGCTAAGATAACTCGCCAGCGTATTGACCAAATGAGATACGCAAGGTCCCGATTATAAGAAAAAAGTTGCTTAAAATATTTTAGAGGGTATAATATATATCTCTCACAGATAATACTATTTTTAATTTTAGGATCAGCTAAATCTCTCTCTACTCAATATTCAATATCTTGTGTTTATATCACTTTCTTTTTTCATGCCGTGGGAAAGTAGAATAGCCAGCAGAGTAGAATAGTACTTTCCTCTGCACCAGATGTTGATTTACCACCACCACCAGGCGATTGAGATATTTGATGGCGGTATATCCATCTGAAATAGTGTAGTTCAAATGCCAACACATTTGCCCAGCACGGTAATTATCGGCAGAATTCCTTCTTTCCTGGGAAGGCCTATGTCTTAAAATGGACTTCCGATGCCTGATGTGCTTTCTAATATAAACTAAATGAAATTTGTGTATCATAATCTTAATATGTTATCCTTCACATGGTTCTGTTGTGACTGTTTCATCACTGGTTAATTGAAGTCGTTAGAGTCTACTTAATATATATGAAATAAGGCTTGTTACAATCATAAACAAGTGATAGACATTTTTAATAACCTCAAGAATCTACAAAATCTAATTTTTAAACAGTTCTTTTAAGTTCGCTTTAAAAATCAGCAATCTTGAGAATGTCAAACAAAAAAATTAAAAAGTTAAGCACAAAGCGCTGTTTCTTGAACTTTTTAAATTTTATAATGCCGTTAAAAAAGTTGTTTCAATATCTCGTGCAAGCTATGGGCAGGAGATACTTTAATGGGAGTAAAAATGTAACAAAACACATTGAACTTTGCCATACATAGTAGAGTAGGTACATTATGGATAAGTGTTCTTTTACATAAAGCGTGATAGTAAGTGTCACCGCAGACTAGATAAGCGCATAATAACACATGGATATTACTAGCGCGTTACCAATCACATGACTTGAACCTTGTGAATTTCACTGCCCTTCAAACCAGAACACAGCAATGCAAGCACTACTATTTGGCGGTAAAAATAGGTAAGTGTGGAGTACTAACGCAGACGACTTTTGTATGAAATCTACCTCATGTACATTCTCGTAACGAGGCCAATGGTGCATTCGGTAGTGTTTCTATCTCGTACACCGCGAAGGTCGTGAGTTCAATATTTATTTATGTTTAATCAGTGTTCGTTTATTAAATATATATATTTAAGTATTATATTTGTGAATCATGTTGTCAGTAACAGAAGTGCTTATAGCGACTTACCTCGGAATCAGGTCAATATGAATGTAGATATGTGAATTAATACTGCCTTGTTGAAGAACCCTATAATGTAGTCCCTAGTCTAACTCTCACCAGTGAGCTCATTCTGTATTAAAAACGTAGGCGGATAATCCTTCCAAAAAGCAAAGTTTTTTTTTAGGAACTAGCGGTCTGCCCTGGTATTGTCCTGGTGATCCATAAACGTTGTAATAATTTGTTGTGTTTGAGATGGACATTGACAATTTACGTCAACTGTTTTACAGTAAGAAAAGTGTTATGTTTTTGAAGACAAATGCAAAAATATATATAAAAAAACAAGAACCGCCACGAACATAATAATTATTTTTAAATAGCACTCTCACTATTGGAGGAGAGTGTGTCTTGACATATCATTAAAACACCCATTTTGTTTTCAATAAAGTAGCCACAATTAGCAGACAAATGCGTACGTATAGTAAACATAGGCCAAGGCTCCGCACGTTTTAATTATTCCTATAGATTAGCTTAATCCCGAAAAGGGCTCTGTTTTATTTTGGTCCGGATCGGGTAAACAGTCGGGCTATTACCTTTAATTGAACTTCATTTAGTATTTATGCAACTATTACTTAAATAATTATTTGTCCTTTGAATAAATGGTGTATTTGAAGGGCCTAATGGCGCAGATGATAATGATCTTGTACCACAATTATCTATGCCATCGGGCCAGCCAATAAAAATTTCACTTTACCCAGTAATTTTAGTAGTAAACCTTCCCTATCCTTTAAATCGAAACTCTGCATTGTAAACTGCTGTTAGGCCGTAGAAATACCTAATAATGAAGTATCCATACAGGCGACCTTTATGTGAGGTTTACCTCTAATAATGAGTTTATTTCTTTATAATAACATTAATCATTAAGGGAAAAAAATATGTTAGAAATAACTTATATTTCTTAATTAACTTAGTATACATTTTAACAATTATTGATCAATGGCCAAACTTTTGTATTCAGAAAGGTTTTTTTGCTTTTGCTAAGAAATAGCTTACGATATACTTACCAGTAAGTCGTGCAATGTTTGCTTTGAATTAGCTAGAACCGATTGTCAATGTTAAATAAAAAACTAACCCCAATGAAATTCTAGATTGTATGCATAAATTTAAGTCAAGTTTTTAATATGATGAGACCTCTCCAACCAGTAACAATCCAGAAATTTATGTCTCCGTAGCCTAGTCAAGAGCTTTGGATAGATAGATTTTGGGTCGGTATTTCAGCTTGATGTCTTCTCTTGCTAGCGCAACTTTAGAGGAAGTGCAGCAAGCCCAGTAACTTATAAATGTTGCTCATAAATAAGCATAATTCATAGCAACCGACTCACGGATTATCGATAGCATAACTATAAATGTCACCTTCAGCTACTTCTCTCATTGTTTCTCCTGCATCGCAAATAGTTGAAATACATTTTTGTCGTACTTCACTCATCGCATTCCCTAACAAGTGTGTGAATTCCTTGCCTCTTAAAAAAAACTGACCTCACTTGGGCTGTTTTGTGTATGTCTGTCAAAGTTAAAAAGAAAAGTCAAATTTTCAATAATTAACGTCTACGTTATTAATTTGTGTCATAAAAACAATCTGTCAATGTAAATGAAGAAGCATCGACGTCATTCATCAGGGTGACAAAGAAATTAAAATATTGTGTGCCGGATTCCGGGTCGCAGCTTGTCTTCTAGTGACATTCAACGGACTTTGATAAATTATACTTTGCAGATTGATGCCAATAACATCCAGCAAGTCAATAAGGCTGGGTTTTTTGTGAACTTGAGTTTTACTTCTATGTAAGTGAGAACACTAGTCTCTGAGGAATTAAGACTGATCTAATACTCGTATTTCATATAATTTTTTTTATCGAAACATTCATTAGGCTCTTGGAGTAAGTATACCCTGAGAGCCTAATGGATCTACTAATCTGACGTTTACACGTTCACTTCTTAAGTAATTTTTATTGTATAATTTTATATTATTATGGTATCCAAACCAGGGTAACAAAGACCATATGTGTTGACAGAATTATTTAAGTTATATAAAATACCATAATCTTCGTGTTAAGTCTTATTGTTTTATTGCTGTCTCTCAATATGGCAGTACCATGATATTAGCCTTGGTTCTTGATCAAATTATATGATAGAATCTCTGATAGGTGGTATATTTCAATGTTCTCCAAACAATTTACATGAATCTTGAAGAAGTAGGTGATGGACGATGGGTTTTTAACATTGAACCCAAACACTTGTGCAATCTGTACTCATAACTAACAGTTTAAGTATCGAAAGATAAGTCATAATTTTATATATGACATAATTTACCAATACGGAACTTTCTATGTTAGAACGATTTTAAATCAGATTAAAGCTCATTACTTTGAAGTGCAATGAAAATAGTCTATAGTTTTTTGTGTTTTTAGAGATTGTATATAAATTATTGCACACATGCAAATAGTTTAGTGACCGTAGAGGGTATACGTAAAACAAATTACGTATTACCTCCACCTTTGTAATCTGACCGCTGTGAGAAACTATATGCAGGCTGTTGTTTCCTCTTTTACTTTTTGCTTTTTTTTTCAAGTTTTTTTATAACGTAGATTAGCACTGGATTTCAATATTTTTTCAAAATTCATCCCCCTTTTAAGGGATGAAATAAAAAAAAATCAAAAAATTTAAACGTCGTTGCAAATCTAGTTAAAAGTTCTACAACTTAACGTGGGTAAAATCTATTTTTCTTTATCTATGAGTGCTTTGT
Source organism: Heortia vitessoides (assembly GCA_020976665.1). Taxonomy (NCBI): domain Eukaryota; kingdom Metazoa; phylum Arthropoda; class Insecta; order Lepidoptera; family Crambidae; genus Heortia; species Heortia vitessoides. The sequence goes on from JACJUM010003147.1 coordinate 13,536,526, forward strand.
GTTGTTTTGAATATCCATATATATGTTTTATTTCTGTTTGTGTATGTTGCCTCCGTCGTCCACAGATGACCATTTAAGTAGTATCATGATAATATGCTGAGTTGTTCGCTTTATGGTCACACCGCAATATTTAAAAAATCCGAGTAATATTTACTGGGATTTTTTTAAATATTGTTATTATTATTTGGCATTTATATATCAAATACTGAAATCCTATACATGCGTTATTTGAATAACTATTAGTCATTTCAAATTCCATGAGGAGCTATGAAGGTGCAAACACCAGTATTCACGCTGTACGTGACGATCGTTGTATTTCAAAATCCATTTCTACTATTCCGGAAATGTGAAATATCTGGGAAAAAGTTTTCATGCCGCATACGAAATCCCGGGGGTTGAAGGTATGACGGGTCTCCGTTCAAGTTTTGATGTGTAAGATATTCATACGTTGGGAATTATCCATCATGAATATATCACCTGACAGCTTGGTTCAAACGAGTAACGCATTTTTGAGCTTCGCAGTTCCTACACCTATGAAGCCAAATTCAGATCCATTATGGTTGAAAATCGTTTAGCGTAAAACTCGATATGCATAAAAATCATCCGATATTCAACGGTGAATCGATTGATGTTATAAAAGTAATTGAACGTAAATCGGAATCGCTTCATGTAAAGGCGATCGATTTCATGGTTCAAACAGCCAAAAGTAAAAAAAAATTCTAATCTTTGGCAATCATGGAGCTAAACATATTTTTCATTTTTTTTTTCGTTATAACTGTAAAACATGTTCCAAAATACTATAGTTAAAAAAAATGATTGTCGTCTTTATGTTTTTATCTTCTTTATAATATTATATTTAATCTAAGTTCAAGCGTTTTACTGTGAAGTATAACATATATACGAAGCTAATGTTCCATAAGATGCCCTTTAAAACTCCTTGTACCAAGGGATCCCTTAGAAAATATATGTTTGTCCGAAGTCACTTGACAAATAATGATGGAATAAGTAGGAAATGCTTTTCGCCACTGCGACGCACGTGTCAGACTATACCCAAGGCGAACCAAACGACTTCTCGAATCGAACAATCTGTCGTCACATCCAAAAGCAGTCCATTAATCAAATGTTCCATTTCATAACAACGAAAAAGAAAATGAAAGGTAAGATAAAAAAATATGTCACCATTGACATGTTACAATACGTATTGATTTTCCTCCATTTTCTCAGTCGATTTCCGTAAACACTATCGATTCTCACATGTATAACGCCATTGTTCTCTCCACGTTGACCCATTTCCCTCGATTCAGATATCAGCGACAAAATAAGAAATATATTGGAAGTTGTTTTTTAGTTCTTTGCATTTTCATGTATGCTTTAGTAGCTTTATAGAGTAATGCAAACCGTGAAGTACCGGTAGAGTAGAATAGTACCTTCCTCTTTACTAGGTGTCGTAAGAGACGACTGAGGTCCCAGAACTGATTTAAGACATAAAAGTCTACAATAAGTATATGGTATAAGTTTATGGTATATATACAATACGTTTTATAATTAAGAACGGCAAAGAAGAATAGTACATCCCTCTATACCTCGTAAGAAGCGACTTAGGTAACGGAACTGACAGATGGCGGTATTAATCCAGAACAGAACTAAAATGAATACAATGTTAATAAGAAGCAGCATCCCCGAAGCTACGCTCTACGATTACGCTGCAAATATAGGAAATATTCCAGCATTCTTAGGAAGGTCTATACCCTGCAATTGAAGTATGACGGCTGGTATGAACACGATGAATATTTATGAGGCTGTGTTTGATCATTGTCATTGTTCATTAGATTATTTTATTAATACGTTTAAAAAAAGGTTAGAACAGCTAGTTATGCACTTAATGTTAAAAAACTGGGTTGATTTAAAGTAATTTGCATTAATGTGCAGAGTGTAAAAAGATGATCAGCGAAAACGAGCTTTCCGCTCCTCAAACTGCGTATTAATGCATATTTTTTGCTGCAAAACGACTTTTGTTTTTGTAAGTAAAATTTCTAAATTGCGAACATTTTTCGTTACAGGGGTTTAGTAGACTATACATGGCGATTGGATTAACATATATAACTTGATTTCAGAAGTTATATTAGCTAGGGAATCTCGGCAATGACAATATGGTTCCTCTACCCGTTGTGAATGTGAATATTTTAATTATGAAAATGCAAAAATTATTAAAATATGTAGTTACTTAAGAGGTTTTTACTTTAAGTTTATTTTTCAAAGAATAAAATTTCTATTTGTATTTACTCTAGTAAACATAGCTAACTACATAGTAACGAATATGTAATTCACATTGAATTAGCGCACATCAAAAAATTATTGACCCAATATTAGGAATCCTACAAAAAGTTTTGACGTCAGTAAAGGGCTTTAAGCAGAAACAGGCGGTCTCAGCGATAAGGATATAATAGTGGTAAAAGCTTATCAAACTGCGACGTGAGCTTATCAACTTAGCAGGCTTCATAATTCGGCTTAGGCCGTCATCTATCATAGCCCTCGATTTGCATAAATAACTTAATAAATTTATTACCAGCCCCTATGTTAGAGGAGGCTTGCTATCTTGCTAAGTGATATGAGATATTTCAATTGGCATTATGATATGTAAAACTAGCGGCCCGCCTCGTATTCTCCGGGGTATTTAGTAAAATTTTGCTCCTTCGATGTCGTTTCTGTGGGAGTGTTAATCAATTTTTTGGGTCTCTAATCATATAAGTAATATAACCCTATTTATCCCGTATAACCTGGTCCTCACATTTAGAAACTCAACACATTTATAATTATTTTATTTGATGGTGTCGCTCCAGAGTTATCGCTGTCTGTTATCTTCTTAAAAGTAAATGGCTAAATGTAATTTTGTTTTAATTAATCAGGTCAACAAACATGCATACAGTCCACGTGTTATCACGCGGACTGTATGCATGTTTGTATGTAAGCGTCACTGCAGTCTATAGATGCTCGCAATATTATCAAAAGAGCATTGTCAGCCTTGTGACTTGAAGTCACATTGCCCTCACGGCGAGTGAAGCACTGAAATTTTTCAAACCGGAATACAGCAATGCGAACACTGCTATATGGAGGTAGAAATAGGTGAGAGTTAGGTACCAATATAGACGATCTTTGTGTGAGGACTACCTCATGTAAAAATATATTTATATACATAATAATATATACATAATTTGACCCTTTAATGAACTTGACATATAGGCGGCATGACCATACGAAAGGATACAGACTATTTTTAATACTAGTTGCAGTAAGCATATAACAACTTGAAATATTTAGAAACAGGTGCCTAAATGACTGAGTACGTTTTTTCATTTTAGTTTTCATTTGATTCCAAATACTCGAAGTCTATAAAAGTCTCTTTTTCACACAGATGAAACTAAAATAACCCAGTATACATTTCTATGTCACAATAGTTTCACTCGATTTTTGACTTCGAAATAAAACTACTCCAATCTGAATTGAATCAGGAAAATGGTTTTAATATTTGCTGAAATATGATGTCGGTAGAATAATCCCCAAAAGTAATTCCTTCAGAGTCAGGATAAACGTTTCACGCATTCTGTGAGAAATAATCTTAGACAGACATCTTACGAAAGCCATTTGCGTAGCCATCACGTCTATCATTTCGTTTATTTCTGACACTAAATAGCCGAGGTCGTTTTGTAACCTGGTAGCGAAGTTACTGTGTAATTCATATCATTCAGTATTTGATAGTTGGCGGTAATTGTGTAATTCATATCATTCAGTATTTGATAGTTGGCGGTAATTGTGTAATTCATATAATTCAGTATTTGATAGTTGGCGGTAATTGTGTAATTCATATCATTCAGTATTTGATAGTTGGCGGTAATTATGTAATTCACATCATTCAGTATTTGATAGTTGGCGGTAATCGAGTAATTCATATCATTCAGTATTTGATAGGTGGTTGTATATTCCCATTTGAAATAGTGTAACTCGAATGCACTAAGTGGGAATGGGAAACAGCATCTTTGTCGCAAAGTTAAGCTCTGCGATTGCCAACACAGTTTGTCCAGCGCGGTATTTATAGGCAATATTCCTCTTTTCTTGGTTCCCCAAGTTTGCCTTTGGCCTAGGTCCAACAGTAGACCTAGATATGATTATGATTATAGATGCGAAAATAGGTCTGTCTATCAGTATGTCAAGTTGCTAAGCTCTGACAGCTTAATCAGAAAATTTATTATTTTTAAATTTGGCGTATACAGGCTAATTTGATTTCTAAAATAATAAAGATCCTGAGGCATATAATATAATATACGAAGTCGATCAAAATTGTGACCATCATCTTGTGTTACTTAATCCAGGTCACAAGTTTCGGGATGCTTCGTGAATGTCCTGGCGATGTCGCAAGTTAATAAACTACGAGCAATACACATTGTCTGTAGCATATTCCTGTGACGTAACCAGGTTCCAGGTTTTCAGTACTCTGGTCGAGACTACCTCTACTACTTTCCTCTTACCAATGCTTGGGGATTATTATTCTAGATATTCTAGAGAATTCCTTCAAAATGGATGCCGTAAAAAGTTATTCTTGAGACGCCTTAAGCCGATTCTTGGAAGTACGAGTATTCTACGCTGTTTGTACAAAATCCCGATTTATTCGAGGAAACCAATTTCTTAAACAAACTTTGTATATGTTTATTTTTGGAAATTGTCGTCTTTCAATGGATATTTTTATTTTAATAGCATTTTGCAAGACAAATCGAGGATTTATAGTCTAAACTTAAACAAAAATATATGTTATTTAATTAGGCCCATAAATACCACTTTCGAATCATCTAAATCGTAAAACACACTCGCAACTTGCATATGTTAAAAATTATTAGCAAAATTCTATCTTAAACACAGTTTAATTCGTTGCCTGTCATTAATCTAGCTAATAAGTTTGACGTTAGTTAGAACTTGTTAGTTTACTCTCGCGATAATCACTTCAGGCGTGGCCTTTCGGGTTTGGGTCAAGACAGTTTTCATCTTGCCGACTGTGCTCTGTCCTTTCCAGAGTGATAAGAAGTTTAATCGCATCGTCATAAGTAATTACGTAGCCTGAGTTTAAATACTAGCTTATATATATATAGTTCTTATGTAGAAGACCTGTAATCCGGGTAAATCATTCTAAAATATTTTGCTGACAAATATTTTCTAACATTTACGAATAACGCGTTCACTTCTCATAAGAAAACTACTTCTTGAACAGTTTTATGAAGAGGTTTATTTAACTTTTTACATTGTCATCAAATAAGGTCGGTTTTATTAAAAGTAGTCTGCTGAATCTAGATGTATAAAATATAAAAAATTCTTCGTCATATAAAATTTACCATAACTCCTTTTGGAAGAAGGTGACATGCAGGAAGTACCGATTCGTGCGTGATCACTGACGTGATGACATTATCATATAAACCGTAAGACATTCTATTAAGACCCGTTACAAGGCCCGGGCCAACAGGTTTTAAGCACTATGTGGGCATTTTATCTATGATTGTAATACGACGCGGCAATCGCACAGCGCAGCTTCCTCACAATACTACTGTCCATCTCACAATCCTTTGAACTTGAGCTATTTTATTTGGGTAGGAATTACCATTATCTGTTGGATCTGGTACCCATTAGTTTATCTAAAGTAAAATTTCAAAGTGGGCAGGGCACTTCCCCCTGTACACAACTACTTATACATTGACCTAACTCCGTGGTAAGTCGCTTAAAGCACTTGTATCACGGGCGCCAGACAACAGAGGAATCAAAAATATACTCCTTAAATACATATATCCGCCTCCGCCTGCCCGTCATAATGATAAAATATTTAATTACTTGCAAATATTTGGATATTATAATTTAAATTGGTAAATAAAATAATGTTATGGAAATGAAATTATTTTTGTTCAAATCACAACATTGGATTTGATATAATGTTAAAAAAATACTTTTTTTGTTTATGTCACAACATTACTTGAAAGTTCTCCGTGGTTTTAGATTGGATTCCGGAAAACCCATAACCACGTTCATGATAAAATATAGCAATATAACGTTTTTCAATCTGTTAAAGCTATAATTTTGTTATAATGTTTTATTTACGACAATACTGTCATGAAGTATACTATACAAGTCTGTTTAGTATCCCTTTTGATGTAGTGTTTAGTTGAAATACCTAGACGCCGAAAACGTAGGGCTCTAAATTTTGGCCAACCGCTTATTACACGTCATGAAAATAATAAATAACATTCCAGACTCGTGCGCCGTGCTACGTGATAGATAAGAGTCTAAGACGACGGAAAACTAAATTTATTTTCACTGACAACTCTTCAGTAAGAGGTAGTTATACTTATTTTTATATAAGTACAGTAGCGGTTCCGGTGGAGTAGAATAGTAACTCTACCTATACTAGGTGACTGAGGTATCCGAACCGATAGGTAGCGCTATATCTACATAAAGCAGTTTTGCTCAAATGCAACAGCGTGGAGGTGGGCAGCAGCAATTTCGTCGCGAAGCTAAGCTCTGTGATTGCCACCACGCTTGCCCAGCGCGGTAAATATGGGCGGATACCAATTTCTTGGGGATGCCTATGTCTAGCAGTAGACGTTTTACGCCTGCTTTTCTGAAGTACTAAAGTAGATAGAAATAAGAACAATATATTTTTTTTATTATTTGACAAACAGGCATGGTCCGCGTGATAGTACTCGTAAGCGTCATTGCAGCCTTGAAATAAATAGCTTGAATTATCAAAAAGAATTGACTAGCTGAAGATGAAGCATTGTCTTTTAATGGGTAAAAACACTGTGCAAGCAAAACAATGGATAGAAAAATGTTACCCGGACTCTTGTCCATCAAAAGCAACGACTTTTCGGCGGTTTGCCGAGCTTAAACGTGGTCGTATCGACACAAATGATGCGAAACGCTCGGGTAGACCTGTGGAAGCCGTTACACCGAAAGATGTGAGTGAAGTGACAAAAATTATAATGAAAGATCGTAAAGTGAAGCTTCGCGAGATTGTTGAGATTACACAGATATCATATGGAAGTGTATTTACTAACCTTCATGAAAAATTGAGCGTGAAAAATGTTTTTTTCAAGTGGGTGCCGCGATTGCTTTCGGTGGAACAAAAAGAGCAACGAGTCGATGATTTAAAAAGCTGTTTATTGATATTTACTTGCAACAAAAAAGATTTTTTGTGTCGTTACGTGAACATGGACAAAACATGGATACATCACTGCTCTCCAGAGTCAAAGCGGCAGTTATCTGAGTGGCGCACTGATGGCGAAAGCCGTCCGAAGCGTCCGATAACGCAGCAGTCAGCTGGCAAAGCCATGGCGTCAGTTTTTTGGGATACGCGTGGCGTAATTTTTATTGACTACCTCGAAAAAGGTAAATCGATCAACAGTGATTATTATATTGACTTACTAGTACGTTTGAAGGAAATCACAAAAAAACAACTTTTTCACCAAGATAATGCACCCCGCCACAAGACGATGAAAACAACGGCAAAATTGAACGAATGTGCTTTGATCTGCTTCCCCCCCCCCCACACTCGGCAGATTTAGCCCTCAGTAACTACTGGCTCTTTGCTGATCTTAAAAAAATGCTCCAGCGAAAAAGATTTGGCTCTAATGAGGAGGTCATCGCTAAAACTGGAACTTATTTTGAAGCGAAAGATATTTTTTTTATAAACATGGAATCAAAAAATTAGAAAAGCGTTGGAACCATTCTATTACCCTAAAAGGTTGCAAATAAAAGGTAAAAATTTGCAAAAGAAATGTTGTTTTCATTGTTAGTCTCGGGATTTATTGATCCATGTGATAAGACATACATTCTTATGGCTAATATATTGATGATAATGTGGCCACTGAAAGTACCGTTATCCCCTTTAGCGTTAACTAAAAAAAGGTATAAATATTGAAAAAATAAAAATTAAAGTATCAACAGGAAATCTATTATTCGTGAATTTATTTATGTTGTATGATTAAAATAAGTTTAACTAATTAATTAGATAAATGACATGGAGTTTAGCTCGGATTATATATTATACTTTATACTAGTATACTGTACTTAAGAACCATTTGTCAACGATAAGAAAATGATAACGGAAAGGTAACATGTACTTTAAAAGTGCGAATATATTTTCTTATCAAATACCTAAGCTATAATAAATTCGGATGGACTAGAATCATTCCAAGCAAGCTCTCATCAATTTACTGTGAAGTTTTCTTTGAATACACTCCGGCAGAAATCCGCTTAGCTCCTATTTGATGTTTGGCTAAGCCACTCAAAGGAAGAAAATTATATTAGGTTTTGCGTTTGAGTGTTCCAAATACAATTTTTATATGTCAAATATGTTTTTGAAGTGTTTGTTCCTTATATTTTGTTTGCTGTTTAAGTATACCTTTACGATAATGCCATTGACAAACTAGCCAGAAACGTATGTTCACAACTTACTTCCGAAAAAAGGTTTCTTCTGAAACTGGCCTTCAACTGTAAACAAAATATAATTTTCTTGCCTATCAGAGAAATCAATGATTGAATAAAATAATGTTGTCTAAATTGAACTTTGGAGTCATTTATTGAAACATTTATGAAGATATCAAGCCTAAGTCCTGAATAGGCATACTATTATTGTTATCCTACAATATCACACAATTTTAAAATAACCACACAATTTAAAGACATAATTCGATTGTAAAGCTTCGAAATTCTCGTACCAAATAAAATTCAATGGGACGAATTTGGAATGATCACAAAACGCGAAAAAATAATATAGCCGGTTCTTACTTTAAGTGGGTGAAAAGTCTTTTCGGGTAAAACGGGCAAACTTCAGTGTTGGTTGAGTTTTTAAGATGTTCTTATTGAATAAATTTACTGCACGCTAATGGATTTTGGCGGTCCCCATGGTGCTTCGTAGATTTTTACAGGCTTATTATTTTATAAAGAAACCATTTCTAATGTTAATGCTCTGGTTCTAAAACTTTTCTGGTAGAAAAAATGCAAACAGTTGGAAGTGTTTGAAGTCAGTGAATTTTTATATAACCAAACATTGCATTATTAGCCGTGTCTTACCTCTCTCTGTACCAGATGTCGCGATTGATTGACCCGAAACGACCAGTGGCGGACCTATCCGACACAGCACATCTCAAATATTACAGGATGAGGATAGGCAGTAGCACCCTAGTCCCGAAGTTGGCTGCCCAGCGCGGCAATCATAGACAAAAGTCCCCCTACCTCAGGGAACTCTATGTTCAACAGTGGACTTTCAATAGTTAATACGATGATGATGCATTACTATACGTTTACGTGTCTACTACGGATGATTTGAAAACACTCAATAGCGCTTATTGCATTTTTATTATGGATAAAGCCCAGCGGGTTAGTAAGTCAAAGAGACAATATGCAGGTCACTTAGAATGCAGAACTGATGGCCGATAGAGCCGTAAGATTCTGGAATATCGCTTACCAAAACGTGATCTCCCGTTCCGGTAAGCGCAGCGTGGACAGACTGTCTAAAATTACAAGCTCACGCTAAACGTAAGCCGCATATAACTGGTCCTATTGGAGATCCCGTCTAAAGGGTTATGTCCAGCAGTTGACATCCTACGAGTGATATGATGCTGATGATTATGGACTATCTGTCATATTAAGTTTGACAGACGTATTGATGTAATTAAAGAATTATTATAAAATTATAACATTTACTGAACTTAACATCATAATAAATAGTATTGTGAATATAAGAAAAAAGGAAATTAACTTAATTTTATTTGAGACTAGCTGTGCCTGCGACTTCGTTTGCGTGGAACAGTTTTTTTTTTGGGTACCATACCTAAGTTTCTAGCTCCAAAAATAGCGATACTTCCATACAACTTTCATCCCCCCTTTCGACCCCTCACAACCCTTTTTTCGTTTAGAGAGACTGAGTTACTTTCGCATTTATAACACTAGTAGGGATATGTTCTCAATTCGGAAAATTTTGTTTTATTTAATTTTTACAAAGTGCTAAATTTTAAATTAAATAGCGCAACATAAAATGAGCGTGTGCAGCGTAATTGTAGTATTACTAATGCCATCTATGAAAATTTTATAAACTATTCTGTAGTTACTACTGTATATTAAATAAATGAATAAGAACTGCAATGTGTGAAGATAAAATTGGTAAAATATAATGAGACCTGTACCCTAAATTATGTGCTTAATTTTAACCCAATCTTTCTTCAGATTTACTCTCTTCTCTTCCAATCAACATTACTTTCATGCCGTTCATATAAACTCTTAAAAACCTTTTTTTTATTATTTTATTGAACAATGAGACTACTTAAAAACAGTTGGTGACTGGTCAGAAGGTATTTTGCCCGACATCGCAGAAGAATTAACAAAAAACCAGAACGAAGACAAGTGAAATAGTCGTTTATGTAATCTTTATATATGTAACCGGACAAACCTAATGTCTAGTTTTGCCTACGCTAAACTAGTTCTTCATATGTGCGCTAGGATTAATAAATTTAATCTAGGCAAAACTACGCCCTGTAGCCCTCGGCATAATGTTTAGACTAGGTCGTATTAGTTTACAGTGTGCGTATTTATATCAGGATCAACTAGTTTGGCTTTAACGTAACTGGTCTATTCTATAGGACTTAGAACAAATTAGTTTTAACTAGACTAAACTAGTTCATTCTATCGTAAAAACAAAACTAGATTGTCATGAAATGCGTTTTGCCCGGTAATATATATAAACATTTCGTGTCACGTTTTTTGTTCGTGATGAACTTATAAACTACAGAACAATTTATTAAAATTTTCCTCACTGTGTGCAGTTTGTTCCAATTTAAGAAATACTGTAAATCATTAGTTTATTCTATGATAAAAATTATAATTATTTCTACCGTAAAATTCGAATAGATAGCGATGTAAGGTAATTGATTAAGTAATTAAAACTAGATACTCAACAATAACGATTACGGAATTTAACTAAAATAAATTTTGATGATGATGCAAACTCTTTAAAATATAACAGAAATTCTAAATCCCAGCTGACTTTGGCTGTCTTTGTTCGTAAACATTGAAAATTCTGGAAGTGCCGGTATCATTTGAATGCCTCGAAATGCCCGCCGGGCGCCCTTGCGTGCTGGTTTATGAACCGCATCATTCATGAGTCTGCCGGGATTTCCTTCTTCCTCTGTTATCGTGAGAATACCTAACTTTTGATTTACCGAATCTAATAACCGTCAGCTATAAAACGTGCTCTTTAAACATAGGCCTCCCCAAGGTTACGGGATTTATACCCATAATTGCTGTGCTGGGTAGGCGTAGTGGTAACCGCAGAGCACAGCTTCGCTTCGCGGGTGCTGCTACTCATCCCCACCTTTTAGTATTCAAGAAGTGCTGTATCGGAGGGATGTACCGCCATCTGTCGGTTCCGATACCTGAGTTGCCTCTTTTGACAGCACAGGGAGGTACTATTTTGCTCCACTAGAACCCACGGCATTTATTATAATAATAATTGTTTATTAATTTCATTCATTCATTCATTCACTCAAAATTTATTTATGTAAGTTTTAATGGTTTTTGTCAGTGAACAATGTAATTTTCTATTAAATGAACATTCAATTCTAATCTAAGTACAAACTTGCTCAATTTTATTTCAAACTTAATGCAATAAAAGAGACATAGTTGGTAGTACGAGTTATTCTGCTTTCAATTTTTATTATCATAGTAGTATTTGCAATTTTGCGTTTTGGTCTAAAAGGTAAAAGAGACAAGTTACTGAGTAATTTGTCATAATATCGTCAATTCATAAGGTTGGTAACGCGCTACTCATATCTTTGAGATGATATGAGCATCTATAAGTTACGATGACAGTTGTCATCATGTGGATAAATAGTATACAGTCGGCTGTACGTTTGTTTCCCAACTCAGTAATGCTCCCTTATACGAGGAACGTACGAAGATTCGCTTGTAACTAAGCAGACCAAACTACATCACCGTGTAAAAACAGATAAATACCGTATAATATTGACTTATATTTATTCACTGTTGTTAATAAAAATACTTTTAAAATTATGTATAATAATAAAGTGTTTATTGTACATCAAAAATAGTGGTAAAATAATAATAATACACTTTATTGTACACCTAAATTTACAAACAATATTAATAGTATGTAATACATAGTGAAGTACTATAGGCGGCCTTATCGCATAGAACGATTTTTTCCAGGCAACCTTCGCATGGAAAATTTATGGAAAACATATTTAAAACACGAGGCTGTATGAGGTGTACCGAATAACAATAAAAATAGTATTAACGTGAAAACATGACAATTACTTTTAAATCTGTAATATTTTCTCAAAATAAGTACAGTGTTGGCCAGTAAGAAAGCTAGGTCTAGGCCGTAAAGAGCTGGACGACGTTATGGAATGCATTGGCATTTTAAGTAATAGGTTCCATGTTGACCTATGAGATTTCTCATGGCTGTCACCTAAGAATAACAAGAGACAGCATTTTAAAACTGTTGCTATTGGTTACCATCAGCAAACAGGAATAACTTACCATTAATAAGATTTTGTTTAATTAATTTATACAAGACGCACAATAAAACAAACAATAATATAAATCGTGGCACATTATAATACATTCTGGGGTTATATAGTTTGATATTTAAATATAATATCGCCTATGTTACTTAGTGAAGGTGCTGAAGAAACAATTTAAATTGGTCAAGATAATTATGAGTAATACTTTACAAAATAAAATAAAATCAAAATCAAATACTTCTTCTTTATAATATTAGTATAGATAATTACCGTTATAGATATTTTTGAATGACTCCGCTGCAGGGTCAATTCTAAAGGTTGAATAAGAAGCATTACCGTGATACATTACGTGGGCTTAATGCGGACTGCTAAATGTTTGAGAACAGAAAAAGCATGGCGGCAGTGTTAAACACGATGTCTGGCGTAGATTATTAATACGCGAGTTTGGATGTGAAATTGTAATTCAATTACTTTAAAAGAGGTAAATGAGGAGGGATGCTATTTGACATAGAAAAGCCGATCCGGAAAAAATAAGAATTTGTTTATTTTTTTACCTTAGAAGAAATCGAATATGAATTCTTGCATTAATTTATCTATAATAAAATAAAGGTTTGGTAATTGGAGAAAGTAGTATTGTTATAAATCAACCATTGAGCGTCTGTTATATATTTAATACAACGTCGTGTACATTGACCTGACTACGAGATAAGTCGTTTAAAGCACTCTGGATGACTGATATCAGACAACACAGGAATTCTAATATTCAAATGCAATCACAAATATTCATCACATAAATGTTTGTCCTATCTGGGGATTGAACCTACGACCTTTGGTGCACATGATAGTAACACCGAATGCGTCATCAGACCGGTTATTATAATTTTTTTATTAATCAGTTTTTCTACATCCAAAATAAGCTCCATGCAGTTACTCCAATCAGTTATTTGAAATGTTCTATCAAATAATATCAAACACATAGTAAAAACCACTTGTCTTTATATCGAGTTTCATGTCAGTTTCACCAATAGGTAAATAGAAAACAAAAATGTTTGGAATTGCACAGGTCTAAGGATTATTCATAGCATTGTCCAGCATCCGTTCGCAGTTGCCATTCCGAATTCAGAATTGTTTTTTGAACCTAAAATACGGTTCTGGTACTTTGCGATACGCAAGTTTATCCGTGCCATTGTAGCAAGATGAATGAATTTTCATCAGTTTTGAATACACATTTCTTACTAGGATCTAACATAAAATATTTGCAAGAGAAGTTATCACAACATAATTTTGTTCAAATACCTTTTTACCTTTTGTGCAAATACTTTTTGGAATACTACCGTAGCAGGTGATAGAGGTACCGGAATCCATTGATGGCGGTAACTCCGTTGTTATATTTTCATCAGCAGCGAACAACCTCCGGCCCAAAAAAAGGTTCGCTGTTCATTATTATGTTAATGTTTATGAAAAGTAAATATTTTTTGAAACAACTGTATCTACTCTAGATCTGATTTTTAGTTATTATGAAATAATAAATAAAATACGCAGATCCTCACTCAAAGTGGACAGAAAAATAATAAAATTAATGTGAACACAAAATTAAAGATGGAAAGAACAAAATGCGTAATAGCTGGCCTTGTCATTTTTCAAACTATTTATTTGTAAAATAATATTGTGGCAAGCTTGTAGTCCTTGTAATGTATTTTGCTCTCCAGTATTCATATTTACATAAATACCAAAGTCAAGTAAAAAATATCAACAAGATTTTTATCAATAATATTTTAACAGCAACGTGTTCAATACTCACAATAAAAATTTTGAGACAAGCTTTTTAAATCTATAAAATGGTCGCCGCAAGGTAACTGAAAAGTCGAACATACTTTGTTTTTTGTACGTCCAATAACGTAGGTATTCAATAGGTAAGATTATCCTGCGATATATGTATAGGTCAGCGTTCACCCTTAGAAAATATTAGAGCAACAAGGTCGGGAATATCGATTTATAAATCATCTAGGCAACAAAGCCTATTGTTCAGCCGGATTATTGTAAATACCTTGAACAGATTTAAATATATCGAAGTATTACGATACATACGTTCTTATCGTGTATAATTTTGGTACCTTCTTTTATTTTAAAGGTTTTTTTAAGTTCTCTCGCACTCACGTTCTCTAATTGCTAGTGCTGTTTATATCATTTTAGTTGGGTATAGTTATTTTGTTTGATAACGTTAATGTATCTTTTTATTTCGAATATTAGTAACGTTTATAAACATGAAATTCTTTATTGATTTAGGTTTTAGGCTTAATATATTGTTTAAGCACAAAGGACGCATTTCTCTTACAAACGCAAATAAGTTGGCTAAAGCGAAGTAACAGCAGATTAGAATAGTACCTCCCCCAGTACCAGGTAACATAAGTAGCTCCAATGCAACATAGCCGGAGACGAGCAGCAGCATTACTTCGTTTAGCCAGCGCAATTATATCTGTCGGGGAAGCCCATGTCTAGCACTCGACGTTCTGCTTTGATTTTAATTAGTATTAAAACTAAATCAGATAATATAGTTTGATATACAGTTGAGCAAATAATAGCTAATTTTTTCTCATACATGCCGCGCTGGGAAGCGTATTAGAAATCGCAGTGCGCAGTTTTCATGACGGGGACACTGCTATCCATCCCCGCCTTGTGTATACGAGCTACGCTGTTTCAGATGGATATACCACCATCTGTCGGCTCTGGTACCTTAGTCGACTCTTATGACACCTGGTACAGGGGAAATTATTATTCTACCCTCGGTACCTCACCGCTAAAATACAGGTAATGATAGTGGTCAAATGACTGGAAGATTACTAAGATTATTATTAATTGATACTAATTACTAGTTGCAGGGAAATACTCTCTTTTGCAGGCGACTACAGAGTGAGGTAATCCATTACCATCAGGCAGACCACATACTTCGCTTGAACGTAAAACTTACACTAAACGCTGGTACATATATACATATGTATGTATTTGTGTTGTATATATAGTCATTCTACTTTTATCTATTCGTTTTACATGTCCAAACCATCTTAACATTCTTTATCACTCTACTTTCATCCATTCGTTCTACATGTCCAAACAATGTTAACATTCCTTTCTCTATTGTTGTCATAACATCAACTTGTACACTATATCGATCCCATACAGAAATGCGGATTCGGAAGATTTAGTAGATTTTACTAAAAATCAAATGTATAAATAAAATCGTGCCTAGTTCCAAGTCGATCTTTGTTATTATCCGAGACGGTAACTCGTTATTATCAGTAACGTAGCTTTGTTATTATCAGTAATGTAGCTTCGTTATTGACGTGACAACGTCTTATAAATTGGTTTGCCGGGTGACACTTCAAGAAACTGCGTTACGCTCCGCTCACGTTATGCGCTCACAATGAGAGCGAGTGAGAGGCACGCGTCCCTCTCACTCGCTCTCATTGTGACATTTGTTACGCAAATGTATTGCAAGTTATTGTACGTATATTTGTATATAAATACGTATGTATGTGTAAAGGTAAAAATAAAATTTTGTTAATATGAAATTAAGTGCGAGATTCTTTGTATAAATTAATGTTTTAAATATAATTCTTTGTATAAATAAATGTTTTAAATTGTTACTATTATTTCATCCTTATTCCTACTATACGAATGAATATTCACATTAAAATTATTTTACCACTCAAAGTCGTTGTCACGTAAAACTTTCGCCCGTATACCGACTTTACAGGCAACCAATTTTATCAGTTAAGTATTATCGGTAACGGTAACTCGTTATTATCAGTAACGTAGCTTTGTTATTATCAGTAACGTAGCTTCGTTATTATCAGTAACGTAACTTCGTTATTATCGGTAACGGTAACTCGTTATTATCAGTAACGTAGCTTTGTTATAATCAGTAACATATTTTTGTTATTATCAGTGACGTAGCTTATAATAATCCGTAATGTAGCTTCGTTATAATCAGTAACGGTAACTCCGTACAGAACACAAACGCTAAACCAATGGCACAATCTGACCCATAATGAACAATGTGTGACGATGAGATGGTCATTGATTCGGTTGAGATATGATTTGCGTTTGAATCTCT
The DNA here is from genome assembly GCA_020976665.1 of Heortia vitessoides. Classification (NCBI taxonomy): domain Eukaryota; kingdom Metazoa; phylum Arthropoda; class Insecta; order Lepidoptera; family Crambidae; genus Heortia; species Heortia vitessoides. Next base: position 13,553,212 of record JACJUM010003147.1, read on the forward strand.
CCTGTGGTGCTACGGGTATATAGACTATCTATCGGTAAAATCAAACTCCATTAATAGAAAACTCTGCATCCAGGCAAGTAAGAATTTGTTAATAATATTGGACTTTTTACACTAAGAAAGTAGTCTATCCAATTGTTATTTACTAAAATGTAATTATTATAACTGCATAGATAAAATAGAGTTTGTCAAGGATGAAAAAAGAAACACAATGATGTATTCATATGGACATTAAAGAAAACTGTTGTTCACTCACGGCTTTCTACTGTGAGATTCCGCAATTTTATTGACACCAGATGGAAACGAAAAAATTCACGAAAAAAAAAATATTTTTTCTTTATTTCGCAGTCAACAAAACTTGGGAAAAATAATCGCAAAAATGATCCCTTTTCAACAAATACAAAAGGAAAATTAAACAATTTATTTGGTTAACAAATCGCAAGCTGACGCATTCGCTTTTGTCAAATTTGAAATAATTCGCGATAAATATTCTCGTCAGATGTCACTCTGGGGTGCGGGCACAACATCTGGAACACGGGACGAGTTCCCAACTCACGGCTACAATCGCAATACAAGACTTTGGAATTTCACTGTTTTTAGGTTGGCAAATATTCTTCTAATAGAGGCTTTTCATTTTGTTATTTTTAATTGTATTTCTACATTTAGTACTTACCACGTGTTTCACTCATTTTAGTCTGTTTTTGCCACGTTATGAGACTGACAGTTTCAATTAGTTAGTCATACAAAATGTCTGTAAAGTATATAAAGGATTTTTTTTTATCTTGAAACTTTGTGCTCTCGTAATCAATCTATAGTGTAAATCATAAATAATGATGGATTTTTTTGTGTTGAAGCTTATACAAAATAATTATTTGCAATTTTATTCATATATGTGTGATATAGGAGTATTACACAATAGTGTTTTCCTACAGTAAAACCATAAATAGACAGATATTCCAACACAACTGACAAAACATTGTACTAGTATAAATTCCACGATAGATGTCCCAAGTCACATGTCACAAAACGAATACTCAAAATATATTACGATCTCATTCTAACACCTTCCACATTTCGGTTTGTAACGTAATGGTTCCCCTTATAAATTTCAATCCTACATATTAATTTAGTATGAAACGTAAGACGACAATGAAATATCTTTATAACCGTACTCTCGTGCGCTACGTGAAAAGAAACGCTAAACGCCATTAGCTTCGAAACAAATGACGTCATAACACTGAGACTCGTTCCTATGAAAAAAAAATGGCAAGTCTGTCTCGTGATTATAAAGAGTGGTTCTCGATTATTTGCATACTTGTTCGTGCCCATAGTATCATCATTATGTCAATCGTACGTTCACTGTTGGAGATAGGTCTTCCCACAAAATCATACAGTGCGATCCTGCAGTTTTATTCAGTATAGTCATCGATTATATTGGTTGATTTTCTAATTTAATTTTTTTTTAAGTTGCCCTGATTGTGAAAATTAACTTTATATTTGCAAGAAAATAGAGAAAAAAGAGATGCCAGCTGATAAAATAATACAATAAAAGTTTTCTTTAAAAGCCCGTACGGTTTATAGGTGTAAATACTCCTACTACTTATAATTTTGCGACAGATGTGTTACATATTTTCCTTTGTATTACCAATTTTTTCTAACGATGTAGGCGAAGGTAGACGGTAGGTCAGATGGTGGTGAACAAATATTTACATAACGAATAGTTTTATTTGTTCTGTTTCTAAAAAAAATATATCCAAGTTATATTTTTATTGCCACTATGGAAATCTGTAACACGTGTGCTTTAAGGTACTTATCACTTAATCAGGTCAATGTAAGAGATGTTGTGTGAAGTGAGCTAAATAAATAGTGTGAATATTTATATTCACTGTCACTCGTTTGCGTGAATCCGTTACAAAACTTTTAAATACCTTTATAAATGAAAACCTGTATGTTAATCCAAAATATGAAAGATATTGACTAGACAACATTCAAGGTCGCTTAAGCTTCAGGAGGAAATTGAACCATTTTGTTTTGCATTATTTCCTTACCGAGAGACTACCGTTATTCTACCGAGACCTTTGTAGACACTTTATATTTTTCTGGACGCTTTTTTTGTGCAGAGAAATCAGCGCCACATCTTCAATTTTGTAAGTACAAAGGTACCATCTTTTTTAAAGGATATTATTATTTCTTTTTGTTTTGTGCATTGAAAAATGCTAAACTCTAATCTTTTTTTTAGGATCCAGTCCCACGTGAAGCCTGAGACAAGTTGAATCTTTTCTAGTGAATATAAAATTCTGATATTATATAATTTGAAAGATATAATTCTGAATTTATTATGTAAAAGAAATAATAAATATATATTTATGTATAAAAATCTATTTATTTACATAAACAATTGGGGATCACTTTTATGTTTATACTTTCACAGAGATATATTTAGTAGAACAAATAAATACATTTTATAAATTAAAAATATATCCCGGTACCCTAAACGGTATCAACGGTACCCTAAAAATCGAAGATGGGAGTCAGCGCTTCATTTTTAGGGGCCATCTGCTTAGAAACTTTATCGTTTGCTTCTGCTTCATATTGTTTTAACTTTTCAAACGGCTTTCTGCTCAGCAAATTTTTCATGCCCTTATAAACAGAGTTTAACTTTGTAAATAGCACGATCATATAACAGAGTCTATTAATAGACGAAAGCAAATTTTTTGGCTTGTTGCAAATGACAGGTCACAACTGTGGTTCTTTTGAAAAAAAAAAAAACGTCCGATAGAATGCCATAGTTACGAAGAAATCGTTTCCTGGTTGCATTTTAATTATTCTGTTTCGCCATCTGTCGATTCTGGTACCTAAGCCGCGTCTTACACACCTGGTCTACCGGTGTCTACGTTAAGAAAAATGAGTCATCCAACCACATAAGAAGAAGAAAATAATTTATTGATTTAGAATCAGCTGTTTTGTAAAGTGTTAAAATACAAAGTAGGTCGGGTAATTTAACGTGCACTCTTATAAATGTTCTGAGACACTCTTCAAACCGGAACACAACAATGCGGACACTTCTGTTTGGCGGTCGAAATAGGTGAGACTAAGGTACTAATGAACTTTGTATGAGGTTTACATCTAAGTAAAACGAATTAGACAAAAGTCTCCTAGTTTTTATTACCAAATAATAATAATAATAAAATCTCACATCATCTCATACATTGACCTCACTCCGTTGTATGTCGCTTAAAGCACCTGTGTTACGGACGCCAGACAAAAGAGGAATCAAAAAGAGACTACTTAAATGCATATATTTAATACCCAGACACAGATCGAACATAAATTTCATCATATAAATATTTGCTCTCGGTGGGAATCGAACCGACGACCACTGGCCCAGAAGATAGGATTACTCATTCTCATCAAATCGGGTCCGTTATTGCATTTTTATATTGTACTCTGACCTAACTTATTAACGCAGCGACTGTTGAGTATGTGTTCCTATTTATATTAGATTAATGTTTCAATTTTAACTATTTTCATATTTAGAAATATACATACAAATGTAAGTTTAACTTTGACTCTAGTAGCCAAAATATCACTCAGCACCATATTTACAATTCAAAATTGTTAAGTAAAATACAAACTAGTAAAGCTGAATACAGCCAAGTTTGTGAAATCTCGTCATCATGATCAAAAAATAATCAGAGAGACGTCCTCGAGTCTTAAATTGAGATGTAAACTTTACTGTCTCTCAAGATAGAGTAAAATATGGAGAATACTTAGACAAAAACTAAACTTAACTGTAATTTCTATATAGGTTGACTTGGCTAATAATTAAATTGTAAAATTTTGAAACAAGTCTACGCAGCCTATACTGGTATTGTATTTCATCGACTTTTTTTTCGAAACTTCTCTTAATTGCATTTCATAATATGCGTATCCTTCACGTTACAGAACCACCAAATTCAATGCTGCATAACAAAAGCGTGAAAAAATCAGATTACTTTTTTTCTTTGTTAAAAAAAGTGCTCCACGTTCGTATTACTTCAGTAAACTGGTTCAAAATTTTTCGATAGTGCATTAGTTTGCCGTCACTCGGCAGCGAATACAAACCACTTTCATCAACAGAGTCGAACGACAAGTGACGAGACATTGCTACTGTCACTCTGCCACGTCAAAGGCAATGCCGGTGGTGCAATGTAAAGAATCGAGCGGCGATGTTATTCTTGGAGCATATAATGACTATGTCATAGTGTACTATGCAGTGTGGTGTAGCAGAATAATCCCTCTACTTAGAATAGTAAGAGGACTGTGAAACCGTAACCGACAGTAGCCCATAGATCCGATAAAATATGTGTCACATTGTTACGGCTGGATCAATTTAAATGGAATCTTTACAGGTAGATAATGTTACAACTTAGGTTACTTTTATTACTGATTATTTTCAAGGGAAAGAGATTTTATATCAAAATTCTGACGACAAAACTAGTAAACAAATAACGGCTTTTAAACGCGGTTTTAAACTTTTTACTTTTTTGTTCGACGTTTGGGTTACATTGTGGGAACCGTTCTCAAGAATTCAAATTTGTGACTTTTATTAACTATTATTTTATTATTGTGTTTTAAATATCTACTAACAATTTTGATGTCGGTATATCATTCCTGGCAATAGTTTAAAACATGATTTTATTCAAATAAACTTAGAACAAATTCTTGGAAAAATATGAACACTACGACGTTATCTTACCAACTGAACCGTACTATTCGTCACCGCTATTTAACTTTAAATTGCTTCAAAACTTGCTTGGGTTTAGAACTTTCAGAGGAATATAATCTCTGCCTTCGTAATATAAGTTTTGCTAGAAAACCCGTCTAGTGCTTTGATAAATGTGAAGAAAAACATTTATACAAAGATATTTTCATTGTACTTCCATAAGAATTGCATGACTGATATATACTCTTTTACTTCTCGGAATTAAACTCACTATAGCTGAGGATTACAAATCACTCAGAAAAATATAATTATCTGCTTTTACCGGTTGCTTTGCTTGGGCGTTACATTTTGTACGGAATGAAGTTTGTATGAAAATTGAATTATCAAAGCGACCTGCGGCTGCACGCGGCTGCAATCAGGATAAAAATGATTATTATATATATTCAATACTGTACACTTTTTTTATCTATATCGTCATTCAGCCTACGTTTGCAATTTAATCGCAAACAAATGATGTTTATATATGACATCACTTTTTACACACATAGAAACTTCTAAAATTATCAGTGTTTCTCTTATGTATGTATAGTATAGTGATTTGTATGCAAGTAAGTATTTTTTACGTTATGGTTATTAAGGTTATTTTAACATTTAATCACCGTGTGGTACCTGCAGAGTGTACCCTCCCCCCCCCTCTCCCTGTACCAGGTGACGTACTAGACGACTGAGGCGACGGAACAGACACAGCGGTTTATCCATCCGAAATAGCGCAGCTTTAAAACTCTAGGGTGATGATTTACAGCAGCATCCTTATCGCGAAGTTTCCAAAAATGCCACCACGCCTGCCAAGCGCAGCTATTGAGTGCAAAAATCCCCTTACCTTGGGAAGACCTATGTCCAACGGTGGACTTTTTATAGCTGATATGATGATGATGAACCCTTAATCATTACTATCACATAGTAGCGTGATTAACGGAAAAAAATCTATGTCTCCGAAAGATCTTCTCGAAAGATCTTGAAACGTTAAAACAGACGTATACTAGAAATCACTTAGGGAGCCGGAACACGGCTGATATGAAGATAATTATGATGATTTCTACACATCATAATATCAGATATTGGAAGTTCACTGTTTGACATGAGGTCTATGCCAAGAAAGGAAGATTTTTGCCCATAATTGCTGCGCTGGGCAAGCGTGTTGTCCATCGCAGAGCGCAGCTATCGAGACAGGGATGCTGCTGCCCATCCCCGCTTTGTGCATTTGACCTGCACTGTTTCGGATGGATATACCGAAAAAATATATAATATATAGTTAAAGTTTACAGAAGCCTTACAGAGGATCTACTTGAGAAGCTTGAACGTCTTCAAAACTTATGTATGAGATTAACTTTCGGTTTACGTAAGTTTGATCATGTGTCCAACTTTCGTACTAAGCTCAAACGGCTACCTATTCAACTTCGCAGGAACGCTCATGTCGTGTCTTTGCTTTACAAGCTATTGTTCTGTCCTTTGCCTCCTACTTATCTTAAAAGTCACTTTGTGTTCCTTGGGGACAGCAATGGAAAATCCCTAAGATCGTCAGAGAATTTATCACTCAAAATGCCTCTGCATTCCACAAGCTTCTATAGCAAATTCTTTACAGTTCAAGCTTGTTTGTGGAATGCGCTCCCTCTTAAAGTGAAATCTGCTCGTTCTCTTTATATTTTTAAGAGAATGGTGAAGGAGTATTATCAGTCACTTTGATTTTGCTATTTGATTCTGTCACTTTCCTTGTTCTGTAACTTTATCTTTTATATGTATTTGAATGTATGTGTGTTATACGTATATTTGTATGTTTATTATTATGTATGTTTGTACTAAATGCATCTCAAACTTCCACCAGCTTTAACATTATTTCTATCCAAAGGTTGCCTGTAAGAAATTGCATTTAGCAATAAGGCCGCCTCTTGTCTTCTACTATTCCATGTTTTTGTGATGTTCTTATGTTGTTTTTATTGGTGTACAATAAAACGTAAATATTATTATTATTATTACCGCCATCTGTCGGTTCTGGTACCTTAGTCGCCTCTTACGACACCTGGTGTAGTCGGAGGTACTAATCTACTCTGCCGGTATCTTACAGCATACGTTATTAAACCGGTAAAAAAAGTTTACATTGTATAGTGATCATATGAATATTCAACGTCGTTGGCATTACAACTTGATTAATTTGAACTTGTCTTTGGCGCAGAGTAATAACTATGTTATATAAAAGTTCAGCTGTTGCAGACTAAGACAGGGCTATTTAAACTGTGGGCAGCTACGCCCCATAGCACATAAAGCAGTAACTAAGGGACCTATTTACTAGAGTTAAACCTGTTACAAAGGTCACCTGCGTACATCACTTTCACCATTTTTACCGCCAAATAGCAGTGTTAGCATTGTTGTGTTTCAGTTTCAAGGGTTAGAGGGATGAGATAAGTATATAGGCTGCGGTTACGTATATCATCAATCGGACCGTATGTTAGTTAGCTGACTTCATTAAATAAAAAACCCGGCTAGCGTTCCTATTTGCCTTATGAATTTCTTATTATTTCAATTCGCAAGTATTCAATCATTAGGTTTCAAAATAATCAGTCCGAAATCTATACTTTTGAATCTCAATATTATCATTAAATACGTAGTTAAACAATCAGAGGGCCATGAATTTTTAATTAATTGTTAATTATTCTTAGGCTCTTAAGTGCTGAGTTTTTCTATATTTTATTTATTAGATTAGTCGATACACAGTTCGTTGTGATAGTAAGCGATATTGCAGCCTACAGATGCTCGTAATATTGCAATGATCACTAGCGCGTTGCCAATCTTGTGACTTGAAGATTTACACATTACCCAGTAATTTCACTACCTCTCTCACCCTTTAAACCGGAATTGACGATGAACTTAATATAAGAACTCTTATGTTATACAATATTAAATTTATTTATGAAAAGTAAGTATTTCTTTAGATTTTATTTTATTACATTCAAACAGCGCTCTTGTTTGAAGAGATTAAAGAATATTGAGGTAGCAAGTAGAGTATGATAGGGTCAAGTAAAATGGAAATTTTAGTATCTGCTTATGTTGGTGAAATAGGTGTGAGTTTGTATTATAAAATAAGTATTATAAAAGTATAGAGGAATTAAAAGAATTTTATGACATAGACCAAAAGCATTGGTGTTTGAAAAGCATCGGACTGCAGCTCGCTCTTACTTGAAATGAGGTTAATGAACATTGCATTGGATTGGTAACTCGCTTCGCCACTTACTTTTTTCATTTAGTTCTTCCATAAAACCTTTGAAATATAACTTAGTGACAGCTTTGAGGAGAGGTTCATTCAACTTTTACATTTTTATGTTACCTATGTTAAAGAACCAAGAGTTGAGATTATCAATTTTAAAATCGTATAATTATCACTCTCACTAGTTTAAAGATTTTAATTTAGTTTAATTTGACGAACAATGTTGCTAACAGCTTACATTAACTTTGAATACCAAGATGTAATTTTCTTTATAATTTGTACATACATCATGCCTGTGTACCATCGATGTAGGGAGAGACTATGGATCTCCACTTGTTACGGTCTTGGCATACCTCTCTTGCTTCCCTTATTCGCATTACCGGTCAGAAGAACCTTTAATACATATTCGTTTATTATTGGTACTTCTGACCTGGCTTTACTTTAATACCTCTTCTACCTGGTTACGATATGTTCGCCTTGGTCGTCCGTCGTTGGGGAGTGAGGTTAAATTTCTGCAAAAGAGGACGGACGAAATGAAAAACTCTAGGGAAAGAGTGATTGTGAAGTGTGAAAGTGTGAATGATTATGTTGCGCCAGTGAAAGGGCGAGGTAGAGACGCTATAAGATCTGTGATAATGGACGGACGTGGAATTTCTTTGAGACGTACGTCGCAGATTTAACTATTTAAGGATTAGAATGTAATAATATTTGCCCCGTCAAGGTAACGACGCGACGATTCATTCATCGCGGATCGTCGATAATTCGAGATTGCGATGAAAAATCTGAAGCGTTTCAAGAAGCGACGGGGCTGCGTGAGCGAACGCCCACGTCATAACGGGGCGGATGTATGCTTTGTAGGTAGTTTTCTTATGCCGAGGGGACATCTTACTTAAACAGCCTATGTAGAAGTTTAACCTACCTAAAACCGGTCCGAACGTCATGAGTCGGTCTAATGTGACGCCAAGATATTTGGTTTAACTCTCAGAATGGGTCTGTCGAACATTCTAAACACCACCATCTTGCGGCGCGGCACCATGCCTTAGTGACCTTTTTATTTTTATATATTATTAACTGTGCCCGCTGCTTTTTCCGTGTAGAATAGTTTATTTAGGCAACTTTTATAACTTAACCTTTATAAACTTTGAATGCTATATATATTTACATTGAATCAATAACCTTAAAAGTGAGTTTTAAACTTCTAGCTCTAAAAAGAGCGACATATCCATGCAAATTTTCTTTTCTCTTTTGATCCTCTTATAACACATATTTCAATAGTAGCCTATATCCTTTCTCAGGCTGTAGGCTATCTGTATACCAAATTTCATTAATATCGGTTTAATAGTTTAGCCGTGATTGCGTAACAGTTAGAAAGACAGAGCTACATTTAATATATTTGTAGCGATTGCTCAGTTATGAAGTATAGGCAGAGTAGAATTGTAACACCTCTGGTAACAGGTGTTGTAAAAGGCGACTGAGATACTGAAACCGACAGATACCGAAATAACACCTCTTGTTTACTAAAAAGCAAACGCTAAACGACGAAAGAGAAGGTTTTATATTCATTGAAATCATATATATTTGTTACGAGAACTCTTGAATATTATACAACCGTATACAATTTCATGAGGAAAACTATTACATATTTTTAGATATATAAAATTATATAGGTCTTGTAAAAAAGATAAATCATAAATGTCAAACATACAATTATTTATATACGTCTAATACTTTTATATAGTTCATTAGTTATGATAAAACACGTGAAAAATGTTTTGATATTAAATTATTTTTCAATGCATAAAACTAATACATTTTATACTCTTCTAAGTTTTGCTAGATTACAATGACAGATGTCAACGTAGTAGCGTCGACAAGTTGTTTATATTATTGACATTGTATTTGGCATCATCATTTGTTATTAAATATATTCATTATAACAAATGCTTCACATGAAAAACATATTATATAAAATATTTTAAAAACATGCCAGTTTGACAGCTAACATTGTATAGCTTTTTATTTGCATAATTTCCTTCAACTTGTAAAAGTATGATATAACTACAAAATTGAAAAGTTAGTGCCAGACATCTCAATACACGAAGATTACTAGGAAAAATTCAACGTATTAAGGTCTTGGTAGCATAACAGTAGTAGAGTCCTCTGACACGGGAAACATGCTAGATCGCGTCCAGCTTGAAGCCTAAAAAAGTAGATTATTTTCTTGTAAAATCTTTAATGCTTTTAATGTTCAAGTCGAGCTGTCTGTCTGAGTTGTGAGAATGAAAAAAAACATTTTGGTTTATGTTTTATTCAAGTTAATTTACAGAATTGTAATTTATGACTGACAAGCCATGCTTATCGTAATTGATTTATAGTACCCAGTAATGAGATGGCGTCATTTATTTCATTTATAATTTATTCAATTACAAACGATAAGGCAACACGTTACACTTCTTGATAAATGGATATTATGAATATTGTTTCACGTCAAGGTATTTTGCACAATTGAAGAAATTTATTGAGAGGGAAGAATAATAATTTACTTTACGTCAGTCGCATTAAATTTTTACTCTACTTTTAGTCGTGAATTCCTAAACCATTGAAGTTTGTCGTAAGTATGTAGATTTCCGATAGAGTACAATGGTATCTTTTGGTGAGGCTGAAGATTGTAAGGATATCATTTTAAATAAAATATACAGTATAAAGCTTTTACATAAGAATATACGCAGCGTAAGTAAAAACTTTCTTGACTTTTGTAACTTGCATACGCGTATTGATTAGCAAATTGATATAATAATAATCAGAGTGCTGGCTTGCCGATATGACAAACTTACCCTGTCTTAATAAATATTCTTGTTACTGCTCTAACGAGCACTACATTTAAAATAATGGTGTCGCGGCCTATATAGAAAATGGTCTTAATTACACAATTAAGTAACCAGAACTGATAGAGGCGAATTGTCTTATCGCAAAAATTGGTAGTGATACTATTGTACCTGGTGATTTGAAAATTACAATCTTAGTAAACTAAGCTTAGTTTCAGACTTTAATCTCCACTGTACTTGAAGCTTGACTTAAGTACTTCAATATATATAAGTTATTGTAAATTAGTTCTTAGGTGTGAAGGAGATAAAATATTATTATTATTATTATCTTTTGTCTTCTCTCTCTCTACTCTCTCCTAGTGTACCCGTGATTGTCATAAGAGATGACTTGGGTATCGGAGCCGACAGGTGGCTATATATTCACCCGAAATAGAGTAGCTCAAAAGAGCGACAGTATTTCCATCACGCAGGCGTGGATTGCACTAGCTGTGAATATATCATTTGACAACATTGATAATTTTAAAGTAAAAAAAAATTCGTGTCGCTTTGTATGTCCGAGAAGAAATTCAAAAGTACTGAACCGATTTGCAAACATTATTGTTTACTATTTACAGTTTGATCCAAATATAGAGATACAGTCGCAATTTTTTTTTATGGTAAACATATGTACTTAAGACAGGTCTGTTGGGTTAGCTGCTATTTTAAATTGTTAATCAACCAAATTATAAAATACTTGTATATCTTATAACAAATAAATACTCACATTGTTAAAAACAATATTATTAGTAGAGAAGTATTCCAATTATTCTTGTTATTGGAATTATACCAGTGAATAATATTTAAACGTCCTGCGAACTGGAAGCGAAAATTTAATCATTGTGAGTGATTTGGGGCTTTTATTTAAAAACGTTTATAAAGGCCATCTGTATTAAAGCTTATAAATTGAATACAATTAGAGGTGGATAAGGTCAGAGGTGAAGATAAATTGGAAATGTGACCTTGGTCTGGTCTGAATTCCGTGAAAGGGACTCGGGAATCAAATAAATATAAATGAGTTTAATATTATTTGTTGTGGGTTTATAATTAATCGCAACGTTTATTTATACAACAATTTTGGTACCAAGCTTCCGTGCAGATAAACGAAGCGTTTAATTTGTTTATTAAGAATAGACTGGGCAAGTGACAGTAATTAGGTTCGACGGATCCGGTTGCACAGTGATCCTATCTTATGCGTCAAGGATCGTGGGTTTGATCCCCAACTAGGTCAATCATTTATATTTAGAACATTTGCTTTGTATCTGTGTGTGATATCTATTATATTTGTATATCGTCTTTTATCCGATATCTGTAACATAAGTGATTTAAGCGATTGACCCAATTGTAATATTGGGTAACATTTTTATACTTATATGACATGGTATTTAAAGTAACGTAAGAAAAAGTTGACAATACCGAATCAAATGAAGATTCGGGTTATTTCATAGGTATTCAATATCAGTGAACTTTGTTCAATAAGCCATAGCAGATATTTCGAAATTTTTCCTTGTCCGTGACAAGGGTCGTTGAAAGCATTTCTCTATTGGTTATCAAACGTGCCTAACCCATATATGAACTAGATTCCAACCATATTAATACCACAATGGCTGAGTTCCTACCATGTCATCCAATGTCATTTTGTTCCAGTTTTGTGTATTTACATTTCTGTAGGCTAGGAAGAGGGATTTCACTGCCTGTTTTACAAAACTAATAGGGTTATATCGATAACTTGTAAACAGCCCTAACTTCGCATGTGTGCATTGAGGATAAAAAATAGTTATAGTGGGCTATAAGAGAGTGAGAGAGAGAGTGAGAGAGAGAGAGAGAGAGAGTGTGAGAGAGAGAGAGAGAGAGATAGGTATATACAATGGGGTCTACCTCATGTAATGATTATTTGCATTGGTACCTTATACTCACCTCTATTTCTACCGCTAAATAGGAGTGTCCGGTTAATAGAGGCAAAGGGAAATAGAGGCAGGAAAATTACTGGGTACTCCTACTAATTTATTATAAATGCGAAAATAAATCTGTCAGTATGTCTGTTACGCTTTCCTACTTAAACCTCTTAATCGATTTTGATGAAATTTGGCACAGATAATTCTAAAACCTGAGAAAGGACATACATAGGATATTTTTTAATTAACGAACACGACGAAATAAGAGTTGTAAGGGGTTGGAAAGGGGGAATAAAAGTTGTATGGAAGTATCGCTATTTTTAGAGCTAAAACTTGAAACTTATTTATCAGGGCATTGATTTGATATAAATAAACATGACATTTAAAGTTTATATAAGTTAAGGTATGGTACCCAAAATAACTATTCCACGCGGACGAAGTCACGGGCACAGCAAGTGTGGCATAATATCATCAAGTCACAAGGTTGGCAACGCGTTCTTTTGCGTACATATACTTTTGAATGATATATATATATTTATATATATCATTCATAAGTATATATATATATATCAACCATCGCTTTTTTTTACCTTTATCTATCATAAAGAGGAAACATTGTATTATTGTATGTTTGACTCGAATAAACTCAAAAACTACTGTACAGATTTCAAAAACTCTTTCATCATTAGAATGTAACAATATAATGTTCTTGAGTAATAAAAGCTATATTTTTTTATTAGAACAAAATAAGCATCCCATTCCTGCCCATATTTGAGTTACACTGTTTCGGATGGATATACCGCCATTTCTGGGTTCTGGTACTTTAGTTACCTCTTACGAAACCTAGTACTGTCAATGCAATTTAATTCTCATATTATACACATTCTGACGATATTAATGATATAACAGATATAGTTAACTATAGTTAAAAGTATCGATTTTAAGATCGTTTCATGTCTTAAAAATTTTGTAGCAAAATCTGGAAGGAAGATAGGCTTGAGAGATCCGAAACTACCTACGGTAAAACGGGATCACATACCCCAATATTGAGGCTCCGGCGAAGTGTACAATTTCACGGCGCTCACCCACTTCGTATTGCGCTCAAACCTGGGATTTACGGGTGCACAGACAAAAATATTACCTCATGGAAATGCTTTGAGAATCGGGTAGGTTTACCTGCTTAATTTTGTAAGAACGTGACCAAAAAGCAAACACCGCGGGAAATATTACAGTTCAAACCACAGCGAGTGCTGTCTGTTGGAATAACGGATTTACATTTTACCCTTACGCTTCTAACAAATATATCATATAAAATTGGCAACGAACTTTCAAACAATGCAACGATCCGGATATTTATAATTAGCTGTCGGAATTGATAGCGGGCCAAATGAGTTTATAGTTTGTTCATTGAAACAGTTAAAAAATCTAGAAAGCAAAACGTGTACAGGTATACAATAGTAACAGCAATTTTATTATTCAGAAAATTTTTATTTGCAATAATGAAATATCTAATACATCTTGTCTTTCCCGAGCAGCTGGATATTTTCCAATATGTCTTCAGATATTTCGCTACATTTCTACAATATCTTCTTTTACGACAACTTGATAAATCTGAAAGAATTTGCTGTCGAAAATATTCGTACAGGTATCCCTTTTGTTTAGTATTTGTATTTGCGATTTCTATATCACAACGTTCAAAAAAGTTTGACGAAGCTATGTTAGTAAGAAATGAACTTTACCTTTTTTTAACTACAGAATTTTTTTGTTGTAAAAATTAGAATATTGTGAAGAAGGATTTTGGGTTTTTAATAATTTTTTTTTTAAAGAAAGTGTAACTTTAATTAGATAATTAATTTATTCGACTTTCACTAGTCTGTATGAATAACTTACCTGTACCTATACTGTATTTGTGGACGGTATCCTACTATTGAGTGATGGATTCCAACGTAAGAAAATTTTCTAGAATAAGACGAACGATTCGCTTATAAGAATTTATCTTGCGTGATAGAAATCAATATGCGTGCAGTAAGTGCAGTGTAGGACGTTCACCTACAAGGTGATCTGACTGGAACCGCAGGATTGTGATGGAAACAGGCCTCATTGCAGTGTTCAAATTTCTGTGTTCCAGTTTGAAGGGTGGGAAATGCAGTGAAATTACTGGATAATGCTACATAATATCTAAAACGGTTGGCAACGTTCTGGTGATATCCTGGTGATATTACGACTGCGCTTTCTAGGTTGCGTTACGCGGGCTGTACACTTGTTTGTCGACGATGCTATAATAAAAAAAAGACACATGGGACATCTTTTCGGGAGAAGGCCTCTAGTCTTGCAGCTTATAATAAAAGTCATTAACAATTAAAGAAATAGATATTGTTATGAAACCCTGTTTGTACGACTCTGAATGTAATGACTGGTTAATTAAATTGTGTTCGTTATTTAAATTATTTGTTTAAACTAATTAAGAGTTGTCATCTGAAACGTTTCAATATTAAAATAAAGTATGTTTAATAAAGCCAAGTAATCCAGGTGAGCAATTAATATTAATGATTATTCCGGGCGTTTCACCTTCGTTATGACCGTTTTCAATATTAAGTGTTTTCATTACCCCTGAACATGTTTTTCCGGAATTAGGGGTCGCAAATTTACGGAGTCCTGGAAAGGTTAGAATATATTTGGTGTAACTTAAATAAGGATTCCTTTATTAAACGCCAAATAACAATGATGTTAATAAAGGTAGTTCGATCTGAAGTTTTTTAATTAAAATCATTTAATGGGTTTTTTATCAAGTTGACGAAATCTCGTGTTTGTAACATCTCAAATTAAACACGAAACTGCTCATATAATTTTACGTAGTAACCAATAGTTACAGCTTCATTTAACTTTATATTTATTTACTTAATATATGATAATATGTAGTTTTTTGTATAATATATACATATTATAAAGTTGCTTTCACATGTTGGTACTTGACGTGGTAGTTTGAATGGCAGCACCCATGCTCATTAATTGTAATAAGTGTCTTGTAAGCTGTTCTTAGACAATTAATTAAATAAGATAGATTTAGCTAGTCTCTCGCCGTCTATCGGGAAATTTGATAGATTATCGTCATGTAAAGTTTGGCAATGCGCCATTGATATCCTTGTCAAGATATACACGAGCGTGGGGTACCACCCTTTTCCGGGAAGGTCCGTGTCCAGCGTTCTATGGCTGATGATGACGATGATGTATAGCCTTTTGGTAACATTTACCATTACGCGGACCGTATGCATGTTCGCTAACTTAATAGTATTTTCTGACATCTACGCGTTCACTACTAATAAAAAAAACTAGGATTTTAACTGTTTTAAAAATGAATTTATTTCGGAATTGGACGTAAGAATACCTCATATTATTTTAAAATAATTATACCTTGCGATGGAAGTTACCAAACGATGAATTAACCGGTATCATGGGTGTCTCCCTGTACATTCAATATGTAGCTACTGGTATTAAAGTCGGTAGTTAAATTAATGTTGGATTAAGCAAAGTTGCTTTACAATTTAACAGAACATTAAGTGGCTGTACGTTTATTGTAATGTTTATTCCAATTCTGCACCAGTATGCTATATAGGGTAGCGACTTTTTATTTTTAGCCTATTACTTGCCTTAATATGTAAATTTGTTTAAGCAGATTGTAGTGCTGAATTAAAAATACAATTGGCTTTTGGCTTTCAGCCAAGTTAACGTTCGATTCGAATCTTTTACGGACGCTTTTTAAGATTAATTCAAATGTTAAGCCGTTCAAAGGCTATCCAAACGTTTTAGACTTTTAAAGTAGAGTGTTCAATGGAATTGAACCGCATTGTTTTCCAATACATTGCAGTGTTTCAACTTCGTGGAGATACCAGGGCTATGGAAAACGTGGCGTTTTACAGATTTACAATATCTTTTGAGTATATCAGTTCATACAGGAAGCAAGTTAAATATATTTGTTTTGGCTATATAAAAGTTGTCTGAGGACTGCTGCCTATTGTACAGTTTTTTCCATGTACCTACTATTAATATTATAACTGTAAATTCAAGGTGTACAATAAACAGTACTATTATTGAATTATTTAAATTTACTACTTTTAGACATGAGCTAGACTTTATATAAAGGTTGTCTGGTTTGGTATCTCATTCTCACCTATTTGTACCGATATAGTATTTGCATTGTTGTGTTCTAGTTAGAAGGGTGAGAGAGGAAATAAAATGACTGGATAATGTGAAATAACATCTTTAAGTCACACGGTTGGCTACGCACTAGTGATATTCTCACTATATTACGAGCGTTTATAGGTTGTGGTAACGCTTTCCATCACGCGTACTGTATGCTTGTTTGTCGATTTGGACTAATAAAAAAATATTATTCTATTGCTCATAATAAAACTACTAATGTACAGCTTTAAAATGCAGCTTATTTGTTTTTTAACATTTTTGTTTCACATCTACCTTGCACAACAAATAAAGGTCAATCTTGAAAACATTTCCTCGCCGCCGTCTTCATTAGTGATCTTTCTATGAACCTCATAACAAACATTGAAAATCTTACGATTGATAATGGATATGAGGTTAGAATTTTGCTTTATGACGTATGATTAAATATAGCTCTGAAATAACAGTTTTGTTAAAAGAGATTAGTGATATAACGGACCCGATGGTGTAGATGGTAGTGATCCTGTCTTGTGCGCCAAAGGTCTTGGATACGATCCCCACCCAGCACAAATATTTGTATGTCGATATTTATATTTGTTGTGACTAAGTGTTAAATACATATATTTAAGTAGTATATTTGTGATTCTACTGTTCACTGTATCTGATGTCCGTTACACAAGTGCTTTAAGCGACTTACCACGGAATCAGTTCAAGGTACATTACAATACAATTAATTTTTTTTCAGAATAATATACATTGTGTGAAAAAAACAAACAATACATTACACAATGATAAGCACAGAATTGCATAAAAAATATAATATATTACACAGATGTATGAAAAATAAAATTGTAGATATATTATAACTGTAGTTATAACAATGTATACTTAATAAACTTTTTTTTATTGACGTTTTTGTTAAATTATAACAAAAATGACATTAAGAAAATAACAGAAAAATTTCTGAATACAAGTATGTGTCAAAAGTCAATTAAACATTAAATACAATTTAAATTAATAACGTGATTTATTATTTGAAATGTTGTGGGAATTTATTATAATTTATTATAATTCGGTAGTTAATTTAACTAAATAGGAATGCCACGGTTATTTAGTAGATAGATCGCAACAAGTTATATATCAATTAGCCAAAGAAAATACAAGACAGTATATAATATTATTTTACTGTTTTTACATTGCTGTTTTGAAATGGCAGCCCTGGACTATTACGTAGCGTAAGCCTGCATTCGTTCCAGGTGACCTGTTTTCTTGTCACTGCAACAGCCGAGAGTGCAAAGCGTTGTCGTGTCACCAAGGGCCTTCGTGCAGGAGAATTAGATGTGCACCTTATTTTTTCATACTTCAATGCTGCCACATCTTAGCTAGTAGAGGATTATACTGGTATTTTAAAAGTGGTAACAGACTCTTAGCGTGGCATCCCTACTGAACATTGTATGAGAATCTCAATAATTAGTACGGATAAATTGCAGTACCCTTTTAGATAGCTGTGTGTTATTTTTGCCGCTGTAACCGGCATACATATATATTAGCTCTGTGGTACCGGCAGAGTAGAATAGTACCTCCCCCTGTACCAGGTGTACCCCCTGAACCTACTGATGTCGGTATATCTACGCAAAAAAGTCAGCTTTTATGTACAGGCTGGGGAAGTGCAGCAGCTTCTTCGTCGCGAAAGTTGCGCTCTGCGATTACCAACACGCTTACCTAGCGCGGTAATTATGGGCAACATACCTTTCTTGGGGAGGCCTATGTCCAACAGTCGACTTTTTATAGCTGGTATGATGATGATGATGAGCCGGCACACCTACTTAATAGCACTATCCCCAAACTAACGACGGCTACTTGAGTTATGGTCATCGGCCCCGCTCTGGTATTGCGTTAGTGGGTTCAATCCCAATTCTGGGCAAACATTTAAATAATGAATATTTATGTTTATTCTGTATCTTGATGTTGAAGTATGTATTTCAGTTATATTTTATCATTAAGGCAACAGACAAGATTATACACCTAAAAAGCTTAAGAAATACAAGAATAATGTACATTAGTTGACGTTGCCTTAACTATAGGTTGCCACGGAAGGCTTATAAATAAGTAGTTGTATGCATAACGCATTCCTTTACCGATATAAAATGGAACTTTAATAAGACATAAAATTCAGCTCGTAGCGATGCTGTCTTACAAGTAATTGGAATAATTATATATTTTTCTTAAATATAAAATTACTTCGGAAAAAAACGTTTTTAAATATTCGGCAACCTACAACCATATACATCGACAACCTTACTCTTACTAACAAAGTTATATTTATATTGGAGCCATATGATTTGTAGACAGAAAATTATGTAACATCTTACAGGTTCAAGATAATATATGAGATGTTGTGTGATTTTACTATATTAAATATTAGGAGAATTCAAATTAAACAAAATATTTTAATAAAATTAAAAATGCGGAAAAATAAGTACATCGCAGTTAAAAGCCGTTGGATACCGGCGAAATAAATTTATTTAATATCCCTCTGTACCTCTGTACCAAATGATCTCATTTAAATGCAACAGAGTAATGCCGTGAGGTACCGGCAGAGTAGAAATGTACCTCCCACTGAACCGACCACCAGAACCGACATATAGCGGTATATCCATCCGGAACTGTGCAGCTCAAAAGCACAGAACGAGGATGGGCAGGAATCCCCATCGCGAAAGCTGCGCTTTGCGATTGCTAACACGCTTGCCCAGCGCGAAAATTATGGATAAAGAACTTCCTTTCTTGGAGAGGACGTCCAGATGTGGACTTTCAATGGCTGGTATAATGATGATGATGAAATGCAACAGGATGGGTAGCGGTAGCAGAAATGCCGATCACCGGTGAAATCTCTTGGACTCTATAGATAGCAGTGAAGGTTCTGATGTTAAGATGATTCATGAAGTTTCTGTTTATTACACCAATTCGACAGACAATTCTAATTCAAATAAAAATGAAGTCTATTGGCGCTAGCAGTATCACTAGCGTGTTGCCAACCTAGAGACTTGATGATGTTATGTCACATTACCCAGTGATATCACAGCTTTTATCACCCTACAAACCGCGGTAGAAATAGGGTGAAATACAGTATCAATACAGACGACCTTTGTATGGAATTAGATTATTTTCATGTAAACGTGACGATGAAAGTCGTTTTATTTATATCACATTATATTTCCTACTTCAATCTTCAATTTTTTTTATATAAGCAAAATTAAATACAGATTTTAATGACAAACGACTTTAGGGCTATATTTTAATAAATAGCTAGTCTAACAAGTGATTAGCCATTTACGGCGCCTTCCCCTCATTACCGTCAGCTTGTTAACCTCCAACGAGGCCAGTAATAATCTCACCGACAATTAGATTACTTATGTTTGTAACTACCAGCTCGTTGCACTATCAGTTTTATATCAATACTAGCAGCGCCCTGCGATTTAATCCATATTTGTTGTAGAGCTTTCATATTAACTTCGCCCCTTCTCTTCTAAGCCCCTTTTATGGGATGATTTTTGCAAAAATATTTTCCACATGATTCATGACCTTTAATGAAGAACCTTTATACTAAATATCATTCCAATAATTTAAAAAACAACAAAGTTTCATAATAATTAAGTACCCCCGTTTTACTCCCTTAGGGGGTGAAATATAAAAAATCCTTTCTAAGAGGAGAACCCTCTACGTTATAAAAGGAATCCGTGAGCAAAATTTCAAATTTCGATCATGCGTTGATATGTCAGTCAGTCGGTCAGTTTCTCCTTATATATATTTATATATATATATATATATTTATATATATATATATATTTATATACCTTTACCATCGCTAGTTGTAAGTACTAGATTTTCTGAATAAACTTATGCTAAGATCTTTCATATTAAAATACGTACTTTTTACTTTAGGTGCTTTAAAACCCAGTTTATTTAATTTTTTTTTGTTGATGTTTCATCGACTTCAATGAAGTTATTAAAATTGAATAAAGATGAATATTGCAATGGCATTTCTACGGAAATGCTGCTGCCCATCCCCGCTGAGTTGCATTGAAGCTAAACTGTTTCTGGTTCCAGTAACCCCAGTCACCACTTAAACCTTTCCGAAAACATGTTCCCTTGGGATAGAATAGGCTTTTTATCTTTGTCTATAAAATCGATGCGGCCGGAATAACATGAGAACCTCAGAGACAAGATATAGATACAATTAAAGACCTCGGAGACAAAGTTGAAGGCAGAGAGCTTGTATATCGTATACAGATGAACTAGAGAATAACGATTTAGTAACAAAAGGTGAGATTCTATTTTTAATTACCTGCATATAAGTTCAGCTAACATCTTCAGATACCTTCAGAGTATATAGTAATGAATTTTCAATGTAGGTCGGAATCACTAAGTATTCTGATCAGAACCCGGCAGAATCCCTTGTCTCGAATCCGGCTTGTCTGGAATCCCAATCGCCATCAATTAGGGACTTAAGTGACTTATTGGATATCAATTTTTTTGCGTAGAAAACACTATACCAGAATGCGTGTTACGGGTACTTTTGCTTTTATATCATCAGCCTTTTTTGATGGTGATATTTATTAGAGGAAAATCAACTTGTCTCAGGTAGCAGGCGGGACTCGAACCGCGTCTTTCCCATACCGGGGGACTGCACTACTGTTGTGCTTAAAATGTTGTAATTAGGTAGGTCCTAGTATTCTTAATATAATTCGGAATTTTCTATGCATTTAACTTCTCAAAGTAATTTTTATGACGGTTTATTTGTTTGCTTGTGTAATGAATCCGCTGTAAACTTTGTTTCAGTTGTTGACTCCATCGTAACATTACGGTCATTGATTGTTCAAGCTACATTATATAAAGTCCATCTTATACAAAGAAAATTATTTTCAACGTGTGACGGCTAAGAATGTGTCTGTATTCTAGCGATCTTATAGCATCATAGCTGGACAAAATCTGGGTATATTCGTTAATATTTTCATGAAATATAGGTATAATGCTTTCAGCTATATAGTTATAATAGAATAAGCAATTATTTGTAAATATTTGTATTTATAGTATAAGGAAGATTTGAATGAAAAGGAACGACAATTTATTATATAACACTAAACAATCAAATCCAAGTTATTTTAATTAACACAATGCAATATACATAAGTGTAAACTAGGCGTAAATTTTAGCATCTTCGGGGCAAGAGGCTTAGCAGTTTATTTAGTGATCGACCATACGGGCTGGACGACTCTCGCTCGGAACGTTTGTAATATCATAACTGTTTAATGTATTTTTTTTATTAGGCAAGGTCGACAAAGAGGCATACAGCCCAGGTGATAATAAGCGTTACTGCATTCTATTGACGCTTGTAACATCACAAGGATATCACTATTGCGTTGCCAACCTTGTGAGTTGATTATATTATGCCACAGCAATGCGAAGACTGCTATTTGGCAGTAGAAATAGGTGAGAGTGAGGTACCGATGCAGACGACCTTGTATAAGGTCTTCTTCATGTAGTTTTAATATATCTGGAATTAGAGCATTGTGGTTTATTGATTGATATTGATACTGAAGGTATATTTCACATTTTGTGTATTTCGTCGCCTATCATGTTTTTTAGGTTTTATTCTATGAACTCTTACACTTTGTATATAATCAAATTACACCCAAATTGATGGGTGATATATATTATAGTATATACAAGCGCATGATGGGCTTGCTTGGAGACAACAGTCAGCCATGTCACTAATGTGTCTGTCCTATGTCTGTCCTAAGCTGAAAGTACAGTACATATATTGGTTGCTTCAGAAAGCGATCATTGTAAGAGGACCACGAGTTTTAGGGATTTTCTGCGCATTCTAGACGAACTGGCAAGATTAACAGGCCAGAAAAATAAAAGAAAAATGCAAGGAGGCATGAATTCGCGAAACTTGCCCAAGCTACATCTATCTTTAAATGGTTTGAGAATATTTATAGGATGGATATTTGAGTTTGTTTAGTGTATGTTAAATATGTATTTAAGTATTATATTTTTGATTCTTCTGTTGTCTGACGTTCGTAAAACAAGTGCTTTAAGCGAATTATTTCGGAGTCAGGTCAATGTATGAGATGTTGTGTAGGTTTGGTAATTTTTTCACCCACTTTATGTATTAACGTATCACTAGCGAATTGGAATATCATACCGAAAACACATTGAATGCCAGTAATAAAGGAGCCAAGGAGAAGTGAAGTCTTATTGAATGTAAATAGCTGTAATCGTCAGGTATGAGAAATCAATATTCGCTTTCCCGATGAATCCGAGCTGCCACTTTCCAGCGAAATTCGCATAAAATGGCGCCGTTTTGCATTGAAGCGCCATTTATTGTTGAAATTCAAAATACGACGTGTTACCTAACGTGTTTCCATTAGGTTAGTTATTCTAAGCTTGTCATACATATGTGTTCAAGGTTTTTATGAAAACCAACCGATTGTTTAATCAAAATCAAACGGCCTTTTTGGCATTATTATATACCAGTAAATTTTTATTTATACCTTATCATGTTTGACGTCCACTATTAGACATAGACCTCCTCCTTATTGTGATTGCTATTGTCAAAAGAAGGTTCTTATAAAAAGAAAAGATTAAAATGTTCCCGTGGATAACTAGGAAATTCAAGAAAACTTAAATATATTTATTTTATAAGGTTTGAGGTAAGCGTTTGACGTATCCGTCAGTAGTGTCAAACTACGCTTGAGCGTACAAAAGTTGCGTGATACTCAGAATACATGTTGTAAATACGGTTTAAAGCTGATGCTTTAGTTAGAATTACAACTGTAACTATATAATATGTATAATCATTTGGATTCAGTACTCAGATAAAACAAGGTCAATTGGGTCAGCTTATAAACTATATAAAATAATAAATAAATAAACATATAGGCTAATAATGAATATACCTACTGTGGGATCTAGGCAGAGAATTAGAACAGTGTGCTACTATTAGAATATACGTATTTATTCAATTATATTTTTGATAGATTTAAGTATGTCTCAGACCAAACACTCAATTGGTCAAATTTTGATACGCCGCTATTTCATAATTTGACTAGCTAGAAACAAATATATCGATCAATACTAACGTTTGTAAAAGCTTGAACATATCAATTAGATATAAGTGGTGGTTTCGTTTTAGTATTCAAGCGTCATAACTATACCTAATTTATGTATAATATAGCTAATTTATATGAGTTGGTATATATACTCGAATTGTTCAATTCACGAACTAAGCGCTATTTGAAACTAATTGGAAACTATTCATGTTCAATAGTCGCTATGAAAGATGGTCCCAAAATATGAATATGCAAATAGTCGTATGATAAAATTGCCTCTGAGAATTAGATCAAAAGAAGCTATGTCGGTAATTCCAAGCATGCTCCGTACTACGTTATACTCATTTAAAGTCAAAGCAAGGAGGTGTCTGATAATGGGACGCCTTTGCTGGCGTAATTAATTATGAACTTAATTGCTTTCTACTGCTTCGCTTGCCGTTTGATTCGCTTATACGCGTACCTTATATATTATAAATAGCGAAACGCACCGACTCCTTCCGTGTACATGGTACAATTTTATCAAGGAAAACCCGTTCTCGTTTCAGTACGGAAACTGCCCGAGTTACATTTCTCTAGCCCTAAAAACCTAGAAAAGTATAGGAAAAAAGTGACATAAATAATGTTAACATAAGAAATAAATATAAGCTCGCAGTGCCTACAACTCGGCTCCATAAAATAAATAACTCATTCAAGGACAATTGTGTGAGATTTTACGATAAAATTTCAAGGAGGATAATAGCCTTACCTTTGAATAAATTTAAGAAATATGTTAAAAGAAAGCTTTTCTTCAAAGCTTATATTGCGTTAAAGATTATGTCAACAACAAAACTGCTTGGGATTGAACTGCTCTAAACACTAACTTAAGACAATGGTTTGTTAGTGCTGATACCGGTAGCGGTTTAATTAGCACCAACTACTACATAGGTGGTGTTGGTAAAATCTTTATTAACACCAGTTTTTCTTTAGTCTAAGTTACTTTCTGGTGGGTTGCGTAATGAATCTGCAGTAAACTTAGTTTAAAGACTCGTCTGGTGCCGGCAGACTAGTTTAAGGTGGGCCTAATGAAATTATCTGTGTTAGGTGACTTTTATGATCTCTTGGGTCATCAGGGTCGTCTTTTTTACATATAAATATGCATACAATCCCTTCCTTATATTAATGTCATTACTATTACTCATTTTATTGACGATTTAAAAGTGCTTGTAAAGGGCAAACTTGAATAAAGTGTATTTGACATCGACTTTGATCTTGCCAGCCCAGTAACCTCGGATATCCAATATACGAGTATATGCTGTCAAGGCAAGGTAACCAAACCTAGAAAAAAGGAAATAAGAAGTTATATAAACCACGTTGTAATGCCCTTAATTAATTAAATGTAATTTTATTAATAGCAGTAAATTCTTAAATGTAAGGTTGAATCTTAAAACTTAACTTACTGTCTACGACTAAATGATGATTTTTGGTTGACATCTCGGTCACTTTTAGAAACATTTTTAAGAGTGAAAGCTTCTTTATTATTTATGCTTTCTTCAGTATTATAGTTATATTATAAGTTATGATGCGTATATGTGAGAAAATATCAACTGTTAATCAGTGTTTAAAACAGAAATATTGATTTCATTGCTCATTGCAAATATGGATTTGAAAATAAGTTACCTATAGGTTCATTAAGTAATTATAATAATATATTGTTCATAAAAACCACGTATACCAACATTTTATAAGCTCGCTTTTAACGAGTATACATTTAATTCTTGCATAAAAATATAAACAAAACAGAGATTCGAGTGAAATATTGCAGTTGGTTTAAGATAAAATCTGTGTAAGAGGCGCGGTGCAACAGAAGACTATACATTAAAAGGAGAAAGCTGTAATTAATAAGAACTACTTCCTAAGGAATTCTTGCATTTTTTTAATCAGCTTTACTTGTAACTTTTGTTTATTAATCACGAGTCGTAGGACATCTACTGGTGGACAAGCCTTAAGCCGTGGTGCTTATAGCTGTGCATAGCTTTGTGACGTAAATGCTGCTGGTCATTGTCATCCATCCATCTAAGCATATTAAAGTTAAACAGCATATATTTAAGCTGTTTAAATGAATATACCGACAGAGTCGGTTCAGGTACATCAATGGCCTCTTATGCCACATGATTGAAGTTCAATAATATTCTACTCTGCAGAAACTATTTCCAAGGAGATAACAGAAATCCGCGCAAGGAGGTAATAGAAATTGCTGTGTGGCACCGGCAGAATAGAATAGTACCTCTCCTAGTACCAGGTTTAGAGTGAGTAAAAGTGGTAGCAATATTGGCATTGACACAGCGGCGGAATATCCACCCGAAGCAGTGTAGCTTAAATGCAAAAGGGCGGGGTTGGCCAGCAGCATTCTGGTCGCGAAGCTAGCTAGTTTGAGACAGCTAAACAGCAATAAATCAAGCTTTGGCAATTAAGAATATGAAATGAATTCATAAAAAATGAGTAAAAGTTATGAAAACTGATATTATCTTTTGGAACCGCGCACCAAAAATGTGGAATAAGAAGTGGTTTTCTGTAAAAACGAGCATCAAACGAAAATTTGAATCTAGAACGTACTGTTTTCAAGACCACGGTATTTTTAAAACCGGCCAGTAACATGTACAAATGACTGAAATCATTTGGGTACCGTATTTTTTTAAAGAAAAACTAAAATCAAAACCGCCCGTTTTTTTTTGCAAATGAGTGTATATATTTTTTCTGTTTCGTGTAATGATTGACTGGGAGATAATGCCATCTGATATTAAGTCCGCCATTTGTACATTTTGTGCAATAAAGTTAAATAAATAAAAAATATATATTTAGAAAAGCTTTCATTCGCATGGACTTGACGTAGTTCTATTGACGGGTTAGATGACACAGATGGTAGTGATCGTATGTGTCGTGGGCGCCAAGAGTCGA
Source organism: Heortia vitessoides (assembly GCA_020976665.1). Classification (NCBI taxonomy): domain Eukaryota; kingdom Metazoa; phylum Arthropoda; class Insecta; order Lepidoptera; family Crambidae; genus Heortia; species Heortia vitessoides. The sequence continues at coordinate 13,580,154 of JACJUM010003147.1, forward strand.
GGGTCTGATTCAGACCCGGGGCAAATATTTATATGCTGATATTGTAATGTGATACTGTGACTCGCTGGCGTGTCCACACATACATGTAACTTTGTATTCGGTCTCTCACAAATCATAGTACTTAAGATTTTTTTATAATAATAATATACTCTTTATTGTACACCAAGAAAAACAATACATAAACATCACAAAAACATGAAAGTAGGTACAAGAGGCGGCCTTATCGCTAAATACAATTTCTTACAGGCAACCTTTGGATATAAATAATATTAAAGCTTGTGGAAGTTAGAGGTGAATTTAGTACAACAAGCAAACATACATTCATATAAACATATATATACACATACATATAAATATATAGATACATACATATACATATATAGATACATACATATACATATATAGATACATACATACACATATACATACAAAAATATAAGAATTTGTTGTTGAAAAAAAAAATACAATGTTTGTTGAGAAAAAAATATTTAAGCAAAATATAACAGAAAGTGCTGTTTCAAGGTAGATAAAGGTCTGAGTGAAGTACTATTGGTACAGACAACTTTGTAAGAAGTCTACCTTATCGTAGCTCCAGGAACAATTATCTTGAGGACCAAAATCTTCTATCACCAAATCAGTTTGGTTTTCGCGGAGGAAGATCGATTAGTGATGCGGTATCGGAACTCAATAATTGCTTGGTCAGTGAACTGAATTATGAAAAAAAAATTATCGGAATTTTCCTTGACCTTGCAAAAGCTTTCGATACCGTATCCATTCCTCTTCTACTTCGAAGACTTGAGTCTGTTGGCGTAAGAGGGTAACAACTCAATCTTTTCAAAAGTTATCTGAGCCATAGATATCAAACAGTTAAAATAAGTAGCTTTATTAGTAAACCCTGTGAAGTAAAATATGGAGTGCCTCAAGGGAGTGCGTTGGGACCTACGTTATTTATCATCTACATTAACGACACAATTCATACTACCCTGAAAAATGGTAGAATAATTGCATTTGCCGATGATACTACTCTAGTGTTTAGTGGTAATGACTGGGAAGATGTCAATGCAAATGCTCAAATTGGCTTAACTGACATACAACAAAAATTGAATGAAAGCCTACTAACTTTAAATACAGATAAAACATTTTTTTTTACTTTTTCGATTACTAAAAAACTCAACCACTTACAAATTCTTTTAAATTATTTATTCAATCAACCATTCAAACCCTGAAACTCATAGTAGACGAAGGTATGTGGATTTTCAAAATATACATTAGCTATACCGTACGCGGTTTGCACGGCGATTTCTAAATTTTACAGGACCATTTAGTTATAATAAAATTAACCACGAAATAGATATTCATTACATGAATAAATACACTTGCACAACAACAGTGAGGGAATGGCTTTTGACATTGGACTACAACAAGACAGAGGAATTGCTAACAATATTATGCTAGACTGGACTATATTTATTGTATAAAGAACTATTGAATTATAATTATTATCGGGGCTTGACAATGCGGTAATATAATTCAATTTTTATTATACTGTCACTAACTTGGTAATTTTATTATTGACTAGGGATGGGAATTAACGAAAAAACACAAATAATTGTGAAGTGAGTATCTAAGTAAGCCGTCTGTACTGATAGCGTCTCCATACGCATTCGCTCCAATTCTTATCTTGTACCGCAGAGACTTTTTGAAGATCTAAAGAACTAATTATACCTACTCAAGCTAAAGCATCTAAACACGCATAACATTACAAAGAAGAACAATAGATTATGCCTCAGTAATAAATGATTGTATTTGAATAAACAAAGTGAAGGTTTCATGAAATGAATATTTCATGAATCCGTCTTGCATCTACTAGTTCACTTAAAGGCATATAAATCTCATACAAGTGACGTGTAATGCTTTGTAATTTTATTTACGACACATACGAGAGGTATTTTTACTTCTACATTTAGACAAAATAAGCTACCTTCTATCAGGTTTATTATCATCGTTAAACTGAAGGATCTCCATTGTAAAACATGACTTTTCCAAGCAGAGCGTAGCTTCAAGACTAAAATACTTCAAGCTTACCCTGATGATTTATAAATCCGCTATTTAAATATATATTCAAAAATGTTTAGGTACCTCAGCCGCCTTTTTCAACGCCTGGTGCAGGGAGAGGTATTATATACTATGTATTTTAGGGTTAAGCCCTAACAACCACTCAAATAGCCTTCGACTATTTTCTTTTAGTTATTGAACGTATTTAAGTGATTTAACAGTGTTATTGGATGTTCAAGCGTGGTAGACATGTTAACAGATACGATTGAAGTTCGCAGTGAGGTACCGGCAGAGTAAAATAGTACCTCCCCTATACCAGATATCGTAAGACTAACGGTACCAGAACCGATAGATGGCAGTATATTTATCCGAAATAGTGTAGTTTAAATGCAGAGGGGATAGGCAGCTGCAATATCAGCGATAGCAGCTCTCAATACGAGAGACTATCAGTGAAATAATTCGAGTTTGCGTTCTATACAAGTTATTGAAAAATATTGTATTGTCACATTTCCGAGCTACCTACCCGTTGGCTACAATTTTGCTTGCGTGGGAAATTTTTTGTGAAGTGTTTGCAACCCGTTCCTGCCTCGTTGGAATAACAGATAATTTTGCAATCTAACGCGTTGTGTCTTGTATATCTAATTGGAGGTGTTCAAATTCTGGCCAGATTAACAGTCATTTACGACTTTTTTAACGACATACTATCTCGATATTGTTTCTATCAGGAACAGCTGGAAACAATAATGCTGAAATAACAAATTAAAAGTAACACCGTCATATGAGCACGACTGCAATAATAAAACCTTTATATATGCATGCGGCATCTGTAAATTTAAAAAAAGTTTATATTATTTTTTATTTACGATTCACCGCCCCCTTGTTCCATATTTGATTCTTGTTTATTTATATAATTAAAATAAACATTTTGGGATATTATAAAACTACTTTTTTAATAGATTTACCCGTGTATCCGACGAAGGGTACTATTCTACTCTGCCGGCATATACCTATAAAATGTAAATCTCTTTCTCCTAACATTAAATTATATTTACTTTGTTAATGAATCCTTTGAATTAAACATCGATATACAAATTGTGGTTATCATTTTGGGATGTAAGAGGTAAAGAATTTACACAAATCTGTACGGATAAAGGAATAAGTAACGAAACTATTCGTACGTCCGTTTCATATTTAATGTGGTGTAAGGGTGTAACCACAAGCGAAACCGTCTAGGCAATACCGAAAGGTTACCGTACACAACTTTAGTTACGTAGGTAAGATCTGTTTATTTTTATTAATTCATCATCTTTGGTTATACAAGCAGTAACATTTTAAAATGTTACCTAAAAATAAAACATACTGAAGCATGAATATTTTAATCCAAATTAATACCTACAACTACATATGAATAGATTTTTCAATATTCAAAGAAATATTTTTGTCAGTTGACAAGTAAGACTTTCAATAAAAGTTTTTATGGGTACCTAACTCGCACTTTTTTACCATCTAAAGAACAGTGCGTTTTAGTTTGAAGTGTGAGAGTCAAAGGAATTATTGGGTAATGTGATTCTTACGTCACAAGTCTGGTGACGTCGTCTATTTCGCTCTCGAATTTCAAAAAGGAAGCTATATTTAAATAAGAATATTCAGGATCAGTTTCTCCAATAATTTACGGGATTTGTAAAGAGGAATTGGCAGAGTAGAAAGGTACCTTCCTTTAAACTAGGTGTTATTTTCTTTTTTTGTTATTTATTCATCATACGCAACGTCTACGTGTGGCATTAAAATATATAAAATAAATCAATACAGATCTTATTTACAACATTTTATAGATACATGCATACAATATCCCTAACAGTGTATAAAATTATTTTTGCAAGTTCCGCTTTATGCTTTATTTATGTATATCATCGGACTAGGGGAGTTCTTGGCTATGAGATTGGTTCTGGGAACGGACGCGGTTTGGTGGTAATTAGTGGAGTTGGTGGCAAAGAAGTACTGGTATCGACAAATATGAGTGAAAAAAAAAATTGCAGCATTGTTATCGCGAATGTATTTTGTGCTATTGCTATTACATTTGTCTATCTTGGAGGCATCTTCCCATAATTTGTAGGTATAATATGGTAAATAAGCAATTAGATTGACTCGTAATCAGTCGTACGACGTGCTTTAAGATAGGCCCTACAAATGGACTTAATAAAGATCTTTCAGGGAAACCCGCATCCAGCAGTCTTACGGCTTATATAATCATGGTGATCAAAGTATGATGTTGTTTTAGTGTCTATTTCGCTTTAGACTAAGACATAATATTAAAGATAATAGATAAATATTATAACAATAGATAATATTTGTTTTTGTGACCATGATATGCAACCGATTATGGTTCAAATAACTTATCTTAACTGTTAAAAAAAATTGTCATTCCTTTGTTATATTTGATATTATGATATTTATAATTTCTTTGTTGTCTGATATCTGAAACACAAATACCCTGCTATATAGTTTATTAGGTTTATTATTTTATGTGTGTTTATTTACATAATATGTACAGCAGGTATTCGATAAAAATACCTTGAAACAATCATTCAACCAATAAATTCAAAAATCAAAGCTTTGTATTCATACTTTTGTATAACTTGTTAACAGAAGCGAACGCAATTTTGCTCCAGTTAAGGCTTTTCATTAGCAAAATGCGAACTGTATTCAATGATTTGCCCAGCGGGCGGTGAAAGGAAAAGAGTTTACTGCGAGTTTAGCACCCGGGGATTTTCCCGGACCCGTGCACCAGAAATGTTTGCACCGTTGGTATGGAAAACAGTTTTGTCAGACCGGTTTTTGCTATAGACGTTTAGCTTAAAAAAATTCAAACGAGGACAGTATTTTGATGTGCCGACAATTATTGTGTTGCGCTTATTTGATTGTTGTTTCCCGCTTTAGCAATAGAAGGAACTTGGAACTCGCCCTCTTTTTATTTTTCTGGTAAAATTTGTTGAAGATTAGTCATTAAAAATTATCATTAAAAAACTAATTTAAACTCCTTAAATTCACATGAGGTAGACCTGATACAAGGGGTTGTCTACTGTTGGAACTTTACTATCACCTCTTTTTACCGGCAAAAAGCACTCTGTGGATTGCTGTGTTCTGGCTGAAAGGTAAGAAAGTCAGTGAAATTACTAGTTGATGTGACATAATATCTTCAAGTCACATAGTTGGAAATGGGCTAGCTTGTGATATTACGAGCGTCTATAGGCTGCTGTGCTTTCACTTGTGCTATAAGCTGGTTATTTGGTTCTGTATATTTACAGTTCCGTTGCAGTATATCGTATATTGACTTATCTACATCTATGTATATAAAAGGAGAAGCTCACTGACTGACTGACATATCAACACAGGGCTGAAACAAAAAGGGTTGGAAACTTGAAATGTTGTCTAGGGGCTAGTTTTATAATTAAAAAAAAAATGCTATTTTGAAACAATAAATCACTCCGCTTAGATAAACTTTAAAGATTCCATGCCAGTAAGCCATGGATACCATCAATATCTTCAGAAGCTACACAGTATTAAATTTTAAATGCCCTTATCGGATATTTATAGGTGCTTATACGATACTAGCGGTCGTTTCCGGAACGGTGCCAAAAGCAATGCGCTGTTTTACTTTAATCCTCGTAATAGCTTTTCACTATGTCTTCTAACATCGTTAACAATAGATTTAGGAGACAATACTGAGTACATCGAAATGTTTGTTGTAACTCTAATATCTTTATAGATTGACTCACAATTATGTTTGGCGCGTTTATTATTATTTCTATAGAAATTCTGTGGAAGTTTCGTTAAGGTACAAGATTGTCTTAATTTCCCATAGTTACTACATTTTTTTTCAGAATATCCTAATGCTGTGGAGTACTCAGATGGCCGCTTATTAATGAGCGAGAATGCATCCGCTATCTCAGGGTTTGCAGGAACGGAGTAGGACAGGCCGCTATTACTCGAGGGCACCTCGAGTGACCGTCCTTGGGGATACTTGCATCTTTGTTTGCAAAATAGGAGGTATTAACACTGATTAAGCCTGATTATGATTATTGCCTATGTCCATTGATGATATTATTTGCAATAGAGACAATTTTTCATGTGTCGATAAATTTAAAACTTTAATTATTTTTAAAATTACATGTGTGTTTTTTTAATTATATATTATAATACATTTTGTAAAATAATAATAATCCTTCACTAAATCTGTGATAATCTTAAAAAAAGTTATATATATTATATAAGTAACGTTTGTTATATTTTTCACATGTGATGAACAATGTACCCTTGCCATATATTTTATTGAACACATACGTTTGGTTTCCTTAATTGCAACTCAGCCATTCAAAAAAACCTAATAATAAATTGTAACTGTAACTACGTTCTCGTAAAAGAAGATCTAATTTTGATGACAACATAAAAAGCAAGTAACAAAAAAGTCTCTCACAAACAATGACGGATGAGTTTATATTTTATTGTGCAAAGTTCAACGAAATTTAGCTGGAAATTTGCTCATTACAACTTGACAGGCGCTTCAACAGAATAATGTATGCGCCAAATGTTGGTTTCTTGTTAGTCCTAGTTGCATATGTCCACTGCTTGATTTATTGGCCACAAAACTAGTTAAGTGAAAACATACGAATCTGAAGTTGATCTCAAATGCAAGAGATATTTGTAAATAGCAACAAAGGAACGCAATTACAACGCTACTGAATTTAAAAATTGTATTGGAATTCATTTTATATTGGTTTTTATGCAGGATTAGGTAAATTAACAATATTTACTCTTTCGATAATTTGTGCTACTACTGCACTGGGTAAATTGTATGAAATAACTGTCTTTGTTTTGTAGTAGGGTGTAGTGGTAGTAGGGCGTCCACCCGCAAGATGGACAGACGATATGACTAAAACCGCAGGATCGCGCTGGACACAGGCCGCATACAATCGGTCTTATCGGAGATTACTTGGGGAGGTCTATGTCCAGCAGTGAATGTTTTATCACCGATATGATGATGATAATGGGGATACTATGTATGTGTTCTATTTTTTGAATTTATTCTATTTATATTTTGAAATAAAAGAAGTTTAAAAAAGAGGTCTGATGTGCAAGCTTTATATAAATGTCACACATACATTTGTAAGTTCACATGATCTGTCTTTCTTTTACCTGAGTCTGAGTTTAATACACTTATGTTATGGATATGAGACAACAGAGGAATTGCGAGTAAAATAATTATTATAGCTAACACCGAAAGACAGAAAAAAAATTAATGTTCGTCTCATAAATATTTCTTCTGGGTGGAGATCGAACCCACGACCTTTGATGCAAGATAGGAACACTATCGAATACTTCATCCAGCTTGTCAAATATCATATTAATATATTATATTATATTATATTGGTAACATATTGATAATGTGTTACTTCATCAGGTTGTTAGATAAAAATTATTGAATTTATATTATTACATCTTAAATAGCCTTCTTAATCGTACGAATAAAGATAATCATTAAAAGTAACGCAAGTCGCAATGGAAATCCTCTTTATTCGAGTACATCTAACATTTGCATAGAAAAATAGTGTTTTTCTCATTGGCGTTGTGCAAAACCATTTGTAAGTAAGCACGTGTGTTCCAAGTTTTTACTGTTATAATTTCCAACAAGGGCTAGACCACAAACGGTCTTTCTGCCGCATCCATTACTTGCATTCATAAATCAACCCAAAGTATTTTGCAGAATACCAAAACTATATGACTAGCGAAATATATAAATAATTATTATAGTAAGCGACTTGTGCAAACTTTTCCATTTAATCATTACCTAGAGAATAATTAGTTCTTGAACAGTTACATATACTTTTTGGAAAAGATCTGTTACGCAAAGATGTATTTAAATTTATTGCTACGACTCATTCACTATGTTATAAATAAATAACTAATTAAATGAAATTTAGTTTATTTTCCACCAAGATGTCACAACTTTATTATAAAAAATTCGGATATCTGTTTGTCTGTGTTCAATGTGTGTTTACTGTGTACAGTATGATCCAACTTATGAAATAGGAATTATATCTCAATTCATAAATGCAATATGTTTTTCATAACATTTGTCGGGTTAGCGAGTGTTTATTAAAATTAAAACTTAACTTAACTACGATGTGTATAAAACATGAAAAAGAACAATTCAGATGCAGACCAGAATTCTTATCTTATTCTTGATAAGAATTGAGCAGAATAGTACTACATATATACATCACGCCTGTGTCGCATCGGGGTAGGCAGAAACTATGAATTTCCACTTGCTACGATTTTGGCATATCTCTCTTGCTTCCCTTACTCGCATTAGGTCAGTAGTACTAAGAATACATGGCCGTATATTCTTGGCATTTCTGACCTGTCCCTCTGTAATACATTTTCTACCTGGTTAAGCTATGTTCGCTCAGGCCACCCTATACCAACTCTTTCTCCATTCATCCATCCTTTGTACATTTCTAAACCATCGCATAGTACTAAAGACGTAGTATCCTTGCCATAATTGTATTATTCTACCACTCGGTCTACGAGTCACCAGCGGGAGACTGTAGAATATATCTCTTTATATCATGTCTTGCGGGAACTTTCCCGGGGTCAAATACCATGTATATATTTATTTAGTCATAGGGTTCGGCAAAAATAGTAATTGTGTAATACCCGAGGTGACAGATTGAGCAATACCCACCCGAAACAGCGTAGTTCAATTGCTATAGAGCGGGGATGATCTACAATATTCCTGACGTAAAGCTACGCATTTTGACTACCAATACGTCTGCCAGTGTTCCATGATAATATATATTTGCAACAAATAAAACCTGAGGTGATCAAATTCTGTGCAGATGCAGATATATGATCGTTTATATTTTTGCTACATTGATGCGACGTTGAAGAAATTCAGCATTAGTTTCGAATACAAGAATCACGTATAAGTTGTCCATGCAATTGGTAACAATTGAAAAAACGTCGAAGTAAATCGTCCGGACACTTAACTTTACCCCTTTTCATTCCTTATTATTTTTAAATATATTTATTTATTAAGCGATTGGTGATACCGCAAACCATGTAGAGATATTTAATATAGAAATGGTGGATTTATAGGAAAGTCGCATACAGAAAGATTCTCTTCTGCTAAAAGTAAATTGTCAGCTATTTACTTTACAACACGACAGACGTTGACTCATCTTGTAGAGCGCCCACTGTCAATCTACTGACAGTTTCGTCTAACGATATAAGCCTTACAATAGAAGGGTTTATATGGCCGTATTGTATTAATAATCAATTTTTTTTGGGTATTCTAACTTATCTCTTATTTTATTTTTACACAAGAACCTTCTCTTGTGAATAAAAAATAACTAGAAAGAATTAGTGAAATTCGATGAAATCTGAAAAGGTTTAATGTTGTAATCAAGGAACACATTATATATTACGAAATAATTGCCAGTAGATTAAAAAAAATGACGTTTCAATTTTAAATTGTTGAAAATCGGATTATCACGTGACTGGTGACAAGTGACACCGTGACTTGGAATGGAACCCTCATCAAATGGTCACTGTCCAATAATTTGACAGCGGACGTCGTCACCGGGTAGATTTAATTTCCAAGTCTCTGTGACTCGTAAGGGGTTTTGGGAATAATTAAAATGATCGATTACATCATAATTTCATAGGTCACAGCTACAAAGGATTGTTCATTAAATAATGAGAATTTGTATGAAAATTTCTTGAAAAAAAACGATATGCCTACACCCTGAATATCCCGTAAAAATAACTTTAGAATTCACTGAACAACTTATACATTGATCTAACTCTAACATAAGTAGTCTTAATTACCTGTGTTAGTTTGTTATTCCTCTATTGTCTGATATCTAATATAACGTATTTTAACAAGCTGATATAGAATCAACTCAATTGTTCTTCAAACGTTTGTCCCCGGTGAGACTCCAAATATCACACCATTCGCGCACAAGATACGCTACCGAATGCATCATTGGGTCTGTCTATGCAAACATACCTATGTATATGTTTATTTTATATAGAATAATCCTTAATGAAATCTTTTCAAGAAATAGCCATCTCGCCATCACATGTCGCCTCTTAAAACAACTGTTACTGGGGGAGATACTGGGGGAGACTATTTTGTTCTACAGGTACCACACGGCTAATAATAACTAATTCTGGTATGAAAAATATTATGAACGTTTTTAAAACCTAAGTTTTTATAAACCCTATAAAATAATTTTTAATTCGTTACCACGTTAGGTAGTGAATCGGTTGATCGATTATCTACTCACCCTAATGAGGCGAGTACTTAAAGCCATCAAATAACTCTTCTGGATCACTCCCCGGAGAATCTACCCCATGCGGAGGCATTTTTTCACACTGTTAGAAGGCGGTAGAACTTAATATTTATGGTTTAGTTCGCAGCTGTAAGTTTTCTGAATATACACATGCTTTTTTTCTCTGAAGATTATTATGTTTCTGGTACCGGAATTTTGTCACTAGAATGAGAAGCATTTCTCAATTTTTATCAGCCTAGTTCTATTATACTAAGCCTATTTCTTATACTAAGTCAACAAAATGTCTTCTTTAGAAAGAACTAACTGGTGCCTGTCGGTAATAAACTGTATAGCCAATTTTAATGTTTTGGATAAACTTCAAATGTGTATTTTTTGACGTGACACCGTCTTATAATTCGATGGAGTCAGCTGCACGCACGAAAAAACATGACTCATGCGGCGTTACCTCGCTCTGAGGAGGTCCGTTTAAGGCTTGAAGTGCAAGCGAGAGCGCGGGACGAGCGACAAAGAGGTACAATCGGCCCCGCGGTTGGTATCAGCGTTCGACATCTGTCTCTATCGTACTCGAGTTAGCGATACGCCCGCGCGGACAGCTACTATACAATAATACATTTTCATAAATAAAATTAAAAAGTCCTATAAAAAAATGCAACCATTCCATCAGTATTTTCTTATGACGTCGTTACGTTCAACTATCGACAGTAAACCGACTTTACAGACAATCTATTTATTTTTTAAGCGGAATATTGCCTGTGAAGAAAACAGACAGACTGAAGTTTGAAAAATCTAAATTATTTCCGCTTTTTATAATTAAATTTATCAATTACACTTAAATAGGCAATTATGTGTAGTTAAAATCATAACCCTTAATATTTAAACTTTTTATATTTAAACTATTAAAGATAAGTTTAAAATATTTGTTAGATTACAATACATTTTGGAGTAATTTCCGTGGATGGACAAATGACTTTAATTCTGATTTCAGTAATATTTATATTTATTAAAAAATTACGTTTGAAAGGAGACTAAATCCTCACGTTGTTCATGGAGCTTCGTGTGCTTATGGATCTGTAATTATAAAAGGTTTAACGCGAATAATTTCACACGTAATTGCCGAATATTATCTTAATCGCATTTCACAATTATTCGCCAGATTCTCATTTTTACTAAAACGTTAAATAATTATTACTATTATGATTGCGAAATGCGGTATTTTTTTATTTTACTGGTCGAGGCCGCCACCAAGCAAACAGTCCGCTTGATAAAAGCGCAACCGTAGCCTATTGACGCTCGTAATTTAACAACATTGTGCCTTAAAGATATTATGTCACATTACCCAGTTATTTCACTGCCCCTGTCACCTTATTTCGAACACTGCTATTTGGCGGTAAAAAAGGTTAGAGTGAGTTACCAATGCAGACGATGTTTTGTATGAGGTCTACCTCATATGTTTTTTATATTCTGTACTCTATGACGTAGCGTTTTATCTGAAAACAAATTCAATGATATCTTTTTTTGCATTTTAAACTCAATTTATGATAGGATATCAACAAACGTTCATTACCTGTTTAGTTTACCTCTATCTCGGCGAGGTAAGACTACAAAAAAACAATATTATTCAGGATATTAGTGTGGAGTATCCATACTAAGCTTACTATCATTCTATATTAAATTATTTTATTTCTACTTAACTATCTTCTGTGTCCAAAATTGGATCATATCACTCGATATTAAGAGTAATTTGACCCCTTTGATATTTTTCATAGTTACGAAGGCATATTACCACACTGCTGCGAGCAAGACAGGGATGTTTAATATTTGTTTGAGCCTTTTTCAAAGTTCATTGACACCAATATTGAATCACCGGTGTATTCTTCTGCGGAGGTTATAATATCGGTAAATTTGGAAAAAAGAGTAAGTATTTTAACTTAGTAAAGTTCGGCAGTAACATGGTTCGTAATCACTGCACTAGCCGGTGAGTGCAGTGTCAATCAATTTTAGTGTCAATTGCGTATTGCGATAAAATTCGTTAGCAACAACTCATAAATGGATAGGCCGAAAGAACGACACGCAGGTGTCAGTGGATAATACCGAGTTTAGAATTTTTGGGACTGCTCTATGACTAGAATGTGTGTGTTGTGTTTGTGATTGAAAAGAGACAGAAAGAGGGCAGCTCAGGCATTCATGGGATGTCGTCGTAATGCTGTCGGGCGTCACCACTACATCGACTGATAGTTACATGTAAAATATATAAAGCAATTGTGAAAATGTTGTAGGTACCATGCAGAATTATGTATATTATCATCATCACACCAGCTATTGAAAGTTCACTGCTGGACGTAGGCCTCTTCAAGAATGGTTTCTCGCCTATAATTTTCATGCTGGGCAAGCGTGTTGGCAAAAGCAGAGCACAGAATTTGTGACAGGGATGCTGCTGCCCATACCCGCCCTGTGAATTCGAGCTGCACTGTTTTGAATGGATATACCGCCATCTGTCGGTTCCGGTACTTTAGTCCCTCTTACGACACCTGGTGCAGTGGGAGGTACTATTCTACTCGGCCGGTACCTCACGGCTAGAATTGTAAAATATATGGATTACATTTAATGTGTTCATTGCGTTGCTACTAGGGACATCTACTTATATCATTACCATCTATACTGTACTACATGTAGTTGAATGATAAGAGTATGTATTTGTAGTTGCGCTACTGTATTTTGCACAGAAAAACTTAAGCAGCTTTGTCTTTATTGTAGCTTTTTGTCCTAGTTTTCAATAATTCTTATTTATTCAGCAGCTCGTTAGTGGTTCAGCGCATTTTAGAAATTTAAATGCAAACAAATTGGAACTTCCAATAAAAGTTTTTATTCCATACATACAATTTCATATTTTTACAGTAGAATTTCGATCAAAGAATTTGGTTAGACTGTTATTTTCATTCCTCTAAAAATATTGTTGTCTATATAATCAAACCCAGATTTTTGTATTTATTTAGTTTAAAGTTCCAAGAACTTGGTCTTTATATTATTTAGAGATACGATATTAATACGGAATTTTAGTCCATGATTGTCACGCAAAGTAGGCGTGGCGACAGGCACTGAGTTTGACTTCGTGAAGAATGTTTACCTTACCTTTCTTTAAATTTATAATATTAATTAAATTATAACCTTTAGCAATTCCTAATAATGAATTTTGCCAAATATAATACGTAAATACATATATTTAATGCTTTGGCATAGAACAAACAAATGTTGATCACATAAATGATTGTCCTGAGTGGAGTTGGCTCCCATGAGCCTTGACGCATTAATAGGTATCGCCACCACAAAGTCTATTTAATCAATTGAATCAATTTATGTTTTTTATACCTGTATATAGTAATAAATATATAAATAATGTGTTGACAGACCAAAGTATTGTTTTAGAACTAAAACTGACGCTTCGATTGCAAACAAATATTTGGCTGGACACTTGTTTTTTTACCAAATATTGATGTGGAATTACATTGTATTAACTACATTTTTTACTGGCAAAAAGTTTTGTTCAAACGTAAGTTTCGCTAGCGGCTAACACTGTGTCTTAGTGGAGTGGAAAACAAATACGCCTCACTAAGTAAACTGCGCCGACCAAATATGTTCTCAGACGAACTGAGGACAGTTTTGTACTCTCTTAATTGGTAACGGCTTCGTAGGTGTAATATATAGCTACAGTTTATTTTATGCACTGATACATTAGGTTTCAAGCCACATTTGACGGGCCCAGTGTCACAGATGGTCGTGATCCTAATTTATACGACAAGGGTCGTGGCCTCAATTCCCACCCAGAACAAACATTTTTGTAATGATATTTGTGTTCGCTCTGAGTCTGGGAGTTAAAAATGTGTATGTAAATATTACATTTGTGATTCCTCTGTTGTCTAACGTCAGTAACTTTTTTGCTTCTGTCATTTCGGCGGTCCGCGTGCGACTAAAGATATACAAAATGCAGAACGACGCCGGTAAATTCATTGACTTGTACTGCCCTGGGAAATGCTCGGCCAGTAACCGACTTATCCATGCGAAAGACCACGCCTCCCTGCAGCTGGTGATTGTTGATGTCGACCCTGCTACTGGCCGTGCCGCTGACTCCTCCAAGATCTATGTTGTCTGTGGAGCTATCAGGTGTATGGGAGAGTCTGATGACTGCATTGTGCGGCTGACTAAGAAAGATGGCATATTGGCTAAGACCTACTGATGTTATTAGCATAAGGAGCATTTATATTTAAGAAAAAAAATCATAAAAGTAACACAAGTGCTTTAATCGACTTACCTCGGAATCAGATTATTTTGTGAGACATTGTGTTAATATTTTTTTTATATAGAAAAGGCACATGCTATATAAACTTTATGCAAGATATTGGTTGGAGTGGTGTCTTCTTTTGTTTTTATAGAGACGAATCTAGTCAAGTCGTTTTTCCATCTCGTACATGGACGTTTTCGCTGCACTTGCCGATGTGTGATCTTAATTCCAAAGTCTTACGAATTATGTGTACTGACGAAGTGGACTGGAGTATTTAATTGGGATAAGTCCAGTAGTTGCTGATAAAGATCTACAATAAAAATGATTTTTAAAGAAAAAATACACGCTCAGCAATGTATTAATATATATGGGGGCAACTTCTATTAACCTAAATTAGAAAGTTCTTGGATAACATTTATTAACTAATAATTAAAACAGATTTTAAAATCCGTTGTCTTTTGTCTTATCTCAAAAAACTCTTGTAACACAGATTTTTAAATATGTCTTGGCAATTTTGACGGCTATAAATTCTGTTTATGCTTCGGCACCATGCATGCTCTTTTTAAAAAAAAAAATAAGTTTAGTCGACTTTTAAAACTGTCAAGAAACTGTTTTACCATGTCCTAAAAATCGAATGGGATCGCAGCATCTATAAGGCCGTCCTTCGATTAACATGATCTTCAATCGCTTAAACAAAACAGCAGGCATCAGTTATTCAAATTGGGATTCCACTTCAAATGCGGACTCCGAATACTATATTCATAGATGCATTATTCAAGAATGGTAAGCATTGCCTCAACTCGATTTTATCTTGTTCTCAAGAAGGTCGTTTCCGAATCAAGGAAAATTGGACATGAATCGTATTTTGTATCGACTATATTTCCGCAAATTGCGTTATCTGCTATAACTGAAATTTATAGCAGATGCCACAACTTTGTCATTAATTGAAGTATTAACAAGCTTTCCACTCGCGGCTGCAGTTTATATCTGGTTTCGATAAAACTTTTCTTAGATCCACAATAATCTATGTTCAATCAATCTTTGATACAAAATTTACAAATAAGTGTGTTACTTAAGTTCATAAAGTGTGACAGAGATCTTATGCGCCTAGGGTCGTAGGTTCGATTCTTACCGAAGACAACAAGTTGTATGATGAATATATTGTTCTGTGTCTGGGTATTTTAGTAGGTGTTCTAGTGTATTTAAGTATAAAATTTGTAATTACTATATTGTACCATGTCTGTGACATAGTGCTTTAAGCGACTCGAAGTCAGGTCAATGTACGAAATGCGGTATGGATTATTATTGATTATTGGATATTATTATTATGTTAGTATGAATTTGAAATTGATTTTTCACTCCTGATTTTCCGACATCAATGGAACAAATTCTTAGTTTCAGTCCAAAGTTAGCTTTATTTTGTGCAAACCACAAGAAAATTCGAACAATACT
This sequence comes from Heortia vitessoides, assembly GCA_020976665.1. Classification (NCBI taxonomy): domain Eukaryota; kingdom Metazoa; phylum Arthropoda; class Insecta; order Lepidoptera; family Crambidae; genus Heortia; species Heortia vitessoides. The sequence continues at coordinate 13,596,291 of JACJUM010003147.1, forward strand.
CTTGACGAATACCATATCAGCTATAGGACGTCCACTTTGAGACGTAGTCCTCGAAAAAAGATTTCCAAATGAAATTGCTGCCGTAAGGTAACGGCAGAGTAGAAAAGTACCTCCCGTACCAGGTGTTGTAAGAAGCGAATGAGGTACTGGAACCGACAAGCGGCGGTATATCCTTTCGAAATAGTAAAGTAGCTCAAATGCAGCCAACGCGACCGTTGTGAGCAAATTTTTTGGGGACGTGTATGTTCAGCTGTGGACGATTTTAAGGCTTCATTCAGCACGATCCTGTAGTTCTAATCAGATTGTTAATACACCATATGGATGGAAGTACTGCGTTGCGGTCCCGGTCATACAGATATATACATGCATCATGCATAAATTATAAATCAAGCCTGTGTCCCATCGGAGTAGGCAGAGACTATGGGTCTCAATTTGTTATGATCTTGGCATACCTCTCTCGCTGTAAGTCCTTTCATACACGCTTGATTATTCTTGGTACTTCTTACCTGGGCCTTATTTAATACCTCTTCTACCTGGTTAAGATATATTCGCCTAAGTCATCTTATACCATTCATTTACTTTCATTCTATATATTTGTGTAGTCATTTTTCTTTTAACCATCCTTTCTACATGTTCAAACCATTTAAACATTTCTTTCTCTATTGTTGTCACAACATCATCTTTTACTATAAACTATCAGTTCAATAAGCTGATTATACTGATTTTAATCAATAGCTAAAGACATATCTAAAAAATGTATGCTTTCACAACCTAGAAGAGTATTATAACAATAATAGGACACACATTTGCGTTAAACAGGTAAACATTCAAAAAGAAAAAATTAACCTGATCATATGATGTCTATAAGAAAATCAACCCTGAAATTAATCAGGTTGCATATCAATCTAATTAGACTAATATTAATAATGTAAAATAGAATAGATATAAATATGTATGTACTGATTTTTGCAATAAAATTTTTGTAAGCTTTAATGCTGTCGCTTAATCTGCAATACCCTGACAGGGTTATGTTATCGGACATTTAAACATAGTTTTTAAAACCCCTATATACCTACAAGTGCAATATACATACAAACATATATATGAATGAATATAGATCTGAATAGGAATAGTCCTATTCAGAATTAAAAAGCGAAAGAACAAAAACACAGTATTGAATAGTCAATACTGTGTTTTTGTTCTTTCGCTTTTTCGACGTATGCGCACATTTTCACGGTAGTATAGCCCATTTAAAATACATTATCTACTCTTGTATCCGTTCCAACAAATTGCGAAGTGCCGATAAAACTAACAACTATAATAACACAGAGAATAAAGCCTCAATTAAATATCTTAGAGGTGATATGCTTTATTTAGTACATGAGTGCAAAGTCTATAATGTTATCTAGAAAACAAAACAGCTTCGTAGCAGAATTAACAAAAGATAGTTGCAGATGAGAACTCCAGAAGGCCGCTTGTACGTCGTTTATACGCCTACAGAATATTATATATCTGACAAATGACCGTTTTAAAAAATGATATTTATATTCTATATTGTATTGTCTGCACAAAAATAATGGTTAACAAAATGATAAAAAAATTACAATATGTCTCAAATTAATTGGATCAGTGGGGATTTACTTTGACAGGTCTATTACAGCTCAAATAAAGCAGTATTAAATTGCCTAGCATGACAAAATAATGCGATCGTTATAATACAATTTGCTGGCAAGATTTAAATTCAGTATTCCCAGCTTGCTACACGTTGTTATATCATAAAACCAGTAACTCGGTTTTACATGTTTTTTTCTTCACATATAAAAAAACAGTTTAATTTTGTTTGTCCGGGATGAATGGGAGTTTAGTCCTTTTGAGAGATAGGATAGTTTTTATCTCAATTTATATTCGCAATATTTATTCGATCAAAAACATATAGAGTAAAGACGTCTGTCGTCTGTCAAATTAGCTAGTAAAATATATGTATTGTCCACTAGCGACCCGCCCTGGCTTCGCACGGGCGCAATGAGAATGGAAATGGTTGTTGTATGTTATCTGTGGTTGCCTACACGCATGCCCTGCGCGGCAAATATAGGCAAAATTCCCCATTTCGTGGGGAGGCTTTTGTCCAGCAGTAGACTCCTTATGTTTGTAATGAAGATGATGATCGTGGACTTTTTGTAGAAGGTGTAATACATTATTTTGATCTATCCCGTCGGATTCAGCCAGCGTTTGCAATTTTAGCGCAAAAAACGATTCATCATCTTTATTATCATACCAGCTATTGAAAGTTTACTGATGGACATAGGCCTCCCCAACAAAGGGGGAAGTTTGCCCATAATTGCCACGCTGGGCAAGCGTGTTGGCAATCGCAGAGCGCAGCTTCGCGACGGGGATGCTGCTGCCCTGTTTTGGATGAAAAACGCGACATCCTAATATGGCAAAATCTCATCAAGATATATTTCTTCTTGATCAATTCACCTTTACAGTTTGTGTTTAAATAAACAAGGTAATATAAAATATATTGTTGCGGGCATTCCTGCTCATAAGGGTTCAATGCAAGATCTCGCCGCCATTAATGGCATTAAATAAATAAAGAAGCCGAAGAAAAGTAAGAAAACAAAGATGGAGAACTGAAGTGATATTTCTTCATTCTCCCACATACTGCGTAAACTTTGTATAGTGTGGCACTTCGGTGATTGCGTAACACCATTAACAAAACCACCGACTCGAGTTTTTTGGCAAACACATTAGCGACTTGGAAGCGGGCAACGTAACGTATTATCCGTTTATTTCTCTTTTAAAACTAAGTTCGGTAATAGCATTCTAGTGCATCTCGGTAAATATGTAAGTAAGCTATTGAAATAAAAGTAGTAAAGTAAATTACTGCAACATCTCATTCTTGATCTGAATCCGTGATATGTCGCTCAAAGAACTTGTCTTACAGACATCAGACAACCGACGAATTACAAATATAATACTCAAATACATGTTCTTAACATCCAGACACAAAACAAACACAAATATTATCATATAAATATTTGTCCTGGGTAGGAATCGAACACATTATGCAAATGCTCTGATGCTTTATTCAAAGCACGTCTTTACTAAAGCTCTCTATGAGTGAGTGGCACATCTTGTGCACCAAGGGTTGTGGGTTCGACGCCCACCCTGGACAAACATATATATGATCACAACCTTTGTAGATTACGATGCGCATTCTATCCGGCGGTAGACATCGGCTGTTTGCGCCTCTATCATGTCGTACTGTAGCGCGTGCGCAATCACCTTTATGCCGCACGCAGCAGGCACTTAACGCACTCCTTAGGTCTTACCCGGATTGGGACTTATTTGTTGACAATGTCAAATCATTAATAACTAAGTTCAATATAGAATTTTTCACAACTTCATAATTGTGTTATTGGGATAACCCGTATAATTATGTTAAAATTAAATAAAGATAATAAAATGTTTGTGTTTATTTTATATTTGAGTATAAAATATGAATTTAAATATACAAACGTTTGTGATTCCTGTGTTGTCTGACATATGTAATAAAATTGCTTCAAGCGACTTCATAGTGTCATTTAATTGATGTTTCGTGATCTTATTATTATTGTGTATATTATTTAAAAAAAAATGATAACTAGAAAAAACGTATTTATATTAAATACGTTATACTTTGCAGGAAATACTATTTGCTGGTATATTAGGTTCACAATCAACACAATCAAAGATACTGTTAAATAATAGCTACTGAGGAAATATTTTTAAAACTAATCATGAAAAATAGTGTTTATTTTAGTATGTATTAAGAAAACTTATAAGAGAATATCTAAATACTTTAATAAACGTGGAAAATAAAATAGTCTGTTTTCACCTCAGTAACCACATCACACCTAGTAAAATTGGAGGTACTATTCTATTCTCCCGGTACCTGAAGGCCTTTAAAATCAGCGTCATTACCAATATTATTAGGAATATTTTTTTTATTTACTTGTAAATTTAATGATCGTCATAAGTTCGTACGCCTTTAACAATAATACAAAATACATTTTGTTTGAAAAGAAAATCACACAAGACACTTGTAGGAATTTGCGCTCGCCGATATAACGGTACCTATCGAGAAACCGCTAAAGAAAAGTACCGCAATACATCATGGACTAAATCCCCCTTTTCTTTGAGATGTTATGTCCATCAGTGGACATTCTTCAACAGATATAACCACAGTAACATTCTTGTAGGTCTATCTTTATGAAATTCTTAGCAACAATGTAGGTAAGCCACGAAATAAAAAAAAACATGTGAACTCAATTTGTGTCTTTTTTTCTAAATATTGCGTAAATGGCACTTCAATGTCTCTTAAAAAACGTAAACTCATTGGCAATGTTCTTCTAACATGTTAGCGACTAGCAATGCCCCGGGGTTTCACTCGCGCTACGTTGGAGAACTTTCATACTAATTTTACATCTTTTACTCTCATAGGGGATTATTATCGAAAATTTCGTTCGTATTACACGTCTCAGGTCATGACATTCAATGAAGAACTTTTATAAAGAATTTCATTCGAATAACTCCAAAAACAGCAACACCTTTCGCAAACGTTTAACCCTTTAGGAAGTGAATTTTCAAAAATCCTTTCTTATGGCTCTCCTACGTTATAAAAATGACTTATATGCATAATTTCAAGTTTATAACCCTTAAAGTTTAAGGCCCTGCCTTGGTATTTCATTAAATTAGTCAGTCAGCTTCTTCTTTTACACGATGAAAGCGTGCTTCGAAACGAGTTACCGAGTTTGTATCGCCTTAAATATTTGACGTGTTGTTTACACCCTAGTCAAAAATAAAACTATCTACTTAAAAAGTTCCGTAACTGTTTTGAAGACAGAAATCGTTTCTAGAGTATATTGACATTGAACATGAAAAAGTTAAAGAGTTAAAGAGCATTTTGTTGTTTATGGATTTTAGTGACGAAGACGAAAAATACATATAACAGTTTTTAGATTTTATAAGCCCAACTATTTTTTCCAGCTTCACCTTATTCAAATTTAAATTTTTTTTGTAAACTACCGGATTATGTAACTATATAATTTTTTAACGTAACAGCGTAAAAAGGAATAATGTAACAATGAACGAAATGTCATAATATAAATATTGTTTTATTTATTCAGACATGAACATCTCGTTTCATTACATTAGCTATTCATGAAAATGTCGACGTTTCACCGATTCCAATCTCATTATCAACGATTCTAATTCTCACAAATAGAAATTGGTCAGAAATTAGGTAGTTCTATACAATGTCGTTTTCCCCATAAATTAAAGTTTTAGGGGTTTCATCATATCAGCCATTGGAAGTCCACAGCTGGACAGGTCTCCTTAAGAAAAAGGGAATTATGCCCATCCTCGCCCTGTGCTCAAACAGTAGCACAAATAGCTACTATTTGAGATTCCGTCTGTTCTGGTACCTCAGTTGTCTCTTACGACGCTATGGAGCTATGTAGTAAGCACTGCGAGCTTATATTTATTTCTCGTATTAACATTATATATGTCACAGTTTTTCTTAAACATGCCTATGTTTTTATAGATATACGTAATGCTTAACGTATTAAAGTGCCCAAGTAAGTTAATATTGTTTTATATTTCACCACTTAAATAATAGAAAATATTTTTCCAGTATTCTTTTCAATTAAAACTTCAATTGGCAAAGGTTTTTATTTAACTGCAGCACTTTTTATTTATGTTACAAAATGGAAAGGTCATCAATTTCAGCTGCACTAAAAGGCTCAGGCGGCGTAACGAGTGAGTTTTGTGTTACTTTGACAAAATTGTTCATTGCCACATGCCGAAATCTGTGTTGGAACGTGACGGGAATTGGACGTGTTTGTTTCATAGTTTGCCTTAAAAATTCAGGACGGCAAACAAACAAGATATGGGGATAAAGAACAAAAGATATTATTTAGAGGTTTTATATCTTACACCTTTACTACATTTTTCTAAGACGTTGTATAAATAAGAAATGTTGGAGATAAGAAATTTAAAGAGTTATAGCTCAAACGCCGGTTATTAAACTAAATCTTGTATTTTTTACTTTTACCAGCTTTTGCTTCACAAAAAAATATATTTTTCTACTAAAATTATATGCTACGTAATGAAACATACACAGTAATTTAATCCATATAATTATAAAGATTATTATCCTTAATGTGCCCCAGGAAGAGTAGAATAATTCACTTAGTAACATGTGGCGACTAAGGTGCCAGAACACACATTATCTAAGTACCACTTTTTGCAGGTTCACCAGACTGCACCCGGTTTTTCGTATGCTCTTTAGTAGTAGAGCACAAATCTTCTTTTACTAGCCCGTCTACTAGTATGTCAAACAACACTTTATAGCGCATCATTTAGACCTTTTTCTAACTTTTTCTTGTTATAGTTCATGAAGATGCAGAACTTTTTGTAAATATTTTTTTCTCCCAGAAGAACCGTAAATTTTTTATAACCGCGCAGAAAAAAAATTGGTATCATATACCAGTCTATGTCTGTCTCTGGGCATTTTTTTCAGATGTGTTCAGTGGTTTATAATAATACTAGGATGGTTTTTTCGCAATGAAAAGACATATATAAAAATATATTTCTTTTTTTTTATTAGACCAGATATAAGTGCAACCTATAGACGCTCATAATATCATAAAGATATCTCTACCAATCTTGTGATTTGAAAATAAAATCAGGGTTGAGAGTAAGGTACAAAAGCAGAAGACCTTTGCTAAAGATCTACCTTATGTAAACTCTAAGTTCCTGCCTGAGTTTGAGTACATTATTAAAAAGATAGAATTATGTATTATGCAGTTTATTCAAAAATAAATAAAAATATAATAAGGAACGGATGTATGACATCACGAGAAAATTGAGTCACGTACAACGTCGGAAGGGGCTTAGACGTGTCTCCATGTGACGATGCACGAGTCTTGTATCATAGTATTATCTAATACTTGCTTATTTTTCCTTCTAGTTTAGTTTCCTGGGTATAAATCTTTTAAGGATTTGAAGGAGTATGAAAAAATACTTTGTTGGCCATCAAAAAAGTTAACCTATTAGTACTATTATCCGGTACGTACATTATTTTCCAGAATATACTGGTTTAGTTTACAATTAATAAAAACCAATAAAAATAATTAATTATTCATATAATTAGGAGATAAATAGTACATAATTAAAAGGATCAGCCTTTACGGGGACTTTTTAAGGCAAACAAGGACGATTACCAACTAGTTGCTTCTTACAAACACAATGTTAACTACTAATACACAATAACTGTTGCATAGGTAAGCATCTGTAATATTATTTTGTAATCTAACATGTTTGTGTGCTTTTTACTGAACCTGAAATTCGTCATCATCATACCAGCTATTAAAAGTCTACAGCTGGATATATGCCTCTCCAAGACAGGAGGCTTTTTGCCCATAATTGCCGCGCTGGGCAAGCGTATTGGAAATCGTAGAGCGCAGCTTTAGCGACGGGGATGCTGCTGCTTATCCCCGCCCTGTGCGTTTGAGCTGCACTATTTCGGTTGCCATCTGTCGGTTCTGGTACCTTAGTCTTCCGACACCTGGTGCAGTGAAAGGCACTACTCTACTCCGCCAGCACCTCACCTGAAATTATTGATTAGTATTAAGGCGTTTTACACGTACCTTTACATACACACACATATACATCATGCCTGTGTTCCACCGGGGTGGGCAGAGACTATGGATGTCCACTTGTTATGATCTTGGCATACCTTTCTCGCTTTCCTTACTCGTATTAGTCCTTTCACGCTCTTTTATTCTAGGTACTTTTGACCTGGCCTATCTTTAATACCTCTTCTAGCTGGTCAAGATATATTCACCTGGGTCGTCTTATAACAACTCTTCCATTCACTTCCGTTCTATATATTTATGCAGTCACTCTACTTTCATCCATCCTCTTTACATGTTGTTTCAATATCATCTTTTTTACCACATCGATCTTTTATCACACTATTCTTTAATCTATCTCTCAAACTTACCCAATACATACTTGAAAGTGCTCTCATTTGGACCTACTGCTAGCCTCTGCCTCATGGGACCCCTATGAGACACTGGCGTGATGTATAATATGATATTTTATTAAATAAAGCAATTCCATTAAGTTTGAAATTGAAACCCTCGAAGCCACAAGTGAAAGCTAATAGCAAAAGTTGGTATAGATGCAATGGTAAACGAATCGTAGCCCAGAGACGCAAGTTTAAACTTACCTCATAAGTACATTATGTGCTCGTAGTTTATCTGGATAAACAAACTAGACTCTGAGTTGAAACTTTTAACTAGCGGACTAGAGATGCATAGAGACGCCGCTAGTGATGTACCAGTGCTTATTTTATACGATAATATCTGTCAAAATGTGTAAAAGTAAAGTTCAGGCGTGGGGTACTGGCAAAGTATGACTGGTCCTGTACTAGGTGTCGGAAGATACGATTAGGTTTGATCTCCACCCAGGACAAATATTAATATGATGATATTTGTGTTTGTTCTGTGTCTGGGTGTTAAAAATATGTATTTGAATATTAAATAAAATATTAATTATTATATTTGTGATTTTTCTGTAGTTTGATGTCTGTAACACAAGTGCTAGAACCGACAGATGTCAATATATCTACTAAAAATAGGAACTCTATCTGAGGTATAGTGGGTGGAGATGTAGCAACATTTTACCCGAAATCTCATAAAGTGAGACCTTATTAAAAAGGTCGTCTGCATCGGTTCATCACTCTCCTATTTCTACCATCAAACTACTGGGTAATGTGACATACTATCTTTTATAGCATTTCTGCCGCGACGCTACCCTGAGCAAATTTATTTATTCATTTCAATTACAAAGGAAAAATTATAATCTTCAATAGCAATATCTCTTTTTAACATTTGTGATGTATACTAGAATTGAGGTTACGTTGACAGCTATATTAATATAAACTATGTCACAGTTGTCACTGCCCCCATTCAGATATAAACTTAGGCTTACCCAGCTTAAAACTACGCTTGCCCAGCGCGGTAATCATGGGGAAAACTCCCGCTTTTTTGAGGAGAACTATATCAGGAAGTGGATGTTCTACGACTTATATGATGATGATGATGATGAAAAGGATCTATATACTTTACGAGCACGTATTTTTTTAGCAGATTAGGTTGCACTATTCTTAGAAATATTATCCAGCGTTACCCGTAAATAATTATTGGTTAGTTTGGAAACGAACCGGTTCGGGGCGCAAGTCATTAAGCCTCATATGACTTCTTTACTTTCGGTTAAACTTTGATCCATAGTCATCTATTTTAATATATTATATCGATTTGTTAATACATTTTCTTTAGTATTATATTTTCTTGGAACGTCTTGTAGTATTTTTTATTATTAGAGGTAACCTATGATGTGTAATTAATTTTATTATTATCAAGTTTGTTTACAGTTATATCTAGTTTTCTTTGACTTATGGGGAATAACCATTTGTCATTTGTAACTTTTCTTTGAAGAAAAGCGAGTCAGCATATTGATATTATACAAATCTAAACAATCACTCTAGTCTGAACATAATATTATTGAAACAATGTAATTTGATACCATTCAATTAAATTTGAATTCATCAAACATAAAAACCGAATAAATAATTACACAATTTAATTTACGTTAACGACTTCATTTGTGTTGGCCATCAATCAATATTAACTAAGCGTGATAGATTTTGTTTTTTTAAGTTTTTCAAACCTTGTTTTAATCATTTAACTGCCTCAATTTTACTACCTAAGAAGGTATATTTGGCGATTGCCATCATCTCCACCTAGCATGTGATAGTCAGCAGAAACAAAAACATTTTGACTTGCCTATCCATGACATGCCATGTTGCGTGAGTAGAGTTGCAAAAGAGAGCGAGAGAGAGAGGAGATAGCAAGAGTATTTTTAATAAATTTCTGCCGTTAATTATTTCTGATATAATAATTGAAATTATTACATCAGCTATAGAAAGTCTACTGTTGGGCATAGACCTTCTTAAGATACAGGAATTGTTGCCTACAATTGTTGTTGTGGTATTTAAGCTGTGTTCTGATGGATATACCGCTCGTCGGTTCTGGTATCCGCGTCCGGTAGGACGCCTTTTATTACACCTGGTACTGTGGGAGGGACTACTCTACACCACCATAACTACACGATGTTGACATAATCTATATTAATAAGTATGATATCTCTTACATATCCCATCACTAGTTCTTACATAAACAACCTTCGTTACACATTAGCTTCGCAGAGTTACGAGCTAAAAGAGTTCATAATTTAATTTAACTCTCTCGTATTTTATGTAAGTGGATAATGAAAAACGTAATTACACTCCATTTTCGGTGTTGCTCGTGAACCAGTGTGGTGGGGGCACTTCTTCCACATTTCAATAAGTTTAGTTATTGTTGGTAGTGAATGTTCCGTATGGCACAAGAAGTACGCGAACGGAATAAATGCTGTTGAAATGAGAGCACTTCAGAGTATATATGGTGTGACTGAGAGATAGATATATAGAAAAAGAATCCTGTGATAAGAGATCGATGTGGTAAAAGATGATTTTGTGATAACAATAGAAAAAAGAATGTTGAAATAGTTTGTGCATGTAGAAAGGAAAGAACCAGAGTGAATGCAAGATCTGTCATAGGACGAGGTGACAGAGACAAGTACCAGTACCAAGAATAAACAAGCGTGTATGAGAGGACTAATGCGAGTAATGGAAGCAAGAGAGGTATGCCAAGATAGTAACAAGTGGAAATCCATAGTCTCTGCCTACCCCGATGGGGCACAGGCGTGATGTCTATGCATGAAGTTTTTATTTTTAGTAATCTTTTTTGACATGATCTTATCTAAGTACTGATGAAAATTTCTTGTTTCTAAATAAATAATATATATACCTATACACAAATAGATTTACACAACATACCATACGTTGATCTGACACCGATGTAATGAGCTTTAAGCATTCGTGTTATAGGTATTAGACAACAGAGATGTTAGAAATATAATACTTCATCATCATCATTACTGCCATTATAAGTCCACCGCTGGACATAGGCCGCTCTAAGAAAGAGGGAATTATGCCTATAATTGCCGCGTGAGGCTAGCGTGTTGGCGACGGAAATGCTGCAGCCCATTCCCACACTATGCATTTGAGCTACATTGTTTCGGATGGATATACCGCTATTTGTCGGTTCCGGTACCTCAATCGCCTTTTTCGACACCTGGTTCAGGAGAGGTACTATTCTACTCTGCCGTTACTTCACGACACAATACTTAAATACATATAAAAACACCCAGACACAATAAATACAAATTTATTATATAAATATTTGCCTTGGGTAGGGATCGAACTCACGACCTTTGGAGCACTATATAGGATCACTACCATCTACGCTATGGGGCCCGTTTTTACTAGTACCTGATATCATATACCATATCAGTTCTCTCACAAATTTCCCCTCTCTATGCTCTCTTACGTCGGGGTCTCTGATTCGGTTCGGGAATGGTTCGCATCCTACCTTCGAGAACGCCAGCAAGCGGTGCGCCTGGGTGATGATTTTCATAAACCTTGTCACCAAATCTATTGGCTGCTCTTACCATCTATACGCTGATGACCTGCAACCATACACCCAGGCAGAGTACAATGCCCTGAATAATGACATTGCTCGGATTAATGCTGACTTGACCAACATCACAAACTGGTCGCAAAAGTTTGGTGTCTCTGTGAACCCGTGCAAGACTCAAGCAATCATCTTGGGCAGCAAACGGCAATTATCCAGTTTAAAACATATACCTGTTAATATTTTTAATAGCGTGGTACTGCCCTACAGCACATGCGTTAAGAATCTTGGCCTATTTATCGACTCTTCCTTAACCTGGGATACACATGTCAATGAATTCAGCAGTAAGGTTACTGGAACGCTTCGTGCTCTCTATAAATTAAAATATTTTCTTCCTTCTAAAACCAAAACCCTTCTTATTCAATCCATGGTTTTACCCATAATTGACTATGGTGACGTGTGCTGCACTAATATCTCTCAAGAACTCCTTAATAAATTGGATCGTCTATTAAACAACTGTCTTCGTTTCATTTTCGGCTGTTCTCTTTTCGGCTGGCTTCCTATTTGAGAATGTCGCAAAATTTGAGCTCTAACCACACTATTTTCAATACTTTTTGATTCGTACGCACCAATTTACTTGATGACAGAGTCCAATTCCTATCTTCCTCTCACGAACGTAATCTCCGTTCTTCTAATACTCTCTCACTCTTAACTCTTTCTCATCACTCTAGTTTTTTGACAAACTCTTTTACAGTGACAGCTATACGACTCTGGAACAAGCTTCCGTTGAATATTAAGCAATCCCCAAACAAATTTATCCTGAAACGCTCTCCGTACTTTATTTACTGATGCTGCTTCTCTAACTTTATAACCCTATTTCTGATGTACGTTATTTTGTGTATATATATATATATATATATATATATATATATATATA
>JACJUM010003147.1:13608951-13836165 GCA_020976665.1 Heortia vitessoides
AATATGTATGCCACGTTTATCTATTTTGTATATATATTGCCTGTACCACTATATATATATTTTTTCTGTTTTGTGTAATGGTTGACTGGGAGATAATGCCATCTGGCATTAAGTCCGCCATCTGTACATTTTGCAACATTTTGTGCAATAAAGTTAAATAAATAAAAAATAAATAAATATCAGTAGTTGGACATCCATTGACGAGCGAAATCTTTTTTAACTTTTACACGTTCACTACTCCTAATATTATTTTTTTAACGGCATTAAAACGCGGCTTATTAAACTTTTATTTTTTTTGTTTGACGGTTTGGTGACTTAAAGCAATGGAAGTAGTAGTTTTACAATGACTTCGCGTCGGGGATGTTGTTGCACATTTTTCTTTATATAGATATACCGCTATCTATCAGTTTCGGAACCTTGGTTATATCTTATTACGATTGGTGCAGACGTTGATAATCTATGCTAATTTGTCTGTAGGTACCACACGATTGCCGTACAATTAATTTATTTTAATCACTATTTTGTTTGGCAAGAACTCAATTAAAGCGCCGCGGAGAAAATGTAATTCATCTGACCGTTTTGTTTTTTTATGTGTAGTTTTGAAAAGGTTCCCAAATAGATTTAGGATATAGGTGATTAGATAGGTGCTTCGTTTTTAGGCTATTTTGTGGTAAGTATTGTTAGTAGATAATAAGTGTGCTTTGTTTTTATGTATCTTTAATAAGCATGGTTTGTATTTTTTTTATTATAAATATCGCTATGAAAATAGTAATACAGAACAAAAGATTAGTTAATTGCCATACTTTCTTTTCTTTCGAAAACCAATTCAAAATGGACTCAATGAGGCCAAAGGTCAGTATACAAATAGGCAAAAAAAGTAACAAATACAACCGGGATCTTCTTTGAGAATATAAAAAAATGCGAATCTTTTTAAAGTTAATTTGTAACGAAAAAAGGGAAGGGAAATCTCTTTCACCTTTTATTTATTGCCCTCGGGGAACGGCGAGATCGGATGACCCGAATCTCATTAGGATCGTTCCAATCAAATACAGGATTTGGTTTGTGTTTTTGTATTGCATTAAGGATGTATTCTATTAGCGTGTATTAGAACTCGCCCATAGTCGTTTCTAAAAATTGTATTAGATATAAGAAATATATTGGTACCGGCGGAGTAGATTAGTGTCCTTTTTCTGCACCATATAAGAGGCGACTGAGATACTGGGACATATAGGGGAAAGTTTTTCTATTCGGCTTCGGGAAAGCTTTGGTTCGTTAATTATGTCTTTGAAAAGAAGTCGATATTTTGTCATATTGCTATATATACCTATATATGCATTTGTAAATAAATATGTTGAGTTTCTAAAACACCTATTGTTCGGTTTCAACGTGTTTATAGAGCTCAGCGCAGACATTGATATAACAATGAAATGATCCATACAACTGACAGTCTGAAAAACGACATTATAAAAAGTTAAGGTCAGTTGAAAACTTGCACTTATAAGGTGCAATAATTTGAATGCATTGGAATGTTAATTAGATTCATAAAACGTTTCAGAAACTCCCATACTCGAGAATTTTTAAGAATAAATTTACAACTCGAAGGTGTATAAGAAAGCTATAAATTTTATGAGCACGGCTTAAAATATTCTGAAATAGTTCCTACGGCCAAGTTTGATTTTCAAAACCGTGTCTTATAGCAACGCGTGTAATGGTGATGTTTTAAAAATGGAATCCAGATGAACTCTTGGTACGGCTAAACCCTGAACATCGAACGCATATAAAATAAAGAGATAATAACGTTAATCATATATTCGGGTCCACAAAAGTGCTCAAAATTCATTTGGCATTTTCTCGGCGTTATTAAAAAAGTTCACGAGATCAACCACTTACATCGTAATCCCGCCAAATTCATAGCCAATATTGACTGGCCAATGGAATGCAATCATGTTCTCAGTCTATATTAAAAAAATTCGGCGCGTAGGTATTTTATTGGCTCGTCTATTTACTGTTGAACTTCGAAACTTGTTTTACTTGTGACACAAAGGATAAATAATGTCTCCACTTTTACTTAAATATATATGAGTTTAAAGGCCCTTTTTCGTTAGTCTACAGGCAGGTATAAGTGACAAATAGGAATGTTATCCATTTTATTTGACATTAATTTATTTTTGTATACCTACATACGTCTAGATAGGGTATCGGCCATTTAGTTTTTAGTTATCTCTAAGCGTAGCACATAGTATATTAGGTGTAAGGTGTTATTTCCATAGAGTACTGGCGGTGTAGAATTGGACCTCCCTCTGAACCTGGTGTCGTAAGTTCCGACTAGGGTACTGAACTAATCGATCCATCCGAAACAGCGCAGCTTAAATACTACAGGACTGCCGCCATGTCTGCCCAGCGCGGCATTATGGGTAATAACCCCTCTGTCTTGGGGAGGCCTTCGTCCCACAGTGAATTTTTTTTGGCTGATATGATGAAGGTACCGTAGGGTATCTTTAGGGTAAAATAATACGTCCCTTTGTACCAGGTGGCGCAAAAGGTAACTTAGGTATCCTATGTGACTGATGACCGTATATATGGATATTCTTTCTTCTGTCTCGCACAGCTTAAACCATTGATTCCCATTATAATAATAATAATAAATAATAAATTCCCACAACATCTCATACATTGACCTGACTCCGTGGTAAGTCGCTTAAAGCACTTGTGTTATGGACGCCAGACAACAGAGGAATCACAAATATACTACTTAAATACATATATTTTACACCCATACACAGAGCAAACACAAATATCATCATATAAATATTTGCTCTGGGTGGGAATCGAACCCACGACCCCTGGTGCACAAGACAGGATCACTACCATCTGCGCCATCGGGCCCGTCCCGATTCCCATTATGCTTGATCAGAGTAACAATTAAGGGCACACATTACTCTTTCTTGCGGCGGCTTATGTCCAGCAAAACAGGTAGACATACTACAGTCTGTATGATGATATAAAGAAAACCGTCAAATGCTCTACATATG
Source organism: Heortia vitessoides (assembly GCA_020976665.1). Lineage (NCBI taxonomy): Eukaryota > Metazoa > Arthropoda > Insecta > Lepidoptera > Crambidae > Heortia > Heortia vitessoides. Next base: position 13,611,984 of record JACJUM010003147.1, read on the forward strand.
TCTAAAAGATTTCCAATCGGTATTGCATGCGACCAGCATCGAGACTTCCTGCGGTTTTAGTCAGATCGTCTGCCTGCCTTATAAAGTTTTTATTTTAAATATGAATTAGTTGGCAAACAAGCATACGGTAGCGTAGTAATAATCGCCACCGCAGCCTATAGATGCTCGAATTATCCAACCAACCAACTCCGAGACTTGAAGATATTATGTCACATGACCCAGTACTTTCACTGCTTCTGTCAGTCGGAACACAGCAATGCGAACACAACTAGAAAGTGAGGTACTAATGCATATGAAGTTTGTGAGGTATATGTCTAGTAACTGTGATATCTTACACTATGCTTGCTTAGGTGTGACCTATTTTGTGCGCCAGGGTTTGTAAGTATGATTCCCACCCAGAGCAAATATTTATAAGATGATAATTGTGTTTGTTATGAGTCTAGGTGTTAAATATATTCATTTAAGTAGTATATTCTTATCAAGGAGTCGGGTCAATGTATAAGATGATGCGGGAATCATCATCATCATCATACCAGCCATTGGAAGTCCACTGCTAGACATAAGCCTCTCCAAGAAAGGAGGTTTTTTTTTCCAATAATTACCGCACTGGTGGTATTGCTGCCTATCCGCGCCCTATGCTGCACTGTTTCAGATAGATATATCTGAAAAGCCATCTGTCGATTCTAGTACCTTAGTCGCCACTTACAACACCTGGTACAGTGGGTGGTACTATTTTACTCTGCCGGTGCCTTACGAAAATTTAACCATGAATCCCTAAAATAGATAAAGCTGACCATTCACTATCAAACCTTGTCCACTATTAGAAATAAGCCTTTGCAAGAAAAGTACGATTTTGCCCAGCATTGCCACGCTGGGCAGGCGTAGTGACAATCGCAGTGCATAGATTCGCGACGAAAACGCTGTTGCCCGTCCTCTCCCTGCCACATTTGAACTTTGCTGTTTCTTGTGCTGATAACAACATCTATCGGTTCCGGTAGGTGCCTCTTACGACGCTTGCTATGTGGGAGGTACTTTTCTACCTTGCCGGCACTGGTACCACGGTTGCAGATAGTTGCTTTACAAATGGGAATGATATTGCCTATCCACCTATTTTGGTTTGGCCATAGCCATTCGAGCTATGCTGCTTTGGAGGTATAAATCGAGTTGGTTCTGATACTCAGGCGCCGATAATGATATAGAGTGAGTTATAGGGATAGCTTCCAAATTTTTTATTGCTTAGTTACGTTTTTAATTACCCCTCTACCCGAATGACATCTCAAAGAGAAGATAACTTTTATCTTTATTAAGCCACTTACAAAGTGAGTACAGTTTATTAATTTATAATTATGATGGTGATATTATATATAGTCTTGTTGTGTGTTACATGTAAAACAAAAGATCATTAAATTATTATAAACAAATGTAAAGTTAATAACATTACATTATATTCTATTTATAAAGAAAATTACTATATTATATTACTACAATTATCAACAAAACAATGCATTGCCTTTTAAATATTAAAGTGTATAATTTGAATTACGTAAATGATCGACTATAGTTATTATGACTTTTAGTATAGTTTCCAATTTATCTGTCACACTAGTATTTATACATAGATTGTTCAATTGTATCTTGAAATGAACAGTTCATACGCATCCGGAATGTTTCGCACGCTTTTCAAGAATATTTTTATTGCGTGTAATTTGACACGACGTGTCAGACAGCTTAGAAGCCGCGAGCGTTTGTACGCCGGGGTAATAAGAACGAATGATAACAGCTTTTGTATCAGGTTGAATTATTAATATTTATGGAAAAACATGCTGTATTTGGTTGTCATGAAATTTTATCATGTTTGTGTGAATGATTTATTACAGGACATGTTGTTTTGTTGTATGCACAGAAGTACTTTGTTTTATCTATTTGCTTATAAAAGAGCTTTAGCCCTTCTATTATTATTGCTCGTTATTGTTATCATCATCATTGCAGCCGTAGTAGATGTTTTACGGCCTACGTTGTTGTATAGGCCTATACCGTAGCAGTTACGACTTAGGCTTCCCCATGCAGAGAGGAATTTTGCCCATAATTGTTGCGCTAGTGAAGTGGCTTTTGCAGAGCGTAAATTCCTTACCCTGTTGCATTTGGGCTACCCCGTTTACTGTAGAAATGAATTCACATGTGATTTTAGTGTGAGAATTTTGAGAGAATTTCCATTGCGTGTACACAAATTTTTATTTTGTTCTTTCTATTGTTTTGAATGTGTTAGGAAGTCGGACATTATTACAATAGAACTATTTTTTAAATCTATGTATAAAAATGATGTGTTACGTTGTTTGTCTGGAATGAACTTCTAAATTATTGAGCCGCAGACATTGTTGTTTGATCCAATATGAGAGATTATACAGTTTTTATCTTAATATATAGACGCGTTATTTTTTTATGTAAACATATATATTTTTATTGCACTATAACTAGACGTCACAAACAGCCGCCACAAGCACGAGGGGAACGTCAATTTTTGCATCGGCACGCAATGACTCCCGGCAGTTATCGAAATTCCATCACGGATGGAGGTTTCAGGAAACTATTGAGTAGTCTTCTTAATATAAGAATGTTTAATCGATGTTGTTTTATAGCTTCATCACGTGGTATAAGCTTCTGCACTTTGACTGACAAACTAGTTAGTAGTAACGCAATTACCAACACGTTATGTCAACTCCATGTCATATAGTCATGTATCGCTCACAATATTTTCTCGACGTTCAAAATATATACAAAAATCAACACGTAATATTCACAGAACAATTCATAAATTAATCATTACAATAACAGAGAGAACAACAAAACTAATACCGTTGTGTTGCCAATACATAGATTAGAATGTCAATATAACAATTACATATTGTATAAAATAATAAAAATAACAATTAAAATACATCTCCATTCGCGTCCTTATCTTTGAAGAGGGAGAGGAAAATGCTTCAAACATTCTTGGCCATGAAACACCTGAGGGCCGGCTTTCATATTTACGATCTAGTCATTAGGAAATATTTATTTTTCTTTATTACACCTTGCTAAATTTATTTTTTATGTGTGGTTACACTGTTTGATTAAGAATTATGTTGAAATAAAGGACATAGATGTGATTATACGCACTACAATGTATTCTAGCTGTTTACATTCTAATCTAAGCTTATTGATGTAATTGGTAAGTATTTTTAACCCACAATTAAGAGCAGAGCGTAGTTTTGCAAACGGAAATGCTGCTGCTCGAAATATTTTTACTGGAACAGTGAACTCTAATTATGTTTTTACTATGCATAAATAGGCTTCGTATTAGTTTTATCTTTAAAATTGACTTCTTATTACGTATTGTTCGTACTGTTCTACAGTGCCGTGAGGTACCGGCAGAGTAGAGCACAACGGTATAAAGTATCGTAGGAGGTGATTAAAGTAGAACCGATATATTCATTCGAATCAGTATAGTTCAAATGCACAGGGCGGGAATGGGCAGCAGTATCTCCATCGCAAAAGCAGCGCTCTGCCATAGCCTGCACACTTTTTTTGGGGTGGCCTATGCCCAATAGTGGACATCCGATTATTGATATGATAATTAACTTCTTAGTTTTTAATTAGTGGAAGTCTTTTTACTTCTGAATTAGATTTTATTTAACTGAATGAAAATTATACATGTGAGCTTACTCGTAATGTCTCGAAAAAGAGCGAGAGCCAGAGACAATAATAATGGAGTATAGAAAATATCAGAGTCACACACTTCCAAAGAGTATATAATGAGGTTACACAGAGTATTATAAAAAAAGCTTGGAATTTAAATTAACGTTTCAATAAAGACAATTTTTACTATGGAAGAATGCGTATATAATTGCCTCGCCCAAAAATTAAGGTGAAAATTACATAAGCGTGACGGAGATATTCGTACGTCTATTCCTTTAAGTATCCATATTTTAAAAGGGTATACCGCCATCTGTCGGATGTAGGAAAATATCGTTCTACTCTATAAGTATCCAATACTTACATTACACAGATAGTTCTTACCAATTTTTGTGTCTAATAATGTTGTTTGTTAAACATTTTTAAGCATACTTAAAATAGATTACTGCAAAAAACAACACTTCCTTTTTACTGTTGTCTTCAAAAAACCTTTGAACGTAGCCATTGCCTGGTGATAGTGAAAATGATCTTGTGAATAGCCTAAGTTTTATTATATGCCAAATGCAGGCAGAAGCGGCACTTTTTCTCGGCGATAATTGCCTAGGAAGTTTATCTTAAGTCTTTGCCAACGACAGCAAACTCAATAACTGAGATAGAGAGACTAGATAATATATTATCAATTCTTTTTTGCTTTTTGTCTGGCAGTAAGTTTAATGTTCTTTCAATTTCAAATGCAAACGTAGATCTTCACAATATTGATAGTCTGTAGTTAAACTGTGATAAGGTTCAAATTCCAACCTTGTTACTTAAACATATTTTGTCACATTACCCAATAATTTCACTGTCCCTGTCTCCCTTTCTCACCACCTTTCTTTCACCATCAACTCATTCACCACCTCACTTAAACCGGAATACTGCAATGAAACCACTACGATTGGATGGTAGAAATCGGTACTAATGTAGACGACTTCTAGGTATACTCATGTAAGATTGAAATTAAACTTATTAAGTGACAAGTCACTCAATTCAAGAATTGAGTGGGTGCGTCAAAATACACCAAAATTTTTTTTAACCTCAATAATTAGATTCGAAAAAAGAATAAATAATTAAAATACATTTGCATTAGTACCATAGGTACTTATGACCACATACTATAAACCTACAACAAAGGAAAAAATTATACACATAGGATGTTATGGATTTTTTTATGTAATCGTGAAAAATTGTGTATAAGTGTACTTATGTTGGCTAAAGTTACCCGTTTTTACTGTAATGATGTCATTTCAAAATCCTTTATCATGCAAGAAATTACATTTTTTTTTAATTATTTTATATTAATTATAAAGTCACTATGACTATAATTCCCTCTATATGATTTGTATTCTCAATATACGTGTTATATATGTACGTTATTGTAACAAAAACACGTTGTTTTCGACGAGAAATCCAAACGGCGTAGGGTAATTAAATTATACTGGCGACAACAATACAGCAATAAATACCCGAGAAAGGGAACGACGCGGATCGTTTCCCCCAAATAAAAACATTTCTCATTTCCTAAAGCGAGCACCTACCCTTTGATGTGCAATTTTTTAAATAATCGTCGAGAATTTAATATTAAGTGAGATAATCATAAAAATATCTGCATTACTCTCTTTTATAAGCATTAGTCGTTGCTGACTTCCACTGATCGACAAGAACCTTCTAAAGAAATTTCCCATAGTATCGGCTGAATGCAGTTTGAATTCAGCGCAATTCTGCAAGTTTATTACTCTTTATTATGCCTCGAGAAATAAACTTTACAAATATTTTAATGCAAACCATTGGAAAAAGGGAAAAAAGGAATTAAAGCACTGTAATACTATATGTTAAATTAAAAAATATTTGTAAATATAGATTGTTCACTCATAATTATTTTGAACTAGCCATGCCCGGCGGTTTCACCCGCTTTAATTTGTAGAACAGTTTAATTTATTTTAAAATATATACATATATATATACATATATATATATATATATATATATATATATATATATATATGTAACATTTTATAGAAATAACTTAAAAATCAGAGAACTTTCATACCAACTTTGCATCCCCTTTTTACGCTTTTCAAAATGGTTCGAAAAAATACTTTACACTTTTAATGGAGAACATTCATTTATACAGAACTTCATTCGCATATTTAATACATCATGTATTAAATATGCTATATTTAATTCAATACACAAAAATAACAATGATTCATACTAACTTGCACCCCCGTTTCACCCCTTTAGGAGGTGAATTTTCAAGTAAACTATATACAAAAACAATTTGGTCCAATTGACGACCTCCTTTTTTGAGGTCAGTTTCAATAAAATAAAATTAAAGTAAGTTAATCAAAAGTATTATTAAAGTGACTAAAATTAAAATCTTTAAATAACGTGATTATACAACTTTTTTGACCGCTTTAAAACGCAGTTTTAAAGCGGTTAAAAAAGTTGTATAAATAAAAAAATTACGCTGTTCGACTTTGCCTGACAACACATTTGTCATTTAAAAATTGGAACAAACAGGTAATGTAAAAGTAAACCAAAAAAGTAGTTTTCTTATGACGAGTGAATAAAAGCCAAAAAAGTGGTTTTCTTATGACGAATGAACGCGTAAACATTATATATAGCACATACATTTACACATATTTCCTTCTGTGGCTGAAGTTAGCATATATTATAAATATTTATACTTAGGACAGAATCAAATAAAGCCGTTGCCTTGTACTTCGCACACATACTTTCCGCATTATTTCACCGAGAGCACATAACAGAATCACGGCACAATAAATACATAGGAGCTGGAACACAACGCCGGCGGCTTTTATACCAAATAAAAATATCGTCGACCTTCAGCAAGCATAATCTGGTTTTTAGCATAATTCTTGATAGTAGCGATTAAGTGTTTCGGATTTTATGTTAATCTTCTGTCGGCCCCGATGGCTCAGATGGTAGTGATTTTATCTTATGTAGCAGGAGCCGTGGGTTCTATCTCCACAAAAATTTATATAATGATAATTGTCCTGTCTGTTAAAAATATGAATTTAAGTATTATATTTGTGATTCCTCTGTTGTCTGATGTCCGTGAGTAAGTTAGCAACATGCCATGTAGTCAGAATAAAAGAAGAAAAATAGCTGCCCGAAACCACACAGTTGATTGTCCGCATATAACAGTCATTGTAAAATAACCTTTGTTAAATTAGCAAAGAGTGTGATCTCGTGTAAATATTTATTAAGTTATCATCTGCATCGGAAAAGAAAAACCACGCTTTGGGAGGTCAATTTGGAAGGTCTAGCAGTGAATGTTTTGCGGCTGCTATGATGATGATAATGATGGTGGACAGGAAAACAGGGATATTCACACACAGAGTATGATTTAATTAAGATTTTTAACTTTAAAGAATAAATTTGTTTGAATTTTAATTTTAAATCTTAATTACCACAATTTTATTAGAGCTTATCATTATCTGACGATATTTGTAACCTAACACATTGTAGTTTTCAAATGTGCCTCCATTTAGGCGTTTTAAATGTTATCATCATAATCCTCCCCTAGATAGGGGGACTTTTTAGGGGGGCAATCGCAGTGTGTAGCTTTCGCGACTGGGATGCTGTTGCCCATGTAAATTTGAGCTACGCTGTTTCGCAAGAAAATACCGCTATCTGTCGGTTCTGGTAACTAAATCGCCTCTTACGACACCTGGAACAGAGGGAGGTACAATTCTACTCTGCAGATACCGTCTCTCTTAAACCTCAATAACAACTAAAATACTTCCGGTTAGGCGTATTATTATGCCATCACAGGCTTATCATTACACACTTATATATTCTAATATAATATACAAGTGTAGATGCCAAAATGATTAGACTAGTTAACATTAATAGTGAATACATCACTAACCTTTTATTTGCTGACGATATTGTTTAAATAGTAGAATCGATGGAAGATTCGAAAACGATGCGCTAAGACCTAGTTTATCTATAAGTGGACCTCAAAATAAATATGGAGAAGTAAACAGTAATAATAACCCTGAGGTACTGGCAGAGTAAAATAGTACCTGCCGCGGTAGCAGGTGGCTTAAGAGGCGACTGAGTGACTGCCTGTAACGGAACCAAAAGATATATCCATCTTAAACAGTGTAGCTTAAATACAACGGAATGGCATTATCGTTCTGCGATAGCCTCTACGGACAAACTGCGTTTAAATTATTATAGGCAGCGTTATAGGCAAAATTTTTTTTTTTAGGTAGGCATATGTCCAGCAGGGCAACGATCTACGGCTACTATAATGATAATGATGATGACGCATATCACTCTCATGTAGGAGAATTTCGCAAACTAACATGTCCTTAAAGGTTCCTCGTAAACATATTGAACAGTCGAAAATATTGTCAAGTAATCAAATTTAAGTCATCAATTAAAAAAGACTCACAGCACTTTAATATAAAATTATTTATTTTTCGGCGCTCATGATTCTGCTTAATTAAGCGATAAAATCACAATTTTATTTCAAATTTTACACGCGTTAAAATGGATGCTCAATAAATTGGAGGACGTAAGATTAATTACAAATTTTCCTCTTGGGAATATTGTCAATTACTCGATACATATACTTTTTTGTTAATTAATAAATCTGATATATAGAATTGACTCTAATCATTAAAAGCATTTAGGTAAGTAAGGATATAAAAGAACGGATGAATCTCAAAACAAGTGGTTTCAAAAAACATTTGTATTTTGGGTCACTAAAATAAAAACGTGATGTTTATAAAAGTAATGGTTATTAATAATTAAGAGAAAGCTTTAGGAATTTTCTTATTTGAAAGAGTATCGTCTAAATGTAAATCTTTGCTTCGGCATTAATTCAGTCCAACGCTAAAATTTCTATAGACGGCTCTGCAGGGTGACTCCGTGAAGGCTGCAACTCCGTAGCGAATATTTCCTTTTCAATGCACCACAGTAATTGGTTTCCGGTTTTCGGCTTAAAGACATTTATTCTTATAAAAACATATATACAACACTTACATAAGATCATAAATACATAAAGAAATAATTACGCACATTCAATTTTTACAATTTTCAAACTTTAGATTCAAAATATCCTCACAGAAAAAATGCGTAGGAGTTAAATCAGAACTGCGTGTATGTTCTTTGGTTAGAGAAGTTTTCCTGTTCAAGCACTCAAAAAATGTCTTAAACATAAACCACCTTTTAAAGCTGTTCAAATAGTACTTTTATAATTTAGAGATGATTTTCACATCAATTAAGTAAAAGAACGTCTGACCATTCCATCTTAGTTCCATCTTAGATTAAAGTTGCTGCAGATGTTTGCTTCTACAATACACAGACCATGATTATTAAAAATGCCCGTTTAGTTACCGTATTTCTCGAAATACATTAAATTACATTGATACGATTATCTTTTTTATTTATATTATAGAGACAAACGAACAAAGCCTTTAAGAGAAGAACCTTGCTTTTGAAGGTCCTTAAGTCGTAACGGTTAGGGAATACCTTCGTAGCGAGTTTGTTCCATAGAACAGCGGTCCGAGGGAGAAAATGGCGCTGGAATCGCACAATGGATGACCGCCATCCATCGATATAGTTGGTATAGTGTAACATTGCGAATAGTACGGTGTAGAAACTCGGCTACAGTCAGTATATCGAACTTTGAAACAATGAACAGTGATATAGACGGTGAAATAAATACATCTCTGCGTATTTCGCCGCAATCGGATCAACCTGACGACTTATAACTTAGCCGTAATTTCGAGCAGCTCTACACGAGGTGAGAGTGAGGTACCATTGTAGACGACCTTTTGTATGTACCTCATGTAAATTTCTGATTCCCGACTGACGAGGGCAAGAACACTGGAATATATACCACTTGATTCCTTGGATGACATCTCTGTCCATAATGAGCGTGATCAATAGCACTTTTAATCTCTATTAAATCTAAGTATCTTTGTCTTTAAAGAAATAAGGATCAAATAAAAGTTCAAATATATTACACAAAGTCCAGAACAACAATCAAACTATATATCACTCTAAGTCTCGAATTATCCTCAGCCATTATTCTGCTTGTCGGTATCATTGAAGGAGATGTCTTTGAAGTATGTAACTTTATGGCCAATCCTAGCTCTTCAGATCGATGAAGGTCTTGTATATTTTATTTGGTGGTTGTTTTTCTTTGGTTTCCAGGTCTAAATCTTTGAACATTTAGTTTTCTTAGACAAATGTTGAAATCAAATAGCAATTGGAAACTAGACTTGTGGCGTACACAGATTTTGGAATTTAAAAAAAATCGGCAAAACTATATTACTGAAACCTTATACTAGGCTATTAAACTTTCTTCTTACATTCTCAAAAGTTTAATACATTTTTTTTAAATTTTTAACATTAATACATAGTAACCAAAATATTGTTACCGCGTTATAAAGTCCGCGTTTAGTTAAGTCAATCGCACGTTTACTTCTTGATAGTAAACTATCAATCCGTATATTTTATAAAATAAATTTTCAACTTTTACTCAAATAAGGTTAGTTAACAAAAAAAAATTATGAAATCGATATTCATTTTCTATTCCGAATACTCTGAATTTTTAAACAGATGTATTATCACCGCGTCACAGTAAGCATCACTGTAACCTATAGGTAGAACCGTTCTATCATAAGGATCCATTTGCACTTAACACACATTACCCAATAGCATATTACCCAGTAATTTACCTCTCTACATTTTAAAACCAGATTATAGCAATGAGAAATGTTGTTTGGCGGTAGAAATTGGTGAGAGTGAGGTTCCAACTAGAGGCTCTAGCATGAGGACTGTTTAAAACCAGCTTGCAAGGTTAAGTTCAGGAAACAAAAAATATGCTTAATAAGCTATTTAAACTCCGCTACAGACGATTATAGACTTAGTTTACTTATTTGTCCTTGTTTTGCTCTCCCACTGGTAATAGCTTGCAGAATCCCACTAGTAATAGTTAAAACGGTACAAATTACAAATTCCAGAACCCGAATAACACCTGCGACTTATTTACTTTATTCATCCTTACATACACGTTTTTTCAAGATATCAATGAAAAATAAAATTAGATTTTTTTATTTATCATTTAAAAAATGTGTGATAATTTTATCGTTATCATCATATAAGCTGTAAAAGTCTACAGTTGTCCGTGTCTTAGTAACGACACCTGGTACTGGGGAAGGTACTGCTCTAATCTGCTTGTAAACCACATCTAATTACTACCTAATTCATCACATCATACGCTAGACATAGGCCTTCCCAAGAAAGGGGGATTTTGCCCATAATTGCCGCGTTGAACAAGCATGGTGGCAATCACAGAACATAGCTTTGCAAAGGGTATGCTGCTTCCTATACTCACCATGTTGTATTTGAACTGGGCTATTTCGGCTAGATATACCGCCATCTATCGGTTTTGGTACCGTATCGCTTTTTACGATATGTAGTATAGAGGGAAGTACTATTCCACTCTGCCAGTACTCCATGGCACTACCTTATTATTTACTGCTTAATAATAAATAAATAAATTCATAAGAATGTTCACGTAAGAGATCAGCATCTATTTAATCATTACTTCAGTTCAGAACCGAGTTTGAAACTAAAAGTAGCATTTACACAAAACATTTCGAGAATTCAACACGTTAACAAGTCTCCACTGCTGGTACAATGCAGCTACAAACTCCGAAACTTCGCTGCAGACGCAATGAAAGGCTAATTTGGATTGTTTACGAGATACTTGTTTCTTAACACATAAATTACACATCTATTTTGTTTATAGTTTTTACTTGCTGGACTTTATATGAGTGACAAACAACTTCTTCAGTTAAATATTTCTTTCACCAATACTTTTTTGCATTTTTAAGATAAAAGATGCTTTAAAAGATCCTCTGACTACAAAACGACTTTTAAAATTAGGGCAAATAGGTGAGTCAATATATTTATTTAGGTGTAAAAATGGAAAATAAGGGAGCTTACATAATGATAAAGGATTACCAAAGTTCATACATAGAGTCCGTATTCAGTACTTAGACGAAAAGATTAAATGCTTAATTTATAAGTTTAATTATTATAGCAAAAGATAGCGCTATATTCAAACATATTATTCACGTAACCATTGCAATCAAAATGACCTCTGAATTATAAAACTTTAATTAGCTAACTCATTACAACCCCGGGGTAGGTCAATATCTATTCTTCTTCATAATTTTCATCACAGCAGCCTCAGAGCTTTAACAAATTTACGCCTTTCAAAGGGGGATATTGCGCGTAAATGCCACGCTGGGCAGGCCCAGTGTCGTGTCACCAGACCAATAATCTGCAATAATTATTAAAAGCGACGGGAAAGCTTAGCTAGATAATTTTTTATTTATCGTCATCAGGCAAAGGGCGTCAACTGCTGGATGTAGTTGTTTTAAAATTAACCAAGAGAAATGAAGAGGCAAAACTTTTCTTGATTTGTAAATACAGACTTTTATATATGTATATTTGTAAATGTATTTGACAAGACAAACAGACACATACTTGAAATTATTTGGTTTCATATAATTCAATAAGGAATATTTTATTCCAACAATATTTACTCTGGGGTCGTTCATTCAGGTTTAACGGTCATGTGTTTTTTCGCCAAAACTAAACTGAAAATAAAAACGGTATGTTATTCATATTTAACGTAATACTAGCGGATCCGACAGACGTCGCTCTGCATGATATTTCAAGCAATTAGGATATGAAACTAACATATGAAATTAAAAACATATAATATAGATAAAAAATGTAGACACCGACTACAGGGCCATCTCCTGGGCTGATTTGTGAGTTTAAATGGTCCAGGCCTTCACTTAAATGCTTTCAAGTCAACCCCGCCGTTTAGTAACAGTATAAATAAATAATCTAGATTCCGACTGCAGCGCCATATGCCGGGCTGAATCTTAACCATCCATGGTGTCACCCAAACGCAAACAAAAAACCAGTCATACAATTTAATATATATTAAGGTCTAGTTAATAATAGATAATAGATAATATATATTAAGGTCTGTTTAAGAGGAGTTCAGTGATACACATACTAGCAGTAGAATTTGATATATAAAGACTAAATAATTGAATAGATTTTTTATGATGTTACTTTTACCAACTGTGTTTATTCAGTTGAAATTTTTATTGTGAGTGAACATTCAAAAATAGTGTATAGGTGCAAAAAACTAAAAAAAATACATAACTTACCTTATATATGGAAAAGAACAAATGACAAATTAACACCATATTAACATATGACAAATAAACACGATACCATCTAATCATCAGCATTATCACATCAGCCATTAGAAACCCACTGCTGGACATAGGCCTCCATTGTAATATTGCGTTTTTGTAATTGCAGCCCTAATGTTATTTTCTTCTTATATTATGAAGTTAGAAAACAAGTAAACGGTCCGCTTGATGGTAAACGTGACCGCAGCCTATAAGCTCTTGTGCCATGATAAATATATCAATAGCATGTCTTGATGATTCTATGACACATTAACCCAATGATTTCACTGCCATCTCATCTGTTGTTCTGCTTTGTTGTAATTGAGATAAGCTATTTTCTTAGGGTCTGACGGAAGTATAGCTGTAGAATTATATCAATTCAAAATTTTCTATTACTGAGCCTAATTCTATGTAATATTTATATTAATAACATGAATATAAAACAGGACTAATAATTAGGTAAACATTTTCAAAATTGACAGACCGTATGTTTGCTCTTTTGAGAAGACTTTAAATGAGTTTATTTTATGGGCCAAGGGTTATTATGGATTCGATCCTCACACATATTAAATATTTATGAGATAAACATTTGTTTTTGTTGTTGGTTTTTGAAATTGAAGTATTTATAATGTCAGTAACACATTCGTTAAAAATATTATCTCCAAGTCATGTTCACGAATGAGATGGTGTCCGGATGAATCATTTTATCAATATGAAATAAGAATATAGACAGAACTATCAGCATTTATAACAAGCTCTGGTTCATCAACATCGTCATCTTCATACCAGCCATTAGAAATTAACTGCTGGACATATGCCTCCCCAAGGAAGCAGGATTTTTGCCCATAATTGCAGCGCTGGGCAACCGTGTTGGCAATCACAGAGCACATTTTTTGCGACAGTGCTTATGCCCATCCCCACCCTGTACACTTTGAGCTGCACTGTTTCAGATGGATATACCGCCATCTGTCAGTTCTAACACCTAAGTTCCTCTTACGATACCTGGTTCAGTGGGAGGTACTATTCTACTTTGCCGGTACCTCGCGGCAAGCTTTAGTTTGTATTACAGTGAAAAATAACATTATTGAAAGGAAAATGTTAAATTCACACATAAATACGACACAACTACAAACAAATCAGAACCACTTATAAGCAACAGTAGTGCCGCTCCGAATTGCATGTGCAAAATGCAATTTGTTGAAATGAAATTCACAAGTCACAGCCTGTTACCGAAGATCGTGAAAATTGAAACGTTCAACTAATTGCGTTAGTATTACAGGATCCAGACAGGCATTGGCGCTTCAAAATATTCATATTCCGCTCTGTGGAAAGGAACCCAGAGTTAACGCTATTACGTTCAAAATAATGACCAAGTGGGATTCAGCGGGAGGTCTGAATTGTCTGTGAAGGAATTGAATTCTCAACAACTCAGTTTATCAGCTGATTGTCGGTCATGCTGTTTCTCGATTTCAACTGCAGGCAATACACTTAAATAATTAGAAAATAAATTGGTTGTGTATCACACAAACTTGCAACATATATTTCCCCACTTTCATAATTAATTTGCTTTATACCTTTTAGGGGTTTTATGCGATTCATTATATTTACTTCGTTCATATTTTTTTACATTTTATATTTTTACACAGTTTGAAATATATCTCCCTTGTAAAGATTTTATTATGACTTTACTGATGTCTGAGAAGAGTGTTTTATGGAACGTGATGCCGTTACATTATTGGAAGTTGAAAGCATCGTCACTACAAAGGAAGCGGAAGTCTCGGCAAACATATAGTGGAAGTGAGGATTGTTTTTTTGAAAATCTGACACCTACAAGGAGTTAGAAATGACTGATAGCAATACTATATAATAATAACTAGAACAGAAAATAACAATAGACGCTAGCCGCTTACAACCATGTAGACATGAGGTAGCAGGCTCCTAAGCCTGATATCATGATACCACATCATCATCATCACAGCAGCCGCAAAACGTCCAGTGTTAGATATAGCCCTTCCTATAGAAGGGGGAACATGCCCACAATTGCCACGCCTGGCAAGCGGGGAGGCAATCGCAGAGCGTAAATTCGCAACGTAAACGCTGTTACCCATCCCTGCCTTGTAACATTTTAGCTAAACTGCTCTGGGTGAATATACAGTCCCCTCTTTTCTACTCTGCCGGTACCACACATCTTTCCTACCTCCTTTGAATTTGAGAACCAATCGATTTGTTAAAACAGCGGTTAATTGATTATGTGAGCAATCCAAACCACTTGCAAATATTATTTCATCTAATATTAAAATTTCACGCTGTCTATTACTTTTAACAGAGTTAAATGCAGACTAAATATTAAAAAAAAAACAAAAATATTCTAGTTTGCTTAATAACACAACATCTTATACTCTGATTTGACACTAAGATAAGTAACTTTAATCACTTGTTTTATCCTACGACAAAAAAATTACAAATATAATAGTTACATACATATTTAACACATAAACATAGAACAAATACTCGGACTAAACATTTATAGAATTATTATGGATGGTATTTATATGATTGGGCATTGGCATTACCATCGTCGAGTGTAATGAAATGAGCTGAAGTTTACTAAATTAATACATACAAAAAGTAAAAAAAACATCAAATAATCTTTCGCCAGTTCACATAATGCACATTCTATAAAAATATTTGTTTCTAGATACCCCATTTCACCGAACATTGCAATCATAGGGAAAAAAGGTTATTAAACCAAAACTCTTATTACCTGTAAACGAAAATCGATAAATATTTTACATAAAAAAAACATTGTTATCAAATACTAGATGAGTCTTCAGCAATTTGCACAAAATTGCTAGTAAAGTTTTTTTTAAGCCCTATTCTATTAATTATTCATCATTTCGTTATCAAAACCTTAATTTTTAAACCAATTTGATAATTTCAATACATCTCTATTATCTACTTGCAAGTCTTTATTCATGGTATGAGTTAACGTTGTCACAACGCCCATCCATTTCGTAATGGCTGCAGCTGCTTAAATTAGAAGTAATATATTACCTGGTCATTCCATGATGTATAGGCTCTAACGAAAGAGTTATGGGTCGCTGTTATTACATCGGGATATTGCAAATAAATCATGATTTCTAATTAACTGATGCAACACAAGTATACTTGTAAGTAACGTTTAAATATATTTATAGCTAGTAACCGCCTTTTCGATCGCATTTAAAGTAGTATTGTTCATGATTTGGTGAGTTCATTATATTACTAAGTTGGTCTATTTATCTATTATTACTAATTACTAAGTTTATTATTTCACTAAATTATATGGGCCACGTGTCGACGTAGTCAAAGCTTGTGTCATCCCAATGATATCACAAACGCGTCGCGAATATTGTGATTGGAAAATATTATGTCACTATAAATGTTTTGTAACTTTCTTGCACTGATAACTATGCTCAAAACTACTTTTCAACATAGCCAGATATAGGCAGAGTAGAAAAGTATCTCTTATACCAGGTATCGTAAGGGTGACTGGGGTACCATCTAGAACAGTGCAGCTCATATGCTCAAGGCAGGATGGGCAGCAATATCCCCGTCACTGCTGCGGCCTGCGATTGCCAACACGCTTACCCAGTGCGGCATTATGGGCAAAATTTACCCTAGTCTTGGGGAGGCATATGTTCAGCAGTGAACTTCTGATAGCTGGTATAATGATCATGATGACATTAATCATTTTAATTTTTTTTTTATTCGATATTTTGGAAACTTTTTTTTTGTGTTACTACACAGTAATTTCATTGCTCCTCCACCATCCATCCTCCATCCACAAATTTGATGGGATAAATAGGTGTAACTAAGGTACCTATGCAGAAGTTTTTATAAGGTATTAGTGGGGTTATGCAATTATTAAAAAAAAATATTGTAATCATTCACTCACTTAATCATTACGAAATCTCGGTTAGGCATTATCGTAGTTGAGATTTGACTAAAGGCTTGGCGTCGTGTGCGTCAGTATTGTGCTGTTGTGTTTCTACATTGAAACCGAATAATATTTTAAGTTATAACATACACATAAAGTTTTTGAATTGATCAAAAAAAAGATGTAGCTACAATTAGGCTCACAAATTTAAACTTTATTTTTCCCATCACGATTAATACAAGCAGCACCCAATACATTGTACATTAATAGCTGTTGTGGAAAACTTGAGTCTAAGATAGGCATTTTAGAATATGTTTGGCATATTGTCTGAGTCGAAGGAAATAAACAACCAGTAAATTATTTCATTGATCCAAAATATCATTTAATGTTTTTCATGAGTCGCACTTTTGTTATGGACATCAGGCAACAAAGTAATCACAAATATAATACTTAAATACATATTTTTAGTACTCAGAACAAACACAAATAACATTATATAAATGTTTGTTATGGGTATTATATATAGTATTAAACCCCGACCTTTGGCGCATGTTTGTGCGATGGGACCCTTTGGGCATGTATTGGGTACATTTAAGCTAGTATGATTGCAAAGCGCATCCAACAGCACACAATTTTAATGGTCCGTTTTTAATGTATCTATTGTTTAGTTAACTAGAGTTAATTATATCAAACTATATCATTACAAAGGAAAATTTTCTCAGAAATTATCTAGTCTGTTTTACCTCCGAATGAGACTTAAGATTTATAAATCTTTATACATATGAATTAGACTAGTTTTAAAGTAATTGTTTTATTGTCTGTATTACATAACTATTTCTTTTCTATGTATATCTGGTTTCTAGAATGGTTCAAGGTATTTTAGATGTTATCAGTGCTAAGAATTATGAAATCTGCATGCGTTTTTTTTATCTTATTTAAGATTCATCTGTCCCTAAATAACAATGTTTTTTGAACGTATTTCTTATGGTATGTACAATAAAGAATATTATTATTATTAAATATTTCATTATTTATTCTTATTAATAATAGAGAACAGTTTTCTACTTAGTGTTTTTAATTACAATAATACAAACAAGATGGCGCTGTAATCATGCGTATCGGCGTGGTTAATATGGAACACCATGGCGATGAGAAAAAGGATCCCTGTCTCAATGGATCGGGCCCTACAAGATTACAACTTCCAGCTTTATTATAAATCCTAGTGACGCCTATGTACAACAAATGACGTCCTCTGTCTGATATGATAATAATATAATGCACTTATGCTATGCTGATTAGTAACTTCATGATCCTCCAATCTTTAAACATCTCTATAAAATTTATCAATACCATCATCATAAATCAATATAAATCATCATAACCAGCCATAGAACATCCACTGCTGGATATTCCCGGTGCTGGATTATTTTCCCATAAATCCCGCATTGTTGTATTTAAGTAACTATTGTTTGGATGGATACGTTCGTCCATCCGTCTTTTGCTGAATTTCAAAATTAAATTTGCCCCCAACGATAGCCCCCCGAGCCTAGGTCGGGCCCTAGCGGCGCCCTCAATTTCGCTCAGATCCCGCGAGTCTTGCGGGCGCGACCGTAGCTAAACGCGCGGTCGTAGCCGCGGGGTATGCAGGATGATTACGGCTATTGGACCTCCCATCTATGAGAGGCCCCACCCTCTTTTTTGAGTGGCACTAGAATTGACGTCTGAGTTGTCCAGCAATAGGTTCGTCCGAAAAATAAGGATGAATACAATACCATCTGACAGTAACGGTCCTACAGTTGCCTTTTATGACATTGTATAGAAGAAGGTACTTACTATTCTACTCTCAATTTGGTCTAAAATTTGATAGCGCGATGAATTTAGAACCATAACGTCAAAGCCCTAAAACGTTGTACACGCTTATAGCTAAAAAGAAAATGACATCACTAATATGCTATAATAATAAACCTGAATGACGCAACGGAATGATATCTCGACTCGATCATCCAACAACTCTAACAAAGTTCCCAATAGAGATAGTTAAACGCGATAGTATATCTCCTCAGACGGACTTGTTGAATGCGATCCTAAAACTATTTATCGTTAGGCGCTTCATTCTAACTATTTCGTATTCGATTCGGTAGTTTGCGAAACATTCTTTGTCTGATGGGCCCCACTTGAGCAGAAGGCATGTGTTGATTGGTTACGGTAAGCCGGACCCTTTCAATACGCGTTAATGCGATGAAATACGTGATTAAAATGACTGATTTCGTAAAGACTTTTTCAGGGGAGAAGGCTTATCTATCCTTTATATGTTTGCACGCAAAAGGGTTAATGCCTCGGATATTTATACTGAATACTCTGAAATCTTACTATTTATGTATAAATGTACTATATAATGTATTATTTCTTTTAGTGTGATATGAATGTTTATAAAAATATAAATATGGTACGGTAAATTAAATAAGAGATTGGACAATCTTTTAAATTACAAATTTTGTTATTTATGATCGATGAAATTCAATATGTCACTAATATTATAATTATTAATTAGTTTGCAAACGTATTACAATTTTTCCAGGTTTTTACAGTTTTACAGGTTTCCACTGGATAGTATTTTTTTATATATTATTGGGGGTAAACAAAAAGTGTTTATTTTTTGTTGGAGCTGTACGGGTTTGAAGAACCTGATGGCGCGGATGGTGGTGATTCTATTTCGGTTCCACCTTCACTCAGGACAAACATTTATTTGATGATTTATTCTTGTTGTTCTTGTGTGCAGGTGGTAAACTTGTATTTAAGTATTAATTTATAATATTTATGATTTCTCTGTCCGATGTTTGTTGTACATAAATCTCGAAGTTCAATGCATGCCCAAGATAGTTTTTTTCTCGCCATTTTTGTAAGATCTCACGCTGTTTAAGTATGGTGGCGCAGTTTTGTGACGGATATGTTGTTGTACATATCTAACGACACCTAGTACGATAGAGACTCTATTTTTATCAGCCATAGCTAAAAATAATCAATACAATTTAATTAAATATGATTCTAATTTGGCGCTCAAATTTCGTCAATAAATTTACCCGTATTAACTCATATACAGAGAACATGCATGAGTGAATTTATCAAACCTCTACAAAGGTACACACACTAATACCATCGTACTTAGATCGTAATGTTTGTTTTCCAAGATCTAATGCTCAAATTTAATGGAAATGTGTATCAAATTCAAGAAATCTTCCGTCTTGCGTTATAAAAATGCAAGGTAAATTTTAATAAGGTTCTTGAGTTTTATGTGACAAATTACTTAAGCTCCGGTCTCGTCTCAATTTTCTTAAGACCTGTGGATTAAGTTGATTAAAGACGCCGGAAGGCAGCCCTTTTTAGCAGTATGCTTTTATTTGTGATTCAGCTTGCCATAAGATCCTTGTAAAATGTGAAGGTTTTTTATAGCCCCCACAAACAAGTAAAACTACCCTCATAAAGAATGATAGCATTCAGAATCTCACTTTATCATTAAAACTTCATCTGTGAGTCAGAAGGTATTGTATGGATTTTTTTAGAGCTTGATGAATTTTGCTTGATGCGGCCTGACTAAATGTGTATCGTATGCCTACGGATGTTCACAACACCGAGGCATCGTTCACGCGTTACCGAACCTGTAAAAACCTCTTTACTTTATGAAATCCCCGGAGTAGGTATAGTTGTGGAATGAGCTCACAGGGTGTTCGATGGAATACTCCATCGATAGTGAACGTTGCGAGGCTAAAAAGTTTAATTAGTAGGATGAATATATATTTTTTTTATTTTTACATCCTCGATATTGTAGAGTTAGTGCGATAAAAGTAAGGAGTATGCTCGGAATGCAATAAAGATTATCTTTTTTTTTTATTATTCTTGTAATATCCTTCAGGTATTCTATTGTTCATAAAGTTAGATTGAGTTATTTGGAGTTTATTAATTTTTTAACAGTAAATTTGAGTTAATTTTATTAGAAAATAATGGTTTATTAGACCATATATATATATATATCGATGTTTATATCTTCTAGCGTACTAGGTGTCGTAAGAGGCGACTGAGGTACAAGATCAGTTAGATGGCGGTATATCCAATCCGAACCGGTGAAGCACAAATGCAACCGAGCAGCTATGGGCAGCATTTCCGTATTGAAGCTACGTGATTGCCACCAAACTTGCCTAGCGCGGCAATTGTGGGCCAATTCCCTCTTTGTCTGGCCCAGTGGACGTTTTATGGCTACTTTCGTGATGATGATATGATATTTATGGTATAGCATGCGTCCATAACCGCAACCGACAGCAATCATTAACCATTTTGGCAGAACGTTTATTTGTTGTGTTTATATGGCAGAACGTTTATTATGTTAAAAAATATTTGTGATCAATGGTCTATGATTTATTATTAGGCTAAGTACGTTTTGCACACTTACATTTACAATTAGCTGATAATTCAAAACAAATTTTATTTTATTTCCATTTGTAATACTAAAAGTGCAGCTTAGAGTCTACTGGTTCATATTCGAAATCCGTAATTTTGGTACGTTTTAGGACGTGGTACGAGATTATAGAGCTTATTATGTCAACGCGAAGGATTACCTTATAGATGGCAATCGCGAATACTGTTGTAGTTACAGGAAAGGAAATTCATGAATAAGTGATATTTCACTGAGGTACGAAATATTTATTATTATCACCATTAGTTACTATAAGTTTTTTCATTGATGTAATAAAAACCTAATTTCTATTTCCATTTCAGCCTGTGGATAACCAAAAAGAATTTTTCTATACCTTTTTAAATCGTGGATATGCTAGAAATTGACTTTGAGAAATTGGTCAGTCCTGTAAAATATGGTTCTTTTGCAAGCGATGGTCTACCCATGATATTGAAAACCTCGAAATTAGCTGGCAGTTTACGGCGATGTGTTTTTGCTAGAATCTTTTTAAAATCTTTTCTGAATGAGGTGGATATCTGTATATATAAAATGAGAAGCTGGCTGGCTGCCTGACTGGATAATCAACGCAGGGCCTAAACTATAAGACTTACAAACTTGAAATTGTGCATAAAAGTTCCGTTTATGACGTAGAAGCGCAGTAAAAAAGAAAAGTAAAAAGGAGAAGAAAATTCACCTCTTAAAGAGGTACAATCGGGGCGCAAAGTATTTATGAAACATTGATGTTTTTAGATGTATTCGGAATTAAGCAAAGTTGATGTTTTTGAAATTCAGCAAGCAGCTAGTTAATTAAAGTCATAAAATACGTGTAAAATATTTATTCGAAAATTATCTGTTAAGGAGGTAAGGGGGATGGAGTGCAAAGTTAGGCAGAAAGTTCTACAACTTAAGGGATAAACCGCGGGCTACTGCTAGTAAGCCTATATGCACTGTATAATACCTATATATGAGGAAATTCTTAAGAAAAAACATGGACGTCTGAGACACCTAAAACATCTGAGATAATAACAGTTATATGGTATAACTGTTTATTTCAATTTTGCTTTAATATTACATTACAACTCTATTGCTTTTCTAAATTTTATCCACTACTTAGAAAAATTAATATGTAAAAAGAATGGAGTTTAATAATTTGTTAACAAGATATCTTCTCAACTCTGTTCTCGATTTTATTTAGTCACAAATAAAGTCTCAAAATAAGTTTATATTTTCACTTAGCTCCAGTTTTGTATGTAAAATTTGGTGACGTCACCATACAGTCCTAGTGAGCTCAGGCACAAAGAAGAAAGGCTGTCACTCATGCTCTGAAGGTACTATGTAAATTAATATCTTGCGTAACTGTTGATGTTATGACTAAAACAATGTTTATATGAAACGTTACTGAGCGACGCTAGGGAGTTTGTGTATCTTGAGTGATATGAATAACAATGATGTTGCTTGCTTGTAGGTATTTGCATGTTATCGCACAGTAAGTACGTACACGACGGTACACAACAGCAGAATAGTTTCGGAGCGAACAATGAGCTATGACATAAAATAAACAAGTAAATAAACTATTTGATCTTGTCATCAAATGTTGACCGTGGTTAATATTGGATGACAAGGCCAAAGATTCATGCATAATTAATAAAAATTTATATCTCAATACTTGTTCTATTAATAAATTCATCAAATCATTGTCAATACAGTTAAGAAGGTTATTTAAAATGGTTTGTGCAAGTAACATCTGTTTTGTGCCTCAAAGGCGTATAATGTGTATTTGTGGGTAACACCAACAAGCCAGTCATCAAATATCAAAGAACTCTTTTAAATTATAATAGTATTTGAGTATCAATTATTCTCGTTTTTTAAAAATAGGTAAATGTTACTTGTGTCCCGTATCTCATCTGGTATTCGATTATATAAACGCAAACTTGAATCTTAGAAAAAATAATGCTAAAAAATTCTGGTTTGCTTGGGAACATACATAATTTTTTGACATGGCATTTACTTTTGTTTGTTTTCCCAAATACATTACATTTCAATCCATGTCATGCTTAGAGTAAGTTAACTTTGTCTTGTCAAATTATCATTATTTTTTTTCTAAAATAATTTATTCTTAGTGTGAATGTTGAAATAATATTATATTCAAGGATTTGTTTTTGTAATGTCATATTATGACTCAGTACTATCATCACAAACAGAGTTATTGGGTTATCAGTTGTAGAGTCATTGCTGTAAAGAAAAAATTAAAGCAGACCAAATCCGCTTTCTTTGGCTATACCATGTTCAATATATTTAAACAATATATTTTAAACCATACTGTGTGTATGAGTAATTAAATTTTATTTTTGTTACTGCTATCCAATTGTTGAGTAGTTTTTTTTCTATTAGTTAAATATGACTTAAATAAATTAAGCGCTAAGCGTTTAATTTATTTCAAAGGTATTCCAATCCTCTTATTCCAAACGGTAAAGTCTTATTAATATTAGTAATGCTAACGACTTCGTTCGCGCGGTATAGTAGTATTGAGGGAATAGTAGCTTTCCTAGATAAATGGACTATCTGACTTTGAAAGAGTTTTTAAATCGGATCAGCGGTTCCTGATAAGAGATGAGTATAAAGAAAATTACTGTTCAGCTTTATAATATTATTTCCATCAAGTGTTTTATTAAGACCACAATAAAACTACTTACTATTTTTCATATCAGCAAAGTACCTGCAATAGAGAACGCAATATTCAGAGTCCAAAACTTCCGTTAAAGAACGTTGAATTGGTAACATGTAGCACGCAGTAATGATGGTGGATGGATAAGGTTATCGTATGGAGAAGGCTACAAGGTAGATGAACGATCTAAACATCTTAATAAGATTACATTGAATGCATGCTTTATACAGCTGGCCTGTATAAATATTTATACCTATGGAAAAACCTATCAATTGTTATTTGGTCTGAGGTGCTTACAAGATTTATAAATTACATTGAACCGGGGTTGAGAAAAATAACAATTTTCTCAGTATTGAAAGGCCTATTTATTTTATGTCACTTAAAGTAAAGTGACTGTAATACGCTTACGATTCTTTACGAATATGAAGTAGGTAGCAAACCTCGCATGAGTAAATGTATGGTGTCTAATATATCAAATCAAAAATATATATATATTATACATAAATATCAAACACTCGTATCTCATCTCTCACTCTTTTCCTTTTGTAATTTTTAAGTAAAGGCTGGATATTTCATTTGTCACACGCATACAAAGGTTGCAGTGTTCGCATTGCTGTATTCCGGTTTGATGAGTGAGAAAGCTAGTGAAATAATTGGGTAGTGCGGTATTATTAGATTTTATTATTCGTCAAAAATATATTCTTTTTGTACCTAACATTGAAGTACATAGTACTGAACACGACTAAACATATTTTACTCGTGTTCAGTAAGATTTACGTGCAAGAGCCGACTAAGTACCCAAATAAAATGATAAACGTTCTCGACGAGCGCAAAGACTTGCATCCTCAACAGTTCCCCGGGGAAGGATAAGCACTTTTACAGTTTATGGCTTTGGTAATATTACTTTTATTTCATACTGCGCAGTTATTTTATGCGTTTGGCAACAACTTAATCTTGAAAATGGCCGGCAACTGTGGGACATAGAGGTTTACGCAACTTGCCACGCCACCAACGATTCGCAAGGAGTATTTTTAAAGCTATTTTTTGTTGCGTATGCTAGTGGAATACACGTAGAGAGATATTTTTATTATATGAATGTCTTTTTTTACAAGAGGTTTAACATATTGTACTTTTATTGAAGTAAAATAGTTTAGTAGTTTCTACGTCAGCAGTAGGACAAGTGCTTCAACCTAAATATGTTGTAAATTATTGCCTTTATTTTATTATTTTATATCACACTTTTTAGTGAATTACATTACATCATTATTAATTAATAAATCGTAACGAGAAGAATTACAGTCTGGGGCATTTCAAACATTTATCAAGAGAAAAGGAATTGACAGTACTCCCATTTAATTTGTGCTTTATTAAACGGGATGAGCTGATGTATTTAAATAAGCATCAATGTAATTAATTGCGAGAAAGTAATTTCGTGATTGTTCGGCAGAGTCTGTTTTTAGTTTGTTATCCTTCGAAGTCGTTGGTTTCGAATTAATAATTAAAGGTTATAAATAGATAAACAAAAATATTATTGTTTACGTTAACGACATTCCATCGAAAACCGCTATATATGTATGTACAATGTATATATATATATATATATATACATATACATGTACAAGGATTTTTATTGTAATGTTTATTTAAAGATAACAAAGTTAAAAAAGAGGAATAATTATTACGCAAAATTAAAAAATTAAAAGTATAGATTTAAAAGGCAGTTAACATAACTTTCCCACATTTTTTTCCGTTTACTCACGGCGACCCTTTTCAAGGGTGAATCTTTTTCTTGTGAATATTATCTCAAATATTATTCAACATTTTCTATGCATAAAACCACTTAAATTAATTAACTATTTCTTCTTTATGTGTCTATATTAAGTGTTTGTCGGTTTACCTATGAAATAGGAGAAATAGGGCTGCATATTTCTCAGCATAGAAAGAACACTAGAAAAAATTCGAAATATTTGCTATGGAGTCGGTAGCACGGTAGAGCAGTCCACCGGCATGAAAATAATTTCAGTCTTGTCTGGCAACTGAGAAAAGATAATTTATTGCTAGTAAATATCACCTTAAGTGAATCTCTTTTATCATGAATTATGCTAGAGTATAGCCACTGTGTTCTCTGTTATTCGACATTTCACACAATTGTGCAGTATCAGTTTACACAAGCTACGAGCTGCATATCGATGCTCAACACATATCTGCTTTGTGAAAGGGGATGATCGCTCTTCCTATGTCAATCAAACTCCTCTGGAATTTGTATCAGATTTTCGGGACTTTCTGGGTAATTATTTCTTTCTTGATTAAACGGGCTCTAGCTGAACAAGACAAAAAAGTTTCTTCTAGAATAAAACGTCTTTTTGTCTGGAATTACAAGAAATATTAATGGCGGGCCCCAAGGCGCAGATAGTAGTGATCCTATCTTGTGTTTAAGGTCGTGAGTTCAATCCCGATCCAGAAGAAAAATGTATATCATAAAATTAGTTTATTCTGAGTCTAGGTGTTGAATGTATTTTGATGTCCGTTACAAAATTCTTTAAGCAGCTTATCTCGGATTCAGATCAATATATGAGATGTAGTGTGAATTATTATTATCAACTTCCATTCAATTGTTTCTTCCACAGGGCACAGGGGGTATGCCGTTAGGTACTAGCTGAGTAGAAAAGTACCATGGCGGTATATTTACCCGAAATAGCTTTTCTGAAATGCAGAGACTAGAGGGGTAACAGCATTCCTGCAAAGATACACCATGCAATTGTCACTCAACTACTTTATAAAGAGGCTTATATCTAGCAGTGGACGTCATCGGCTGCTATCAGCCGATGACGTCCACTTTAACTCAACATGCCGCTTAAAACAACTAGACAATGAAATTACTTTTACTATGACAGTTCCTTAAATTTCATAGACATTGTATTGAAACGTTGTATTCAAACGTTTGATCGAAATCCACACTTATACTCTATGCAATTGCAAATATACTTTGTATGATTCTTGTGCTATTTATATTAAACCCAAATTCGTAGACATGTTAGTGCTCTTAAAGCAAAATGTGACAACGTCCACTTTGTAGAATCAGTTTGGTAAAGTAACTTTGCAGATAAATTTGCGTGTCATTATACTGCTTGTTTGGATATACTAATCAAACGAATATCAATTTAAATACTGCTGGAAAATAAGGTGTATAGTTCGGTTTTTGTTTTAGTAAATTGGGATGACCTGAGTCCTTGTGAGTTTCAATAAATGGTCTGTAGAGAACTGAAATGTTCTCAGAATTTAGTAAAGCTTTTAATTAAAGAGTTTAAGAAGTTCTCTAAATTTGACCACATGATTCATAAACACTCAGAATTACTTAAAATTCATGCTTATATATCGTTGATAGCTTCTCACACGAGGAAAAGACAACTAACATTTACTGAAAAATAGATTAATTAGTAGATTAATAAACATAATATATTTTATCACAGCATCCCTAGAACATCTACTGCAAGACATAGGCTTCCCCAGGAGAGAGGGAACATTACCCATAATTGCCGCGCTAGGCAAGCGTGATGGCAATCGTGGAGCGTGTCTTCGTGACCAGAATGCGCCCTGACGCATTTGAACTACACTATTTCGGGTTGATATATCGCTATGTGTAAGTTCCAGTACCTCAGTCACCTCCTTCCTCAGCCACCTAGTTTAGAGAGAGTATAAAAAAGGAGCAAATGTCTCAAGGTCCTCGTTCAACAGGTAGCACTGTAGGCTTCGATAAATACGTCAATATTTTAATCTGAAAGAATTGAAAGTATCTTTGCAATATTATTGGGATATTTTGCACTGTAATGGCTGAATAAGCTTGGATAAATTGATTTCAGATTTGTGGATCATCTTAATTATATCACGTATCTTAAATATCGTAATATTAGGACGTAGGACATCGACTAAGAGTTTTTGAAATGTACCGTTGCATTGCATTTAACGCGATAATACGGTTTAAATCAAACTTCTGTGTAGTTTGTAGGTCGAAGTCGTAAAATGCTTTTATATATTATAACTCTACGCTATATTTATAGGCCTTTTGACACTTAAAGTAATTATAATAATATACAGTTACCGTTTAAAAAAAGTATGGGTAAGTATTAGTAGTATATTTAATATAAAGTAACCAAATCAGACAGAAGATTATTATTACGCTCATTTCTTGTTACATGATCTATCTCTGCTCTCATACTATTTACATAAATATGGAAAATAGGAGACGAAAGGAGACAAAAAGAGACAAAAGGAGACAAAAGTGGATATGTACTATCTAGATAGTACATATTCACTTTTGTCTTATAAGTCTTTTTGAGTGGTCAATAAATGTTTTCTTTCTATTTTTATGACGTGAGCTTTTGCAAGCAAATAAATCAGTAGCTATTCCTCCGTAAGGTTACTTTGTGATAATAATAATCCCGTTATTGCTAGCTGTATATATATGTATAGAATGTTTTGATTATCTTTATAGATTTGATTGTCATATTATTCCTCAAAAGTGTTTTCCTAACAAAAAAGGGCGTTTAAGATATCTAACACTTTATTTGTTTTGTATTCGGGTCCGTCTGTGGGTATGGGCCCAAAGGTGCATTCGGTGGTATCCGTCTTATGTGACAAATATTTATGAAATGAACATTTATGTTTGTACTTGGTATAGGATGTATGTAGAATAGTACCTCCCACTGCACCAGGTGTCGTAAGAGGCGACTATGGTACCAGAACAGTTCAGTCCAAATGCACAGGGCGGGGATGGGTAGCAGCATCCCAGTCACGATAGATGCGCTCTGTGATTATACCAACACACTTGCCCAGTGCAACAATTATGGGCAAAAAACCTCCTTTATTGGAGAGACTTTCAATAGCTGGTATGGTAAATTATATACTAGCAGCGTCCCATGGTTTTGCCTGCGTTAAGTTGTACAACTTTCATACTAACTTTACATACCCGTTTTACGTGTATAGGAGATGAATATTCAAAAAATCTTTCTAATGCTCCCGTACATTATAAAACGGGCTTTTGTGCATAATTTCAACATTCCAATATTTATGGTTTAGGCAATGCGTTGATATGTCAGTTTGTCAGTCAATCAACTTCTCCTCTTCCCATTATGTATAGATATATTTGTGTGTTGTATTTGTAACACGTTTACCTTTAAGTGCTTAAAGCAACGTATCTCGGAGACATATAATTGAGATGTAGTGTGTGAATTGATTATATAATGTATGTGAAGCGTGAGTGAATCTAAATGTACAGATAATATCAGCTACAAGATATTATTACAAGACATAGTGCTGATATTTGTCAGCCTACAAAGAGTGCGTAATGGCTCAAGGCTCGCAAGTGTCCTATATATGACCTGGCTTTTTTTTTACTCCATTACGATATGTCAACATTGCGTGTGACTTATGACATACAGATCATTCTTGGGTTTTATATTCGTGTTGGGTATAACAAGGTATCACAATAATATACTTATTGTTTTAAAATAAATAATGACAGATAAATCAAACAATAAATTGAAACTTTTTCGTGAATAATTCGAATATAAACATACATAAAACATGTCAATTTCAATGTTTAAATATTCGCATGCTTAAGCATTAAAAAAGGTGACTTAGGTTCCAAAACCAACAACTACAGAGAGCTACAGAGAGGTCGAATGCTTTAGGGTGGATAGGCATTACAAAAGCATTGATATACCTCAATTACTTGCAAGGAATACCGTCTTACTCTGTGGGTGCTTCGATAAGTTTTTAAAATGTATAATTAAAATAATAATAAATTATTTATTTGTGAAATATTTTTCATTAGTTCCTGTACAGTTATATGTTATTGGTCAAGTGAATGTGTAAATTATTTATAAATTAAGTTAATAACAATATGTTGAGTTAGTCGCTTATTTGGCACGCTGAACCTTCCAAATTACAAATCACAGTTGTTGTTATTTTTAAATTTTAGCGTGCTAAATAAATATACATATATTATTATTATCGTAATGTTATAAGTTAATAAACAAAGATCAAAGAGGAACCATAAAAACAAAACAAAAGCTATGTAAATATCAAACTAAATTATTAATATTCTATACTAGTTCATCACAAATATTGTTACTAAACTAATCATTAATTTTATTTTACATTTACTTATGTAAATTTATTTAGAAAATTGTGTTATTCGGTTTTAAATTTATTGGAGAATCCAATACAATTTTTAATTTGTCTTGAGATTCTATTAAATATTAGTATCGCCATATAATAAGAAATATTTAAATATTTTGCTAGTCTTTGTGATGGTACATACAATTTGTTATCCTGTTGCTCTCAATGTACTTTTTCATTTTAAAAAAAGTAGTAATGACCAATTTTTTTTTAATTAGCTTGAACATTGTATTGGATGAAATTCTTTACACCGACGGTATTAGGAGGTTGGTAACTAGAAAAAAAAACCATTTATACATACATGTTTGACACCCAGACACACGAACCCTTATTCCCTATGGAGAAAACTTCTTGTTTAGTTTATGGCGTTCACCCATCACCAATTTTATGGTTGTAAATAGAGGAAGCCACCGTCTTTATAGCGACTTGCGACACTTTCGAGGACCAATACTAGCGTATCAGATGTGGCAGGTCGTGACGATGGACTAGGGCTCATTACTATTAACGACTAGTACCGACTAGACTGAAGTCACTTATCTAAACTAGAATGCTGAACCCAAATTTTAATTACAATGTCACCAATATAAAATGATGAGCCACTTAACTTACTAATCAACCTATATATATATATATATATATATATATATATATATATATATATATATATAATACCATCATTAAAATGGTGTGAGCGTTAATGTATTATTTAATATCTGGTATACATCATTGCTAGCGACTTCAAAGACGATGCTGAAATGGAGTGGGAACGTAGTACTCTGACGGTTTGAGGAAATGTGTGGGCACGCACATTTTATCCTTATAGAAAAGAGGATAAAATCACGCTTTTAAAGCTTATTCCCATAGCATGTACACGAGAAATATATATTCATCAGAACAACATCTCACACATCGACCTGACTTTGTGGTAAGTCGCTTAATGCACTTTTGCTACGTACATCAGATAACAGAGAAATCACAAATATAATACCTAGATATTTTTAGAACCCAGACAGGACAAACACAAACATTATCATATAAATCATTGTCCTGGTTGAGAATCGGACCCACGACCCATAGCGAAGATAGGATCAGGAAGTTAGGAGTTAAATTCAGTCGCCTCTTACGATACCTGGTACAGGAGGATGTACTATTCTACTCTGCCGGTACCTCACAACAATGTGAATAATGCAATCATATGCAATAAATCCCCCTCACTAATAAATAGAGTGAGAATCAGTCCCAATAGCATCCTGAAGCTATTGGTACATCGAGTTACGTCGTGGATGTGGCAGCGATTTTCATTTCAATTGTCCCTATTGTTAATCACTTGAAGCCCAGCAGTGGACGTTTGATATGATGATGATATGATTGCAAGATGTTGGTAAAGTATGTGCCAGAGAGAGCGGCGAGTCGAAGAAAATTTCTCGAGTTTGTTCCAGCACTTTTGTTTCAATCATCGTCGTTTCTGTTAATTCTTCTCAAATTATAGGTAAGGATTACCTATAGAGTCGATTATAAATACGAGCGTAAGACGTTCATTAAATTAAGCTTAAGTCAATTGAACCCTTTTGATCAGATTCTAAGCAATCTTCAACATAAAACCACACTTTTGTTTGTACAGTGTCCTAGAATTGTAAATTAAAGCCCAAGATTCGTATTTATTCGAATGTACGTTAAATGAATTTCGCTGTAACATGACCCGTAAACGTATCAGTTACGGAAAGGCTTAGAAAATCTTCATCTGATTTAAATAATTTCGATAAGTCGATAAATAAAGTATTGGGTTTCTTTGTTCTATCTCTTGGAAATAAAGTTGATCGTTTATTGAGATGCTTACGTTTTAGGATCTATAGAGCATAGTCAGTTTTTTGTTGATTATTTACGTAAAAATATTTTGTGAAATGAGTTAACTACTCATTTCACAAAATATTGTGACATTTTAATATATCTAAAAATTAAAGAAATTAATTAGATGATCTCGTAGAATCTCTCCGGACGGTGGGTAATAAGTTCATTAAACCCCGCCGTTTGAATTGAACTCGTAAGCTTTCCGACCACACTCTCAACCTTGTGACCGAACGACGTTCGATGAAGCTGCAGTTTTTGAGTGACGCGAAGTCATATAGACGGGAAAGAACAACAGGTCATTATGTTTGACGTGTATGGACGTGGGCTGTGCTTGAATCTCTTCTGCAGGGCCATATTCGCTTTAGGTTTGTATGACAACGCCACTTTGTCGTTCCGAGTATAGGAGCAAAGTTCGAAAGCCATTTCTCTAAAAAGGGGTGTTAGACAGGGAGACGTGTTATATCCGAAACTATTTGCTACTATAATGCCACTTCGGAAAATGCCTTCAAGCTCCTGGAATGGCAAGGATTTGAAGGAATACATCACTCAACTTTGATTTGCTGACGATATTATGGTCATGGCAGAATTGATGGAAGATTAAAGCACGATGCTCGAATACCTTAATCAAGTTTCTCAACAGGTGGGTCTCAGAATGAACGTGGAACAGACTAAAATATGTATAATGTAATGAACAAACCTACCCTAGCTTTCTATTGGCCTTTTAAGCCAACTCTAAATAGTCCAACGAGCTATGAAGAGGGCAATGCGCAGAGTCTCACTGCGCGATCGAATAAAGAATGAGGAGATTCGTTACAGAAACAAAGTTAGCAATATTTCTAGGCGGATTGGTATGTAAAAATGGCAGTGAGCACGGCACTTGTTACGCAGAACCGATGGCTGATGGAGTCGTTAAGTTCTGGAATGTAGACCACGTACCGGCAAGCGCAGCGTAGGCCGTCCACCCGCAAGATAGACAGACAATCTTACTAAAAGCGAAGGATCGCATCAACCGGTCATATTAGCAATTACTTGGAGAGTTTATGATGATGTACCTTTGAGTTCTATTCTTAAATTTGACGGTTTATTTATTTATTATTATATTAACAGATACTATATAATAGATAATTTTGTATGGATAGTCATTTTTCTAACATCTTTAAATTACGTCGAAAGAAGGTAATTTGATTATCTAAAATATCAATAAATTCTAATGAAATGAGAACCAAGCTTTTCATGATTCAGTGAGAAACAAATTATTACAATCTGCGAATATACAAAATTGCTTCCCTGCGTTTACTCAGCCTCGTTTTTCATTAGATTAACTTCTTCGGACGATTTTCACAGCAGGTTCATTTCCTAACACAGTATTATCTTTCTAATTTATCTATATTAATATACGTAATACTTTGTGTTGTCACCCTCGTCAAGAAAATTATCAGATATTTATCCAAACATTTTAGTATTTATTAAGCATCTCATGATTAACTGTTTAGTACAATATTTCAATAGAAATGTCACGAAGTTTAACCATGTGAATGATATATCACAAAAATTAGGTAAATAAAAAATTCTCACCAATACTTCGTTAATTTATTTTTTAATATAAAATAGCTCTTATTACAATAGGATAGAGGTGAACGCTATGTTCGGTTTTATCGCGTACTCAGTCTCGTAGCCTCGTAGCACCAGTAGACGGCTGGCCGCTACATAGGGCGCTCGCTACGACGCTACGTATTCGCTACGAGTCTTGCTAACTTCGAACGTGAACTATATTAATGTGAACGTGGAACTATGATAATATAGTACTATTGTGGAACAGTTGTTTAAATAATTTCAGTATTGTATATAATTTATTTTAACAGTTAAGTTCACGTGCTAAATAAAGGAAACTAACATTTCAAGAAAATTAAGAATGATTTGACGAAGATGAAATATTGGTAAGTAAACTATTCTAAACGTTAAGATATAACTTGATATCAGCGTGATAGAATTTATTAATTAACAATCATTTTGTCAAGGAAATATTTTTCAAAAACGAGATTCGAAATAGATATTTAGAGCCTTTGCTTTTTTATTCTGGACTTTTTCCAACGATGGAACTGTCATTAAAATTAGATAAATAAATCGATCTGGATATGTATATAAGAAAAATTATGCCTATAGTGTATGGAAATTAATTGTTAATAAAATATTTGGAATAATATAAATGACGAATTATTCAAAGTTAAAATATGGGTTGACAGAATTTTTGTTTAGATCCTGTATATATATTTGGTTTTTATATTGACAAACTTAAAATAAATTAATACTGTACAATAAAGAACAGCTTGTCTTAATGATATTATGTCGTCCCTTATCTAATCTAAATAATACTTACAATATATGTTAGTTAAAATTCGTATAATGTAAAATATAAAATAATGTAGAAAGTAATAAAAGATATTTTTTATAATATAGTTTTTATCACCTGAACCGATGTTTGAATGCAGGTGATTTCAAAATAATGACTTTCGTATTGTTTTTCTTTTTCTGTTTCTAATGACTTCAGTACAGTCAATGGAGTATATTTTTACTAGAAATCTGCAGTATACGTCGATTATAATAAGAGAGAATAATAATAGGGAAAATGCATGAAATTATTTAAATTTTCAGGAATAAATTGAAATACCTCACTAGATTCACAATCTTAAATATGATAGAATACTATTACACTAGAAAAAATTTCTATAAGTCCTACAGTGGAACAAGTTTGCAAAATGTACTGGATAATAAAACAAGAATCATGGCTCTAGCTCGAAAATAACTTGATCATTTACGTGTTACAACGGTACCGTACCTCAGTAATTCTAAATTTGGGATCTCGCAAAGTTAGGGGCAGGAATGCCAAATATAAGTCATCTTGGGTTATTTAAAGTTATAAATTAAATTACACCCCATTATAAGAGGTATTACATATGAAAAAAAGAGCCGTAAGATGAGTTTATAGTTTAGGTTATGGAATCTCTTAGATAATTGTTTAAAGAGGTAGGCATATTGAAGGTTGCGTCATAATATATATACTATTATATCATATTTGTCTAACAGAATATAACTTTAATCCAAAAACACATTGATATAGTAATATTTTTATGAGGAATAAATTATCAAAGTTTTATTACGGGAATGGATATATCACGCATTAAATTGAATTGATATTTATTCAAGAAATTTCTCTCCTATTTAAGTCATTTAAAGCTATTTCAATCCCCCATTTAATCTTTTGATTCAATTCATGTCCTTAAATGATTCAGGAAATTTAGATTTTGTAAAACCTTGAATCTTGCATTTTGTATATAACGCAGTGGTAGAGATGATCAGCAAAGGTACAATACAAATTTGATTCCCGTACCTGCACAAATTAGCCGTTAAAATAGCTACAACAGACTTAGAATATCGTTTGTTCAAATATAATTTTGAGATAAATAAAGAATATTCTTTTTTTAAATACGGAGATTTTAAATGTAGTTTTCTTCAGAAAATAAAATTAGTAAAAGAAAACAATAATTTGTACATAGCATTGTTTTTTAATCGCGATTGTGCTATTTGCCACAATTCTCTACCGGAACGGTAATACATAGAACAAGTCGATAGATGTATGTTCTGTGTCTATCATCTGTTGCTGTACGTATTTGTTAGTAACGAATTAGTATTAAACGCTACTTTCGAATATTATTTTTAAAACATTTTCTTCACTGAGAATAGACCTGATTAATTTTCGGTTAAGACGTAGAATATATTTTGATTAAACTTGACTAGTCAGAACTATGATTTTAACATAACTTCCTTCTTTTCTTTAATAAGGCAAACACAGTTTTCTGTACATGCGATGCATGGGTCGAAATTGTAAAAGATGGCAAATATAAAATATTATTTACAAGGAGTTAATAGTCTTTACTAGGAAATTGTAAAAATAAAAACCGTTACTACTAGTGGCTCTATTACGGACTGTAATTTTACAGGCATCATTACTAATATTTAGATATAAAAATCTCTACCATCAATTCCTTTCTATATTCTTTCTAATGCATAAAAAGAAAAACCCTAAGATATTGATGACCTAAGAGTGATAAATCGACAAAAGGACGATTAAATCAAAGAACTTTAAAATAAGACAAGTTATGTTTAAAAATTGCAAAGATAATTATTATTATTCAAAGTTATCAAGAGAATTATCAAGTGATACATGATTTAAAAAAAATTGAATTCGACATTGTAACGTAAAAATTAATTTTTGATTTTCAAATAATACCTTATTCAATGTTTTGATTTTGTGTTTACCCTCAGCTTTGAGACATAGACGCAGAGCACAGCTTTATTTGACGGGGATGCTGCTGTTACTCCCGGCCTATGCTTTTGAGCTATACTATTTCAGATAGATATACCGTCATCTGTCGGTTTCGGTACCTCAGTCTTCTCTTACGGTACTTGGTAAAAAAGGAGAATAATACTATTCTACTCTGCAGGTACCACGGCACAAATTATACTTAGTGGAAGTTAGAAATGATAATTATTTATTTTAACAAACTAATTTAAACGTGGCTAATTCAACTTCTCAAAAAGGACAACAGAAATTGTTGTTGTTAGATAAGTAAACATAAAAATGTTTAAGCGAAATAAGCCATATTTACAAACCAGTCAAACGTATTTTTTTTCGTGATGACTAACGTTTCGTTCGCTTGTAGCTTAACTAATCGCTGTTTGTATCAAAACATTATGATTTCTAGTAGCTTTAATTTTAATTTTATTTATCTTCAAACTTACACAAATAACTAGATTAACGAATTTTATTTACTACGAAAGTCATTCTTAAAAATAAACACTTGTAATTACAGTATATACTGTAAATACTATATGCATTTAACGGGCCCGATGGAGCAGATGGTAGTGATCCTATCTTGTGCGTTAAAATTCATGGGTTAGGTCCTCACCCGGGACAAATGGTTCTATGATGAATATAAAGTATTATATTTGTAACTAGCTGTAGCCACCACTTCGTCCGCATGGAAGTGAAGTACCTTTGTAAAGCTTAGCTTGTAGCTTTTAAAAAGGAAAATTTCTCTTTTAAATAATTTTTGCTTAACTTTAACCATTTACGCAGTGCACGCTCTCGAAACGTATATTTTACGCCCATTTTCGCCACATTTTTATTGCAGCCGTTTTATTAGTGCAGCCGTTTTATTAGTGCAGCCGTTTCAGAGAATACCTTAAATAAACAGACAGACAGAAATGTTATTTTTATGTATACCGTGTATAAATCCATGTGCATTTAGTAAATAGCATTTATATTAATATAACAAACAGATACTCCAACTTTATTTATATGTAATTCGAAAGACAGGTGTTTTAAACTACTTATCTGGAAGTCAGGTTTCTATCATTATATTTTTTTTAATGAATGCAATTAATCTATTTGTTAGTTAAGGAAAAGTCAACTATAAAAAGACTGGTTTAGTTTAAGTCTTTTATTAAGTTTAGACTGAAATATCTGCATCATTTAAAACTGAAAAAAAAATTTAATGTTGCGTGAGTAAAATAATTACATTCATCTAAAAACCCTGTCTTTTGCTCTTCATACTCGAAATTGTTTAGGCTTCAATTTCATATGTAATTTTGACTTGGATTTAATTATAATATTCATCTACAAGAACTTTAAGTGTTAGAAGATATTCCAACTGCTGTTTTAATTTTTTTTTTCAATAAATTAATAATTTCATTATTAATGCTTATACACATAATGCGTAGTATTCCTGTGCAAAGTGCATTAGGTAAAAGGGCTAAAAAAAATACTAGGACTTCTGAAAAATGTCTTTGCTTGTCTAAATCATAAGTATAGACCCAGAGTGACCTATATATCCTAGTGGGTTGGCAAGTATAAGTATTCTATCCGTTAAATGATACATAGCACGCAGAATTGATGGTACCGTAAAGATCTGGAAGGCAGATCACGCATTAGTAAGTGCAGCATAAGACATGAAATCAAGTTCACATGGTAAACAGTGCATAAGAGAATACACTGCATGCGGGCTGAATGCAACTGACGTCGAGTCTTAATGGTGGACAGAATATTCTGTTTTAGCCAACTGGTTTGAACTGCAGATGAGAAAATGCTAATAGCAACCAAGAATGCAAAAGTAGTCCACATGGAGGACAGCATATTCTGTTTATACTCCAGATGGTTTAAACAGAATATGCTGTTCACTGGCCAGTTTGGACTGCATATGAGAAACACTACATGCTAACTGAGTGCAACCAGGGATGCTGTCGTTCGGCAGTGGACTTTTTATGGCTGATATGACTACGAAGTCCTTTTGGGCTCGTACTCATTGACAACTCTCAAGTTTAGTTCTGAGATGATTTTGTAGAAAATAGCCGTAACTTGTTAAAGCAATTAATATAAAATGAAAGATGGTAGAAAGTATTAACAAAAGGCTAGCCTTTGTTAATACTTTACATATTTCATTTTCAGGGTTGCGTAAAATTTTCTATATGTAAGGGTAAATTTATGAGTGAACTAGTTATGCACACTGTAAACAATGTTAAAATGTGAGCCAGAGTTACACTGTTTCGCGTACGACGTAAGAGGTTCCATTTTGTTGTCTGTTTTGTAAAATTTTCTACATAAAACTCACTCATATGATGTGCTCTCGGAAAGTAGGTAGTTAATTGTTTAACACATAACACATTGTTTGTCCAGAATAAACTTCCATATTATTTTTGCTTAAGGAAAGTATATTTAATATCTAAATTTGTAGTTGCAATTTTTTTTTTATAGAAAACATAGGGGTGTAGTTAGCAAAACGTCTATCAGGTCAGCTAGTGTTATATACGATAAAGATGTATTTGATAGATTCCGATAAATTGTCAGATGTATTCATCTGTTGTCCAAATTACTCAATACGTTCGATTTGTTTCGAGTATATATACTGTTAAATTCTATCCTTTTACAATACTCGCTGTTTTCCTTTTACTAGCTTTTACTGGCACAATAGTATTATAATCATATTTAGCTGTAGTTGTTTACAAAGTAGAGATGTATGCGGTTTTGGTCCTAGGCCATTCTGCAGATTTAATCTGGTCAACTGTCTACATGCTTAAAAAATATAACACAGCAGGTGTAGGAGCATGACGATGCAAGTCAGTAGGATTAAACATTAAAATTTCTTGGTTGAGTTCACAAGAAATATTATCATTTAGTTGGTGTTCAGATTTTCAAGATTTTTAAGTCACTAGTTCACGCGAGAATGTATGTGTTGTGATCCACAATCACCAGTAAGAAATGAATACTTAAAAAACTAGCTTATGATGATCTCATAAATCAAATAAATCATATTTTTTCCCGTGACATTTCCAATGTTCACCTGACTCCGAAAGAAGTAGCTAAAATGCTAGTGAAACCTTTTCTAACCTCTAAGACATAGAACAAACATCTAACGCACAAAATATGGATATATTATTAAAATACATATATGGAAATATAATGTAATTCCGTTGGCATCTACGATAAAGGACTCGTTTATGACAAAAATGTAATTAAGAAATTCTTTATATGTTCCTCTTTATGAAACCGATCTGAAATTGGTCACCAAATCGATAAAGACTCTTTTCCAATTACGCGGTCGATCGGCTCTATTCTGTGTAAAGGGTTCTTGACGAGTTAAAATTGTGCTTGCGACGTCAGAGAAGGCAGTGAAAAAATGGCACACTTGGTTTTTACAGACAAGCAACTCTTGAAGTATTTCTTTATACATGAAATACTAGGCTACCAAAACGGCATAGAAGTACTAGAATTACTTTAACCCGAAAGATCTGGATTAATTTTTTTGTTCGGATTTGTTGAGAAAAGATATTTTTATAGTCTGGTCTCTTAAATTTAGGATACTTGAAAATATTTTAAAATCCGAATGTCTTGTGAAACTTAATAACACAATATTAATATATTAAATATTACGTTTTCCAATTTAAACCAAATTTAACACTTCATTTTCGTTATTATCAATACCATTAGCAAATTTTTGATTTCCTGGATTTTATAATAATCAATTATAATAATCACTAAGTCTATCATTATTGTGTTTACTTGATTTGGATGTGTGTGTTATTTAAACGGTATATTTATTTTGAGTATAATTATACATGTATCCATTCGCGCAATTGTCTTATAAGTGATAACATTTTTTTGCTTCTTAATTAATATGCACTTTCTTATAATAATTGGCTTGTTTCTAGTTAAAAAATTGACTTTGAATAAAGAAAGAGGCTTAAATAATAATTATGCTCAAAAACATAATAAACACATAATTCTCGTAAAATAAATACAACATAAACTTAGAATACACTTGTTAAATACATTTTAAGACATCCTGCTAATCCATTCTAACTGCTTTTTAAAAATAAACTTTCTCAATTCCTGATAAACTTATTCAATACTTGACGCATTGGATATTTATGGCGCACTCGGAAAGTTTTCGTTTGAATCAATGTCTTTTAAGGCACCTAATCTAACTGCAAATCGACCCATGGAAAAAATTCAAAGTAGAATATATATTTGTGATGACTCTGTAGTCTGATTTCTGTAACAGAAGTGCTTTAAGCGACTTATATCGGAGTCCGGCAATGTATGAGGTGTTGTGTGAATTTAAAATTTATTATAATGATAATTTATTACATTACCTCGTAATTTAATTTAATAAAATGTATTAATTTAATAAAATTTAATATAATTAAATATAAAGTAATTTTAATATTACCTCTCTTCATTCAAACAGTCAATGAGACTACTGTTAGAAGGAAGAGGTGAGAGTGAAATACTGATGCAAAAAAACATTGTAAGATGTTTTATTCTGCACAAGTATAGAAAGACCTTATAACGTAACCAAATAAATAGAAAAGCAATAAAAATACTGATTACTTATAATGAAATCTGAAGTGTGTTCAGTATTTTAATACTTATCAGATTTGGGTCTAGTACTTTCTTCATATATGGTGTTCAATATATTTATAAAATAATCCTTACTTTTTATGTGACCAAGCCAACAAACAAGCACATGGTACGTGTGATAGCAACGTTTAGACGCTCATGTCATCACAAGGATATCTCTAGCGCGTTGTCAATTTTGTGAGTGGAATATATTCCGCCACATTGCTAAGTAACTCCCTTTATCTCTCACTCTTTAAACCGGAACACAACAAGTAAACACTGCTGTGTGGCGGTAGATTAGTTTGAAGTGAGGTACCAACGCAGACAACCTTTGTATGAGTTAGACCCACTGTGGCTCGTAGATACGTAATCTAAAACTCAATGGATAAGTTTGCCTCATAAGTCTTGAGAGGGGGTTGAAGTTAACCATCGCCACCTTTACGTCTGTGAGGACTTCATTTAATGAACCGCATTTCGGAAACTTAGTACCAAGTGCACTAAATATTAAACCTAAGATTAGAGTGTCCTAAGGTATGCACTTTACCAATATGAATAAATTGGAGTGTGAGATCTATTATACATATACACATAACGCCCGTGTCCCATTGGGGTAGGCAGATACTATGGTTTTCATTTACTGCAATCTTGGCGTACTGCTCTCGCTAGCTTTAGCCGCATTGATCTTTTTATAGACGCTCGTTTATTGTTGGTACTTCTGCCCTGGCACTTCTTTAATACACCTTCCACCTGGTTAGGTTAGGTCGTATTTATTTATAAAAAAAACCACGTAACGGCAAATTTTCGTTTTACTATAATTTGTCAGATAAATTTTAAAAGAGCACTATTCATATATTATTTTAGTAAGTAGTAAGTCTAAAATCATAAGATACAATCAATAACTGTCTATTTTGACAATTATTTTAGTTATCAAAGAAAATGATTCAAACTTTCAATTTGCGAAATAAAACAAAGTTAAAGTGATGTAGTTAGTGTAG
The DNA here is from genome assembly GCA_020976665.1 of Heortia vitessoides. Taxonomy (NCBI): domain Eukaryota; kingdom Metazoa; phylum Arthropoda; class Insecta; order Lepidoptera; family Crambidae; genus Heortia; species Heortia vitessoides. Next base: position 13,653,974 of record JACJUM010003147.1, read on the forward strand.
TTTAATTAGCCTTTGAACAATTGAAGTCTTGTTATCGACTAACTTACGTGGTAATTAAAAGTTTTGAGTGGTTTTATTTATCTTAATTCTTATTTGAACTATCAATAAAACTACAGACTTAATTCGCAAGTTGTAGAGGCGGAACGCGAATATGTTTCTGTATTACCTTACTTATATTGTGAATGTGAAATTGTATAAAGAGACGCGTGTTATTCTCTGATCATTACCTATAGTACATGAGGTACCGGCAGAGTAGGATAGTACCCCCTTTGTACCCGACAGATGGTGGTATATCCACGCGCATCAGTGTAGCTCAAATACTACGCTCTGTGACTGCTACCACGCTTGCCCAGCGCGGCAATTATGGGCCGAATACCCTTCTCTTGGGGAGACTAATGTTGACGTTTTTTCGGCCGTTATGGTGATGATAATGATGAGTTCAAAGATTTCTAGTTCAGTTCTAGTTATGTTTATAATATTCATATAGCAACGTGAAGAATCAGAAAAATAGTTAATGTAAGAATTTATATCGAAATAGGCAGAACTTTTAATGTCTAATGTTGAGGTTAATGACAAAGCAAATAATAGTAACTGTCTCGGACAAGACAGATCTTACAATGTATAACAATGAGATAACAAGACTCTAGACAATAAAAGAAATTAAAAGAACTAGGCGGAACTTATAATCTCTTACTGGAATGAACCTTAAAGGAATGATCCCAAATTAGACGGAACCAAATTGAAATTAGATAATTGTACATTTGATCTTGTATATTCGCTCGATAGAAACAATTGTGATGTGCTAAGCCACCATTGGGAATAATGAGCAACAATTCCAGCCTCAAAACTCCAAATCGTTTAATACCCCCATGAAATCTGGTGCAATGCCTCTGGAATTGGCGATGTGATTGGATGCTTATAGCCCAAGAGCTGTTTGTATGTTTTGGGTAGGTATTTTAGGGCCCGTAAAAATTTCCTTACTATCTATTTAAGACAAAATTTAAAAAATTACGGATTTGTCATTTACCAATGTCTATTTCCACTTTTTTGCGACTTTATTTTAAATAGATACTACCATACCATACCATTACCATTAATATTTCTTGGAAAAAACAAATACTAAAAAACAGATATTTTTACTAATATACTAAAACGTCGCTAGAATTTTAAAAATATTTTTTATAAAACAATATCGAATTTTAATTCAAAGATTTTTTATTAACATTTTGAAAGAAAAAGTACTTCGATTGTAATTAAACAATAACTCTTCAGTCATTTTCCAAGATGTCACCGGTACCTCAATATTTAGCTGAAATTGTTTACCGGCTCTCTTACTATCACATCCACTGAGAACACGCCATTTGTGAGCTTTATACGATTTAGGGCCGCTTATAAGTTTTACTGGTTACTCTTTACGGATCGTATGTGTTCATCCGATTTATCCAAATAATTGACATCGGTTGTAATGGATTAAGAAAACCGTACTATTAAGGTTAAATATAACCCGTTGGTTTACTATAAGAGGCGGTTCCGTAATTTGTAGTTGTCCTAATTAAACTATATGTAGAGTGTAATACATTTCATAACTATATACTGCATCAAAGAGTGTTTATCAATCTAGTAATATTATTAATACTGAAATTGCCCAAAATAGTGTGCTATTGATTGATGATTCACAGTATAGTGTAGAAAGGATTTTTTTTTCATCATCAGCTAATAGATCCACTACTAGACATATGCCTCTCCAAGAAAGGAGGTTTTTTGCCCCTTATTGCCGCGCTAGGCAAGCCTGTTGGCAATCGCAGAGCGCAGCACTGTTTCAGATGGATATACTGCCATCTGTCTTTTCTGGTACCTTAGTCGCTTCCTGGTGCAGTGGCAGGTACTATTCTACTCCGACTGTACCTCATGGCAAACTTATTTTCTTTAGAACAAATTAATTATATAAACATTTTCATATTAAAGTTTATTACAATATTCTCGTATTTTTTCTTATTTATATAGCGTACAAATATTAACATAAAAATAGTTTAATCGTAAGACTCACAGGAGGTAGACCTCAAACAAAGGTTTTCTGTGTTAGTATCTCACTCTCATTTATTACTACCGCCAAATAGCTGTGTTGTGTGAATGCGCTAGTGATATCACTGTGATATTGCAAGTGTCCATATACTGCAGCGACGGTAGACCGTATGCTTATTCGTCAACCTGGAAAAAAAGACTCAACAGTCTTGTACTTATAAAATAAAAATTATTATTATTATTATTAATTATTATTACTTATAAAATATCATAATTTTTAAATACTCCATAGCGCTATTAAAATATATCTGTCAAGTAATCTATGCATATTTTTATAAAAGATTAAACCTTCCAAATATTTTTTAATTCAGAATTTTTATGCTTTACACATATAGCTTAACGGTTTTATAGATATTTTTAGGCTTACTTTTTTACTAACTAGGTAACTAGACTTACTAGGTAACTAGACTTACTAGGTAACTAACTTTTTTACTAGGTAACTAGATCTAGTTAGCATATTTCAGAATCGTGTTAAGGAACTACATATTTTACCAAATATCAATATTCTAGTATATCCAAACACTCAGTCCATCGGAAAGTCATCTCGCTAAAATATCGCCCCAGAAAGTGCATGAGCATTTTACAAACGGATAAACTTTTGATGTTTTTCAGGATAAACTTTTTCCCTGAAATATAGATATGATGTAACATTTTTTCTAGAACTGAATTTCTTGAAGTGACCTTCTATCCTACGAGTATATGATTGTAGATGACATATAACATAAAACAATGGCGAATTTTTATATACACCTGTTAACGTAAACACGTTTCAAAAATATTATCAAATGGTATATCAGACTTTTGAACTAATAAAAAAAATTTATTAATTACCACCATTTACAATTTGAAGCTTTGTAAATAAATAGTCTGAAATGTTAATTGTGGGAGACTTGGAGACAGCCTATCTAGGTTCGCAGACCTGTATTACAGGTCACTAGGCTCCCCCACGTCCCAAACTTTTAACTATAACGTATTTATTCAAATGTAGGACAACAACAATATGATTTAAACGTAACAATAAAACCCGAAATAAAAAGAAAAGATTACAAAAAAGCAATAAAAAAAAAACAATTCATTGGATTGTATGTACATTCATGCGTGTGTATTTGCGTATTTGTTTGTATTGTAGTGTAATTCTAATGTTTTCCTTCTTATTTGATTATCGATTAATCCTTAAGCTATCGATGTATATAATTCAATTACAAATGTTGATAATATCTTTGTCTACTTAATATCTTAAATTTATCTTGAGAGCGGTAGCCGCAAGGTAGCTGAAACGTCGAACAAAAAAATAATTAGAATAAATAATACGCGATTCAAAACAGTGAACGAAATAAGTATTATACCAAACTGCCTCTGGTACCGGGTGATTAAAATAATATCTTTTATACCTTTCTACCAGGTGTTGTAAGAAAAGACCAGAGGTACTTAAGCCTATAGAAGGTTTATATCTATCGCAAATAGCCTAGCTCGAATGCCATCCTCGTTGTGTAGCTATGCTTAGCTCAGCACGGCAACTATTTAAAAAATACCCTGATGAATGAATAAATAATAAATAAACTATACGATGACCTAAGGCCGAGATAACAATATTTGCTTTGGGTGGGACTCGAACCCACGATTTTTGGCGCACAAGATAGTATCACCATTACCTGCGCCATCGGGTTCATCGAGTACATCCAATAGCAAAGTCGTTGGAAGCTTAAGTATAGAAATGGAAACCGTTAAAAAAGAGGTTTGATTATGAGCAGTGAACGCGTTATATAACAAAATTTTACACCAAAGATTTTAGTGCTAGTCCTATTGGCGTGAAATCAACGATATGACATTGACTTACCGTGTAATAAAATACCGTCTGCCTTGTATTTATTCTATTTATAGCCTTAGCTCGCTACAGAGAAAAGTAAGTACAGTAGAGACAGTGTAAGTGGGCGTGACTTATGCTTCAATTGTTATTGAGTGATGTGAACGTTCGTTATTTTGTATTAATAACACATTTTGTAGTACACTTTTATTGTAAAGACAGAGTAATATAGTATTACTAGAGCGATTTATTTTAGATAATCTTTGAATGTGGTCGACATTCAAACTGCCTAATGTTATGAGGCATTTTGAGATACTTACTACACATAATAAATAAAAATATAATAAGAAATTCACACAACATCACATACATTGATTTGACACTGTGATAAATCGCTTAAAACTATTATGTTACATACAACCAACAACAGAGGATTTCGCCCATAATAACTTTTGAATTCTGGAGTATTCCGGAGACGTCAATACCGGCGCCATTACAAAAGAGTAAGCGAGGTCGCTTAATATTGAGCCTCACTATGGCTTGGCACTTTATACTCACTTTGCGAGGGTAATATGTGGCTGTCCTTGTCGGCTTGTGCTATTGGAATGGACAGCGATCACTTAAGAGACGCCTTTAACGCACAATGCTTGACTTACTGAGGTTATGTAAATAAGAGGATTGAGTGAGCCTGGCCGCATAGATGAAAGTGTGCACTCCTGGGACAGAGACTGCACGCGCTTGTTCGTGTAAATAAAGCTCTACGACAAGATTTTGAGGAGTGCTTCAATCAAAAACACTCAATATTCTTACTAAGATGAAGATTGTGTGACAAAGTAGTCGAAGGATTGTAAAAGAAACTTGGACGGGTCGCCCATAACGTTATGCGGTCTTAGAAACGACTACTTTCCGTATTGTATACTTTGTGGCTTTTGTGATCGATGGAGAAACACTGAAATTGAAATATAAAGAAAAAATATTCAAAGCATCCCCGGAGGTGTCGCAGGTGACGAATGTCTCAAATCGATTTAACCGATCGAAAAATTGCCCGCGGCGCCGTCGACGTGAAAAACTTATGAGTTCATTCCCTAGATATTGGCTGCTATCTACATACGTAACGCGCGTACGGTAGTTTGCGAACGTATTTCTGCGAGCTCTTGTGTCGTTTAGTTGCTTTATAGGTTTGGGATTGGCAGAAATAGCGGGGGTTGACAAAATTCGTATTATTTAGTAGACAAAATCTGTTCATATTCCAATAAAAAAATATACGTTTGACAAGTAATATAGTGGTATGCGGTTGCTATTATAAACTGTTATTGGATAAAAAGTGCACAGTATTAGAAATATACTTTTACTTACATAAACGAACAGACCAAGGATCAGTCAGATTTGGCAGATGTCTATGTGAAAAATATTATTATGGTTTCATAAATATGAACTATAAATATATAGTATATTTTATATATATCACTTTTAACAAAGTGATTTATATAAAATGTACCTTAAGTTTAGATTAAAACCATTGTACTAATTTAAAAATATGTTAATTTTCCTGTTCTCATTCTATCTAGCAATAATATATAGAACCGGCAGAGCAAAAAAGTACCTGTCTTTGTACCAAGTGGCCCTACGTTAGCTATCCAGGCTCGCCCAGCGCAACAATTATGGGCAAATTTCCCCTTTACTTAAGAAGGGCTATGTCCAATTGTGGACGTGCAACGGTCGATCTGATGATAAGCGGCCTATAATTATCTAACTAGTTTGCAACAAGCTAAATAAAAATCAAATTTGAAGAAACAGTAATAAATTGTTCGAAGGATTTCATATGAGAAATATATTAAAAAAAACCTTCAAACTAAAGCACTGTAAGCATAGAGGTCCGTCCCGAACGATCTATCATTGTTCGAGCAGGCATGAAACTTTCACATTTCTTTGGATAAATTCCTTGGAGAGATATCGTTCATTAAAGTACCGACGAAATATTTTTCCTTATTGACTTATCTTTTCGAAGCGTACTTATTCAATGAGAAATATACGAAATTGTTGTATAGTGCTGATAAAAATAGACACATTACTGATGTTTCATCATTGATGTCATTTCAAGGCATCAAAAAGATCAAACAGCTATTCTAGAGAATATAGAAAGAGAAACATAGTTGACAGCTGCGCAGTTCAAAACATTTATGTGATAAATATCTGTGGTTCACGTTGTCTAATATAGTTCTTAAAGCTTAGATTTTTGCTCAGACTCCTAGTTTAGGTTAACATATATACTAGGAGATCGATGTTTCCTTATTCAGGTGTCATACTAATACATAAACGATTATTTATTCAAAGCTTAAAAATATAGTATTGGATTTTGTTAGTGGTTTGAGTAAAGTACCAGAACCAACAGATGGTGGTATATCCATCCAAATCAGTGTAGCTCAAATGTACAGGGTGGGGATTAGCAGTAGTATCCCCACCGTGAAATCTGTGTTCAACGATTGCCAACACGCTTGCCTAGCGCGGGCATTGTGGGCAAGATTAACCCTTTCTTGGAAATGCCTATGTCCAGCAGTGGTTTTCTAACGGCTAATATGATGATGTTTTTGTTTGAGAGTGAAACATATGTTTACATATAAAAAATCCTCTAAGCAACTTATCTTAGACTAAAGAATAAAACATGATGAATTATGTTGTAAACACTGATAGCGACGTTACGCAAAAAAATAATAACATTATTAAATATAACCACACTTATAGAGCAAACATATACATACTTTTTATTTGCTTTGCTATTTTTTAGACTATGTCTTTCTTTAACAAATTACTTAATTAACAATAAATTACAATAATTGAGTATAATAAAAATATTATATTTAAGACTTGTAAGTAAATCTATTTCTCAATGATTCGGCTACCTTACACCCAAAACTGCTTTTTAAACCTCCTTTTAGCATATATATATGTATCTCGCATTTGTCCCATCAGGATCTGTGCGGAGACTATGATTCTCCTCCGCCTCCTTTACTCGCATTAGTCCTTCTGTACATGCTTGCTCATTCTTGGTACTTATGACCTGGCCTTATGATCTACATTCGCATAGGTCGTCCTATACCAACGTTTTCATTCACTTCTACTCTATATATTTGTAAGCCAACCTACTTTCATTTTTCCATCTTAATGTCCAAACTATCTGAGCATTCCTTTCATGTTTTCACTATCCATCCATTCCATGTTTTCACAACATGATCTTTTACATCCACATCGAGCTCCAATGACACAAGTGAATGATTTTATAAAAATACATTTCCCCCCAAAAAGTCTACTTCTAAAGTATTAGGGAGTGGTCATTCGTCGTACTGAGCGTCAACGTCTAGGGTACCGAACCCTGAAGAGGGTTTATAACGGTCATTATTCATTCTACTAGTCAACAAATGGACTCTAGGATACGGCGTACGTATTTTTATTATATAAATGGCAATGTTTCCATTTACCTACTTTATATTCCTTGGCCAAGTTGCCGGCTAGGATTTTATTGAAAACGTTGTTGAATTGAAATTTTATTTGATTTGAAAACGTTTCAAGTTTATACCGCTTGGCTAGAGAGTCGTAGCTTTGAACTGAACTCAAAGTTTCATGCACAGTTCTGAGTTCAATTTAATTTACATTGATAACAGTGCTATCTGATCAATAATACCGGTAATAATATGATCAAGCATAGCTTAGATTTAGCTTAATTAGAGGTTATAAGTACAACTCGATGGGCCCGATGGCGCGGATATTGGATCCTATATGCGCCAGGGCAAACATTTATAAAATGATATTTGTTTTGGTGTTGTATCTAGGTGTTAACGAAATATGTGTATTTAAATTTTATTTGTGATTTCTCTGTTATCTGATGTCTGTTACACAAATGATTTAAGCGACATACCTCGAAATCAGGTCAATTTATGAGATGTTGTGTGAATATTACTTATTTATTTTTTAATTAAATTAAAAAGGTTGCTACAAAATTGCACAGCAAATAATATAGAATATGTCAAAAGAATTTGCACATTCACCAACGTATTGCCAACACGGACATAACTTGTCACGTGTTCCTAGCACGCTCCAAAAATAGGTTATTTTATACTCATAAAAACAAAAATCATTTTCCTGCAAAAATATTTTTGCATTTTATTCAGATAAAATAGAATGTATGGCGCAATTTTTAAAAATAAAAAACTTATAATAATCGGGAGAATATTGTAACCCCGGGATCGCATATCTTTTTCCACTCGTTTTTATTGTGAGGATTTATTAAAATCTATTCGGTATTTTGGCGCGAATGAATAAAATTGGAATGAGTCAGGAGATAGTAAAATATAAATGATGTTACATCTGAAGTTAGTTTTTTTTAATATTATTTTAATATTGTCAGATAACACAAGTGCACACAATATCACTATACGATTTATTTAGAGATTTTTGATACGATATTATTCTTCAACAGGTGGTTAACAATGTCCTCGCTGATTGTGGAATACTAACATTTAAGTTTGTGTTTCTGGTTGGTGTTCCAAAAGAACAAATTGTAGCCAAAAATAAATTAATTCGCTCTCGAAATAAAAGAAGAATGAAATCCATATTCCATAAAATAAATTTTAGCTCGGCTTTTATTTGAACAGTTTCTTTTTTTTATCACTTAACGACATTTCTGCGGCATGGTCTGCCGTTATCGTTGTAGAAGATTGTAATAAAAAGGTTCGAATGCACTTGACTGTACTCATCCTACCGGTAAGCGTTATAAGAGCAAGGACTACATGCGTGTATTTCGTGTTCTATAATTAGCAATTGCACACAAAAAAGTCCGATCATATGATCCGTGTATATGATTCTGATGTTATATTACTCAAGTTAAAGTTATATTTATGAATGTAGGGGGAGTATTATTCTTATTCATAACCGTTTTATATGACAACTTATTACCATCGACTAAGCCCAGGACTAATATGAGATAACTTAACCATTTACTAAAGAAAATAGATTCTTCTTCTTGGTTAGGAATATCCAGTAGCTGAAATCCTACGCTTTGTTTCGGCGTTTTATTAAAAAAATGACCCGAAGCCTACCTCGTTTCTCGAAACCGACACAGCAGAATGTAAAATTATTGCCGTTCAAAATTGGAGTCGCGGTTGAGGAGACAGATGGGGTCAGGCCGACTGAAGGGTTACGGATAAACCCAAAAAGTCAACCGATTTTCCTTAGTCGAGTGGAATTAAAATGTTAATAAGATTGTGGAATAAAAATTCAGTTTAGAGTATGGCTGCATTTATATAACCTAATAGGGTTTGATTGGTTAGCGATGATTTATTGAAGTAAGTACGCGTGAAGGTTGTTTTTAAAAAAGCTTTATTCTTTATTATTTTAGTTTATACATATATAGATGAGGTGAAAAAAATTGAAGAGTTTTACTTACGCCATATATTGGCAGAGTATCTCTACCTCTAGTAGTACCTCTCTCCGAGCTATTAGTAAGAGGCAACTAAGGTATTGTAACCGACAGATGGTGGTATATCCGCCCGAAGCAGCACATCACAGCACAAGTATAATTTAAGTCCATCCCTTTGATCTTACATTTAGTAAGATCAAGGGTATGGACTTAAATAACTCGTGCAGCATTCTCGTCTCAATGTACCAATTGTGAGCAAAATCTACCTTCTCTCGGTAGATAAGTCCAGCGGTGGATGTACACTATTTCTTATGGTGATGATGATCATCTACACTTCAAGGACCACCAAATATTGATTTATAAAACTAATAGACCAGTATCATCTGTTTCTATGTATGTATATTCGTTAGCGCACAAGTTGTATCCAAATCCGGTCTTCGTTTATGGCGTTATTGAGTCAGACTTGGCACAAAAATTTTTGATGAATTATTATCTGGAATGACTACATGCGATTACAGTGAGAGAGATTTGCATAGTGGACAATGACATTAGTTTTTCTTTATCCCGTTATTTTAAAATGTTTGGATTGTTTGGTATAGATTTATGATTTAACTAGCAGTGGCCTACGGTTACACTCGCGTAAGTAAATAAATTGTAGAACTTTTATTTTAACTTTGCGCCCACTTTTATACGTGTCTCTTGACTTTCAATAAAGAACTATTATGCTGATTTTGCTACCCTAAGGTGGGTAAGCATCCACCTTAGGGTATGAATTTAAGAAAATTCTTTTGTTGGTACTCACATAGCAATCAGTTTCTGCTTATATATATATATAAGCAGAAGCTGATTGCTATATATATAATTGCTTATATATATAATTTATGTGCTATATTTATTCTTATATAAATAGCTGCTTATATATATATATATATAATTTATGACTTGCAGCTATAATAAAGAGAATTACAAATATAATGCTTAGATGCATATATTAAATCCTTGACCGTCGAGTTGGAAAAATCAGACAATACAAACATAGAGACATGGTCATGAGACATTCCCCAAAAAATAAATATAAATTAAAGTAAACATTAATACAGCTATAAATAAATAAATATAAATTTACACAACCACTCATACATTGACCTGACTTAGAGATAAATCGTTTGAAACATTTTTTGTAGAGGAATCGCAAATAATTATATTTAAATTATTATATTATTATTTTTAACACCCAGACACAGAACAGACACAAAAATGTTTCTCATGTTCACCTTAACAAGATAGGGACTGTGACATGTACGAGCTTGTAAAGAACTATTATATAAACTTTTTTTTTTATTAGACCAGTTCAGTTAACAAATTTGTAGTCCGTGTGCTAGTAAACGCTACTGCAGTCACATAATATCACAAGGGTATCACTAGCGCGTTACCGACCTTGTGACTTAAAGATATTACGTCGTATCACACAGTAATTTGACTGCCTCTCTCACCCTCCAAACCGGAACATAGCTATTTGGCAGTAGAAATAGGTGAGAGTGAGGTACCATGCAGACGACTTCACTTTATGAGGTCTACCTTGAGTAACGATCGTCTGCATTGGTAACTCGATGTATTAAAGTATGTGCTTGTATTGAGCTATTATTATCATCAAAGCAGCTTCGTAAAAACCACTGTCAGACGTAGGCCTCCCCTAGCAAAAAGGTAATTTTGTCCATAATTGCCGCGTTGTGTAGGCGTGGTAGCAATTGCAGTGCGTAGTTTCGCAGCAGAAACAAATTGGATGGATATACCGCCTTTTGGTGGTTCCGCTACCTGGGTCGCCTTTTAGGACACCTGGTACAAAGATACCATGTTTTGTTTAGCTATATTAATTGTTATATTAATCTGGATTGGGATAATTATTTTGAATCTATGAACACTACGTCAACAAACAGGTTACCATAATAAGCAAGCTGATGCAACAAAAATAAAATGAAATGTTCCCAACATGCAAATATCTAGCGCCAAAAACGAGTGAACGTAACCTTGCCTCAAGGTGATTGTTTCACTTGGTTCTCTCGCTCACCCTAATACAACTTAAGCTTTACGGAAAAGAGAGAGAACACCCTCCAAATGTGATTTGAGGCCTAGTGTGTAAACTTTTTACTCTGGAGGTTCGACGGACAAAGGAGTTCGCTAACAAATGGCCTTTAAGGTGACCATTCACATTTTTTGAGAAAATATGATCAATTATTCATTAGCATAACAAAAGTTGAGGCTCAAAGGCAAGAGACGAGTTCCGAACAAAAGGCAAAACGGAGGCGAGTTTTAGTTGAAAAATACGGTTTCTCATAAACAGACGTGTGGTGAACTAAGAGATTCTTTCGTTTTGTTATAAATTGAGTTGTATTGATAGTATTGCGCAAGTGTGATACTTTCAACTTAGAGAGTTCATAAGTTTTGAGAAATGAGAGGAGCTGATTGCTTTATTTTATTTAGTTATGTAAATTATATGTATAATAAAAAAAATATACACTGATGATTTGTTTGAGCCATTTAACTGACTTGGACAAATTTATAGTTTTTTTTATACTTTAAGAAATCTTACGTTAATAGTACTTTGCAAAATATCAATGAATTAAGCAAAATCGCCAAGCAAAAAATTATAAATAAAACTAACTTTAATGCAGACATAGATAGCATCGTAGAAGAAAGTCAATAATTTCATTATCCACATGCAATGGATATAAACGTAATGGGTCTAAAGTTCAGTCCTTGCCCATCAGATAATTTCAGTGCATTGTTCAATAAGGTCTTATATCCCATGAAAACGATGCTCACATTAGAAAAATAGGTCAGAGAAAGTGGAGGCATCGATCTTGTGGTTGCAAGGCTGCTGGACAGGAAATTAGCCCTTAGAGCCGTGAGGACATTCTCACAATGAAGTTCCGGAGAGCGGTGTGTGTGACAAGTGACGGCGATACACATATATAGAATAATAATTTTATTGTCAGTATATTGTAAATGAGTTTCAAATGAGTATAATGATAACTGTTGTTCAAATTCATACTGAAACTCAAAAAGTTAAACCAAAAATAGTTGTTTGCAGAAATTAATGATTAATTAATGTAATACTAAGAAATAAAAACGAACTTAAACTACAATTATTATATTAACAAACCGCTTCACAAAACTATTGGGTGTATGTGGTTACTTTAAATAAAACCAAACTGAGAAAGAAATTTTTATGCGCTATTTTTTTTTATACTATATTTTAGTTCGATTATGAAACTGAAGAATTTTACTACGGCAATACTTTAACGCATATTAAGATTAGTGTGAGGGATTTTTAAATACTAATTTTTTAAAAGTTGTAGCTTTGATTTGCCACTTGCTTCTCCTTTTTTTTCTTTTACAACGAAAAAAAATTAAAGGTCATGATTATTTTACTATAGCTTTATCTGTATATCATTTATAATTATATAAATAAAATCTAGATAAGCAGGACAACTTCTGTCGGATTAGCAAGTACTAAATAAAGTACTTTTTCACCAACTTTAAAATGTTTTTGTTCTATTACTATAGTTCATAGAGACCAACATTGATCCACTATTCTGACAGATGTACCAATAATAATATTTAATAAATAAATTTACACCACATCTAATACGTTGACCTGACTCTGAGTTTAGCAGCTTAAAGATGAATTTAGTCATTCTAGTATTTTATTGTGGCTGAGATAGAAATATAATGTACATGAAATATGATGTACATGTAAGAATGTATGAAGAAGGAGCTTGCTAAGAAGTAGACTTTTTTAAAAACGAATTAATCATTTTTTATCAATTTTACCTTATAAGTAACAGATATCTAACAATAGAAAAATTACATATATATTATAATACACATAAATGATGCACATACACAGAAAAAATACAAATGATAAATATATCAGATAAGTATTTGTCTTGGATGGAGATCGAACGCTGCACGCATAAGATAGATCGGGCTAAGGATGGAGTTCTGAAAACGCGTTTTGCTTATACATAACACCTCTTGCCTTGTTATTTAGCGGTAATAATGCTTCTAACAAGATACTTTATTATGGTCATAACACTCCTGATGATACTTTATGGTAAATTAAAGAAAACTAAAACCAGATTATTACTGAATGTAGTATGATGTTAATTTCTATTTAAGAGATATAACTTAATATAGTTTTTTATGATAGCGTATGGCGAACAATATATTTAAACATCATACGTCTAAATATTTGGTGATATTTAGATGGTTTATTCCTATAAAATATGTCCGTGCAGGTAAATCCGTGGAAATAAAAAAAGTAAACTCTTGAAACATTCGGTTTTGTTTTGATCACAATTTTAACAGAAAAACATATGGTTTCTTTATTTTAACCTCTCACGAATATGAACTTTAGTTCAGACAAAATGTTATAGTATAATAATCTATATTGTCTTTAAACTTATCCATCTTCTTTTGAAAAAGTGTATCAAACTGCTTTTCAGCTAGATTAATTACCAAATAACTGACATTGCGGAATAAATTTTCATGTGCAATTTTGGTAGCTAAGGATAAACGGTTCCAAGACAACGGGCAAAAATCCGCAGGAGCTTTATGAATATTAAGACAAATTGCACTCATATCATTTAAATACTACAAAAAATTTGAATTGATTTATATACAAACCACTTTGAACAGTAATTGAAGTGATCCTATTTTGTGTGCCAAAGAACCTACGAGGTTCTATCCCTACCCAGGACAAATATTTATATTATGAATATTTATACCTAATACCTCTGTTGTCTCATATCTATACCACAAGTAGTTTAAGCTACATATCTCAGAGTTAGGTCGAACCAAGAAACGCTCTATGAATTTATTTATTTAACACAATATCATCATCATATGAGTCCGATCTAGTAGTTAAATACGGTAAATATTTTATCAAAGCCTAAGATCAAAAGTGAACTTGTTAGCGCTCGGATGTCTTTTATGAAATTTCTTCAAAGTTAAAATATCGTAGAAGCTCCTCTAAGCATTGCCTTCGTTTGCTCTCGCAATTTAACTAATGCAGACTAAGAGCCTTAGTTTTTAATAAACATCCAAACAAGGCTTTTGATTAGCAAAATGGAGTGCTTCATAAAATGTATTACCAAGAATAAGTGTATAAAAACTTTGAAGTATCTTACAAGCTTTATTATATTTATTAGATACACTGATTATACAAATTAGTTTGATACTGGCTTTTTGTAAGTAAAAGGTTAATAGAAGGTAGAAACAGAAAATAATAAAATTAATATATATTTCGTTAGAATTAGACGTTTAGAATTTAGTCATTCTAGTGTTTCAATGTGGCTGAGATAAAAATATAATCTACACGAAGAAATGGGGTTATTGTAATAGTAATTGTGTAATATGTTGGATTACTTTATATACGAATTAATCCATTTTTTGTGAGTTGTATGCACATGCAATGTATTAATTATTCTGGGGCTTCGAAACCAAATAACCATTTCCATTTCATTCCTTATCTTATCAGAAATAATTACTTTCACTTCTCATACAGCCCTATCCTCTTTTTATATTATAAATGCGTGTCTGTCAGTCTGTCTGTTACGCTTTCCCGCTTAAACCTTCCAATTGGTTTTGATGAAATTTGGCATAGACAATCTTTAGATCTTAAGAAAGGACATTTTTAATTCTAAATAAGCGTTGTAAAGGGTCGAAAGGGGGATGAAATGTTATATGGAAGTATCGCTATTTTTAAAACTAGAAACTTGAAATTTATTTTTTAGGCCATTGATTCAATATAAATAAACATGACATTCAATGTTTATATAAGTTGAGGCAAAGAGGTATGGTACCACAACTAGTTAGTTTATAAAATATTATGTACATTGATTATATAATGTTACATAATTACTTATCATATGAAACTAAAGTACCTTATGCTATTTATCATAAATTAGAGAACGCAATCACTCAGAAGCAATTATGGTTCCAGCTTTTGTGTAATAAATAAAAAAAATCTTACTAGATAAATCTTACTATCTCATACGTTTAATTGAGTACAAAATAAGTTGCTTATATCACTTGTATTAGGAATTTCAGAAAGTGGAGTAATTGAAAATATTATTCTAGAAATAACACCCAGACACTGAACAAATAAAATTGTTATCTCATAAATATTGGCTTTGGGCGAGGTTCGAATCCACGACCTTTGGCGCACAATATAGGATCACTACCAGATACGCCATTGGCCTCGTTAAATGTTAAAAAATGAATACATAAAAAAAATGTCATGATTGTAATAATGTTAAAGTTTTATTATATGTTTTCGTCTTTACTTTTATCCTCGCTCAACGAAAAAACACTAACAAGCCTATAACGGTTCATAGTTGCAAAAAGGTGAATAACAGACTTTTCCAATTTCAAAGTACAATGGTATTCTTTGCTAACCTGACCTGCTAACCTCTATTTGGTGACAAGACATTTCTACAAATATTACTTGATTATACAAATTATACGTGATTTTAATAAATAGACTCGCTTAAGTAAAGAACAGTTGACTTTGAGTAATCATCGCAAATGTATGAATACGTATAGTTTTTATCAACTAATTGGCTTTTTAAACCCATATACATAAATACAAATAAAATTTTGTTTCATTATGCAGTTATGGGAACGTTTATGTTATTGTTAAATGGAGAAAGAGTGTATAACGAGCTTAGAAAAGCGAAAATATATAAATAAATCACATAGCAACTCGGGTCAGTTATGGTAAAAAACTATAATTTAAAAAAATACGTTATAATAGCCTTGAGGCTTTGATTGTAGTATAAAAAAGGATTAGATATAATAAATAATTGGGTTCAATAATTCCAGTTATAAGAAACGAGGATTTCTAGTCAATAAAATAACATATATAATTAAACTAATTATAAACTGTAAATACAATTTGCTTCCTTACAATTACAAATCTACAGTCTGTAATCGTGATTGGTGACTCCAATTTCCTGCGTTGATGACCGCCATTATAGCTGATGAGAGGACGATGTGACGTAATACCTCTCGTTACACGCGCCTCTAATATTGGGGGAGTGCATTTAGGAATTGCCTGAAATATACAGTTTATCCACATATTATTTCATGTATAGTGCACATTAAGGATTTGCCAAGCTGTGTCGCTGAATATATAAAAATGACTGTTTATTAAATATATTTAGTAATAGCTGTCTCTACATACTATGTCTTAGTAATATAATAAGTAAAAATAAGAATCGACAATGTAGATCTAAAGAATATCTGTCAAAGGGTTGGCATGGCGGTTATGTCAAAAGCTATAAGGTAACATTAAACATATCAATATGGTTGTTAAGTAATTTAATATTTTCTAACTTTTTTTCATACTTTTCTATCTTAAAAAACCTTATTCTGTCAGAAACCAATGCAATTAAAATGAATTAGCGAAATTGATCAAGCTGTTTAGTTGTGATACCTTAACCAAGACAAGTAGAGATTGACTTAAATTATTATTAGCACAAAAAGTCGAAAGTCGAAGGTTCTGAAATAAAGATCTACGCGTGCTAGACGCAGGCCGCATCCGAACGGTCTTATTGATAAATCAATTGGGGAGACCTATACCAGGCATTAGAGGTCTGACAGCTGATGAGATAATGATGATATCGGATATTCAGAAACATTTACCGAAGCTTTACTATTATATATATATATATATATATATACATATATTATAGCTCCCTTTGTTTCAATCCAAGCTATCTTAGTAACTAACTAAATTAAACAATACCTATTGGAAGATACAATGCGGTATGCATTGCTGTATATTGTCATGAAGGTATATGTTAGTAATAAGAAATTAGAGCTAGCGAAGCGTGAATGGTGTAGCTGCATTAGTGGGAACGTTTAGTGTATTAGCTTTGCCTTTGCTCACAGCATTAGATGCTAAACAGAATTCTAGTTTAGTTGTGTAATGGTATAATTGTAGTTAATAATATTCAACGACTGCCACTATATATAGCCTCAGACTTATACTGTAGAAATATAATTTAAATAACAAGAACTAAAATTAAGTGGTAAAAAATAATAGGTCACGAGTAACGTAATAATAACTTGAGCTCTGTTGAAAGAAGATAGCACTCGTTTTTGAAAAATTCTACCTTTACCAAACGTTCCATTACATAACTTTGTACTCACACTTTTATGCTACCTACATCTTCTAGTTCTATATACCATACTTAATTTCACTGATAATATCATCGCTGTTCCATATACAAATTCTTCAGATATAATTTCATGTATCTTCTGCTGGACCCCACACTTATTACCATTTGTTATTTTTGAAAAAAAAACAGTCTTATTAAATAATCAGTGTTGACTGCTTTCTACAGATTCATAGTACAAATAACTGTACTACTTGCACTCTTCACAATTAATACTTTCAGCGGAGCAACGTCTCTAAATTTTTTTCAGTAAATATACAGTGACGAAGAGCAAAAGTTTATATATGAAAAAAAAAACAATTCTTAAGTCTTTAAAACTACTGATAATATAAGGCATTATTGACGTTAAATTGACGCTCATTTGACATATTTGAAACTAACTTTTTGTGTTAGTATAGAATGAATATAAGCATTAGATTAATGTGTATGGGGTGAGATCGTGTCATTACCTGAATTATTATATTAAAATAATACCTGAATTATAATATTACCTGAATGTATGTATCTGGCCGCTCCACTGAACATGTTAAATATATTGTGTAAGATTATACGCAGATTTATCTTCGTATTATTGGTAAAAACACTACAAGTTAAAAATTTGTAAAGTATATAATATGACATAATTAAATTAAAAATAAGAACATATCAAAAACTGCTGCAATACAATTCTCCTAGTGCACGACACTTGAAACTCGACCTTCAAGTTCTTGTGGACTTCCCCAGCGCGGTATCTCTAAAAACTTCTTTTTAAACTTTTCTTTGAGTTACAAACAGTTGCTTTCCTATTAGACGTTGGACCAGTCTGCTTAAATTATTTTCTGCAACCATATTCTCTTTATGTAATAACCTCTCAAATTGAATACTTTGATATTAGTCTAGATGCATTGGTTAATGCTCATTTATGTCATGTATATATGTCAAGCAAAAGAAGAATATGATAATTAATTCCCTATTTAACCCTGATAGTTATAAAAACCACGAAGCATTGAATGCAACCGTCTTCGAGCAGCGCATTAATTTTGGTTGCTTTTACCACTTTCTTTAACATTATTGAGACAGCTAAACAGCAATTGATGAAGCTTTGACAATTAAGAATATGAAAAATTTTGATACAATTTGACTAAAAGTTTTGAAAAACGATATTATCTTTTGAAACTTTGCACCAAAAATGTAGGATAAAAAGTGGTTTTCTGTAAAATCGAGCATCAAACGAAAATTTGAATTGAGAACAGCCAGTAACATGTACAAAATATTAAAATAATTTTGGGACCGTATTTTTTTTAAAGAAGTTATTTTTTTACGCCCGTTTTTTTGCAAATGAGTGTATTTATCATTTAAATGTTTGCTCTGAGTGGAGATCGAACTCACAAACCTTAGTGTAGAAAATACGGACACTAGCCAATGCAATACACACATTAGAAAAAAATCTTCTTTTTTGCACTTTAGTTCTACTAGAGATCTTCTCATTACTCTGTAATAATATCATATAAATATTTGATTTCCTTATTAATATAACTATTTTGGTACGGATTGAAATAAACACGAATATTAACAACACTTAAATTGCATGTAATTTTGCGAAAGCTTTTACATTTCATGCCAATGACAATTAAGGCTATAATATAATCGTCTTAAACGAACTCGGCAGTGAGTAAACTGAAAACAGTGTTTATCAGTATGCGAGAGCGTTCGCGGCACTTGTAATGCGCTCTTTCTTGTTCAAGTCTCACGTACTCAGCGAGAACGGAAACTTGGAATGGAACGGAACGGCTCGAATGGAAATCACCACCTGTTTTGGAGGCGAGAATGATAAATTATCCATGCTTTTAATTCGTACTACTTGTGCGAGATATATTTAGTTCTAATAAATCTTCATATTCTGTTTTAAATGCAATGCTTGCTGCACAACTATTTAGAAGATTTTGTATAGGAAACCCTATATTAACAATCTTGCTAACATAATTGCAACCGTACAATTATTTTTAAATTAAAAACATTAAATAAATATAATGTGACGTCTATGGGGAAGCGTGTTTGGAGACTAATTATAATATATAGATACATATGTTTACTGCTGATCATTTTTATTACAAAATCATTTCATTATGAAACATTTGCGAACAAATTTATGAACCACGTGTAGCGGTAAGCGGTCACGGTTGGCATGAAGACCAATTTATCAAGTGCATCTTATTGATTAAACTTGGACATATGAGTATGAACAGTAAATTTAATATTGATTGCTATTTGAAGCTATTTGTAGCCATACATAACCATGTGAAATATACATAATTAAAACTAATCAAGATAAAAAAATAGCACAGGGATTATTTACTATGTAGAAAAAAATTAAGACTTCAATTTTTGTTAGTTACGATTGAACTCAGAAAGTAATCCACGTTTGAATATAAATTTTGTACAATTAAAATGCTACATATTTACTGAGTAATATAAACGATTTTATATTTAAATGAAAATAGATATTTGTACTTTAGAATAGGGCAATTGAGAATGAATAAATTTAAAACAACTGGATCAACTTATTTTTTTTTACACTTAAAGAAATCTACATTAGCAGAAGAAATATAATTTAATCCTTCATACTTTCAACTATATCTGATTTATTTGCATTCCCGTAGTGTTAGGGAATACATAATTAATAAAAATGTTTCGTTTTCGTTTAGGCAACACTAATTAAAATATTTTTGTATAAATATGATAGATAGATATACTCGTGTCGCCATTTTTTCCAAGCGGAGATGTCACGTATGTACTCAACGAGAGCGCGAAAAAGTTTTCACCATTCCGCGCGAATGTAAATCAACGTATATTTTTTAAATTGGTTTGACAGCAACTTTTTGAAACGCATTTTATTTGACGAGGTATTTTCGTCGGCATTATTCATAAATGTACGCTGAAGCTGCAGATGTAACAAAAATGACGATCAAGTGTAAGTCAGACTCGAGCTGCAACAGAGTTTCGCACTACAAATACATTTTGTTTTGTGACGGCATAGAAATGACCGATTTTGGTATGTGTTTCTGTACTTGCGCTTCAAGACACAGAATTTTATAAGAAATTATTCATGGCATATCTATTAATTCTATATCGAATTACAAGTATTCTATAGTTTTTAAGTCCCTTAATAAATAAATAATATTAAAAATAAATGGATTACATTGATTTAGAATCATAATTATTTGTAATTTTAAGGGATTGCTGATTATTATAAGATGTTAATTTCAACTTGATACCTTAACGCATTTTATCGAAAAGGGGTCTTAACAGTTTGGCAATTTAGAACTGCATTTTTGTTTGTAAATTGATATATATATTTTAAAGGAATAAATATAACACAGTCCCTATAGGCTTAATACCATAGCATGACAACACGATAAATTTCATTATAATGTATATAATTTTTTTTTCGATTAACTTACCCTCATACGAGTCACTTGTCCGATTGGAATTTCTCTAATTATATGATAAGTTTTTTTTTTTCTATAACCAATACTTCAACGGATTCTCGAAATAAATTATTTATTTGGTAATCAATTATCGTTAGTCATTTATTTAGTTGTGCCTACATGACGTTGGGTGACATTCCAGTTCAGCCGACTTTGTTTATAGCCTCTTTATGTTATATATATTCTTGTTCGCGTATATACCATAGTCAGTGACACTACTTTAATGACTCAAAAAAAATGTTTGACATTAACTGAATACAAATTATATGAGTTCACATGTTAGAATTTAAATTGAGGATTAGATTTTACAGAATTGCTCAACAAGTCAATTGTTATTTATGTAGGATATCTAAAATGACGTTATTGTCTCATACATGACTCTCATACATAAATATGAATATGTTTCGGATGTCACAGAACGTATATTTTTAGAAAGAATTACAAGCATAAGACTTAAATACTTAATAACTCCCAGATAGGGAGCATTAATAGAGAGGGAACCCATGACTTTTAGCGTACGTGATAGGAACACTAGCAAATGTGTTATTGAGCACTTAAAGTATTTTCTAATTTAACTGTTATGAAGTAAATTTTAAATACATACGTGTTTTGTTAGATTGGTCTCACGCGGGACTATTTCACCAAAATCATTATCATGATCATAGCAGCCATAGAACGTCCAATGCTGGACAAAGGTATTCTCGAGAAAGGAGGAATCTTACCCGTAATTTCCACGCTGGATAGGCGTGGCACTTTAAGTATTTTCTAATTTAACTATTATGAAGTAAATATTTAAATACATACGTGTTTTGTTAGATGTCACGTGGGACTGGTCTCTAGTGGCAATTACGGGTAACAAACGTAGAGCGTACCTTCGCGACGTAAATGCCGCTGCCCTTTCCAGCCCTGTTTTATTTAGGTTACGCTGTTTTTGGTGGATATACCAACATCCTACCTCCCCCAGTCTTCAGTGTTGAACCCTGATACAAGAAATATTATTTTACTTCGCCGGTACCACAAAAAACAAAATATGTGTATAAAAAAATTGAATAAAACGAAAAAAGATTCGTCAAATCTAGAGGAAAAATACGACACAGAGCCAAATGAGTTTATTCTTAATAATGATGTAACGTGGCCTTACTCTTAACTTACCAAGTACACTCGTTGGCGAGTTAATTAGTACTTTATGCAGTTTTCTAGATTTCATTCAAACTTAGACATACCGAGGGAGCGCGATTTACAAGACCTCTTTTATTAATTTTATTAACCACTTAAAGTTTGTACTGATATTTACTCTATATTATTATTGCTGTATTAAACCAGATACAATTTCCAGTTATCTAAGTTAAAATTAGTTACATTTATACTATTTCAGTCATCACTATCGTCATCGATTTAATTTCATATTTTCACGGATTGTCATCATCATCGTACCATTGAAAGTCTACTGCTGGACATAGGCCTCTCCAAGAAAATAGGTTTTTGCCCATAATTGCTGCGCTGGGCTAGCGTGTTGGCAATCGCAGAGTGCAGCTTTCACAACGGGGATGCTGCTGCCCATCCCCGTTGTGAAATCCCTCTTGTGCATTAGAGCTGCACTGTTCCGGTAAGATATACCACCATCTGTCGATTCTGGTACTTTAGTGGCCTCTTACGACACCTGGTGCAGTGGGAGGTATTATTCTAATCTGCCGGTACCTCATGGCTTTTCACGAATATTTTTTTATATAACATATTTAGCCTTATTTACTGCTTAAAACATTATATGAACGTTTCCAGTAATAAGAGATATATAAACATCATATTTTATAGGTTACTGCCATCTTTTTAAAGGCAGTATTTTTGCATACAGAATGATTTTCAAAAGAACATGGTTACATTAATATTAGGTTTGGATCAAAAAAGGAGTATTCACAAGAAGTCACGAATCATCTATATTCATTAATCTGTGGGACGCGGAGCCTTCTCCCAGTTTGACATCAATTAGAGACGCGCTATCTGATCCCCTGTAATGCTTTTCTCAGACTGACTAATTGCTTCTCAATCCTCAATAATATTTAGAAAAGTATATATACTGGGGATCTAATAGTGATTGGATTACTATAGACTTAGTCGTATAATTACCGTTTGCTCGTTCTGTAATTGAAATTAGAAATTACGTTTTTACTGCACTTACTTCTTTGTATCAGTGTTTTAATACTCGAATTGGTTCTTGACTTAATGTTCATCATGATCATACCAGCCATTGAAAGTCCATTGCTGGACATAGTACTCCCCATGAAAGGGTAAGTTGCCCATAAGTGCCGTGCTAGGCAAGCGTGTTGGCAATCGCAGAGCGCATCTTTCTCGACGGGGATGCTGCTGCCTATCCCCGCCCTGTGCATTTGAACTGCAATGTTTTGAGAATTGAAATGTTAGAGAAGGTACTTTTCTACTCTGCCGGTACCGCACGGCACACATGACTTAATATTAAGAAGATAAAAACCATTAGTAGGTAACATATAATGAATATATCGACTGCTTAGTATGTACGTTACCGCACCAATGTTACTGCAGTTCACGCGGTCTCATACATTTAAGACAATGCTTCTAATATCCACATCCATAATTTTATTTTGTTAATTTGCCCTATTTGATTGGCTGAGCATTTGCTGAGCAGTATCTATTTTTATATAATTAAGAATATTTTTTTAAATTAATCTGTGTAGGACGACCAAGGTAAACATATCTTAACCAGGTAGAAAAGGTATTAAAAATGGCCCAGGACAGAAGTACCAAGAATAAACGAACATGTATATAAGGCAAGCAAGAGAGGTATGCCAAGATCGTAACTACTGGACATCCATAGTCTCTGTCTACCACGATGGGATACAGGCGTGATATATGCATGTATGTTTCAAATCATTATATAAAGAGTTGATTCTACACTTTTAAAACATCATAAATTCTAGCAACCAAATACTTAAAATTTATTCACCTGGGCCACGGAACTTAAGCATGCAATCAAGCATTTATAGTGGTCCTAAGCTCGTATGCCACGGGGTACTGGCGCAGTAGAATCGTAAGTACTGGAACCGACAGATGGCGGTATATCCACCCGAAACATATAAGTTTACGTGATTTTAATTACCAGTACCAAGTCTGCACGAAATCAGGAAGTTAATATAGGAAAAGATCCTTAAAATAGCCCAACTTTTAAGATAATATCTGAAAGTCTATTTGGCATTTACTTAACGTTATCCAAAACACCCGAGAAGGCAAGAGAAATTTTGGGAAATAACCTTTGCAGTTAATTATATTAATTAAAACCAGAAGAATAGAAAAGATACGAAAATACAGAAAAGGAAAGAAAGTAAACGAATGAGAGAAGAAAGTAAATTAAAAAAGATTAACAACATAATTAATACGTAAAATATTATTAAAACAATGTGAGCAATGTGAATGAACAGCCACTAATGGACGTATTATTTGTTTAAAAGCATTAAACTCAAACAATCGTGTTACTTGTTACATGTGTTCCTTATTATATCATATTAAATGTGTGTCTAAATCACACCAAGAACATGTGCCTGAAGATATAGCCATTGATCTCTTTGTTTGTCATAAGTGTTGTGTAGTAGACAACGGCGACTAGACTTTGACCGATGAAGTTAGGATGGAAAAGTCCTCGATAAGACCATTGATTTGGAGGCTGAATTATTATTTGATTTATACAGAACGGAGATGAGTGATTATTATTAAAAGATGTGCGTCTTTGGAATAAGAAAGTAAATATGCGTATATTTTTAACGAGTAAACTTACTCTTATTTTATCGTTTTGTAGAAGTAATTTGGGGTTATGTTAATAGTTTTTAAGTTGAATTTTTAAACATAAACAAAAGTATTAATAGATAATAAAACTAATAATGATTATAAGATTTTAAGATTGAATTAGGTTTAAAAATACGGATTTTTTTAGCATTTTATTGGCAAAACTGTTTTTTTGTTTGTAAAAGAATAATGAATATTAAGTATTTTAAGAGTTGTGTCAGTGTTAATGATATCTAGTTTTGGTTTATTAATATTAAAGTGTTAAAATATTTATAAACTACTTGGATAGAATTTACAATTAATTTTAAAATGTTGCCTTGTCCAATAGTGAATTGTTATACCATAACTAAACTTTATGACCTTTAGTTTTGGGGTGTCATTACGGATACTTCAGGGACTTATATATTACCTCAAGTTAATAAGGTACGGTTTGAGCAGTCCATCACCTTAAAAAATAATAATTTATCTAAAAGATATTCTTAGTATTTTTTACATATTTGTTTTCAATTCTAACGCTTAAATGTTCATCAACAAGTACGTTACCTTTTCTTATGTTACAGAATAAATATTTTCTGTATACAAACAGTTGAACGAAAAATAGTTGCGTTTTAACATAGAAATGTTAGTCATCTAAAAATGATTTTGTGCTTGTTATTGCCAAAGACGTGTATTTAATGTAAGCAGTGTACAAGATGAGGATTTCAACCGCCCACAGTAATGAAATATACAAACATGATATTATACTGTTTTAAAAGTATTTTATTAAGAACTTTTAAGCTAATCGATAAATAATACCAAGAAGGTTTATAACGTATGTAGTTAGAAAAATACAAGGTAAAAGTTCTTTATTTAAAGTATAATTAGAAGAGCGCGGTATCATTTTGCAAAGTCATAAAATAAGACAGATGACGAATTTGAACGCGCATTTAGTAGACCCTAAATGAAATAAGATATTATTGAACGACCTAAAATATCTTTCACATATTTTTACATAAACTAAATAAATTTTTACGCAAAACATAACGAGTTGATGTGAAAATTGGCAAAACAATCAACTTTTTGCTTGACTTCATGGTTTATGAAGATGTAACGTTTGAGAATGGAGATCACGAGCAAATAAAATCCATCTATAAGGTGTACAGACGATTTGACTAGAATTGCAGGATCACGCTGGGTATAGGCCGAATACACTCGGTCTCATTAGAAATCTCTTAAGTTTTTATCCAGTAGTAAATATCCCATGACTAATACGTTCATAACGATCATCATCATCAGGCATAGTCCTTTAATTCAACCTAAAGATTATAGATAAGTCTACTCAACGTAGACTTGTATTTTAGATATTGTATTATATTAGAGTTTATACAGTGCGGTACCTGCAGAGTACAATAACAAGTCGGGAATGGGTAGCAGCATTCGATTGTCAATTCGATTGAGTGATTGCCATCACGCCTGCCCAGCGTGACACGTAAAGTCAAAATTCTCCCATTCTTTTGGAGGTGGTGCAGCAGTGGACATTTAAAAGCTTCTATGATCATCATGATAATTAATATTGAAATAGAAATTCCACCAAGCGGAGTTTCTGAATATCAGAATTTTCCTATTAAAACTTTTCCTGTTTTTTTTCTATTGCCATGCTAATAGAAACGTTTATGATTTCTTCTTTTAGCTAGTTTTAAGGCTACATAAAATATTTTTAAAATGTCTTTCATGCTTTCTCATTTCACTTCTACTGGCAGTGGGCGGCAAAAGGTGAAATGAAATGCTTATGTTATTAAGAGTAATTTAGGCAACAATTCTATTTTAAGAAAGGATTAGAGTTCCTTGCAGAGAAAGTTCACCCTATAAAGTACGGAACTGCATGCAATTTATACATGGAGTTATTAATTAAACTTTCACCCAGACGAAATTTTGAGTGCCAGCCAGTTAATTATTTGTTCGTAGTTAATTTCTAGAGCCCATTTATACAGGGAGTAATAATTACACTTGCAGTAAGCAAAATTGACCTATTAAAAATTGAGATTTTTTATTTGTCTTGTATCCCAATAGACAGAATGAACAAATACAACTTTTATAAATAAATATCAACATTTGTCAGGTTTTGGGATGCAAACCTGCATCTTTTCTTATCCAATGAAATGTAATACCAATTGTATGACCACATTATACTAGCACGCAAAACTATACATCGTGGACGATTGTTTGTTTAATTGTTGATACAGAAGATATAATCGTGATACAACTTCTTGGGGTTGAAATACTAAGTATACAACTACTTTTATAACAATAATAGTTGATAAGTGACGACACCAGTAAAGGTTCCATTAACCATAACTACTACGTGTTAATGTAACCTTTATTACCACAATCTATGCTTGCAAGCTCTTTTCATATAGCTCGCGTAATAAACCTGCTGTTGACAATGTTTTAGAACCCAGCTAAGACAAGCAGATTAGTTTTATAATAAGTCATTTAATTACTTGTTTGTTAAAACGACTCTAATACTAAAAAGTAATTTCAGTAATATTTTACTGATTCTACATCTGTTTTTATATGAAACTATTGTCTATTTATAATAAGTTTTATTAATTTCAACTTCAGAGAAAACAATCGCATATGACGTTATTTCGTTGAAATCACACAATAATACGGAAATTAATGAAATAACATATTGTGATTGCCACGAGGCTTGAAAGAGCTTCGCATTTGTGCGTTTTGTTGTTTGGGAAATACTTCTTCTAGATTCAGATCATACGTGTATACGACGGTTTGAGTTGTATAGTATTGTCCCACTTTCACGACACCTGGAATATTAGTTGTGAAATACTGGCTGGGTCGAATAGTACCTCCCTATGTACCAGGCATCGTGTAAAGATAGACGGTATATCCACCGGAAACAGCGTATGTCAAAAGAGTGCGAGGATAGACTGCAGCAGTCCTGCCGCAAAGCTACCCACTGCGATTGCTATCACGCTAGCCAAGCGCGGCAGTTATGGACAAAATTCTCTTCTTATTTAGCCAGCGATGGTTTTTTACGACGGTTTTGATGATGATGATAAAAAATCGACGCTTACAAACACCTTTTCTGCGTATTATATATGATTTAAGAACAAACAGAATTATTAATGTACAAAAGCCTGTAGAAAAGCCTGTAAAAAATTTGTAGTAAATTAAAATAAAAAAGTAGGTACTAGCGGCAAAGATTTTGATGCCAAAATTTCCAAGTTCCCCAGAAACAAAATGTATCACTTTTGACTTGATTATTGCCAACGCTGTACCACTGGACGTTAGCCAAGTTTTGTAAGTAAAAACTGGTCTTTGGCAACAATGTAATATTTATTCACAGTTTATGCGATTCGATACAGGCGTCATACAAGATGATAAGAAGCTGAAGCAGTAAAGAAACTTGTTCAAACACTATGAAAAATATTGGGATTGAAATGAAATTGCTGGCCAATAACTTGTAACACCATCACTTGTATATACATTTTAAAAGTTATTCCCTTTTGAAGTATCTTCAAGTATGTGATTAATATTAATGCATAATTTAAGACGGGCTTCATTACAAGAGCACCTTTTGCTAACTTTTTAGATGAAAAATGCGAAGTTGCCCTCAGAATATATGAATATTGAAGATCTATAAAGATGTTCTTTATTCCAGGGGTTTGTCGTAATTTAATAGGAACGAACCTCAATGAGGCTAAGTATTTAACATAATGATTACTTTAGTTGTATAATAATCTTTCGGTTTTAAAGGTAAGAAAACTAATAAGACAGTCGATAAAAAGTACGATTTTCTGTAAAATATATTAAATAGAAAAATTTAAGCTTAGAGATGTGTAAAGTTTTTTTTAACAACATATGCTGAATTACTAAAAGTCGTTATATCTTATGAATGGAAATGTAAAGCATCTATACTATATGGTCAGCGAAAAGCATGTGCTTTCCGCTTGTGACTACATCCGGTAACAAAAAAATAAAATTACGTATTTCATATCGATTGAATAGGAAAATTATTGAGAAAATAAGTAATTTAGAGTTGCTTTTGATAGACTAGGCATTTGTTTTAAATAAAAAAGGATAACATAAGAACTTAATTTAATTAAATAAATAATTGAATATATTCCACGTTGATAGTAACATAAACCTTCAACTATTGACGATGAGTTTGTGAAATGTCTCCGTTCCAGTCTCCGCAAATTGCGTTGCATTCCGTCGGAGAATTTAACTATTACCTTTGGTTTTAGTTGTAAATTATACCGAAGTTCAGAATTTACCTACTACCTGAAATAAATACTAACTTAAATACAGTTAAATATTAACATCACCTCTACCAGATGTTGTTAGAGGCGATTGTAAGTGTTGTTGGCGTGTTGCTGTATTGTGAAACGATTACCGCCACCTGCCAAATGGCGAAACGAAGCTCTAAAGCATCAGGATGTGTTTTTTTATTATACCAGATCGATAAATCAGCATGCAGCCCGCGTAATAGTAAGTCACTGCAGCCTATAGACGCTTACAATATCACAAACGTATCACTAGTGCCTTGCCAACATTTGTAATTTCACTGTCGTTTTCACCATTCAAATCGGAACACAGGAATGGGAACACTGCTATATGGCGTAAGAAATAGGTTAAAGTGAGGTACCATTTCAGACGATCTATATATGAGGTCTACTTTTAGTAAGGTCTAGGAGTTGGGCAGTAGGTTCTACCATCTCTGACTAGACGCCATAATTAACACTAACCTCATTTAAACTTGTCTCAATTATAAACAAAGATCACTTCGCATAAAAGAATATTTGAATTTAGAAGTGCGCGTATGTCGAGTCGAGGAAACAAAGCGTCTTATATGACAACCAAGATTTTAAAAAAAAACAAAAGTTTAGGAGTAAGATATTAGTCATGAATTATTGGAGTTATATTAAATCTCCCACATTCTGTTGCTATAAACAAAGCTAATCTATGAGAATATAATGTGACAGACATGTATAGTTCGGGTCAGCTGAAATAGTATCCAGGTCAAAGGTCTGTCGGTATATAATCTGAAGTTATTTGATTTGGGTCCACTGTTTGTGGATTTGATGTTGTTTTTGGTCTTCATAACACGTCCGGGGTACCTTTGGTGACGTGTAATTACGTTTATTCGCGTGGCCCGAGGAAAAGATACGACGCAAATATGACAAGTATCGATCTCACTCCGTACAAACTCAGAGACTCTGATGGTTTGGACCGCGTAGAATACCCACTGGCAGTATTGCCCTATTTTATTAAAATAAAAAAAAATAATATCCGTACTCCTTTGAAAACAAATGCCACATTCCAATGTAACAGCTTCGCATTAGTTATTTATATTCGCATTATGGTATTTGGCACCATAATTCGGTATTGTTTTTGTTTACATTCAAATAGTTTTATAATATAAAATCGACAAACTTAATAACTAAAGTTAAGTAAAAAAAACATAGTAATAATTAAAAATACGTTAGTTTAATAACTGACGTTGTTATCAAGCTATATATGTGTATATTTTTTTCATTTTTATTTATTTAACTTTATTGCACAAAATGTTACAAAATGTACAAATGGCGGACTTAATGCCAGATGGCATTATCTCCCAGTCAACCATTACACAAAACTGAAAAAAATATATATATAGTGGTGCAGGCAATATATATACAAAATAAATAAACGTGGCATACATATTTGTATAAATAAACGCAATAAATGCATATGATATAAAAATATATACGTATATATATACATAAAATAACGTACATCAGAAATAGGGTTATAAAGTTAGAGAAGCAGCATCAGTAAATAAAGTACGGAGACAGCGTTTCAGGATAAATTTGTTTGGGGATTGCTTAATATTCAACGGAAGCTCGTTCCAGAGTCGTATAGCTGTCACTGTAAAAGAGATTTTCAAAAAACTATAGTGATGAGAAGGAGTTAAGAGTGAAAGAGTATTAGAAGAACGGAGATTACGTTCGTGAGAACGTAAATTGGTGCGTATGGATCAAAAAGTATTGAAAATAGTATGGTTAGAACTCGAATTTTGTGTATACAATATATATTTTAAGTTTAAGTAACAAGAAATCTTTTTAGTGACGGGTGTAATTATACATGAGAATATCGACATATGCCTATGTCACCGGCTCCAATTGCAACACAAACAACTTTGACTTATGTTTTTTTATTATTTACGGCAGCATACTTATTGCCATTATGTTTCTTTTGCATTCTCTAATTGGTACAAATGAACACAGCGTTACATATTTTATATCATTAATGAAGCACATTTTGTTATTCCCAGTCTTTAATAAAATGTAAACTGAATGCAGACGGCTACTGCTTCTAACGGTTTTTAAAACGCGGTTAATATAACTTCTTTAATTTTCTTTGTCAACGTATCGGTGATTAGAAAATATATCAAGTCTTTTATTTGTGCGTAGTTACCAAAACGTCAAACAAAAAATGTATAAACCGCGTTGTAAAAAACATTTCATCATGAGTTCACACTTAAATAATGTACAATCTCATTATTTCACAATGTGCTACATCAAAACGCTAAGTAACAAATGTCGTACTCAGAAATGAATATTTAAAAGAAGTTATATTTTACGAGAAGATTTCTTAAATTATGACAAACTCAACGAGGGAGTACGAGCATCAATTACACAATAACTATTTTAAAATAAACCATCAATCCAATGGATGTAGTGTGAACAAACTCGCACAATCGACGTTCAAGTAAACAATCTGGCCCCGACACCGCCGTTCCCATCAGCCGGCTTCTTTCGCCGCGTGATCAAGCATCTATTCTGCTGGATTGTTTGCGCCCCTTCCGCCCGTTTGCAATTATCTGAGGCGCCTCAATATTTATATACGTATTTATTTTTTATAAAATATGATATTGGTTTCGTATTAAGTAGTTTTCACGCTCTTTTTATGTCGAGTGCGACGGCTGGCAGATTTTGTATCTAAGAACAAAATCAAACAGTATTTTTTATTTAATCTGTATTTAATGTAATCTGTGTAATTCAATTTGTGTTTTTTTACATTCGATTCAGTTCAACCATCAGCTTGTAAGGCTATCTCTATTCTCAGTTTCTTAAGATATTGCTGTTAACGATAAAGCTACTTCTTGTACTATAATATGTTTCTGTTAAATTCATAAGTTGTTCTTATTAATGATAATTAAGTCAATTATTTCTATTGTTCAGTCGTACTATCTAGAAATCACCATATATATACCATACCTACTAAGAGATAGGTGACTCAGTATATGAGTCTGTATCAACTGTATAGTTGCAGTTATAAAGAAAAATATTATGGAAAATAAATATACAACTTATAAATACGACGAAACATATTCATAATAGTTTATAGCTTTTTGATTATGATGAACACTAGAGGTAGACCCCTTACAAAGGTCGTATGCATCGGTGCCTTACTCTCACATTTATACCGCCAATAAGCAATATTGCTGTGTTCCAGTTTGGCGACATACCAGTGATATCTTTGTGATGACACGAGTGTTGTAAGGCTGCTGTCGAGTTTACAATAAGTAAAACTATGTATGCTTGTTTCTTGACTTCCTAACATAAAAAAATGCGTTTGAAAATATGATTACCCTTAGGTATTACTAACTAATTTAATGTATATTTCTAAATAATTACAACACATAATACAATTACAATTTATCTGAAAATTACAAAATATATTCCCGCATTTAATGTTTAAAGTCAATGAACGCATGTTAAAAATAAAATTAGTCACCGAAAACAATTGACCACAATAAAAGTTTCAAAAAATCCTTACCAAGTTAAAGAAGCAAGCTGTCTGTCACATAAAACAGTCATGTAAGAATAAAAAGCTGTTATAAACAAGTGGAGTCATTGTATCTTTTTTGACCAAATCAAACAAATCATTTTTATATTGTGTAAGCAAAACATATTTTATATCTCAAGATACACAAAGGGTATGTCAGACCAAAATGATAGATCGTCTTGGTTTATGTTGGTAAGTTATCCCGTACAGCAGTCATCAATGGCACGTCAAACTTAACTCACGTAAATATAACAACGCTTATTTAGAATTCTCTTTGAACCATCAGAGAGTGTCGGCATTATGACTAACTACAAGATCTCTACTTATGCTACGCGGCGTGATTACGTATCTTTGATATGTAGCACAAGAAAGATAGTTTGACGACGCAATTTGAAACTGCTTTTGTCTTTGGATTATCAAGTGACGGAGAACTCAGCAAGTTGGTAATAATGCTTACATATTTTTTATAAAGGTTTTAAACAATCACAGGAAATTTTTTCCTGTAATGATCTTATTCAGTATTGGTCATATAGCAATAGGGTACGTACCCTATTTAACGTTAGTGTGAAAGTGGGCCTTTCTGTTTTTGGTCTCATTATCTGTCTCCAGGCACTCAAGGCACAATGACAGAATGAATACGAAGAATATTCTGGACCACTTCTCAGACGTAATTACCTAAGTTTAACCACTCAAATAAAGAAAATTGCTATAATTTCGACTGTCATCACAGATAAAAGAGGCGGTGGCTGCCCTCCATAAATGTATATACTAAGATTTTTTACGTACAACAAACAACAAACTTTGAAATTAGGAACAATAAACAAATACAAGAAATTACATACTTAGTTCTTACAACAAAAACCTTCTCATTGTTAGAATTAAGTGCAAAGAATAAAGTGAATGGTCAAAATTGTAAAAAAATAGTTCTTTAATAACTCTTTTTCTCAATACTAGAGGCGTATTGCTAAATACATTAACATCCACAGCCCTATAGACTAGCACTGTATTGGCGGCACAAACGAGTTATGGGGTTTTAGTGCAAGGTTTATTAGGATGAAGGTATAGTGTGAACATTTAGGCTTTCTAATACGATAATTATTATTAAAATAAGGTCGAGGACGGTATATTTGCGACATCTAATAGATGTTTTATAGTCTTGTAAAGAGTCATCAAGTTAAAATACATTCTATGAGATATTAATGTATTCAAAGCCGATGCCAATACTGGAACAGATAGCTTTTATAAGAACCGCTTTTGCAGCTGATCAATTTTTACTTTTATTATTATTAATCAAGTAGTAATAAAGTCAGAATATTATATTATGCTTATGTAAACGTTAACGTTCTAAACGTTAACGTAAAGTTCAAATAAGACTTAATATAACATGGTATGTGATGTGACATAATTTAAATATTGGGAGGACTTTTATTAACGATATACTAGTAAATTCACTTTAAAATATTCATAATTTCAGATTTATTAATTAATGTGTGGCTATCTAATGAGTAATCAAAGCAAATTGTTATTTTATCTAATAGAACTTGTAACATTAACAGCGTTCTTACAAGCCTTTTCTTAATTTGAAAGAATTGTCAGTATAACAATTAATTGTGTCAATAACTTGACATAAAACACAGATTTTTCATCGTTTCTATTCAGTTCATTTATTTAGATCAGACCTTGTGCTCTATAGTGCATCTAGTTATTAATTTAAATTTTTCGAGCCCTGACTAGCAATATTTCTGACTTTAATCAGTGTTGATCGAAGAAAATTAACTTATCTTCAACATGATATACATATACGAAAACCTCAGCACAAATTACTTACGACACAATTCACAACACTGCAATCATTTCAAAAGCCTTCAATTAGCCGTGGTTAACCCTCTAAAGCTCGTTAAGTGATTTCGCGTACGCATACATTTATCTTAAACACCGCAACAACGAAGTAATGATTAATAACCCTACTATTGGTTCAGCGTTTCCATTTAGAATACACTGCGCTGTGAATTTTCCATGGAATTAATAAAGTAAATTTTCACACCTGCATTATACATGAAGCTGTACTTAGCGTTTTAACGTAACTGGTTATTATCCTATAATAAACCCGGCAACTTTAACATTGTTAGAGTCGTAAATAATGAGGATTCGTTTAATTTTCTCTCATAATGAATTCCGTGTTAGATTATATCCAATTCTGTTCTGTTTATTGGATACCTTATCGTAACATTTCGTTTTATTATAAAGGAAATTAAACATTTATTATTTGACTCATTCATGTTTTAATGTAATACAATTTAACTGTTTATTTGTAATAAACAAATATTGTGACAAGTGTTTAAATAAAAAAAAATCGCTTTATAACTAGAAAGCTTTAGAATCACAAATGTAACACTTAAATACATATATTCAAATCCTAGACCAAAAACCAATACAATTATCATCATCATAAATAATTGTCATGGGTGGGAATCGACCCAACGACCTTTGGCTCAGAAGACATAGATAAGAGTGCATTTGCTTCACAAGCCTGATTAAATAATAAAACATTATCGTATTAGATTGGTTATTTAAACTCAATTCTTACCACCATTATCATACCAGACATTAGAATTCCACTGCTGAACATAAACCTTCAAACCAAGAAAGGAAGAATTTTGCCCATAATTGCCACGCTGGGAAAGCATATTGACTATCTCAAAGCCGAGCTTTTACGACGGGTATTCTGCAACCGATTTCTGGATTTGGGCTGCATTATTTCGGAAAGATATACCGTCATCTGTCGGTTCTGGTACCTTAGTCGCCTCTCACGACACCTGGTACAAGGGGAGGCACTATTCTACTCTGCCGGTACCTCACGGCCTTACCCAATTATATCTTAGTTAAATTAGGTCTCCAATAGCTTACGTCATAGTATATTAGCTTTATATTGAGTTACAAACGTAAAAAATATAAATCTTGTGTACATATAGTGATATCTAGACAGGATTGCAGTGGAAAGACGATCTTCAAAATTATCATTGTTTTTTATTGTAATAAAAATTTAACAAAATTCAAATTATCTTTAAACTTGATGATCCAATGGGATTACAAGAGTCATTTTAATAAAGTCATTTAATGACCAACTTCAATTTGCCAGCACCAGATGTGTGTAAAAACTAAGCAGCAACAAGTTCACAGATGATTAATTACAGGAGTTTTCAGAAAAAAAATGCAAGAGAAGCTAATCGAGACAAAGCTTCTTTTAACCCCTATTGGTTAGTGTTAATAAAACCTATACCGGTGTCGGTGTCATCATTTAACTAATGGAGAGACCGGTTTACATTTCAATAACCTTTAGTAGTGGAGTCATGTGTGCTATGTGGTACCGTACCGTACCGTACAGAGTGGAATAGTACCTCTCCCTGTGCCAGATGTCGTAAGAGGCGACTAAGGTACCAGAACCGACAGATATATCCATCCGAGACAGTGCAGCTTAAATGGATAGGGTGGGGATTGCCAGCCGTATCCCTGTTGCGAAAGCTGCGCTCTGCGATTGCCAATACGCTTGCCCAGAGCGGCATTTATGAGTAAAATTCTCTCTTTTGTTGGGGATACCTATGACCAGCAGTGGACTTCTAATGGTTGTAATGATGATGCTGATGATGAGTAGATTCTTGTCGACGAGTCCTTTTTTGATTGGTGTAATATACTTTTGCTGACAATACATAAAGGGTTAAAATCTGATAAAAATTGAAGCTAACGATAGAAGTTTACGCACATGTCGACATCCAGTAAGATTTCCACGGTAACAAAGAGTTCACGTCAAAACAACAATGATTAATTTTTATTTTATTATGGTTGTAGTAAAATAAATTGTATTTGGCCGTAAGCACTAATGAGGATTTAATGTGACGTGGCAATGTTCCCCAAATAAATTATGATATGTTATCTACATCGTGTTAGATTCTATTTGATATACAAGTTTGCGTGATATTCTTATCGAATCGCTCCAAACTATTAAACTGTGTTAATATAGTTAAACCATTTATTTCATATTACTGGCGATCATAAAAACATTCGTGACTAAGTATGCCGCTTAGCGTTTGGGTATTGATTTTGTGATTTCATTTTTAAAATTATCGTATCTACAAATCACGGGTGAAACAAGTTAAAATTATGATTTATTAGTTGACAAGGACGTTTTAGAACATTGTTTGCATTACTACCACGATCTGAGTTCAAAGTACGGCGGTCCGGTGTGAACTGTGAGAAAAATTACGAAATAAATCAACTGTCTCCTGTGTCAGGTAGGGCTCAGCATTTTTCCCATACCAGGGGACTACTGCACTTCCGTTGTACTTAGCGGACAAGTCGATTTTTCTTAGTGTTCTTCTTGTGCGGTGTTTGATTTTTTTTAGAAATGTCACATGAAATATACCTTTTTATAGTCATTGTTATCTATAATATAATTCAGTATTTTCTATGCATAAAATCTCTTATAGTAACTTGAGAGAGATTGCTAACGTGAAGTACCATTAAGGTGTCGCAAGCATCTAGAGCGGATGTCGTGAAAAAATATATAAATTTAATTTTCAATCTGACAACACTAATGCCACATCGAAATAAGAGTGTGAAAATTTAATATAATATAAAAAGTATGTTGTACCACATATCTGTTTGTAAAATTAATAACTCAAGTTAAAGATAAATACTGGAGGTAAAACATCGGCATTTATTTACTACAAGAAAGAGATTTGTCGATTAAAACATATCTGAAATTGAATAAAAATTGCTACTGTAAGATTAGGAGTCGATAAGCTAAAGTCCTGTAATTATCATAGCTTTTGTTTTGTTTGACTGTCTCTCGCAGAGGATTAATCACAGAACTGATATTCTTTATCTTCTTTTTATGATAGCACTGAACTAATAGGTCCGATGGCACACACAGTTGTGATCCTATCTTGTTCGCTAAAGATTGTAGGTTCGATCCTCACCCAGAGAAAACATTTATAAGATGAATATTTGTATTTATCTAAATATTATATTTATAATTTGTCTGTTGCCTAATATTCGTAACACAAGTTCTTTAAGCTTCTTATTTTAGAGTCAGGTCAACGTATAAGATATCATGTGAATTTATTTATTTTCTGGAAGTTTTAAGTTAACTTATACATACTCTAGAATTACCTGTACTTTATTTACAAAGTAATAAAAGTAGAACTAAAAAGATAAACAATGTTATTTTACTGTTAAATTCTAAGACACGTTTAGAAGCTTCGGCGTGGGTTAGAACATTTTAAAGAAATTAGGTTTTTATGATAGTTGAATATGATATATCATATCAGGGCATTTCTTTCACCTCTAAGCAAACAAGCATTACTTAAGTAAGCAAGCTTATTGCTAGGATATTATGTCGCATTACCTAGTTACTTTATGCTTAAACTTCCTTAAGCTCAAACACAGCTCTGCGATTTAAATAAAAACGGTCTACCTCTTATCAACTCACTGCAATTATGCACATTTTTTTATGTTATTTAAAAGTCCAAACATTGTAATCAATGTACTATAGATAAGTTGTTAATTTATTGTAATTAAGTTTATAAAAAATGAGATTAAATAAGTTAATTGTTATTAAGTTAAGCTAGCTGACAGTTATTTTGTATATTGCAGTGCCATAATATGTCATTAATGAATCTAATTTATTGCATATGTGATAAGCGATTAATTAATTTGAATTTTCACTTAAATATTGTTTCTCAAATAACACGTGAGATGTTGTAATGTATGTGCGAGAGAGAATTCAAAGTACGCCGCTACCACTGTGCAAATATTTGCACGTCTACCCTTTTAATAACGGATGATGAAATACACGTTGCATTTTCAGCATCACTCGTACAATTGTTGTGACCAAATTTCGATTTCCGAACGATTACAATACGCAATGAAAAGCAATATTCATTAAGAGCTACGGATTGTTTCATTTCATCGTATTGACGTTGAAGTACCTTTTATTTATTGCGGTGGAATGTCAAAGGGGTTGTTAACTATTTTTGTAGTTTAATTTTATCTATGAATAGAATATACACAAATTGAATTTTTAACAGATGAATCATATTATTTTCGCTGTTTTAAGTTTTAAGCTTTTAAGATTTAGTTTTTATTATTCACTTTATTTATATTTACTCGACAGGCATGTTGGCAAAAAATAGTTTTGCTCAGCGTTTGCTTCTGATTTCCGCCCTGTTGCATTTAAACTATGGATGGATAAATCGCCATCGGTTGGTTCCGGTTATACAGTCACCTCTCAGGGGAGGTTCGATTCTAACGAGTACCCCACGGCAAATGTTGTACCGATATTATTGTTTTGAATTTTTTTAAATTATTGATCAACATTGATGCGGACGCTCCCATTTTTCTATTTTATAAATTCCATAATAAAACCAAATTTTCAAAAATTATCTTTATATGGAACTAGACAGATTGACATAAACATTGTTTTCTATGTCAGTAAATCTAAATGAAAGTGGTTTAATATAATAAAGATTGAGATTGAATTTAATTAACTTCACATTTATCTTCATATACAAAAATAACGTGTCTCGGTGTTTTTCCGGGGTAAACTTCTGTACTACTATACCAAATTTAATAATCTTTTTCTTACTGTGTATAGTTTGATCTAACTCGAGAGATAGGATAGTTTGTAACTCAATTTAAGCCAGAAGGTCAGTTGAGTCACCTAGTTAACAATTAAATATCCTTGTACCAGCAGAACCGACAGACGTTGTCATGTCTTAAAGTTTTTTTTAATATTTAAATAATATTTAAATATTGCGACTGTAAATTGAGATATAAAACCACTCTATCTCTTAAGTTGGAACAAACTGCACACAATGTAAACTTATATATATTAAGATTTGAATTCCATATTTCCTACGAATTAAATCTAATTAAAATTTACTAATCCTTTCTAATGTAATGACGTCATGAATGTTATTGACTTATATCTTTATTACGTGTGTTCAAAATTAATTGACTCACGTACCGCATTTACCTTAATTGATCTTGTAAAATTTTAATAATTACAGCCTGGTCGGAAAATACTTTTAAAATTATATGCTTTTAAATCTACTTTTCAGAGTATTAACCACAGCGCCAGTAATATTACTTTTTTAATTATCGTTGATATTATGAAAACATGGTGGCTTTTTATTAAAACCGATTCTTTGACGTTAGGATATATTAATAAATTATAAACCTAAGCAGATAAATCTAACCCAATTTGTCTAAATTTCTCAAACTATTAAACAAAATATACTAGAAATTTAAATCTGCCGCCGGCAGAATAGAACAGTACCTTCCCATGTACCAGGTGTCGTAAAAGACGACTTCAGTACCGGAACTGACAAAAAGTTCAAAATTGAAGTAAAACTGTGCAGCAACAACAGGAATGGGCAGGGCAGCAACACAGTGTCTTAATGTTACGCTGTGAGATTGCTACCACGCAAAATATGCAAAAAACATAAAAATTGTGTAATATTGATCCGCAGGATCGTGCTGGCTGTCAGCCGCATATTTGTCATATGATTGTTTGAATTTCTCATATGTACGGATACAGGATTTCCTAAAAAACTTTTTTATAAGTTTTTGCTGCAATTGTCACGCTATGTAGCCGCAGTGGCAATCGAAGGGCCTTAACATTTGTTTGATCTTATTCTACACTGTTTCGGATGGATATAATTCCGTTTTTGTCGATGCTGGCTTACTCACTTGGCTTTCAATACCTGTTACTAGAGAAGGGACGTAATGTTCTACTCTGCCGGTATCGTACGGCCAATAAGTGATACAACATCACTTACTTTTATTTATTTATTTATTATATTCAATAGCAAATACGGGTGATGCCTATATAATTAAGGCAGGTAATGTTAAAATATTCTAAAATACATATTCATTACAATAAAAATAGAACGAAATATTAGTATATCAATAATATTTGAAAAAGATTAGAAAAATAAAATAAACTGGACGTTCACTCTCACAAAAAAACAAACACTTAGTCCGCTAACTATCTGCAAATATTTAGCAGTTACACTATTGACATAAAAGAGCATTGAAACAAACACTTAGACAGAATAGCTCGCCAGCTATCTGCAAATATGCGACAACATTATTGACACAAAAGGGCATTAAGATAGATAGGTCATATGTGACACTGCGGCCAAACGGATACGGATACGGGTACAAACAGGCAACGCCGGAGCAGGTACGGTGCCTTATAGTGTAGCGCAAATAATGTAGACGTTGGAGTTGTTTAAGAAAAAGAGAAGGCATTGAACTCAGCAACGTAAAACCTTCACCTTTAAGTAAGTCATTATGACGCCTCATCTCTAACGAATACATACCCCATTGAACACTAGATGAAGATGCCCAATAGACACATGAGAAACTACTCAAATAGTCACATACCCCTATTAGATGTAATAATATCTAGACTGACAAAACATTGAGTAAATCAAAGCTAATGTTTTGGGTAATATCTGAAAAGATATAGCGCCGAGATACGTTTAACTACCGAAGTAATGGTCGACTCCCAAAAGGGTGCGATGTTAGTAGCTTGTTCCGACCTGTTTTACGTTATTTATTGTCACTGATAAACTATTCATAACTCATGAAGGTTCATGAGTAAATCGGATCTATGCGGACGAGAACTTTGCTTAATAGAACCGTTTTGTATGTCAAATAGGTTCATTCTCTTTTTGCGTATCCCTTCTCTGTCTCTCGTTCCGTATACGTTTACGATTTGTTTTATCAAATGCATTTTGGCTGAGACTGATATATAATGGATACTCTGTTACTATCGTAACTATTTATCATTTCGATAAGTCTGAAAGAACATTAAGACGAAACGCTTAATGTACCATTATTAGTCTTAGATATTATTTCTTAGTTTTATTAAGATATGATTCAAAGATATTTTTAGGAACTTTCAGCTCAGTATTCAACATCACTATCGTCATAGCAGCGGTAAAACTTTTGGTGCCCAGCATAGGTTTCCCCAGGAAAGGGGGAGTTTATCAGTAAATACCGCTCAGGGTAATTGTAGTGGCAATCGCAGAACGTAGCTTCGCGATGGTTATTTATTTAGTTGGCTCTTATTTAAAGTAATGCGCGGTTTCT
This sequence comes from Heortia vitessoides, assembly GCA_020976665.1. Lineage (NCBI taxonomy): Eukaryota > Metazoa > Arthropoda > Insecta > Lepidoptera > Crambidae > Heortia > Heortia vitessoides. The sequence goes on from JACJUM010003147.1 coordinate 13,695,788, forward strand.
CGGCGCAAACATTGCAAGAACTGTTCGCGTAATCGGCTTATTCAAGAGCCGCGATATTTAGTGTGCAGCAACCGTCTCAGCCTTATTACGCTGGGAGAACGGGTACTAATGGACCAAGCCTATTTGGGATTGATGAGCTCTCTATTTTATGGTGAACAAACTGCATGTAATGCGTAATGGTTGCCATTGCTCTTTTAGCCTTTAGGGTATCTAAATCAACCATTTCAAGGACAAATAAAGATGGATACACATAGAGGTAATACCCGCATCACTTTTTGTAAATCCATCGAGTTAATTTACGTGGTATCTTTCCTTGCCAGGAATAATAAATATTCCTGGTATCCCAGATCCCAAACCACAGCTGCATATACCAATTGACTACGAGTATATATAGCATGTAAAGTGTTGGCCACTGAAGTGACATCAAAACTACGGGCAGTCCTTATCATAAAACCTAAAGTCCTACAAGCTGGCCTACAAATTTATGTCACATTTTAATGTTATGTCTAATTTAGAGTGCAGTATTAATATACTAATTAATTAATAAGTCACGTATGTTGGTTATACTTACCAATGGTGCGAATAAATGCTAGTCATTGATTAAAGGTTTTAATTTGAGGTAAATGTCATAATTTTGCTTTTAGTCTCATTAAAAAGGAGACGGTTGCCTCATTCTATTTAGAAACGCGTGGAACAACCTACATATCAGCAGTGCCACGAATTCTTAAAGTTGGTTTTAATTCAAGCAATCAAGATATATTTTGTATGTTTTAATAATAATAACAATAGTATATTGTTTATTGTACACCAAGAAAAACAACATAAGAGCATCACAAAAACATGGAATAGTAGGTACAAGAAGCGGCCTTATAGCTAAATGCAATTTCTTACAGGCCACCTTTGGATAGAAAAAATGTTAAAGCTGGTGGAAGTTAGAGATGAATTTAGTACAACAAACAAACCTACATACATATAAATTCTAAACATATTTTAAACATATACATACATATACATAAATTTAGATTGACATATAAATCATTAATAAAAATTAGAAAAAGTGTTGGCCCAAGAGTGCCCCAATTTACTGTTATAATGTTGACTTAAAGCCGTTTGTATTAACTTATTGGACAATAGTAATGCTGCTCATCCTTGCTTATTTAACTACGCTACTTTGGATGATTATTCTGCCATCTATCGTTTCGGTACCCCAGTAGTCTCTTACAATACACCATGTGTCCAGGCTGGTACTAAAAAATGGAGAAAATTAGCGCTTTACTGAAATGCTATAGTCCAGCAGTGGAGATTTTGTGAGGGTTATGACATTTGCTATGATGGTGATGACGATGATGAATAAGACGAATAAGTGGACTCTGTTGTGACGCATAACGATGCTTTGGATGATAAATTATATACAACGTATAATAAGATACGTATCATCAGACATTTATCATACGCTGGCCTGACACCGAGATAGCTTTTAAAACTTGTGTTATGGTTATCAGACAACAGAGGTATTACAAATATAATACTTAGGTTTGAGTCGACACAGGGTTATCAGCATCATCATCATTCTAACTATTGAAATTCCACTGCTGCACATAGGCCTCTTCAAGAAAGCGGGATCGTTTCCCATAATTGCAGCGCTGGGCAAGCGTGTTAGCAATCGCAGAGCGCAGCTCTCGTAACGGGAATACTGCCGCCCATCCCACCCTGTGGATTTGAGCTGCACTGTGCCGGATTGATATACCGCCATCTGTACTGTATTCCGGTACTGTAGTCGCCTCTTACGACACTTTGTACAGAAACTGCCAAAATTGCAAATTGGCCAGCTTACTATTAGATTTAAGATTTTAATATGTAAATGTAGCCAAGATACATAGTATCAGATATCAACAAATCTATCAACATGTTGTAAATGATATTAATCTTAAAACGGGACCCATTGAGTTAAAAATTGACTGTGTAATCTTGATATTTGTCTTCAGACCGTTGCTGTGTGTACAACATAAATCCAGAGAATTTAATACAAAATTGCTTTCTAAGCTGGCAGTGGCAGCTACCTTCCTAAAACACTTTGATCTTATGAAAATCTGGTTGCGACCTTAGAACAAAGGCCTCAAAGAACTCGAGTGCTATCCAAAAGAGAGCATTTGTTTTTGAATTGTATACTTCCTACCTTACCGCCTTACAGAATTCTCTTCACACATTTTTTTTTAAATTCACCATTAAATCACTCCCGGGCTTGTCTTTAAATTACAGTAAACGCTTTCGCTTATATATGGGGGGTAGGTTAAGAGCCGGTTAAAAATATATTTATTTTAATTATTGCAGAACCTATTTTTTAACGGTTCCTACTTTTTAACGGCTTTAAAACGCTGTATATTTAACTTTTTATTTTTTTGTTCGACGTTTTTTGTACCTTGTGCGTCATGAACAAGATAATATTAAAAAAATATTATATTGTGTAACTATTTTCCTTATGTAATAATAATAATAATGTGTAAGTAATGAGTTTTAAAAAAAGACATAATTACTTTGTTACATATATCTGCCCCGATATCTGTCTAATACAAAAAACGTGGAGAACTGATGAGTGGCTTATCATATAAAGCGACGAGTCCAAATTTGAAGTCACAGTTGGCGATGAAAGAAAAAAGTTGTTAAAACAAACATGAAGCATTTCATACTGATTACATTAAACAAAAAGTAAAATTTTCAGCGTATCTTATGATATAGGGTTATATGTTTGCACAAAATATTGGTGGAATACCGTTTGTGGATGGTTCCATCAATGCACCAAGATATCAAACTGTTTTGGAAGAAAATCTAATGCCCTCTATTTGGTCAGTCAAACATCAAGTTTCTTTAATTTCTCAACAAGTCGGTGCTTTTTGTCATACTGCAAGGATAACTAAGACATGGCTGTTGTCAAAGAGCATCCCCACCATTGAATGGCCATGTAAAGTCCAGACTTATAGCCGATAGAGGCCCTATGATGAAAAATTAAGAAAGTCCTTGGCAAAAATCCTTCAAGATCAAAAAGCAACTTGAAGGCTAAACTTTTAGGTGTTATTAACAATCGACGAGTGTGCAGCGTTAGTTACCATCATGCCTCTTCGCATAAATCTTCCTCTAAAATTGTAATTGAGAGCAAAGGCAACAAAGCTAAGTGGTAGACAAACTATTTTGCGTGAGAGCCAATTGTAGATGAACACTTTTATGTAAAGTCTTGAAATATTATCAAATATGTTAAAATAAACGTTGTAATGTTTCTCAAATTGTGGTTTATTTTCTTCTTATTTTTTAAATTAATTAACTAAATTCAGTACATATTATTTAACTATTTTACATCGGAGGTATTACAAGACCTGATTTCTATTAAAAACTTTGACTAGGGTTACATGAATATTAACTAAATTGAGTATCCAATAATAGTTTTTATAGTCTCTTTCTACAAACTAAGTTTACCCTATTGTAGTTGAAACTCAAAATTCACTAGAGCTTTCAGCTTTCAGTTCTTTGAATAATTTTCAACGCTTTTCACCCTTTTGCCGTTGACTGGTTTGAACCAATTTGTAAAGATAACCTCGAAATCTCCATAATCTCAAATACTTCACATGTTTCTTTGCGTGGAGCCGTACACCACGTTTACCCGCGAACGCGTGCAGTCTTGTGATCACTGCATTAGTGCGGCTGGGCGCACTTAGTCATATTTTAGTGTTTCCTGCAAATTGTCTTTTATTCTAAAGACAACTGTTGAAATCTATAGAATTTACTAAACATCAACTTTTTACAATTTAGTGGGTTTGATTCCCATCCAGGACATAAATGTATATGATAAATTTGTATTTCTGTATCTCAGTGTTAAATATGTATTCGTAATTAGGTATTATAATAGTGATTCACCTGTTGTCTAATGTCTGTAATACAAGTATTAAAACCGACTTATCTCAAAGTCAAGTCAATGTACAAAATCTTTTGTGAATTGTTTACTGATAAAAAAATAATTATTCGATTTGGTTATAACAAATATCTAAATTGTATTATATTATTACAAATATATTTGCATTTTTATTATGCAAAAGTGTATCTATTCACTTAACTCATTTCTACAATGCCTCCGAGAACACTATAAATATTTAATCAACCTATTAGGCACACGTCTGTAATTATAGCACAAATCGATGCAGTCCGCATATTTAATCGTTTGCAGTTGTTAAATAGCATGCTTTTGTTAGAAATGGTTAGTATTCAATTAATATAACTATTTCCTGTAAATATGAAGGAACGGAAAAGCCTCTGGAAAAAAAGAGTAATTAAATATGTGAAATTAGCATTAACAATGGCAAAAAATAAATAGGAACTAAGTTTTGGGCAGATATTGTGTTTTAAGCAGAAATTATTTAAGGTCTTATTCTAAGTTAAAAGTATAGAACTAAGTTCAAAGTATAGAATGTGCTTTTTCTTCATTTAAGATAGTTTGATTGTGAAGATTAAATTTGAATTATCAGCTTGATCATGTCAAGCATCCTTATCCTAACAAGTTTTTTGGTCAGTAGTGATAGACTAACTTTTAATACCTTCAAAGCGCTAAGTATTTAAATGTTTATTTTTTTTGCCTCTTCATTTACATTGTGAATTTTACTCTAGATAAATCCCACGTTTTAAGGCTGATAAGCCGTTAAAAGCCACATGAACGCGTAAATGTTCGTAAATGTTTTATGATAGAGGTCTCGAATTAACAATTTTTCTTGGTCGGTCTTCGGGCTCGTCAATTGATACAAAAAAATAATTACTCAATGACTATTGTAATTTTTCAGAGAAAACAACCTTCCGTCTTTCCATCTAATTATCTATATGTATAAAGAGAAGCTATTTATCTATATGTGTAAAAAGAGAGCGCAGGGATTCGTTTATTTGTTTATTCGTTTATTTGTTTATTCGTTTATTGCACAAAAAAAACATTAAATTCATCCCTTAAAGGGGTAAAACGGGGAGCAAATAAAAATAAAATGTAAAATATTTTATTTTTTTCGCTATTACATAGCTCGGATAGCGGTGCATAAATTATACTAGGTTTGCTTACAACTTAACGCGAGTGAAGCCGCGGGGTGCTGTTAGTAAAATAGAAATATATCATATTAATTCTATTACCTCCATAACTGGGCAGGTATAAATTGATATTACTACCTCACGAAGTTAAGGGTACGTTGAACTTCTACAGCTTCATTATGATGGTGACAAAGTTATACGTTCCTAATACTTCACACGCATTGTTAGTTACAGAATGGGCTCCATTATAAAGGGTCCCCTGGGCGTAACAGCCGAACTGAAGTTTCCTATGGTAAATTTCGCGTGACACGTGATAAAGTATAATTTTCCCACCACAACGGGTTCCCTGTGCATAATAAAACTATTTTGCTTCTGAATACTCAGGAATAAAAGTAATAACGTTGAACATTTTGATAGGGTTACAAATAACAGATTTTAGTATAAAGATTACGACTTTTTGAAGAATCTCGGAGTTACGTTAAATCTAAGAATATTTTACATTAAAACTAGACTAAAATACTTATACAGAAAAAACTTGAGAAAAAGCATAATGTATATCTCAGGTTATTGTCTGTTGGTTTAGCTAGTAAGCTTAAGGATACTTTTTCTGTATTAAGATTAAATGAGACATGTTAATATTTTAAAAACAAAAATTATCATCATATCTGTCATAAGACGTCCACTTCCGGCCTCTCAAAATAATCGCCAATAGAACCGGTTGTAAGCGCTTTGTGTCTAGCGCGATCCTGCGGTTTTAGTTGGATCTGTCCATCTTACGGGTGGACGCCCTACGATGTGCTTGCCGGTACGTGGTCTCTATTCCAGAACCTTACGACTCCATTGGCCATCGATTCTGCGTACCAAATACCCTGCCCACTGCCACTTAAATTTTTTTTAACATATTTTTTAATTTCTATAGATTATTACTTAAAAACTATATAAGTGACTTTTATTCATGGTCACGTGCACTTTCTTGATCTCCTCATGCGAGTAATAGTAATGGTATATGAGAGTAATATAACGGATGCCTTATATAATAAACGAAATCATAAATATGTCTTTGTTTTTTACAAAAATATATTTTTACCGATGAAAGCAAAGAATACAATCTAGAACGTTTAAAATTTTTAACGAAATGGAACACGTTTTGAACTTAAGTGTAACATATTTTTAATTTGAAGTTAATTTTGTTTCTTTTAAAATCTGCCAGGGCACCATATTTAAAAATATGGGCTGTTAATTCCATAATAACAATAAAAACTTTTCCTACCTAGCATGCGATACTTGAAAAAAACGTGGTTCGTTCGCAAGTGTAGGGTTGCCATCTCGTTCAATTTGAAAATACAAAATACTTTTACTTGTATGTTTTAACTATAGACGGGCACAAAGGTATAGATGATACTGGATCAATCCCCACCTGGAAAAATATTTATATGGTGGGTTTTTGTATTGTCTGGGTATTATTTATATGTATTTAAGTATTATGTATGTACTATCTCTGTTGTCTGAAAACTGACTTTAAGCAATATACTTATCATAGAGTCAGCTCATTGTATGAGATCTGATGTGAATTAATTTATTTAGTAAATTTGTTTCGTTCAATCCAGATGGTTATTAACAAGAATATTGTAAAAACTTTCTCACGATCGAAAAATTTCGTGTATTTTTAAACATTTGTCTACAGTTTTGAACACATGCCACGTGGTCCGTGTTGGTTTTACATAAAAACGTTTTCGTTGTACTTATATAGCTAGACAGAGAACTCCAACTATTAAGTGCCAAAGTACATTCACACGCGTCCCTCGGGTACTGTAATAATCCAGGTATCAAAATACCTACGTGACAAGTTTCATTAAAATCTATTTACCGGCTAAATCCTGTTTGCGTTACTCTGTGTATCTGTATACAAATAGATATTTGCATTTATTACCGTGAGGTTCTGGCCGAACTTTCCCTGTACCAGGTGTTGAAAAAGGAGACTAATTTACCAAAGCTGACAATCCTGTCAGCTGATATACATCAGAAGTATATGTGTCCCAAATAGTTTTAAACAAATCTTTTGGTGTGACAGCAATATTGAGTAACATCGTTGTACCGTAAATAATATGACTGTACTAGTATTTAATACTAAACTATGGATTGATAATATTGTTTAAACATGCATAGTTATTTTTTACTAGAAGTGTACCTTTTACAATGGTCGTTTGCATTGGTCACTCTCACCTTCTTCTATCGCCAAATAGTAGTTTTTGTATTACTGTGTTCCGGTTTGAAGGGTCAGGCGTTGAAAATACTGGTTAAATTTGACATAGTATCATTAATTGACAAGGTTGGTGACACGCTAGTAATATCTTTATCATGTTGCACAGCATTTACATGTTGCTCGCCGATTTTGAAATATAAATAATGAAATTATCTCTTAAATAATATAATATAATCTAAGACTCTGACGTTTCAATACGCCTTAGCCATTAGTTATACTAATATATAAGTATAAAATTGCACCTTTTATATGTATTAGTTATAAATGAAAAGTTTGTAATAATATTGTTATTTTAAATAAACTTAACTTACTTTTAATTCCGATTTTCCATGTTGTTCCCTATATATCCTTCTTCAACACCTGGTGCAGAAAAAACAGAGAAATTACCGTGGGGTACTTGCACAGTAGATTGGATTGGACCCCTAATTGGAGTCCTTAAGTCAACCTTAAGTCCTAGGGGCTGTTTGGTGGCCTATCGGCTATTCTCCTTAATCGCCTGAAATCAATGGTAAGCTATTTTCTAATTTCTTGTTACTGAATAGGACATTCAAACTAACTGATAATGTGATATTCAAATGAGTGAATGCAACGAAGCAAAAAATCATGCTAGCCTAAAGAGGCTACCCTATTCACAGACACGTGCAAATGAGTATGAAGGTCAGTTAATTCGTGGCATCGGATTATTTACTGGCAATTTTCGTGTTAACGATTCCGCGTTCGTTTGTTAGCTGTTAAGTTTTGAGTGCTAGCGTGAGTTGTTTAAAACAAAAACAATTTGGCTAGTAATACTTAAAAGTAAACTAAGGCCAAAGTTTGTTTGTTTAAAATAAAAACAGAACAACTTCATGCAAGCATTTTGCCAGGAATTTATATGGAATATACCTAGGGCGTGAGCGACAATTCCAAATTCGAATAAAAAAGACCCCGCAATGAACCCAAGAAAGCGGAATAAAGAGACAGACATATAACCTTTCGAAATTCTAATATAAGCACGATTGACTTACTTACAATTTTTGTAACAAACATATGATGTACGATGCAAATAAAAGTAATCTCTACCCAAACAAATAAAATCTCTACCTGTTTAACGGATATTTGCATTCAGCATTATTAGATAACATGGTCGTTAAAAACGGAGTTTTTTTTACCGATCACTATTTATATCTTCGTCTCACAACCACAGTCAAGTTTAATGACAGACATGGGTAGAATTAATTTAATATTCGAGCTTATTATATACATCAAAAGAAGTTATATCAATGAATTGGATAGGAAACTTTAAATTGGCCTGGGAGAAATTTGGGTGTAACAAACTTGACAATTTGTTCCCAGTGAGTTTATTAACCGGAGAAAGCTTGGCAGAGTTGAATAACGATTAAATCTTATAATAACCGTCAGGGACAATTTAACTGGATTGTTCGCTACGTTTTAACGTTGGCGTTTCTGTGTTCTAGAAGAGGTATAAACGCTTTTGATCATTTTATGATGAATATTTGTATTAATTGTGTATTAATTTAATACATTTGTGCTTCCTGTGTTGTCTGATCTTTCTTGGGGAAGGAGGGAATTTTGATCTTAATTGCTGCGCTGGGTAGCTGTAGCGGCAATTGTTGAGCGTAGCTTCGCAAAGAGGTTACTACGCTCTGTGCGTTTGACGTGCATATACACTTCGCATGGATAAACGGATATTCGGATGCATATACGCTCTTTTGACACCTAACTATTCGGACTCGATGTATCATATGGTCACACACCCAGAACAAATATTTATATAATAAAATTGGTGTTTGTTCTGTATCTGGGTGTTGAAAATATGTATTTACGTGTTTTATTTGTGATTCCTCTGTTGTCTGATGTCCGTAACACAATTGGCTTTCAGTGACTGATTTCGGAGTCATGTCAGTGTATGAGATGTTAAGTGAATTTTTGAAGAATACGAGAGACTATTGCGGTGTTGTTATTTTAAATGTACTGTAAGATAGAGAAAGAACATAAAAAAATAATACAACGATGTTAGTTAGTTAATAGTTTTCAATCTTTATATATAATTCATAATTAGAATATCTTGTGACTGCTACCAAAGCATAAATAAAAAAGTGTACACAAAGTCTCATACATTGACTTAACATCAAAATAAGTAACTTAAAGCAATTGTGTTACAGACATCAGAAAACATAGCAATCACAAATAATTACATTTCTTACATACCCATTTTTCTCAAAAGCCTTTCTTCGCACACAAGATAGGATCACTACCATCAGTGCCAATGACCCGTCAATGGAGGTATATATTTTAAGAACAGAGTATAATATTGTTGTTAGTAAACATAACAACAAATCGCATGTAAGTCAATCATAACCATACCGATTAAAAAATTACACATCTCACTAGAAATTTAATCAATAAATCGGACAAGTATAAGTACGAAATATTATTACAACAACACAAATGAGAGAATTCCGCTGTGTCAAGCCGAATGACGCTCGCGATAATGAGTATTTGAGTAAAATTACCAGAATAAGCACATAAAAATATACATTTTAGATTAACTATTAGTGACTTATGTTTAACGTAACGTGACAACTGTTTAAGCCTCTTAGATACCGCTTGATATATTACTCTCAATAATACTCGATGTTATTTCTGAGATGTGATTCAATTATCCGTTCATCCTCACAAAGCAGTCGAGCGCAGCGCGTCCTCAATCTCGAATCTTTTGTCTTGTGCTAAGTGTTAGTTGAAATTATTTCGAACAAAGACACACCACTCTTTGATTCCGTAACCTAAATATAAACTATTGTTTCGTCTAAAAGTGTAAGCTAACGTACCATAACTAAAGCCACAAAGGGTTCCAAGCATTAGAAGCCCTGTCGATAGCTTTCAGTTACGCATTACCCAGCAATTCAACGTTATTTTTCCTATATTTCTATCGAGGACGATATAATAGTCCGATTGATGCTGGAAGAGTGCGTAAAAAGCTTTTAACCAAATAATATACACGTTGGCATGGGCTTACAAGCTTTTCTTTGATATTTATTTTTTCATGTCTGACACGATGGTCGGCATTACACGCTTATCGTTGTGCGCGTGGAGTCTTTTGGAGTACAATTCGAAGTTCAAAAAGTTTGAATTATATACTTTTCTAACTGTTTGTACTTCGTTCTTTTCTAATGATGCTTTTAAAGACGTTTCCTGGACAAAGATATACGGTTATATGTGTATTGTATTCGTAGTTTCTAATCGCTCCACTCTAGAATCAATAGGTTTGGTGTATTTTGTTACAATATAACGTTCAAACACTTATTGGATTCACAATAATGTATTTTTCGCTAAATATCTTTGCATACAGTAATTGAAATAAAAAAGACTTCAACACTAATACATGTTACAGAATTTTACAATATAATAAGGCAGACAGAAAAAACACTGAAAGAGAATAGAGTTAGTTAAATTAGTTGTCTTGTCTAGGCTTGTATTGTAGATGACAATAAATATGGAGTAATAGTAACAAATTCTTGGAGAAATAATAAAAAGAAAACACAGGAAGTTATTATAATATATTGTACCGGATTCAACAGAAATAGACATAAAGGGTAGAAAGCCAATACGTATTTTCATCCATATCTTATTCTTAACGAAAATTAAACATTACCTGCTTTTGTTTACTTAGAATTTATTCTATATATATATATATATATGTTTGAAAAAAAAGAACGTACCGATTATTTACCCTTTATGTCCATTTAGGCAATATATTATTACATCGTTAATAATTTGAGGAAAGAAGGCGAAAAATTTCACTAGTAATTTGGTAGTGAGCCTTTCTTATGCCCAAAGCAATTTTTCTGAATAATGCAATGGAAATATTTCAAATTATAAAAATAAAAACATATAACAAATTTGAATGAAGTAGGTTAGGCGTCTCTAAAAATGAAATAAAGTTCGATGTTAAAAACTAAAATGTATTGTAATGCTATTAACTGTAATTAATAAAATATAAATGAATAAATATTATTAACTGAGGAGATAGTAGCTCCCCCTGTACCAGGTATTGTAAGAGACGACTTAGGCACAGAGTTTAAAATATATACATACAAAACGGCGTGGCTCAAATAAATAGAACGGGGATGGCCAGTCGCACATACAGGTTTCAGCTACGCTGCTCAGACAGTCTGCTACGCTGCTCAGACAGTCTGCTACGCTGCTCATACACTCTGCTACGCTGCTCATACACTCTGCTACGCAGCGCCTGACTCAGAGATCATTTACTGACAAACGCAGCGTAGCAGACATGTAACCGCTTTGAAACAATGGCCTGTTTTTTTTGGCCCATTTCATATGAATAATTCATCCATATGCATGTAACGTCATCATCATCATAACATCAGCTGTTGAACGTCCACTACTGGACATATGCCTTTTGAATGAAAAATTGCCTGTTTCATTTAATCCGCCATCAGTCAGTTCTGCTATCTCAGTCACCTCTTACGACGCCTGGTATATCATCATTTTAATCATTGGAATTAACCATTGCAAACCTACTGCTGGACAAAGGCCTCCCATAAAAGGGGGAATTTTGCCCATAATTACCACTCTGAGCAAGCGTGTTGGTAATCATAGGGCGCAGCTTTCCTGATGGAGATGATATATATATACAAATTTATTGATATATATATATATATATATATATATATATATATAAACATAGGCACTATTGTACTCTGCCGGTTCCCTATGGCAGTAATCCGTAATCTACTGACATATATACCGGTATATCTAAGTACCTTTGACCTTAGATAATCACGTTATAACGTTGAAACAAAGAGGGGTCATTAGAGGGACCAACAAGAAATACATCTGACATGACATCCGATAGCCCCATTAGGGTGTAAGTTACTATTGAGATCAATTAACGCTGAGACGTTGCGATTCTTACGATCTGTGTCTTGTTGTATTGGTCAATTTTACAGATTTTCGAGTAGTTTATTGTCTAACGGTTGTATAAGATAATAAATGTTTTTATCACTGAATATTATTAATCTGTATTAAAAAAAGAAATCTTCGTGGATGTCTGTATACCACCTAAAAATTCACACTGTTGTATTAAATGGACTAAGAGATTACAAAAGTTTGCTTTAAATATAAAAATAATTCTAAAAAACATTGATATCAATCTTGTCATCTGAGTACTACTGAGATTACCCGAAGTAATTGTAATAGAACAATCGTTATCTGCATGGGCATTTCCAAACAAACTTAACTACTAAATAATAGTATTATAATTGGTGTGTTTCGATTAAGAGAAGGAAAGGGTCCATTGAAATTAATGGATGTGATATAATATTCTCAGATATTAAGGTTTGCAGAGATTACGTTCGTTGACATCCGACATTTGATTAAAAAAACATTGAATGAATTCATCTTGCACAAAAAAATTTTATCTGCGAATATTCTGTTTAGTAGAGTGTGAGAAGCAGTGGAAATACTGGGTAATGTACCCTAACAGCTTCAAGTCACAAGGATAGCAGCGCGCTAGTAGTATTTTTGTGATGTTATAGACTGACGTTTACTATCAAGTGGTTTATGTGCTTGCTTGTCAACTTTCTCAAATAAAATTCTGAGAAAAATAAATGTAATTTTGTAATAACCTACTAAATAATGTTTTCAAAGCTTTAATACTTTATCCCTATTAAATGGCTGTGGGGTACCAGCAGAGTAAATTATGGCGAAATTCCCCCTTTCATGGGGATGCTATGTCTAGCAGTGATTTTCCAATGGATATAATGATGATGATGAAATAGAAACGTTAACTAGAAACTTCTAGATAATTCAAAGTAGATAATTAAATATTTTTGATTCATAATTTCCGCTGACAGGTAGAACAAGGCAGTGGTGAATAATTAAAAGGAACAAATAATATCATCACGCAATACTCGTCACCCCAGTTTGACCAATCCCTATATTAACACCAAGGTTTATGGTGTTTATCATTTGAATGTCACCATCACACGCATGTAAGCCTATATGAGGTTATTAGGATAAAGAAACGTCAATAACTTGTTTGTTTGTAGTAATATGATATTTCCGTAAATGCTCATCATATTGAAAAATAGAACTGATACAAAACTTAAAATTTATAAGCATTATGAAATTGCATAGAGCAAGATCCCAGCATTATATATTGTGTGGTATTAATAATATTGTGTTCTTGCAAAATAACAGTATAATTTAAATGAAAATTAAATATGATTGATCTGTGCGATCTCTTTCTGGTCATCTATAAATAGATCTGTTTAACGCAAATATATTTGGGCAATTTTACAATTTTTTTTTATTTTAAAAATACAAAATTTAACAGCGTTTTTAGTCAGGTAAGTCAGGTCAATGTATGAGATGTTGTGTGAATTTATTTATTAATTATTAATATATAATAAATATGCGATATACTGATACACTCCTACATACATACATTTAAACAATACTTCAGTTTCCTTTGAAAAAGTATATTATTGTGTCAAGAAATGCAAACAATTGAATATAATATTATGCCACAAGCATAATCTGGTACCTGAGACATCATACCAGCCAATTAAAGTCCAGTGTTGGACATAAGCCTCCCCAAGAAAGGAGGTATGTTGCCAAAATTTCCGCGCTGGGCAAGCATGTTAAAAATCGCAGAGCGCAGCTTTCGCGACGATGAAGCTGCTGCCCATCTCTGCCCGGTGCATTTGAGCTGCACTGTTTTGATGGATACTCCGCCATCTGTTGGTTCTGGTAGGTTAGTCACCTCTTACTCTGCCAGTACCTCACGGCTAACCTCGCACTGAGTAATAAAGAGTATTAAAGAGTTAACCTGTCCATTCAGAGGGAATATCTCGCCATGTTAATAATAACACTATTTTTACTTAACAAAATGCAAGGCTTCTAGAAGAAGTCTTTCAGTCTAGTAGTAACACCACTAGCATATTGTTTTTGTTATTAACAAAATGATTTAGTACGGGTATAAAAACTAATAACCAGGTTTGAAAAAAACGGATATGCCGTTTTACTACTGCAAAGTTCAAAGATAATATAATATACTAATACCAACTTCACCGGTAATGATAATATTGTACCATTATTCAATAATATAGTGAAAGTTAAAATCATATACATTTTATTCAAGTAGGCTCATTACAGTCACTTTCGAAATTGTCAATAAAATAACAATAGCAAATAAAATATATATTTCCAATATGCTCTGTATTATTTATAATTCTATGCATAATTATAGATACAATATAATACAAACAACCTTGATGACCCAAGGGATAATCAGTCATCATATACATTGTGTTTGTCATAAAGTAAGTCGAAATGTATCTGACTATTTTGGGATCTTAATATTATATAAACTATTGAAATCTAAGTACCTGTTTTCATTATCATTATAACAGCCATTGGAAGTTCAATGCTGGATATAGTCCTTACCAAAAGCGAATTATACCCATAATTGCCGCGCTGGGTAATCTTTTGGGCAATCGCAGAGCGCAGCTTTTGCGACGGAGATGCTGCTGTCTATCCCCAATCTATGTATTTGAGCTACACACTGTCGGATATACCGCGGTACCTATTTTAAATAACATTGATTTTATTAAAAAAAATATTTTTAAAGTAAATAATCTAAATATTACTTTGGTATTATACCTATGCCAAGCTTTGATCCGGATTATTAGTATTCAATAAATTATATATCTTTTTCTATACAAATTCTATTGTACTGATGTTTTAATATCTATATGCAAAGATTTTGTAGTATCTGGAATAAATTGCTAATATTAAATTGAGTATTAATAACGTAAAAACTATCTTACTGCTTTGAATTACGGTATATCGTACGAGCTGTCTTTAATTTTTAATGAGCGTACATTTATTTAAGCCTGTTTGGACTAATAAATTACTTCCCGTTTTGTGTGCTTGACTTTATGGAGTGTTTTTTTCTGTTATCCGAACGATTTATGTTATTTCTCATACAATTATTATACTCTTAAGATATTATTTAATTAATAATACTTTCCATGTATAATATTATTCTGTAGCGAAATTAAGCTATTTAGAGTGGCGGAAAAATAAGTACTAAGGTGAATAGTACAGTAAAATTCTATGCAAATATATAGTGTGCTACATGAAAATATAAATTAATATAGAGTAAACATGTATATTTAATTGGTCCTATACTTGCTCCGGTGATACTTGAAAATGTTTATGAGCAACAAACTCAATACATGTTATTTTAACATGAATAATGGAATCTTATTCAATTAGAACGTGACAATGATTTGACTATATGCCATTCAACTTTATTTGAAAGCGAAGTATAGTAATCATTAATTTTTAGCACTTATATCAGACATCACTCCAATAAGGAAAAGTAAAGATTCAATATTCTTTCACGAGTCAGCGACCTTTCGACTGATTATTAATTGTCTCAAAGTCCCTCGGTACGGTGTGTGATTGAAAATCACCAAATCCGTAATAAATTATATCAACTCCTCCACTGATGAAGACAAGATTTACTTGATTGATCAAAAGACTGTTTTGAACGTAAAATTTGTTCAGCATTGCCGCAATTTTAGTGCTCTCAAAGAAAATTTTCGAAGTGTACGAAGTTGTTTGAATTTTTCATATCAGTAAAAGGATGAACATCAAACGACTGTTAGATTCTCACCTAAAAGTATGTTTCACGGTAGAATAGAAAATAAAATATGAAATGTTCCTTCCTGACTATGGGTTGTTACTTTTATGATGTAATTTGTGACTGTTTAATAAATATTTCTATAGAAATCATAGAAACTGGTGTATTAAAAATGGATTACCAAAAATTAAGCGTTAACAAAATATCATTTCTTATATATTAAATACTGAATTAAAATTAACGTCATATGAAATATACATAATATACATAATATATAAATATATATATGTTGATAAGTGTTCGGTTCGCATGGTAATAAGCTTCATCACAAGAATGTGACTAGCACGTTGCTAATCTTGTGACAATATTATGTCACTTTACCCGGTAATTTCACTGCTTCTTCCATTTGGAACACAAAAATGTAAAGTTAAAATACGTAAGAGGTCTGTTTTAACCGACCTGACAAATGCAGAACACCTTTATCTACCTCTAGTATATATCATCAATTATTATAGTATATGTTATATAGATAAATTAGAAACAGTATAACAGAATTATACCTTTCACTTGGTTATTATATATGACCCTTTACGTTAATTAAGAGTAATATTTAGATATCAGATTCCAAGCGCGTTGAAGGATTTCCTTAAGAATATTAAATTTAATTTGTTGGGTCTGGGTGTTGACATTTGACGAGTCCGATGGCGCAGATGGTACGGATTCCCTCTTATGCACAAAGGGTCTTGGATTTTATCCCTATCTAAGACAAATATTTATATGTTTATATTTGTGCTAGTTCTGTGTCTGGAACGCAATAATATTTCAAAAAAATATGTATTTAAGCATTATATTTTTGATTCCTCTGTTGTCTAATGTCCGTTATACAAGTACTTTGAGCGACTTACCTCAAGATCAGGCCAATGTCTAAGATGTTGTTTGAATATTTTGCTTGTATTATTGAGACCAATTGTAACAAACGGGAAGAATATTCCATAATTTTATACGATGGACATCGCATAGCCGCTAATCAGACACCTACGACTAATATTTATTAATCTGTTAAAATATAATGGGTGTTAGTAATTAACTTAAGGTAGCTCTAAGTTTGATACGTTGGAGTATCGTTACATGATCCAATTCAGGATACGGAGGCTGGTATTTATCCGCAGAGCCTCCAGGACAACTGGGTGTATTGGGTAGCACGACAAAACTTATTAAGCCTGTGAATGGCATCTACATCAACGATTTGGCTTCTAGTTCTTGTATATTATAGGAGGCAAGCTATTAAACTGATCATCTGATAGTAAGTGATAAGCGTCGCTTATGGAAACCTCCAGCACCAAAACAATAGCTGGCGCGGTGCCGGCCTTTAAAAAAATAATAAACTTTGGGTTCTTAAGTCGCAACGGTCTAAGATTACCGCCCAAGTGACTTTGTTTTATAGACCAGCCATCTCAGTTAGAAAATGGTTTTAAAATTGCAATGCGGTTAATTGTAGTTTTGTTAAATTTCTGGAAACGTGCAGCAATTGCAAGTGGTGTCAATCTCATCCTCATGTCATAAGACCTGACTGGAATACAGGAGAATATCAGGTAAGTGAGGCAGGCAGTGAAATTACTGGGTAAATCTTACATTGTACTTTCAGGTTTTCAAGTTCACAAGGTTAGTGACACACAAGTGATATCTTTGTGATGACACGATTGTCTATAGACTACGGTCACATTTACCATAAAGCGGACCATCTGCTTGTTTGCTGTCTTTATAACATAAAAAAATATCCGTTCAGGTTTTTATCCTGATAGTCAAGCCACCATCGTGGGTGGTTCAGTGCACCCTTACCCACGACCATCCTGCCTTCACTTATCAAGCTTTCGGCGCAGATATAAGTCGAAAGATGTTAATTTTTGTTATTCTTTTATGAATTCAAAAAGGTTTTTATATTTCAAGGCATTTTACTTACCGTTAGTGAACTTACAATGGGTAAGTCTAAATCAAGTGGATACAATCCAAGTAATCATCTAATTTTGATTAGAACATGGAGATGAGAACTTTGAAATTGACGTGCCAAGTAAAATTTTGAACATAGTATAATGTTTTTGTGCAGTATGCACATGTTTCTCATTTAGCCCAAAGACGTGACGTCAGTCTCCATAGACAATATTGCTTTAGACTATCATTTTACGTGTTAAAAAATAGAAAGTTTATTTGCATGATAAATTATGTAAATTACCTTTTATTGACCGTGACATTTATCTAGAGACCTTTACATGTACTGGATAAGTCTTAAAAAATTTTCGGAGTACCTTCCAATTATTTTTAATGGACTTCTGGGAACCATCGAATTAATTTAATTGGCGGAAAATAATGATAATATAAGCAACAATAAAATGATCCCCAAAAATTTGTATTCAAGTAATTTTAATATATCTTTCATACAGTATTTCTAACATAAATGATATGACATTAAAATTATTATACAAAAATTAATATCAATCGTATTGGTTTAGTTTTTGGTTCTGAACAGAATTTTCGTTTTAACGGCTTTTGCTTACAAAAAGTTCTGAAGTCTGCTGTATTTTTTTTTGGGATTTTAGTTGATGGTAATAATCCTCTCTTGTGCGCCAAATATGTGAGTTCAATCCCCAAACAGGGCAAATAATTATATACGTGTTTGTTGTTTTGTAATTTGATCTACGTATCATAAGTGCTTTAAGCGACTTACCCTGGAATCAAATCAATATATACCTAAGATGTCGAGTGAATTAATGAGACAAAATAAATAAAAAGACACGTTAAATTTGTTGCACAAGCACGATATAAAATGTAAATAAAGTATTTCTGCATGACTGTAGTATGAAATATGGAGAATTTCCGCAATGCTCTTAAAATGGTAATTTAATTCTAGCATTTCTGCTCCTTGAAATGATCCTATAAATGATCCATTTCCACCAACGCGGTAATGAGAATTCCGTTTGATTTAAATAACATTAAAAACAAAAATTATAGAAAAAATTACAGTTATGTTCGGTATAACAAGTAGGTAAAAGCAATAGAAAATAAACTGGTCAACACTGATTTTGCCACACGAACTTTGATAGCTAATTTTGTTTTATCAATCTACCCTCATCATTAAATTACAGTTGTCATCTGTCAGTTAGCCTCATATTTGTTGTGATACGGTAATACTCATAACTAGTACTACGGCGGTAAATCAACAGAAACGCTCGCAAGTAAATCGTCATAAAAGTAGTTGTAGTTGAATTTGAATATTTTTTGTGATTTATTAATCCTGTGAACAAGTCGAGGAAGTGTAATAATGACCCTAACTCTTTTTGTTATGTCTGCGGAGAACTTACATTCAAAAAACAACGACAAAATTTTACGAATCTTGTAATGGAGTGTTATCACCAATGTTTTGGTTTTTCTGTCGCCCATCAAGACAAATTCTGGGCCCCTCATGTCTGTTGCATAACGTGTGTAAAAATTTAACCGACTGGAAGAAAGGTGCACGAGCTATGCCGTTTGATGTACCCATGATATGGACTGAACAGGAAGATCACGTTTCGGATTGCTATTTTTGTCTCACTGATATAAAGGGTATAAATTACAAGAAAAAAAACACAGTTATCTACCCTAACGTATCTTCTGCTATAAAAACAGTCTCTCATTGTAAAAAAATGCCAGAACTAATACCAGTTGCAACGTCTGTTGAGAATGAACATTCATTTGTATCTAAAAGAAAAGTTCCCTAAAATAAGTGATGCAAAAATTAAAGAGGGTGTTTTTGTTGGCCCTCAAATCAGGGAGTTAATAAAAGATCAACATTTGAAGAAAAATTAAGCGGTTTAGAAAAATGTGCATGGAACGCATTTAAAAATGTTGTTGCAAATTTTTTGGGCAACCACAAGAGTGACAGCTACAGAGAGTTGGTTAGCGAGCTCTTATTGTCATATCAAGCATTGGGTGGTAACATGTCACTCAAGACCCATTTTTTAGACTCATACCTGGATTTTTTTCGTGAAAATTTAGGGGCTGTCAGTGGCGAGCACGGCGAGAGATTCCACCAGGACATTTCTAGTATGGAAAGCGGTACCAAGGCAAATGGAGCCCATATATGTTAGTGGATTACTGCTGGACAATTAAAAGGGACTAAACAGAAGCTGAAAATTCAAGAAAATCTTAAATTATTAAGTAATTTTTAAAAAAATAAACGTTTGATTTACGAGATCTGTATTTTTTTATTATTATTTTAAATTACACAATAGAATAATATCCTCGGCTAGCAATTTTTTTTTAACTGTTTATTTTTTTTTTACTATCACCAATTAAAGTAAAAAATATCAAAAAAGACCGTGTGGCACAAAAAAGTTTAAATTTTGTTGACCAGATAATTAATTAATTCTGATACACATGCTCCTTATAAACCTGCGGAACTTAAAGATTGCTTGGTATATAAAAAAAACTTGTTTAAATGCAGTTGTTTAAAGATCATATAAAAGCTTGTTCCTTTCTCTTAAATTCATAACAACTATAAGTTCTAATCTGGTTGGTCAGACCGTAAAAGAAGGTACACCTAGTGAACCTAATACTACTAATACAGTAACAAATGTTTCGTTGCTTGGAATAAAATATGCGGGTAAAGCTTATTCTTTTCGTGTAATTTTAATTAAAATAAATAAATTTCACTCAAGAACTAAACTTAAATTACTTAATCTTAAATTACGTTACAACAAACAAACAGTAAATAGTGTTAAAAACATATTAATAAGCAATGCTTTGAAATCAAAGCCCAATGCTACTATAGGAAAAAACTATTGCAAACTCACCTATTTTTAGGGACCAAATTTCGTAGTCAATAAGGGTCTTCCGCTATTGGGATTGCGCATAATAGCTACAAAGGCGTTGCGAACTAATTGAATCCCGTCCCGTACATCTATCAAAGTCCCGAGGGAATTTATAAGCATTCTACCATGTCACATATATGTGCTTAATTTTACCCCTTGTTTTTAAAATAAGGATCATATGAGTAAATAATTCAGCACTACTTTAACAAATGAGATACAATTACGTTCTGAAAGCAATTTTATAACTTATTTCGTGGCATTTTACCTTCTGTTGAAATTAAAAAACAAAAGATTTTCTACTGCTGCCTCCCGAGAAAGAGCGATTTTTGCACATAATTGCCGCGGTGGGCTGTCGTCCCATTTCATCCTGCTCCCGTTGCAATTTAGCTACATTGATTCCGGTGACTATACCGCCATCTGTCGGTTTTTGTTATTTCGACACCGGCTACATAGGAAGAAACTAATCTACTCTTCCATGGCTATCACTGATATCAAATGACTTGGTTCCGATTTTGGATAACATGGGTTTAAAACCTGTCACTATGTCACTCAAGTTATATACTAATAACAAAATGAAGTAACATTTAAATTCGACAATTATTTTAATAAATATTCTAGTTTGTAATCGAATTCAACAGATTTACGTCTAAAACATATTTATCGCGACAGAAAACCTTCTTTTTCAAGGCGCAGAAATACTCTTAGATAAATAAATAACAGATAAATGATTGCCGAAGCAAATTGTGTTTATTTTTAGATAGCGTGACTTGGTAAATTTTGTTACGGCGTTCAGAATCGCGAAACCCCTCTTTTAGTCATTCGATATCACGAGTAACAATGACGTAAGCGACTTTTCTCGCGCTTTTATAAAATACTAGCTGTGCCCGCGACTTCGTCCGCGTGGAATAGTTTTTTTTTTGGGTACCACACCTCTTTACCTTAACTTATATAAACTTTGAATGTCATGTTTATTTATATCGAATCAATGGCTTAAAAATAAGTTTTAAGTTTCTAGCTCCAAAAATAGCGATACTTCCACACAACTTTTCAACCATTCACAACCCTTTTTTCGAATTAAAAAATAGTCTATTTCCTTTTTCAGGGTCTAAAGATTATCTGTGCCAAATTTTATCAAAATCGGTTTAGATGATAAAGCGGGAAAGCGTAATAGACAGACAGAGTTACTTTCGCATTTATAATATAAGTAGGGATGTGTAGATATTCTTTCGGCTTCCAAGAGATACGCCATTCATCCGTTCAGTCAATATATAATCCTTGATTTATAAGTGTATAAATAAACTTGAAAGGTTTCTTATAGTGTAGGCATCAGCTGGAGCAAAATGTTCACTTTACATAATTACTTAACGTAATTAAGTGGCTATCAATAAAAACTCCAATACATCATCATCATAGCAGCCGCGGAACGTTTAAATGGTCAATTTGCCCTTAATTGTCACACTGAGCAGGCGTGATAGCAATCGTAGAACGGAACATACGTGTCACGAATGCAGGTGCCCATCCCTTTCCAGTTGCATTTAAGCTTCGCAGCTTCAGATATACCGTTATTTGTTGATTCACTTGGTACACGGGGAGGTAATATTCATCTCTGCCAGTACCTCACTTCTAAAACTCTAATTATTAACAATATATTCCTTATTGAAGTAATTCAAACGTTTGTGACAAATTGTTAAATATTAATTGGTTTTATATTTAATGTGGGACAAGAAATGTTTGTATACAGGAACCTTTTTAACTGTTAGGTGAGAAGTCACCTTTTCTAATCGGTATTTAAAAGATGTTAGTTGGTATAAGTTCTATTGAAATGAGGCGTCTTGCCACTGCACTCACATGCGAGTAAAATTACAGCAACGCCATCATTATGTTTATGTATATAGATCTTTATTCTCATACGAAATTACATTTAATTTACAATGAAATATTATCATAGTTCAAATAAAAAATATACAACGAACCGGTACTCGAATCTTAAAACAATTTTAACTGACTTTTAAGTATATATTTATATATTATCACATGCTTACATGATGTTAAGTACCTTATTAAATAGCTGTGCTCCCCCAAACAGTACTGTCTTTTTTTCATAGTGAGTTCTATTCGCTGCTATTTATACTTTATATTTGGTTCTTTTTTTATAGGGATTGTTTAGTGATCGGAGTAGGATTAAAGCAATTTTTTATGTCTGAAAATATCACCATGCCTAAACTGCCACCGTAGTTAAGGAAACAGAGATGCTTCAGGATATTCATATCCTGGAATCCAGAGGTTTCATGAGGGGTGATATCAATTCCAGGTAGTTACAGTCAAAGACCGAAAGCCAGTCTGTAACAAGTTTGTGCTATGTAAATGACATTTAAATGTAATTATCACCTGTCATATTACGGTATCGTTATTTATTTTACCGAAACCAAAAACTCATCGGATTAACGTGACAATATCGAAATCAACTATTGTGACAAATATTAAAAAAAGGATTATGTTTTAAAACTTAAATAAAATGTCGAATATATATTAATTTCAGCTTTTGCCTACAAATTAATATTTAAATTCAGAGGTATTATAATACCAACTTTGTAGTAATTGATATTAATGCCAACGGCATTGTCATTTGCATCATGGTTACATAAATGACAAAAACAATCAATATTAACAATTGGTGTGTTAATATTGCCAAGCGTTATTCTAGGTATTCCATGAACATTTGTTTATTACAAATAGAGCTGTAGTAATCTTTATTTTATAGTAATTGCTGTCGTGAAATGTATTCAATATCTTATTTATGTGCGAGCCGTTGGCGTATTTGGTCATATTTATATCTTGTGCATCAAGGGTCGTGAGTTCAATCCTGATCCAGTACAAATATTTATATAATGAATACTTGTGTTTGTTATTTATGAAGGAGTTTCATATTGTATTTAAAAAAAAATATGATTACATACTCTTTTGCATGTTATCCGTAACACAGGTACTTAAAGCCAATTATTACGTAGACAGGTTGAGGTTTTATTTTCTGAGATGTTGGGTGAAAAATATATTATTTCTATATATACTAAATAAATATATATAATATATTAAAATATATTATCACTAGATTAACGATTAGAAAGTTTAGATTAGAAAGATTACACATTCATTATTTTCGAAATGCTGTTAATTCAATCCGAAATATAAATTCAGCAACGTTAATGTCTAGTACGCAAATAAAACAAATCAACATACTCTAATCAGTCAACATTACGTAAACGAGATTAATCTTTTAACTTATATATGATTTGGATACTCAGAAAAATATATTCCTACGTCAATTAAATGTTTTCAAAAATATGATAAGAATTAGATTATACATAGATCTATTGTTGCATGTGGTTTTTCTACTTACAAAACTTGGATCTTAAATTTTTAGTTACAGGTTGTTAGATTTTAACAAATAATGTGTTTAAGTTTATGTTGTATCACTTTAGTCTGGTAGTTGTACATATTCATATAAAAAAACGTAAGCTATTGAGTTACAAAAAAAGTAAGTTGTGTACTGTGTATTAAGTTTAGTACAATTTAGCAATGTTTGTTTACTTTCTAATCTGTTACAAACTTAACTTAGTAGTGTGAGGGAAGAAAGTATAATATTAAATCAATGAACAAAGTTTTATTTATTTTAAGTTCGAGGTCTTTAAACAATACTAACAGATATAACCAGATGAAAATAGAAAGTATAGTAATAGAATGATACGTCAAAAATAGAGATATCACAACAGAAGATGAGAGAAAAATCTATTTTCGAATACTGGTTCCTAGAAGACTATGTTGCGTTACTTGCAGTAGCCCAAATATCTACTGAAGCATTTGCGTCCCTAAATAAATATCACCGTATTCGAAAGCTTTTATATCTGCTAGAAGTGTCTTAATATTTTGATGATTGGTCAGTCAGTAAGTGAGTGAAAAAATTAAGAGTCTTCTACTCGTTCTTGAACTACTGCTAAAAATTATAATCAATTTGAAATATACGATATTTACACAATGCCTGTTTGGTAGCAGAAAATTTAGGTATGTAGTTTTATTTAAAACGAATTTATAGGGTTTAAAAATGGTATGAATTGAAAAGAAAAGGATAGTACGGCCATTTGCTGCTTTTTTTCGTGTTAGTAAATACAAAAAAATGTGATAATTATTTATATAACGTACAAGTAATTAGCGATTGTCTTTATATAGCGTTATAATTGTGTTATATATTTTTATGTTAAATATTGGCGTTGAAATTCGGAAACCTTATCCAATTTGTCAAGTAATCAATTATAGTCTTTATTAGGCAAAATAAATAGAATACCGTACTCTTTATTAACACACGTATGACAAAATTGAGGGCCATACAAATTCGTCTTGCTTTACATAATTTTTTAAGTCACTCATTTTACAAGCTTTGCTTTTACAAAATGTGTTGCGTAAAAACCTCTACAAAAGTTCCCCCCAAAAAACAAAGATAAAAGCTGGCTCTGTCATAATGATGTGTGATATTTTTACCTGGAAATATTTGAAATGTAAAAACCAAGGGCCAAAAAAGAAATATTAAAGCATTCATTTTCCCGTGTCCCTGATACAGTGTATGTTCTAGAAATATTTTTATATATTTTTTGCCACAATCTTTTCACCCTACATATATTTTTATCTACCTGTGTACCACTAATTAATAAAAAAGAAGTGATTTATTTTCTTGAAGTAAAACTCTACAAAGGTCTTACATATATGTATCTGTCAAACAGAAATGCTCACATACCACGCCCTTTTCCATTGTAAATGATAAATAGACTTGGAACATGTGGAAGAAGAAGCTTAATATTCTCAAGTTGCTAGATTGTTATCGTGCTGATGACGTTATGGCTAGAGCAGGTTCGTCTTTAAGTAGCCTATAAGGCATTTATATATGTTTGTTTTAAAAAAAAATTATTTTAGTGAATCAACCCCCACAAAAGTGTAAAATTAGGAATGTACTAAAAAAAACTATTCCACGCGGACGAAGTTGCAGCCACAGCTAGTAGTAAATAATGTGGGAAGTAGTACCTAGGGATAATTGTAGCCACCCTGAACATCTTTTCCGAGGGACTTGGAAAAGATAACAGATATATTCGAACAAAGAGTCAAACAGGGCAGAACAGTAGATTACAACAAAACAATAAAACGGCCCATCTTAAGTTAACTTTATGTGTATTTTACTGCCAGCGAAGGGCGATACAGGGATCACCGTCGTTCCCTCAATCTGACCGGGATTGTAACATGTTTTTTTTTAAGATTTAGATTTATCTGTTCTTTATAACAAGCTTCTTATTACTTTTACTTAAAAAAATATTTCACAAAATAACAAAACTACTTCCTTACCGGCTTTAAAAATCAGTTCTATAAACATTCTGCATTCTTATTCAACGTTTCAAAAATAATCAATTTATTGATATCAAATAGATGATAACGTTTTTACAAAGGTAACCGAATTTACCAACAATATAATTTAAAGTCTATACGGGGATAGCCTCAACGTTTAGTATATAAAAATGCTATTAATACTTTACATTTACTTCCAATTTAATTAGCATACAATACGTAATTAGTAGGAAAAAATATAAATAAATGTTGCTAGCAACAACTTAGCTTTAAGGTATTACTTGACATATTATTATTATATATAGTAATTTTTTTTAAACATTAAAAGAAAATAGAGGTAATCTAAGTAAAGAGCTAGAATATTAACCAAATAATAAAAAGATAAATTCAATTGATACAAAATTATTACAAGACTGTAGTCGCGTCAGAAGAAAAACAATTTCAATTAACTCGAAACAATGTTCCTAAAAATTTATAGTCGCTTTTTATTTACTGCGGATAACTTGAATATCAATTCGTTTAGGTTAATATTTTTGAAGCAAAGATTTTGTTATGATAACAATTTGTGAAATCGTTTAGTTTTGTTACGTGATTTCCTTATCCGAATGAAATATTATACAGTAATAAATTGTAAGAAATTGGTGTAATATTGTCTAAGTATATTATGCTATTAAAATATATTTGTTACACATTTTGTCACAACTTTGTCATATTGAGAACAATTGCTATGAATTTGGCAAAATATCAACATAAAAAGTAAAAAAGAAAAATATACAGCGTTTAAAATACAATTAAAGGAGTTCTTGTTTCAGGAACGAAAAAGCATGCAAACTATTTGCAATATGTTTGTCATATTTTTTTAAAAGAAGCTATTAAGGAGTTTTAATTAATGTTGGGTCTTTTACTCTAGCGCACATTGCAATACAACTTTTACCATATTTTCATGTATTAGGAACATTTCTTAAGCCCAGCTTATATTTATCTTTCTACACTCTGTACATCCACATGCTTCAAATACAGATCCCGATGGCAGGGGAGATCTAGGTTTTTACATATAGGTGTGAAAATTTCTTAAGGCGAAATTCCATAAATGGCTCTAATGCACTTTTTTAACAAACAAAAGCTCTATTCAAATCTGTACTATACTCAATATTATCTAGCCTTATATAAAAACGGATTCTACTTATGCGCGATAACACAAAATTGCAGATTTTTATTAGTTACCTTTGTTACTTGAATTAAAACATAAACGAATTTATTTATTTTATGAGATATGTTTAAATAGGTTAAAATAAAACCTGTCAAAAAATTATCTTTATTGTTTTTACCTTTAAATCTTTTTAATAGGAATGTCAAGTCCATGGAAACATCAAATGCTCAAGGATACTGTAAAGATGTGAAGTCTACTTTAGATCTTTAAAATAAAATGGCTTCCTGACAGTCGTGCTGAAAATAAGGGAGAGAGGATAATCTTATTTATCCACCCCTGACATTGCAAGAGACAGTAACTTTTATTTTTTCACGTCATCAGGTTAGATTCCTCAAAGAAATAGTGGGCAGGCATGGTGACAATCACAAAGAGTAGCATTGCGATGAGGATGCTGCATTTAAACTACGCCGGTAAGGATCGATATACCGCTATCTGATAGTTACAGAGCCTCAGTCGCCTTGTACGATACCTGGTACAGGTATTAGTTATTATTATTATTAGTTCTACTCTTTCGGTACCCTAAGGCGTAGGTAGACCTTATATACACATACGTATATATATGCATACATACATAACATACATACGTAGATAGATACATGCATCATACCTGTATCTCTTTGGGGTAAGCAGAAACTATGGATCTCCACCTGGTCCTGGTATCACATCTCGCATTAGTCCGATATAGTTTATACACGATTCATTTAGTCTTGGTACTTCTGACTAGGCTCTTCTTAATACCTCTTCTACCTGGTTAATGTATGTTTACCTAGGATATCTTATAGTAACTCATCCATTCACTTTCTCTCTATATATTTTTATGTGCAATCGTTCTACTTTCATCTATCCTTTCTACATGTCCAAATCATCTCAAAATTTACATTTAGAAATGCCTACGCGAATGAAGTGTTGGGCAACATCTAGTTAATGTTATATACTTACTAAAATAAGTAGATTGTAGAATGATTTATAGTTTTCTCATGTCTCGTAAAGGGTGACTGATAACATTCCAGCCATAGCGGCCTCTTATACCTGCATTGTCAAATCTCATTTGGCAATATGACGCCTATTCTCCCCTATGTCCGTTTCCGCACTATCAAAGGACCTTTGTGACCTTTGAGGGACATCAAATGACGATAATTTAGACGACTTCTATTGCGTGCTAATGACCGCCTTATTGAGAAGGAGGTCACTTTTGAGATCAGTAAGCATTACGATATTTGTCAAGCGTGTAGTTCCAGAGTTCCTTTTAGTACAACGTAAAATAATTTAAGTCAATAATTTTATTACAGTGAAAGTGTTTATATACAAAGGTATCTGTACGTATATTATTTTTGGAGTTTAAATAAATGTGTGTCATTAGCATTTTTTTTACATTTGTGCGTTCCACTATTCATAATAAATCTACCTTTATTATATTTTTATGCTATCAAAAAAATGGCTTTATATTCAAAGCTTTTTTTAAACAAATAACTGGGATCTTATTTAACATTGAATAGCGCTGAGTCTTAATATAAAAATACTGAGTAACAAACGACGTGTCTGCAAAATAAAATGCACCGCAACAATTAAACATTATAATTGTCGGAGTGAAATTTCTCGGAAAGGAAAGTGTACTAAAACTAATGAATTAAAGACGAGGTGTGTTTTTCTGGCAAAACATTGCTTTTAAAAACTGCTTTTAAAACAGTTGGTTTCGTTTTTTTCTTCTTGTTATTTCCGTTTTATACTTCCGCCTCTGTCATTTTCAAGCTTTAAACATTTCATTGGATGATCTTCTTGGATGGAATGCAAATGAAAGTTAACAAAATTACCTCAAATAAATAAACTACGATACACTTAGTGTCCTAAGACACTTCCCATTATTAAGAAATACACACAAATAAATAGTGTAGGAGAATCTTATTCTTCAATGTTATTTGAGAAAATAAACCGAATAAAGATTTTACAAGATAATTTCTTTCTTTTATGTTTGTTGCTAACTGCAACATTGGACTTGGAGTGACAAGGATTCATATTTTGAAAATCAATGTCACGAAATTAGTTTATTTATAATATATAAAACTCTTTTCATGTTAGCCATTGAAATTTTAATTACAAAGAAAAAAACGAAGCGTGTGGACAGTACAATTAAAATAAATTGCCTAATTGACGCATGCAGAATACAAATAAGGCTTATTTAAAGACTAATTACACAGCGAGGGTTGCAATGCAAATTGCTTATTTATTTAACTAATTACTAACGACATCGAGTAGTATATGAAAATAAAAATGTACGTTTTATCATATTTTAAATGATGTAATTGGTAATGAAAACTGACATATGGCGGTAAAGATAGTGTAATAATTAGGGTATGTGCAGTAACATCCCCATCGCGAAAGCTGTGGTCTTCGATTGCCAACATTGCTGATTGGGGTAATTATGGGCAAAATTTCCCCTTTCTTAGGGAGGTTTATGTCCAGCAGTGGACTTCTAATGGCTGTAATGATAATAATGAATTGATAATTGGTGGCCTAATCAGTTTCAGGCAACTTTAGAACCGTATATAAAACCAATATAGTTGAGTTTATGTATTCTACAAACTTTTTTAAGTATATTAACGAATGTTATATTATGCACAGAATGTTACATTCAAATGTATATTATAAAATGACTGTGTGTCAGAAATATACACAAACACTTATGTATAATAATAACACATATTTCTTACTCAAATTCAGATTTATTATAAGTTTTAAGGTTCGTCAAGAAATTGATATTATCATTCAAATAACGTCTGTAAATAACAATCCGATATAACATTACAGACAAAAAGGTTACCGAGATAATTGAAAAGGTTTTGTACTGACTCGACTCTAACCAAGTATATATTACAGCTGAATTTAAATGATGAGGTTAGAATAAGGTATATATATAACAAGTAATGTGTAGAGTTGTACGAAAATATTAATTTTTTCGTATGACTTAAGGCAACATACGGTCCGCATGATAGTACCACCACCACCAAAGCCTATAATAGAATATTTTCTTATTACGAGAATATCACTAGCTAAGTAAGGACTTGAAGATGTCATTTAGAAGTCTTCTCGTAAATTGACTCTACTGCCTCTCTCGCCCTTCTGTATCCTCCTATACAACTGTTTGGTATAAATTGGCATGAGTGAGGTACCAACGCTGATGACTTTTGTATGAGGCCTACCTCTCGACGATTTCGTTAGTTTATTAAATTATATATGATACTAGCTGACCGGACAGACGTCTTAAATATCTCGTCGTCTTAATAATCTTAGTCGCCTTTTTGACACTTGGTATAGGGATAAGTAATATTCTACTTTATACATTACAGCAAATTTTTGTATCACCTGGACACGTATTTTTTATTATATATATGAGCTTTTTTGTCTTTGCGACATCATCATGTAATACTACAATATTATAATGTTCTTTAGGATCGTTTTTCCCCAGAATCTAAAGTATCCTACATCAATAGTTTAACTATTAGGCAAAAAAAATGTTATTTTATATGAAAAATTAAACAAATCTTTACTATGGTAGCGAAACATGGTATCCTACTATTGACCTTTTAAGCCAACTCAAAATAGCTCAACGAGCTATGGAGAGGGCAACGCTCGGAGTTTCCTTACGCGCTCGAATCAGTAATGAGGAGATTCGTAACTGAACCAAAGTTACCGATATTGCCCGGCGGATTTAGGACATTAGTTTTTGTCATACATTTGTCGATTAAGATTTTGTATAAGACATAAAAGTATAAAGATAAAGAACAAAAAAATTTATACTGTTGTGTTTAATGCAATATTTTTTAACCTGTAACATATTTACCGTCCAAAAAATAATTGATGTTCATGAATCAATTTTTACTTTGACAGTCCTATTTCTGTATTATTTAGTATTTGGGAGCCGAGATGTGGCTATACATACATATAAACAGTAGATACGTATATGACTTGAAGGCGAGGATGGCTACACAGGTGATTTGTATATTTTGTTTGTGCACGCATTCTCTGGTGCATACTAATATAGGTATAGTGGGATTATAATCTATTCCGTGGGATTACGAACTATTATGTAATTGTGAGCCGTAATATACTACTCAAAATTTCAAACCTAACCTAAACGTTTCGTTGCATACTCATACATAATGGACTCAGCAAGACTGACCAATCAGAAACAGCCTTTGGATAGTTGACGATTTCTCGCGTGACAGATCGAGATGTTTATTTATTTATTTATTGAACTTTATTGCACAAAATATTATAAAATATGCAATGGCATTATCTCCCAGTCAACTATTACACAAAACAGAAAAAAAATATATGTAGTGCTGCAGACAATATATATACAAAAAAAGATAAATGTAACATACATATTCGTATAAATGAACCCAATAAATACATATGATATAAAGAAATATATAAAATAACGTACATCAGAAATAGGGTTATAAAGTTAGAGAAGCAGCATCAGTAAATAAAGTACGGAGAAAGCGTTTCAGGATAAATTTGTTCAGGGATTGACGGAAACTTATTCCAGAGTCGTATAGCTGTCACTGTAAAAGAGTTTGTCAAAAAACTAGAGTGATGAGAAGGAGTTAAGATCGAGTGAGTATTAGAAGAACAGGGATTACGTTCGTGGGAGGAAGATAGGAATCGGAATCTGTCCTTAAGGTAGGTTGGTGGCATATTGGCATATGACGATTCCATGTATATAAATAAAAAATAATATGTTAATTGTAGGCAGTATGATACAGTTCACAAACTCGCCGCAAAAATGATTTGCTGGAATGGTCTGGTCTCTGGAACCAGATAATAAAAATCCAGATAAGGAAAATTATTTTTGTAGATCATAACACAGTTATTGGAGAAGGATTTAGGATTACAAAAAGGTTTGTTGGATTGGTCTGAACCAGATAAGAAAAAATAATCTTATAAATCACAACGCAGTTATTGAAAGTTTTTGGATCACGCTACGATACGGCTAGGTAGTTGTAAATATATAAGAAACATTAAAATGGAAAGAAAATAAACTGTGAAATGTTACCCAGACGCAAAGTCGATTGCCTTCAAATTTCAATGAGAATGCTAATAGACGCTACCAGCTCAAGTGAAATAACATCGTTTTGTGTAAGAATACATTTCCATGGAAAATAAAATACGCGGCTGGAATAATAAATTCCGGCAACCGTAAAAATAAAAACCTAGTAGAATTAAATATGTGGCTCTTTTGTTTATGTATTATTTATGAATGTACGTATTGGTGAAGTAGCAAGTTTGCAAGTTCCTTAATAAATTAGGTTGAGTACACTTTCCTTTAATGAACAGTTTATTATGCGTTACCGTGTTAATAGCATAAACCCTAAGTAAGGTCAAAATATAAAGAAAATTATTATTATTTTACAGCAGATATTTTGCGTTCTTCTATTCAGAACACAACACGGTAACGCGTAATAAACTGTCAGAAAACGTGCAGTAGCACGCTCTGCTCTGATTAACACGATGCCAGTCCAGCTATGCAATCAAAGGCAACATCTCTTTTTGTTATGTCCATCAGTGGACGTATTGCAGCTGCTTTGATGACAAATTAAACTTTTATATATTTTTTCAAGAATTTTGCAATCATTTTCTTAAAATTAATCACATCAAAAGATATTCAAAGAAATTAATATAATGACTATATACTATCTATATATTTACGAAAACATTATGTATTTCCATAAAAACCTAAAAAACATGAGGGAAAAAAGTGAGATGCATGATGTTAATACAAGAAATAAATTAAGTTCGCAGTGCCTGCAACTAGATTCCATAAAATAAATAATAATAATATACAAGCATTTATTCGAAATGTAAATTACAATCCTCCCTTAATTCTTAAAATCACAAGTTAAAGATAAAAACGTTCAACTAAAAATAGATATACGTAGACATCTGCGATTTTAGTAACTTTGATACAGCTATTAGCGTTCTCAACCCAAGGCACATAACAAAGTTGAAGCGGATACAAAATTGTTAGTAGAACCACCAGTTTATCTTACAGGTTTCTTTCTGGTACGTCACGTAATGAAACTGCAGTAAATTTAATTTTAAGACTTGTCTGGTGCCGCGAGACTAGTTTAAATTATTTGTGTGAGACTTTTACGATCCCTTTGGTCATTAAGATCGTCTGTATTATACATAAAATTACTTCATTAAAGGAAGTATTAATGTTATTATTATTAATTATTTTACTACTCTTTTATTTACGATTTAAAAATGATAGTAGTGGGGCCTATTTGAATAAAATATATTTGACTTTGACTTCATTTATATTTATAATTTACAACTAATGCAGATGACATGTAAGCAAACATTTCTTGATTTGTTTTGATATTGTCTTGTTTGAGTTCCTTAGATGATTTTTTAACTTTGTTTAAGGTAATTATATTTGAGCAAATAATAACATATAAACACAGTTCCTTACCTGAGTAACATTTAGATCTCTGGTCTTGTTGCAGGTACTGAATAAACTAACTTCAGAGTGACTGGCAAATTAGACGGTTCATTCGCAAATTAGTTTTCCGTTGTCAGTATTCACTAAAGTTGGTTTGTTAATTGAATCGTGTGTATGTTGTTAATAAAACCATCAATAATACTCGCAACAGAATTGATTACTTCCGCTCATAATATATGTAATAGGCCATTCACTGATAGACATAGGTCTCCTCGAGAGTTCATAAAGGTCAGTTGTATGAGGCTTGAATCCAACGCAACCCCGCGCTATTTAAATCAGATCATCTGTCCCCTTTCTGAGTAAAGTTGTCGCCTTTCTAACAACAAAGCTTAAAAAGAAAATTGTATTATCAACTCAAAACATATGTCAAAATCAATGTGGAATTATTTTTATACCTAATTAAAACTATTTTTAATTCAAACAAAATCAATCTTAAAATATAAAAACCCACAGTTCTTCGCTCTCCTGTACAATTGCTAAGTAAAATAAGCGATATGTAAACGATTAGGAATAAAACATAATTCGAGGTAAATATTTTAAGACAGATTTTAAGGTCATTCTTGGAAGACATAATGCAATTGCACCAAAATCCTATATTTTTTTTAGATCCAGGAGGGAGGTACTATTTTTCTTCGCCGGTACCCCACGGCCTATCATCATCATGATCTCGACGTAGATTATTGGACATACATTAGGACCCCTTAACTGTTTTGCTTATAATTGCCACGCGGTTATAGTGACAATTGAGGAGCGTAGTTGCGCCATCTAGTTGTATTAGAACTCCATCATTCACCTCTTTAAGACACTTTTTTGACGAAGGATGTGCTATTCTACTCAGCTGTTATCTCGGGGCAAACATGCTCGGGGCAAATATGCGGGGCAAACATTCACAACTGAATCAGCGATATTCCTATCGCCGGTCCTATGGTCTAAAGATTGTATCAGATTGTATCATTCAACCACACAGATTTCTAATAAAAAAAACGGTGTGATAGGTGTTAAATTTTGTTTCTTTTTAAGTTTTTCATACTAAATGTATTAAACAGTACAAGATAACCAATACTACAAACAAATTTACAATAATTTCTTATAAAATGAAATACCTAAATGATTTATACAAACATTCTTTAAAAGAAATTGTGAAATTTCCATGACAGTCTTGGAATAATGGGCGAAGAGACATAAACAACAAAAATGTCTTAAGAAAATTAATCTTAATTTATTAACAGTCGGTAATAACAATTTTCCACTGAGCACGTCCCCACCATCAACCAAAGTTCCCATGTTTTTATGCACTAGTTTTACGTTTAGGAATCAATTAACAATCGCATATCGATTCGAACTTTGAACACTGGTGACGTCATATTTAATAGCTTATACAGATTATAATAATGTAGACCTATTTATTTGCACAACTGACATTTATGTATAAATCAAATTGAATAAGATTTCAAAAAATACTTACATTACGAAATTTTAAAATCATAATTCTATATATCATTTTGTGTATATAAAAAAATAACCTTACATATATAATTCTTTAAAATGCACAATCTCACACTATCTTAATTTCAAGGTGAAAAGTAAAAGTCATTAAAGTTCCCTACTTTCACAGTTTAGATTACGTAAATGGGTGTAGTAGAGACCTCTTATTAAATGTGTATGCCAGCTGGCTGAAGTGACCTAGTCTGCGGGTCCGGGTCCCAGGGCTCAATAGAGGGGAGTGACGTCACAGGCACGCGTGACCATTTTCAAGTATTGCACGCTGCTTCTGTCCTTTTATTTCGTATCTGCTTTTCCTAATTTCGCGCACAAAGCTACAGATTGTAAATTTAAAATTTTGATTTTGCATTGCCGGACATAATAAATACTGGAAATTTTATTTATCAACCAAAATAACTGGCTTACTTATATTTATTTTCCAATTACCATTTTGCAAATGAAAATAAAAGGTATAAAAATAACAAAATAGAAACACGCTGTTTTCTGATTTTGGTCTGAGAGTTTCAGTTTTAAATGGATTATATATACCTTTACCAAATTAAGAAAGAGGGAATTTTAACCAAATTGCCGCGCTGGGCAAGCGTTTTGGTAATCGTAGAGCGCAGTTTTTATGGCAGGGATACTGCACCCCATTCCCACCCTTTGCATTTGAACTACAGTTTCGGATGGATATCTGTCGGTTCAGGTACTTCTGTCGCCTCTTACAACACCTGGCTAAGGGAGGTACTATTCTTCACTACCGTTACTTCACGGCTATCTGCCGCTATCTATCATGGCTATTAATTAATAGCACATAAATTTATTAAATTTATGTGCTATTAATTAATAGCCATGAGATTGCCATCTTATATAACAAAATATAAGAAACAGAAAGAGCGTTGGCAGTGTACGATGCCCACACAACGTCCAAAGTAGCTCTGAAAGCTTCAAGTTTAAATGTGGCACAAGTGAAAAATATAATATCGTCGCGAAATATATTTTAAGTTATGTTATTATACAATATAGGGTATGACGTAATCTTATGCTACTTACACATACTTTTGTATTGTATTTTTTGGTGAGATTTTTTTCTCCTTGTGCAGTGGATACCAGAAATAATTAAGAGACTATAGACCTTAACCAGAATTTATTCTTTTATTTATACGAAAATCGATACATTGTGTCAATATCGATATTTTCAAAATTGACAAGTCAGTATTCAAGGTACACGTTACTAAGATAAAAAAATCGTCATCAATTAATCCCGTCATAAATCAGTACCTTACAAATTAAATTTTGTGTGTTGTTTAAGTACTCGTATTGATAGAATAACAGACATTAATACTACCTTGACAACAACTTTATAGTTTCACTACGAATCTAAAGAAAACATGTTTCTTATTATTGTACGTCAAACTATGTACACGGCAAAATAGTCATTTGATTTATGATTACTTTAATATACATTTTTTATACCTTTCCAAGCTTCTACAGAATTAAGTATTTGATATAAATTCATACCTTGTCCTACCTACAGAGTAAAATAGTACCTCCCCCTATACCAGGTGTCGTAAGATTCGACTAAGGTCCAGATCCGACAGACGGCGTTATATGCGAGACAGTGTAGCTGCACTCTATGATTGCTAACAAGCTTGCCCAGCGTGGCCATGATGGGCAAGATTTTCATTGGCAGGCCTATGTTTAGCAGTGGATTTCCAATGACTGTAATGATAATGATAACGATGTACCTAAACATAATAAAAAAGGCTACGTTTTCTTGAGAAACAGAATTTATTGATTGTCTATGCACTACTTTGACAAGAAAGTAATCCTATGAAAAATTTTCTTAATGTTTCAAAATATAGTATTAATAACAAAAGACAGAAGAAAAAAATTCAATCCTCTTTCGCTCCCGAGTTGAAATCGGAAAACCGACTTGTTGTTACAAGCACCAAGTGACCGCTACTTTAGTGTTTCCTTTTAGAGCTTTTACCTGACTTGCAGTTTGAGCTCAGTGTAAGTGTACTGTTTAATCCTCCAGAGAGAGGTGAAGGGTTGAGTATAAGAGTTGGAGACCGCTATATTTGATTTTCTTTCTAGGAATACTACAGCGAACGGGAATATTTAGTATATATTTACGTGTTTATTTGGGACGTAGTATCTTTCTTTATCATTCTAAAAAGACGAGCCATATTGTATAAAACCATACAAATTCTCTAATACATTTCCAATCATCGTTTTAAAAGCTAAACGTAATTATATGATGAGATGAAAGAAACATTGTTGCTTTCGTAAAAAACACGGGGATGAGTAAACGTATTACCTAAATTATTCTACAGGATAATTAGATGTAAAAATCATACGGTTGGTTATACTGTGTAAAAGGCTCACCCAACATCGCTAAAGATTTAACAAGACTCGTAAAATTTGCAAAAATTTCAGTAACATTAATCATACTCTTAATTATAATATCGTCATATCGATTCAATCGACTTTGGAATTTCTTTTCATGTTTAACTAAGAGATTCGTGAGACGGCTTTTAAATAGATCGACCGGCCTTCACTTGGATATGTATTGCACGTTTCGCCCTCATCACGACCCTTCTCTGTCAACTCCACACAGGGATTTGTATTTTTATTATGGCCCTTGAGAACCAATGCTATTATCAAACCTATGTCTGCTTGTAATGGAACGTGTAAAAAGGGTATTGTTTTATCGCGGGCCAAACGAAATTGAAAAATGATAACGTTGTACCTATGTACAGCCTCGTAAAAACAGCATTGTATCTTTATTTCATACATGACTGATTTTAATAGATATTTTCCTTTGTTTCAGGTTCGACGAGCCACCAAAAAATGATCACGCAACATAAATGGGGTTTCCTTGAAAAGAAATCAAGCAGACGGTACGTAATTCAAACGTTGTAAGAAACGCATTTTTAAGAAAACCCCGGTGATATATCACGATTACGAATGAAAGGGTTATTTGTTTTTTGTTCCAGAAAAATGGCATATGGGAGGCTGAATCTTCAGGGAATCACGTCAGCGCAAACGAAGAAATATTATGGGAGCCCTCTTACTAAACACACAGAAATAGGAAACACATTAATTTTTAATGCGCTGACTAACAATGCTACGTGAAATGTAGCAAAATTTTGGAAAAATGGGTCAAACACTAACGTATGTTGATTCTAACTATACGACGTTAAATTATTCAGAAGTATATGAAACTATCGATGAAGATAAAGATGTTTGCGCTGTTGCTGATGAACCCAAATATCCCAGCAGCTTCGGGATCACACTGGCTGTTCCGGAATGGGAAGCCATCTGTACAGCTATAGTTTTAACACTTATCATAATTTCGACAATAGTGGGCAACATCCTTGTGATCCTTAGTGTATTTACATACAAGCCATTAAGAATCGTCCAGAACTTCTTCATTGTCTCTTTGGCAGTTGCGGATTTGACTGTAGCTATTCTAGTATTACCTTTAAATGTAGCTTACTCTATTTTAGGACAATGGGTCTTTGGGATTTATATGTGCAAAATGTGGTTGACATGCGATATAATGTGTTGTACATCATCTATCTTGAATCTGTGCGCGATAGCCCTCGACCGGTACTGGGCTATAACGGATCCCATAAATTACGCACAGAAGAGAACACTCGAAAGGGTCATGTTAATGATTGGTATAGTTTGGGGCCTCTCGTTGGTTATAAGTTCCCCTCCATTGCTCGGATGGAACGATTGGCCCGATGTGTTTGAACCTGATACTCCCTGTAGATTGACCTCTCAACCTGGTTTTGTCGTATTTTCTTCTTCTGGCTCATTTTACATACCACTTGTGATCATGACCGTAGTATATTTCGAAATATATTTGGCTACCAAAAAGAGACTCAGGGATCGTGCTAAGGCCACAAAAATAAGTACCATTTCTAGCGGGCAAAATAGATATACCGCCAAGGAAAGCGACCAAAACGATCAAGATTCTGTAAGCTCCGAGGCCAATCATAATGAACACCAAGGAGCCACAAGGCTAGTATCAGACAATGAGAAAAAGAAAAGGACGCGCAAATTAACACCAAAGAAGAAACCGAAAAAGCGATATTGGAGTAAAGATGACAAATCGCAAAATAAATTGATTATTCCGATATTGTCAAATGAAAATTCAGTGACAGATATGGCGGAAAATATAGAAAACAGGAATACTTCTTCTGAGAGTAATTCTAAGGAGGCACATGATGAAGAGTTGATTGAAACATTGGAGCCAGTAACAAAGCCCCAAAAGCGGGCGAAGCCAAACCAACAAAATACTGTATATCAGTTTATCGAAGAAAAACAACGGATATCGTTAACCCGCGAACGCCGGGCTGCCAGGACCCTCGGGATA
This sequence comes from Heortia vitessoides, assembly GCA_020976665.1. Classification (NCBI taxonomy): domain Eukaryota; kingdom Metazoa; phylum Arthropoda; class Insecta; order Lepidoptera; family Crambidae; genus Heortia; species Heortia vitessoides. The sequence goes on from JACJUM010003147.1 coordinate 13,735,593, forward strand.
ATAATGGGAGTATTTGTCGTATGTTGGTTACCTTTTTTCGTTATTTATCTCGTAATTCCCTTTTGTGCGAGTTGTTGTTTGTCCAATAAATTCATTAACTTCATTACCTGGCTCGGATACGTCAACTCCGCTTTAAATCCCCTCATATATACCATATTTAATATGGACTTTAGAAGGGCATTCAAGAAACTATTGTGCATAAAACCGTAGTAGGCGTCCGCTGTGCCAAAGACTGTTTAAATTAATTTGTGCTTGAAATAAAGAAAGCCGCTGATTTGCTCAAATTAAAAGTTATGAACATTACTTGTAGTTAAGTAATTTTCAGTGATAATGATTTATATATGAAGTGGTTAACTACGCGTATAATTAAATTGAAAATGATTGATATAAGGTAGTTTTTGTGTAAATAAATATGGTATCCTTAAAATTACATGTGAAAATCTGGCATATAAAATAGTGTTGATTTAATGTAGATATAGTTATTTTATTGTATACTTAAAGTGTACATAGAACAGGTTTTAACGTGCATAGCACAGTAATGAATTGAATAATTGTGTAAATACTGTTTCATGAGACCGAATTAAATATAAACGAATCTATAATACCAACGAAGATTTATCTCATGATAACGAAGGCGATGTTCGTACTCTTTGCATGTATATACATATCTTTGTCCGTTGTACATACAATATAATATGTTTGTATAAAGTAAGCAATAATAAATATAGATTTTACGATTCTATTGATAATACAGACTTGGTTTTAGTAGCTCTTGTGATTGGATTTAATGACTTATTACCTATGTTCCTTTGTACCCGACTGCGAAAATATATAAAGATTAAAATAGGTAGTTGGTTTAAGACATTAGTCTTACGTTATCTTAGGTGACGGTGTAATTGTGATTTGATTTTAACAAAAGATGATTTAATATTGTAGCTAGTTAAGATCACATGAGGTTGTAAAATGTGTTTGAATCACACGTAGTCGGGTTGTATAGTTTTTAAATTGTACTTATAGTTTGAAATTATATCCCTTTAAAATAATTTGAGCCCTTATTTAAAAGGGATATTTAAACTAACATGAATTTTTATTGACTCTCCTGAATTGTAATAAAATATTTCATTGTTTTATACGTGTTTTATTCCGAAAACCCCAAATTCCTGCTAATACGCAGAAATAGTGATGATACTTGCGACTATAATTCGTTCTTTTACAAGAACATCAAAACATCTCTAAAGTAACCTAAGTTCTAATAACTCTAAATTTTCTATTTTTGAATTTTGGTCGATTTTGTGTTATGTCGTTATTTTAGCAAAATAGCGATTTATGAATGAGACCATCTACACATGTTTTCTGTCTTATCACTACAAGCATAAAGGAATATGTCTATAGAGGTGAAATAACTATAATTTCGCTAGATTTGTTCTTTGTGTATTAAATTAAGTTGTACTTGAGGACTACTTATGTCAGAGTATTGATTATCTTTTTTCACATGTTTACTTTCTTTACAAGATATTTGTATTTATAAATCTAAAAGGAATTAGCTTTTGCCAATAATTAATTTGCAGGCAGCAATCACTGCTTCCTGTAGGCGCGTGTCGCCTGCCCTACATTAAATTGCTAATACCCACACCTGAACGTTTCGCTTAGTGACTCCATTATGAGTTTCCGGAAAGGCTGATCAATAGAATTGGTTGTTAAGAACAAACCTTGTTGCATGGTGTAAGTAAAAATATAAGATTTATATATATTTTTGTTTCAGTTAAAAGGTTTGCAGTTAAGATCAATTTGTGTATATTTTGTTATAATGTAATGCGTTACAGTTTTTCACCGATTTTCAATGTTATATTACATAATAAAAATATGTTTTTGAATTTGGTGATGCGATTCATTTAACATTTACGTTTTATGTTACTTTACTGTTACTACTGTTACTTACTTACTTTACGGTACTTTATTGTTAAAGTTTAATTTTAGGAAGTGCTTTAAAAGCATAATTGTAAATATGTTTTGTTTTTAATTTATAGTATCCGGAAAATTTCAGTAATGCACTAAGGTCTCAAAGATTTTTATGGATGTACACTACAATTTAAATCATTCATTGGGTATAACTAATATTTAAGTAGAACCATACTAGAATAATACTAGAATTTATAATCATGTTTCGATTTGTATATGCTTTCAAATATCGCCTTTGTTAATATATTAACGATATTTTAAAAGATATTGCGTAATTTGTGTTCTCTCCCCCTATTTTTTTTAATTTATAAGTTGGGTGTTATATTTTTTATTTTGAGTTAGATCATTTATATTTTAAGATAAACATCATGTAATTTTAAAAAATAATAAGATTTCCATTTGATATTGGTACGAATTGCATTATACACACATTGCTATATTTTACAAGTTAAATATATACATTTATATAAATTCCTATTTGTATAATTAAATGAAAAAAACTATAAGAATATACGTACAAACCCTTATAAATGTAGACTGAAACTAGTGGCGTAGTTAAAAAATTTAATCAGAATAAATACTTATTATAGCATACTGAACTTCTTTTAATAATAAAGATCAATGTACTAACGGGCTGGTACAAATACTCATTGCACAAAAATGTACTTACATTTTACAAAACTTGTATTTTACGCGAGGTAGACTTCATATAAAGGTCGTCTGAATTGGTACCTTACTCCCACCTATTTTTACCTCTCAAAAAACAGATTTATGTTTCGCTTTGAAAGGTGAAAAAGGCAGTGAAGTTACTGGGTTTATGTGATATTGAATCTTTATTTCATAAGGTTGTTGATACAAATATATGGTAATAATATCTTTGTGATGGCACATGCGTCTACAGGGTGTGCTCATATTCATTATCAAGCTCATCAAATGCTTGTTTGCTGAACTGTTAAAAATATTGGTATAGAAATAATTAGATCACATTTTTTACTAATATTATAAAGACGAAAATTTGTAATAATGGATAGATGTTTTATATTCTCGCCTTTAAGACTAAACATATTTGATTAGCTAGATATACTTGATTTTTATCTTTCTCACAGATATTTTGCAGTTTACTTCTTAGGTAATAACAGATTTGTTACCGGAATAACAAGAGCTTCAGAGTAATATAAATTAAAGACCTCGCAAAGAAAATATAGCTAGGATGTAACTGTTACTTAAAATATTTTAAAAAATAGCTGTCGCTTTCTCCTTGACACACAACTTGTGGAAGTTTCTCGCGCCATAGATTTTCCGTTATGAGTCTCCCGGGTAGCCGGCCAAGACCGTTCCTTGAAGTTTTTCAACTGAAACACATTCTGTGATATATACATAATTTCATTGGTTTCTTACTTCAATCAGAGTTAAGGTGAACGTTGATTTACACAAAAACCGAAACCAATATTATATTTCTCCTGCTTTCTAGTTATTCGTTTTCATCTTCAGTTTTTCTTTTAAGAATCTATAATAGTATATAAACTCTGATATCGATGTTGTCTGTATTTTAATAACTATTGTTGGGCATTTGACGAAGTCACTTAAAATCAAATTTGATCCTACAAGGTGTTAGAGCGTAGAGCTTGTAATAAGGATCAAATTCTGTAACAGAAGAACACCAACAACAACTATGACAAATAAATTATTATATTTCATTTTAAAAGATATCGACTGAAACGTTATTATTACTTTGATAGGCCCGATGACGCAAACCAGAGTGATCCTATCTGTCATGAGTTCGATTCTTACCCAGAGCAAACATTTATAAGATGAATATTTGTGATTGTTTTCTGCCCTGGTTGTATATAATTTTATTATATTTGATTCCTGATCGAGAGACGATCGTGTTATCGCAAGAATATCATTAACGCGTCGCCTAGCACGTGAGAATATTCCCAAATTATTATTTTGTAATTTCATTAGGTAATTCTATTAAGTTCCAAACCAGAACATAAGTAATAACAGCGGAAATAGAAATTGGTGATTACTGTGCTTACATGAGCTTCGTTATTTGTATAACCTGAGTTTCAAGTCGCGGTTTCAAGTTGCATATCTTTTAAACTAACTTTTCACCCCCTTCCCCTTCTATTAACTTTCCACGAATAATTTTTATACTAAATTTCGGATAACTTTAAAAACACCGAAGGCTTTTACTTAATTTTCACCCCTTTAGGAAGTGAATTATAAATATATATATATATATATATATTTAATAATTTTTTTACCATCTTTACAGCTTCTAATGTCAGAATTAATCAAGAGGTTAGTTATTATTAAATTTACTTGATAACAAATAGCGATAGATAAACAATGTCTCAAGATTACCACATTTTTTCTTTTCCAAGTCTGTGTAGATTATAGCACAGAATTCATATTATCCACAAGAGCAACCTTAAAGCATTATAACTTGATTCACACGGGTACCTCAAATTAAATGTGTGAATTGATACATTCGGGATCAGGTGTGCGCACAAATCGAAACCAGTTCTGAACCCCTATGTGTATAAACAAATTTTGCGCTTACTACCCGCTAAATAAGGTTGCATATCCCGTAAAAACATCGTTGTAAAGTGCCACCTTTGAATTTATGATCGCGAATTATTAAAAAAGTAAGTAGGGACTGTGAGATAATTTTTTATCTAAAGCATTAGCTTCTACACAATTTCTTTGGTGAATACAGGTACAAATTTGTGACGGAACATTTGCGCAAATTTGTGATTCGCTTTTGTTTACAAACGAATTTGAATCACAACTACGAAAATGAATCAATGACTTAATTGAAACCAATTATGCATTTTTTCTAATTTCTACTATTTTATAGAACATTTTGTTATCGCTCTAAATCTTTTGAACTTTATAACTAACTGGACGAACTTAATTGGTGTAATAATATAGTGTTACATAAACTTGTAGATTTTAAAATTGTCAGTAATATAATCTATTATATAATAATACATTCCCGGAGTGCCCTGTCTTTATAATATAAAAATTTATTACAATATCTTTCAGAAATCATGCGTGGTCGGCTATAATAGATTCGCATTTTTTTATTGACTTCGTTTTTTCAGTAAAAAGTTCTTATGTAAGAAAAATAATAAAGTTGAGTAGAAGTATTTAGATCATATAATTGTTTTTAAAGTAAACTAAGACGTTTTTCATAATTATACACGCTGCAAATATCACTTAAAATGAAATGGGCACATCGATCGAAGTACAGTTTTTTATTTATTATTCGAGTAGAAATTTAATATTCATAGTTAAGACAGAATAATGTAAATGTAAAAAATAAATAAATACCAATGAAATGCAGGTTTTCGCCGATTGGCAAACAGCCCTTAAACCCCAGAAAGTAAGCAAAATTCTTAAAAAAACGCTAGTAAGCCCACTGTTTGCAAAACAGCCCACAGATGTAATCGTATTCAAATAACCCTTCCAAACCAAAGCTCTCTTGCAAAGTCCAAGTAAAGATAAACATTTGGGTGAGTTAACTTCTCGCCTGCAAACATATGGTGAATTTATTGATTCGGATAAAGGGTCGCGGAACGACCGGAGATTTTCTGAGATATTGCCGTGAATAATGAATTTGCCGGCTGTAAAGAGAATGGAGTTTTACTTGATATTTCCTCGTTGCCGATTCGTTCGTTTTGCGATGTTCTGTGGTTTGTTGCGAACTTTGTAAATTATGAAAAAGAAGGACTTAATTAATACTTTCTCATTCCATGGATTTAATCACAATGATTTCAACCTACTGTTTCTAATTAGTTTTTGGTCAAAGACTGAGTTAAAACGCCACAGTAGTACATAGCTTATTTGATTCGTCTTTTGTTTTTCCTTACTTCAAATTAAGTACACAATTGAAGAGGTGATTAATTTTCTTCTAACATAAATTGACGAGGATCTTGACGGAAAAGATCGTGAATCAAGCCGATGAAAATTTGTGTTTGTTCTCTGCCTAATCATTAAATATGTATTTAAATATTATATTTATGAATACTATGGGAATTCTAATATCTTTAACATAAATTACAAGAATTGATGTATTTTCGAGTCAGATAATTGTTTGAGACGATGTGTGCATTTACTTATTTTATTACATATTTATTTCACCTGTATCACATCCCGCAATACCAATTCATTTCTGTCGTACAGTACATGTTTCACATACGCACTTTTATATAACTATCCGTCCCGACACCGTTTCAGTTTATAGTAAAAATGTTTTCTTTGATACAAAACTACCAACCTGCTTGCAATCTTTAGATAATATAAACATAATAAATTTTTCAATCAAACTTATCGAACAATAACTTGGCCATCATAGTTACTGACACTAAAAAAAATATTTAAAGTGGGGAAGTCATTCCAGAGGTAGGAGCCAACACGGAGTTTTGTTAATTTTTATCTACAAAGATCAAGAGAATCAAGGTCGAATTTAAATACTTGATTGAAATATCGATATGCCTAAGTCATTGCTACACTTATATAATAGCATATGACAAATATTCACACAGTATTATAAATCAAAACTGAAGATAGATTTAAAGTTATAAGGTGATATTTACTAACCGTTCTGTATATTTTGACGGTGTATTAAATAATAATAGTTTATTAATCTACTGCAAAAATAACAATATGTAACTCTTAACCTCATTACACAAATAAAAACAAAAGAAAAACAACAATAGATTACACTGATAGGCTAAAACGACGGCATAAACAGCCGTACTATAAACGTAAAGCCATTGCCATAAAATGAGTTACAGCCCAAATAATAAAAGTTTCTTAATTTTCCGTTAAACTTACGAATACGATATAGTCATAGACAAATAGAAGGTACGAAGATAGATCCGATGTCTTAAGTAACATCGACTTAGTTGTTATTAAGTAAATGTTATTAAATTGAATTATCGAGCTATCCATAATATTATTAATATAAATAAAATTACCTATTATAAATTTTAAAACAGGCTTACTTATTCATAAATAAATTTTAATTCTTAATCTTTGGTTTAAGTTTTTAAAAATAATAAAATATATTTTGTGATAAAAGTATATTTTATTTTATATAGCCTACTAGAAATAATATATTTGTGTGGAAACCAAACCCGCACCACCTTTGCGTCGTAACTACCAGTGGGTCATCCTGATATTAAAGAGCATTAAAATCTATTTTACGTCTCATAAACATTCTTCTAAGTTTTAGCAGTTTAGTCAAAAAAATAATTCTGACCGACTAATTTATTAGATTGAAATATAGTTAAAATTATACTCAGATGCATCAAACTACCGAGTATTATCCGATGAGTCGTACGATTACTACATCGACCTTGAGAATTAAATCAAAGACGTTTTCTTGTCATTTTATCATGCATCATAAAAAACACGACCTATTCAGTATTCAATAGTCCGATATAATGCGTCAGTACTGGTGAGGTGAGTGTTGAATGAGTGAAGAACATTTTTTCTTCAGTTGCGGCAAAAAGCGGATAAAGCGTATCAATAATAATAATTGTTTGTTTCCACTAAGGTCTCTAGGTCTCTGATTCTGCGGTTTTAACCAAATCCTCTCTCCACCCTGTAGGTGGACGCCCTATGCCGCACTGCACTTGCCAGTACGTGGTCCCAATTTCAAAACCTTACGGTTTCATCAGCCATCGTTCCTGCATACATAATGCGTCCACGGCAACTTATTAATCCACCGTGTTAATTTAGTAACTTTGGTTTTACGGACCAATAATACTACGAACATTCACCTCTGCATAACTTAATGGGCTATTTTGAGTTAGCATGACCAATAGTAAAAGACCACATATCGCTGTCATAAGTCATCGCTGGTAACACGTTGATCGAAGACTTTTAACTTGAGTTATTAAAATATGTCGTAGTGAAGATGTATGTCAGTTTTCCGAACGCTGTCCAGCTTAGTTGGATTCAGCAGTTTACTTCGTTTTTGTAGCTGGATTTACCTAGCTGGACTAGGTGTCAGTCTAGTTTATATCTCATAGGTCAACAAAAAATATTCATTACACATCCTTTTTGTCTTCTCTGTGTTCATTCTGAGAAATTGATATTGGTTGGTGGATTTTTTACAACTTAGAACTTTAAAATTCGGGCGCCAGGGAATGGGTTGGGCGTGGGTTTGATCCAATTCAGGGCAATTGTTTGTTAATTATATGTTAAAGGTCTAATATCCGTAATATAAATACTTAAGCTACTTATCTCGGACTCAGATCAACGTATGAGTGGTGTGAATTGATAATTTATTATATATGAATACTTTTTAACTTTTTTATTATGATTTTTTTATTTTGCAGTTCGTCAAAAATATGAACTACCGCCATCTTAATCAAACCAGTACCACAATCTAGTACCATCGCGAAGTCTCATTATTTTAAAAATTTTACTTTTTAGTGAGTAATAAATTAGTAAATTTTAATGTTCATGTATTAATAAATTAATACATGAACTAAAAATAACAAAAAGCAACTTGACGGTAAAAACTAAAATTACTATTTTATAAATATAATACACTGCACACCGTTAAATTATGCACCTATTTACTACATTGCATATGATTTTCAAAATATTCAATATACCTAATTACTAAAAGTAATTTACATGAAATATGAAACATAATTGATTTTATTTATTATTTCTATATTTTATAATAAATATAATCGAAAAATATTTTAACAATAACTATTATAGTTATCGTTATATATATAGTTATATATTTATATACATATTTAGTTATTGTTATATATATATATTATTCAATAACGTGAAACCAACTCGTTTTATCATAGACAATAATTCTTGATATCGATTCTCGACAGAGTACCTTAAGCTAAAGGTGCAACATGTTTTATTTAATATTGGATAGTTCTACTGCTGCTATATACTTTGCCAATTGACACATCTACTCGTTAATCCACTGAGGTATATCGGTAATTATAGTTCTTTTACAAATCTCTGATAAGACTTTCTCCATAATCTCGTTAGGCTACTTTACTATAAGAAACTTCTCAATTCATTTACATAGTTTATTGTAACCAGTCTTGAAAAACACCAGGCTGCCATATCTTTTTATAAATATAAACCGCGTGTTTCAATATCTATTGCTGGATATAATTTAGAATATAATTTTATTTAATATAATTGTTTTTTTTATGAATTAGAGCACCGCAAACTGAATAATATATATAAATACCTTTATATACTAATCATTATATACCTTTTGAACTTTAGCCACATGAATAATTAAGTAAATTCTTATCATATACGTTAACTCTCATTTAATAAATACATGTAAATTAAGAAATTTTTTTTTTTTTCTGTTGAATGTAAGTACTTTATTTGGAGTTTAGATATTGGTTTAGAATGGACGTTATAATTAATTTATTCACTTTAATAAATCTTTTTAAAGTTGTTACTATTTGATGGTAAAACAAAATAAATATGATTAAAAAGAATGTATTAGACTGTGGTACTAAATAGAAAAAGATAATTATATTTGCCACAAATAATTAATAGCGTCAATAGAGCCGCAATCTGACGTCGCACTACGTGAGGGTGACAGGAGGAAAAAAGATGGCGGCCGCTACCAAACATGTATTCTTCTGATGTTTATTCTTGTCGCACCCTCAGATTTAATTAGGACCGCTGACGGCCTCGTTTATAAACGCACTAGCTGTGCCCGCGACTTCGTCCGCGGAATATTTTTTTTGGGTACCATACCTCTTTACCTCAACTTATATAAACTTTGAATGTCATGTTTATTTATATCGAAACAATGGCCTGAAAAATAAGATTCAAGTTTCTAGCTCTAAAAATAGCGATACTTCCATACAACTTTTCATCCCTCCTTTCGACCCCTTACAACCATTATTTCGTCCTTATATGTCCTTTCTCAAAGTTTAAAGATTGTCAAATTTCTTCAAAGACAGACAGAAATACTTTCACATTTATAATGTTAGTAGGGATTACAATAATTTTATAAAGAACCAAAAATTGTTAGGAAATATTCTTAATCTAAACTAGTATGATAAATTATTAAGAGGAAAGATTTGATTATTTGTTTGTTTGTTTAATACAATTATAATCAAACACTATAAGACTGATTTTAGAAACTTTTTTACTGTTGGAATGTCATTTTTATTATTAGTTTTTTACTATTTAACTTCTGAATAATTATGACAATTCATTCAATTCGTTAAAAAGTCAAATGTTTTCCGAGTAACACATGTTCAAAAAAAGTAGAGACTTGATAGAATGTACAAATCTTTGCAGCTATATGGGTTTGTTAAATCAAATACAAAACTTTATAAAACTATTTAAAAAAGCTCTTTCACTTGTGGACAAAATATAACTGAAGCTTTTTTTGTGTCTTTATTTTTACGATGAATCAAATAGAAAAATACTATTTGGTGCAGTAAATACCTACTTAGCAATTTGTTATCTTAAAATTATATAATTATTCCCATCTATATACTATCCATATACTACGATCTTGACACACTCTGAAAATCATGGCAGACATAAAATCGTCGTCTGTAGATATAGGCCTACACGAAAGGAAGAATTTTGTCAAAATTGCCACGCTGGCCAAGCATAGTGACAATCGCTAATCGTAGCTTTGCAACGGTAATATTACTGCCCAACCCCGCCCCGTTGTATTTCAGCTACAATGCTTCAGGCGGATATACTGTACTAACGGTTTTGTATATTTTTATTGTTTCCTCAATATTGTATAATCTATTAACACACGAGCGTCATTTTAATGTTTTAGAGATTCTTACATATTACTTAATTTAGAGAGTAGAGTTCTTTGAGGTCTACATTAAACAACAATAGAGACATAATATTCCTATATCTCTTATTATCAGGTGTCGTATATCCATCCAAGACAGTGTAGCTTAAATGCACAGGGTGGGGATGGGCAGCAGCATACCCATCGCGAAACTTGCCCAATGCAGTAATTATGGGCAAAATTCCCCTTTTCTCGGGGGGGCCTATGTCCAGCAATGGACTTCTAATGGCTGTAATAGTGATCTAATAAGTAATATTACTGATTCATATTGTCTCACACCCACAGATTCACTATTTATAATAAATCTACTTATTAATTACTTTATAACAGCAAACATGGATAAGGGTAACAGTTAATTATTCATATTTATGAATCTACTAAAACTGTATCCAAAACATTAATTTAGTATCCCTTGGTCGCTGAAATTGCTAGTGTATTTGTGTCGCCAATTTATTATTACGAGAGGAGAAACTATTTAGAGCCGAAGAGAAAATATTTGCAAGCTTTCCTTATCCAGAAACCCTAAAATTATAGGTATTTTTGTAGCTAAGTGATGAAAACGAAAGGAGTTTTCAGACGGTAATGGTCTTGGAAACGATCCAAAATCTATATTCCTATAGCAACATTATAAAGCAAAAGTTGGTTTGATACGTTTACAGCCTAATAAATCAGACTTTAACAAACGAAATGACTAAGACTGATTTTTTATATGCTACGTGGGATGTAGATAAGTCGTATGTAAATTCATCCAAATTACGACGTGCATCGAGGAAATGGGTGCATAGTTGACGAATCAGGCAGATATAATAGGCAGATATATCAGCATCGCTATCATCAAATTATTCGTAGAACGTCCTGTTCAGGACATACATCTCCCCAAGAAAGAGGATTTTTACACATCATTACTACATAGGGCAAGCATGGCAAGGCAATCACAAAGTGTAGCTTTGCAACTGGGTTGCTGCTGCTCATCGACTCCTTGATGTATTTTAGGTGCGTTTATTGGATGCATCGCTAAAGGCACCTGATACAAAGGGAGATACTATTCTACTCCGCTGGTACCTTAACAATCGCGAGTCTCGTGTGAACTAGACATGTTCAAACTTGAAGACGTTTTTTAGGTTAGTATTTACAGACCCTAATATTAGTATGCAAATTTTCAAGAATTTGCAGCATTTTTAGACAGCAGATCTGTGGAATTTTTGATCGGCTGTCTTTTTTTTTATTATACCAAGTTGACATACAAGCGTATAGTTTGTGCGTATAGTAAGCTTTACTGCAGCCTATAGACGCTTTTAATATCACAAGGATATCATAAATGCTTTGCCAACGTTGTGCTTTGGAAACGATATGATACATTACCCAATAATTTCACCCTTCTAATAAGGAACACAACATTGCGAACACTGGCGGTAGAAATAGGAGAGTGAGGTACCAATACAGACGACCTTTGTATGAGGTCTACCTTATGCTCATGGCTACTCTTTAAGAAGAACTTACAAGGTTACTTTGGGAAACCCCAATTAGAAGATTTAGAAGAAATATATTTTGATAGAATCGGATAGGGATCGTAAATTTTACTTTAAAACAGTAAGGCATTTTTATTATCAAAATTCTGGCTATTTTTATTGCGCATGCTACACTTTTTGAGGAAAACGTCATCTCTAGAGTGGAGATGTAACGGTCTGTTACATAACAGTCAGTTTTATCGGTATCAAGAAAATTATTTATGTTTAGGTTTGAATAAAATATTATTTAGGATAACGTTAACACAATCTACTAAATAAAATAGGTAATAAACTAAACCTATATATGAAATAAAGAGCAGCATTTCTATTTTTATTATAATATTTATTTTCGTTCGTAAAGTGAACGTTAATTGCGAAATAATCCGATATCAGGTTAGTTACGAAAGTAAATGGCGCGAAATTAGCAAAATCCAATGAAGATACAAAAGTAATTTTGGATGTCCTCCTAACACCAATTAATCAAAGGTCTCTGGCATACTTTCCGTTCCTCAAGGATAACTGAATCCTGTTTATTTGGAAAATATTTATTGGACAGTAGCAAGAAACTATTAATCATGACCATTTGTGGGTTGTCTTTGTTCGGTATTTTAAGTTAGTTTTGTTGTATCCTACTGATAATATTGTTTTGATTGATTTCTGAATAGTTTTTGAAAATCTATTTCTGAGAACGCCGTTTTTCTCAGCAACCAAACCAAACATTTGCGTTACACACATCAAATAACAGAAAAATCACAAACACATATATTTAACACCCAGACACAAAAAAACATACATCATCATTACAATCATTGGAAGGCCACAGCTGGACATAGGCCTCCTCAACAAAGGGGGAATTGTGCTCATAATTGCCATACTGGGCAAGCGTGAGGCAATCGCAGAGCGCAACGATAGGAATGCTGCGGCCCATCCCCACACTGTGTATTTAAGCTACACCGTGGATGGATATACAGCCATTTGTCGGTTTTCGTACCTTGGTTACCACTTACGACACCTGGTATAGAGGGAGGTACTATTTCACTCTGCCGGTACCTTACATACTACATATCAAGCACACATATCATCATATAAATATTTCATCAAATCCATGATAGCTGCTTAATAGCTGTTTACCTCTAACCGTTTGCTGCTAGCTACAAGCTATTGCCGCGAGTTCATTCATGTGGAAACTATGCTATGCAAAATCGCCTGCTGGGCAGGCATTATGACAATGATTCTCCTACCTGTTCCGCCCTGCATTTAAATTTAACAGTTTGTGATGAATACATTGCCATCAGTCGAATTCCATAACCCATCGTATTCCGTGCTACACAATGACAAACACTTCAAACGTATTCTTTTTGTAGAGTAGTACACCGTACTGGTGAAAGCATGCAGACTATGTCCGTCGAGTGATACCGGCCCTAGTTTGGCTGGGTTCAGCCAGTCCTTCTGTTTTTGTAAATGATTTAACGATCCCTAACGACGGCTTCCCGAGTTCCAGCCTCAGAGGTCTTTGGGCCTATGGTCCTACTCTGATCCCACCTGGCACAGAGTAGCTCAACAATGAATGACCTTTTTGATAGCAATGGAATTTATGTCTGATCTGCAGTAGGTTATCCAGTTTCTATTAAGGTTTTGGAGAAAAGTTTGCTTCTATGGACGCTTAGTGCAGATGCGGCAACTATTTACCCCATAGCGTTCTCATACGCGGCATATTCTACAAAAAAAGATCACAGAAACTCAAAAAGTCAGATAGAAAATACGACATAAATAATTGGTTACTTTACAGTTTCTTAAAAATGAGAACGTTTCCCTTGGCTAGTTTGGATTTAAAGTTTTTAAAAAACGTATTGAAAATTTTTCAAAGAAAAAAATTCAACTCAATTCTATGTTTTGTTTTTCAATACCCTGTGAAGACTGCTTAGAAAGTAGCTGTTAACATAGTAACAGTTTGAACTTTATTTTCTTGATTCATAGGAAACTGAACGAAAGTGATATCATGTAACACATATGTATATATGCAGTTGTATATATTTTTTACTTCATGTTTTTACATCAAAGTTTTGACTAAAATAAACTTAGTATACCAGTATAAAACATGGTCTCTCACTATAAGCCTTATTAGCGAGCACAATGTAACCGAACGAGATTTAGAGTAGGCAATGCTCGGAGACTCTTTAGCAATAGAATCAAAAATGAGAAGGTTTGTAAAAGAACCAAAGTTACCGATGTAGTTCAGAGGCTTTGTAGGATGAAGTAGCAATTCGCAGAGTCTGTAGCACAAAAAAACAAACGGCCGATGGAGCCATATGGTTCTAGAAATGATAATATGCATCAGAAAACGCAGCAGAGAACACACCCAAACCGTAGATAGAACTGACCAAAACTGTAGGATAATGGTGGCTGAATACAACAGGTGCTATTCGAAATCGTATGGAGGCTTATATTTAGCAGCGAATGTTCTATATCTGACATTGTGATTAGAATATCATCCACTATTAATATAATAAAAACCTCTGAACTTAATAAGACGCCATACATAGATAAAGCAATAAAAGTAGTTTCATAGAGTAAACGAAAACGCTACACTACGCATAATATCTTTAAGAAATAGTAAAACATGTACGGTCGTTCTCAATATGAAAATAAACTTTACTATTTTATTACTGAAAAAGTAGTTTGCGGAGCGCATGACAAGGAATAGGATTAAAGATAGTTGGGAGACTCAGCTGCTTTGTGCGATGGCCTTATTTCAACGCAAAACTTGGGCTTTATCTCTATATGCATAAAGTAGAAAATTCAACTAAAATAAACTGTTATACGATAATAAACCTAGTTCGAACTTGTACGAAGCTGTTTGGTTGTTCTCTGAGCAGCTGAGCCGTGGTATTTAAATATGACTCATTATGGCTCTCTGTTCTGATGTTCTTTTTTTCTCAAAAGTATCTCAATATATAGTATCAACTCTAGATCAGCTCAATATATAGTATCTACATATTGTAGGTACTTGCATCTCCAGTATAATGACCAATTTATTTGTATTGAACGTTTGCTATAGCAATCATTGCATCATTATAGCAGTCTTAGAACTCCGCTGGCGTCCACTGCTAGTCTGGCCTTCTCTAATAAAATTTAAATATAATAATTAGTACGTAGCCTACGGTTTATAGTATAGTCAAATAGCCTTTCCACATTTTGTATGGACGTTCCACGTAGCGATTTGGTATTTGTTACTAGACCCTGAGTCTTGGTTGGTTGTGTTTACGTGTATTGTATTGGTTGTTGTATGTATTGGTAGGTTGGTAGCTATAGAAACACGGACATGTGCATTCAGAGCCACGTTCTTGCCTATGCCCTATCTAACCGAGGTTTTGCCAAATGTAGTAAATTTATTAAGCACTAGAAACATTTTAGTTCCAAATATATGCAACAGCATAGAGCCTCGCTTCACCTGAAGTAATAAGTATTTAATTTAGGTGAAATAAGCGTTCTGGTTATAAATATTTGCAATGGTATAAAACCGAATGCGCGTTAAAGTTCCACGTGATGTATTTGATTAAAGTTTCAATAAATACTCTGGCTACAAATATTTGAATCAGCAAAAAGCTAGTTTAAAATGTTTACTTCATCTAAAATTAGTTTTGCACTAAACAAGTGTTCCGCTCGAAACCGTTAATTTACTGGTTTGCTTTAAGCCGCCATGTCTAAAGTGAAAATTTGTTGGCAAAAATAAAGCGCTTCAGCGCTTTACGACACCGCTATCTTTACGGCGTTTTCACTTCAACTTCTGTATTCGTGAAATGAACGCATAATAAAAAATTATTACTTGAACATTATAACTTTAGGGTTTGGACTCTCATAAACATTTCATTTGTATATTTTACTCATTAACCCTTCTAATAATTTATAACACCCTCGGCGACAATTGCGTGTTCGCAATGTCAATGAAAATATAAAGTACTCAAAAATATTGAACGAATAATGTAAAGTGGTGTTAAATTAAATTTGCTAAGAAAAACATTTTCGTAATAACTAATAAAGATAAAAAAATTAAGAAAAATTTTAATTGACCTTTAATTGGGTCAAAATATTAAAGCCCAATATTATATTGTACTCTGAACAAAAATAATTAGACGAGACATAAAAAGCTGCAAAATATATCGTCAAAGTAATCTCCGATTGAACAGTGTATAGATTCTTTCGGTTTATTATTTTTCAGTTGATAAGTCAGCGGCTGTTTTACTTTAAATAGAATCACATATTATTTATATAAAGCAATTAAAAAGAAAAAAATTCTTTCAAAAAGGTTCAAGGTCAAGCATATTGTATGTAGTTTGACTACGTATTGAATGTTCCGGCACTACAATTTGGTAGTGGTGCTATCGCGCAGTAGGTGGCGCTAGTGTACATGCACATAGCGTGCTGGTAATAACCAACGTGGTTGTAATGCTTTCGAATAGGGAACATGCATGGCGAATTACATACATACTAGCACAAGGTGGAACGCCTTGGGGAGACTCATCTCCAACGTTAGACGCTTGGATTTGTCGTTAAATAAAGTCTCTATAGTCAAATAAATTTCGGGAATGTACATATTAATTCCAAGAAATAAAATCTTAATGATAAATGGGTCGATGTGTTGTAAAAGATGATGTTGTGATTACAATAGAGAAAAGAATGTTGAGATGGTTTGGACATTTAGAAAGGATGGATGAAAGTAGAATAACTGCACGAATATATAGAGCGGAAGCGAATGGAAGAGTTGGTATATAAGCAAACGTATTTAAACCAGGGGTTAAAATATGTTTGCTTATATACCTGGACACTACTGCCTGGACCTATGCTGGACATAACTTCCCCCATAAAGTGGGAACTAGCCCATAATTGCCGGGCTGGGCAAGCGTGCCTTTGAGCTACACTGTCTTAGGTGGATAAACTGCCATTTGTCGGTTCTGGTAACTTAGTCGCCTCGAACGACTCCTGGTACATAGGGAGGTCATATTCTACTCTGCCTGTACCTCACAGCCTCTTCTAATAATATAAAAATAAAAAAGTCAGGCATATTTTATATTGACCTTTCTCCATGATAAGAAGCTTAAATCACAATATCAAATACACAGAAAACAGAGGTATTATAAATATAACACTGAAATATATATTTTTAACACACAGACACAGAACAAATACAAATTTGATGATCGAACCCAGGAGCCCTGGCTTATAAGATAAAGACAGTAGCGAACGCGAAAAGGCGTGCAAGCGATTATAAAAACTGCTTGTTTGTTCGTTCGTCCTTGACCTTAAAAGTCACTGTCTTTTTTAGTTTAAGTTTGCATGTTTTTGCCAAAAACATAAGTATATAAGAAAACTTGAATATCAACTAGACGTGATCCCCAAGATTATTGTATTTCTTGATTTTCCATTTGCAAATTATTTAATTTAATAGTTTGGGATTTTATTACATCATCACTATTCAAGAAATTTAAATCTAAAACATTTCAAGCAAATGTCAAGGTCAGTACTCTAAATATGATATTTTGTTTTTGACTTTTCTTTTGCACTTTAACTCAAACTGAAGTACTTATTCAATTCACGATATTAAATTTACTTCATCATTCTAGCCGTTCGAAGTCCACTGCTGGACAAAGGCCTCTCCAAGTGAGGTGGTTTTTTGCCCATAATTGCCGCGCTGGGCAAACATATTGGCAATCGCAGAGCGCAGCTCTCGCAACGGCGATGCTGCTACCCACCCAGCCCAGTGCATTTGAGCTGTACTGTTTCTGATAGATATACCGCCATCTGTCGATTCCGGCATCTTAGTCGCCTCTTACGACACCTGGTGCTGCTAGAGGTACTATTCTACTCTGCTGGTACGTCACGGCAATTTTCAGCGGCAAAACTTACTTACAGGTTGTATAGGTTCACTTCTAGGCTAACTAAATAAAATTACTTTTTACAGTTAAAACTCAGTTAATTTAACTTTAAATTTTTTTTTATTTTAAGTTTAGGTTACTTTTACCATCATCACAGCAGCATCAAAACGTCCACTGCTGGACCTAGCTCACTCGCCTCGCCCACAAAGGGAAAATTTTACCCATAATTGCCGCGCTGGGCAGCTGTAGTGGCAATTGCCACCGTTGTTTTGCACCGGGAAGCTGCTCATATTTGCCCTGTAGCATTTGATCTAAGCTGTTTTGAATGAATTTATCACCATCTGTCGGTTCCTGTATCTAATTTGACTTTTACGACACCTTGTACAGAGGGAGATACTATTCTTTACCAGTAAGTAACTCACAGTTACCCTGCAGCAACCATTCTCAAGGTTAAAATTTTTTTCAGTTTTATTACGTGAATATAATAAATAGTGAACGTTTATTAAAATTAAATAATAACATTAGAACAAATAACATTGCTGAGAAAGTAAATATACTTTCTAACTACCTATTCCATACTTGGAATAGATAACGAGTTTTCTTTGCTACAAAGGAACCTAAGTATCTGGACTGATTTTAATTATACCGTACTAATATTATAAATGCCAAAACTCAACCGTCAGTTTGTTACGCTTTCTTTGCTTCATCGGTCATTCTATTGAGATAAGAATTGACATGTCATTTTGACACATATATTGAGCTTTAAACCTTATATCAATTCCAAAGAAAATTGCCATAGCCCATGATGTACATTTAAGTCCATACGGATGAAGTCCCTCTCGGATAATTAATAATTATATAAATATGAAAGTATGGATGAAGTTCGTCCATCATGCTTTCAGGTTTGGCAAAAAATAAGCATAAAGTTAGATTGTAGTTTAAAAAATAATTTTATCAAAAAAAATACACAAATAAAAAATATACATAAAAACATACATATAAATATCAACTGTTAAATATATATATTTAATAATACATACTATTTTTCGGTTCTGGCACTCGCCGGCCACTGCAGCACCATAATTGCTTCGTTTGCTCGACTCGTGCGCTGGGGTCGCAGTTCTAACCTAACATAACCACCTTTTTGTTTCAGTTGACCCAACACATATTCTTTTTTACTGATATTCGATTTAAGCATTAGTAATATCGACAAAGGTATACATTGAAAACTAGTTCTAACTAGAAAAAACGCGTTCTATATAAAAACATGTTTTATGTGTAACATATATAGAGCTGTGAAGTACCGGCAGTAGAATAGTACCTCCCACTGTACCAAATGTCATAAAAGGCGACTAAGGTCCCAGAACCGAAGATGGTGGTATATCAATCCGAGACAGTGTAGCTCATATGTATAGGGTGGGGATGGGCATCATCCCTATCGAGAAAGCTACGCTCTGCGATTGCCAACATGTTTGGCCAGCGCGGCAATTATGGGCAAAGTTCCCAATTTGTTAGGATGGCCTATGTCCAGCAGTGGACTTCCAATGGCTGTAATGATGATGATGATATACATGCTATCTCGCAGTATTTTATATGCATCGCAGTTTACCTAAAAGCAATATAAATAACGTCATTATTATTAATTATAAACGAGCCTAAAGGTGACCTGAACTCCCCTCTCCAACCCGCTAAACATTGTACTACGTAATAAGAGAATTTACAAAATTTTGTAAAAGTCTTGTTTACCGAGTATCTCGTGTTACCTGACAATTATAATTCGTGTTTTGACGATGAGGGACTGGTAAACAAAATAGGCAGATATCAAAGTCTATTGTTATCGAAGTTTTAATGGAAAAGCAATTTTATTTATGTTTTTTGAAATGAATATGCCTGTTACTAATCGACAATAGAAAAGATCCGTAGCCTTATCTATGGTACCTGCGACATCGTCTCTATAAAGATATTTAGATATTTTTAGGTAAAGGAGTTGCTATTTCTGCTTTATAAATAAGTTTAGTTCTAGTATATGAATAATATTATTATAAATATTAAGAAAACGGAATTGCTTCAATGCAGTATTAAACATCTACATCTAAAGCGATTTGATTGACCCGATTGACCTGAATCCGAGACATAAATAATATATATTGTCACAACATCTCACACACTGACCTGACCCCGTGGTAAGTCAATGTAAAGCACTTGTATTATAGACACCAGACAGCAAATGAAACACAAATAAACTACTTAAATACACATATTTAACACCCAGATACAGAACAAACATCATCATATAAATATTTACTCTAAGTGAAAATCGAACTCTCGACTCTTGGCACCTAAGTTAGGATCTATCTGCGCTATCAGCCTGTCATAAAGATAAGATGCGTAAAGCACTTTTGATACAGATATCAGACAACAGAGAAGTTAAAAATATAATAAGATAAGGTCCTGAGAATATGTTGTATTTTGATTTCTGCCTGAAAGTTGGGATGCCTATGACCTGGGCACAATGGAAAATGTACAAGCATTTATTTGCTTAGTTTGGGCATCAGTGTTCCACATAATTGTAACACGTAATTGTATTATCATGTATTTCTTCTGAATTATGGTTTGATAAATAGGTACTTCGCTTAAAGCCATTAAAATAGAGAGACTTAAGAATTCGTCTCCAAAATTTCTGCATAAGATACATAATTGGCTTACGTAAATATGATCACGTACTGAATTTCGTAATAAGCTCAAATGGCTTCCTATTCGCCTTCGCTGGAATACTTATATACTTTCTATATAAAGTAATATTTTATGCCTCCTCTCCTTATCTTGAAAATCGTTTCGTCTTCTTAGGCAATAGCCACGAGAGATCCCTTAGGTCATCAGAACGTTTAACGCTTAGGATGCCTGTGCATTTGAAAACATTCTATAGTAAATCCTTTACTGTTCGTTTGTGGAAAGCCCTCCCCTTAACAATCCGATGCGCGTGATCTTCACTGATATATTATTTCAGAAGAGAGTAATGGAGTATTTTCTATCGCTGTAATTACTTTGATTTCTAGAATCGACCTAGCACTCTTTCTGGCCAAAACTGTACTTATCTAAAGGACATATTACAGTTTTCTTTTTTAGTTTTAAAAGTTTATGTCATGATTTTACGTAAATATAATTTTTGTAGTTTTATTCGATACACCTCATGCTACTTTGTGTTTTAAATATATTTTTCACACATTTTCCATGCAAATGTTGCCTGGAAGAAATCGCTCTACGCGATAAGGCCGTCAATTGTACTTCACTGTGTATTATATACTATTAATATTGATTGTAAATGTACAATAACGAGCATTATTATTAAAATAGCTCCAATATTATATCAGCAGATGATTGTGTACTACTTATGCGACATACGCCTCTAGAAGATTTGTTATTTTTTTTTAAATTTGCCAACATGAACCATCAAGACTCTACACTTCATAGTGGCCATTAAAAGAGCATGTAAATCATATCTAAAGGAGTGAGAGTCTGGTAATTTAAAGCACAGTCGTGGCTATTTATATAACACTAGCTTTTTGCCAGCGACTTTGTCTGCGAGGGCTTTATTGCATCCCTGAGGAACTCCTATTATTGTAGGGCTCTCTTATTTCCCGAAAAACCTATGCCACTTGCTAAAAGTTCCACTGTACGAAAAGCCAAACCGATTTAAAGATAAAAAATTAATGGTCAGATCTATTACAGATTTCAGGATAAAAAGGCTATGTATCACTACAGATTATATTATCAATAATCCCTTTGCCAAAGTTCATCTAGATCTTTTCAGATTAACAAACATACGTCAAGATTCACAATCTTGGGTATTTATAATATTAGTAAAGATTTGGAAAGAGCATATAAATGCTTTATTATTATTATTGATATCACGATACCTAGTAATCGCTATCATCATATCAGCCGCAGATTGGACATAGTGACAAGAGATTTTCTTAAGGACCAATCATTCGGAAAATTTGCCTGTAATTGTCAAGCTGGGTAGGCATGGCGGCAATTGCAGAGCGATGTTTACTACGGAGGAAGGATGGATTTAAGCTAGGCTGTTTCCGATGGATATTTCCTATTAGGTAATAGTACTAGCCGAATATTTATCTTTCGCATTAGAATTTTTAAAAAGAATGTAATACTTAAATCAGCTGATATACCTCATGGCTGTTTTTCTTCTATTACCTTGTAATCATTCTATGAACAAAATGAAATAAGCATCATATCTATTAAGCACCGGATATTTCCAAACTTAATGTTATCATCTTTCCCTTTAATCTAAACAAACGCAAATTTAAACAAGATTATTCGTGGAATTTTTCATATTTTCAGTTGTCCGACCATTAATTTGTAGTCAGTCACGTAGACGTTTTTATTTCAATTCCTATTCCAAGCCAACGAAATAAAGAACCTTAATGCTCTCATTTAAAGTTTAATTTCGCGAGAAATTCAAATGCAAGAATTTTTTAAAAACTCCTCCGTTGCGTCTTAATGAAAAGGACACATCTGGAGTTAGTAGCTTTGTAGATAAACACAATATCATTTTAACAAGTTTATTACAGATTTTTATGTTTGCTTAGAACTTATTGCCTGGTCTGTTATGTACGTACCTATTTTAACTTGGATAGTAGTTATTATTTATTTATACTGCTAAGTAGCAATTACTATTAAAATTAGTCAATTTACAAAGTAATTCAAATAAGTTCCCATGAAAACAAAAGTAAAACATTATATATTAACCCCTTAAAATCTTTGATACACGCAAGGAAAAATACATCAAAAAGACTTCTTCTTTGAGGTAAAAGTGGTTTGCACTTAAAATGGAAAAAGCAGTTCCCGTTAAACTGAAGTACTCCTTCGTTCATTTCAGGATGTTGTTAAAAGCTATATAAATTCACAGACTCGGCTAAGCGTAGCTAAGTAAATATATTTACTTAAAACGTATATTATACAAAGACCTGTATGATAGTTGGAAAATGATTTAAATGACATAAATGACAAGCCGACATGACAGAAGTTGCTCTGTTTCAACTATGAATATTACGGGCTAGAAAGCTGTTTGACCTATGTCCACATATACAATATTTGAAATTTCGTATTTTAAAAATATCCAAATTTAATGAATGAAGGTTGGAGGCATGTTTTTCTAAATTTCAGGCAGATTACTGCCTAGTGTAGACTCCAGTCTTTCACAAATTATAGTACCTAAGATTTTTTGCAATAGAATTTTTTTATTATTATGTTGAAATCTGAACGCAACAATGCGAACATTGCTATTTGGCGGTTAAAATCAGGGTATTTCAACCCCAAATAGCAATGTTCAACAAAGGGTTGTATGAGGTCTACATTATATGAAAGAATAATGCAAATGTTTGTAAAGAAAAAAATATTACTAAAATTCTGTGTAGTGCCAGGTTGAGAATAGTTCCACTTCATCTCTTCTTGCTCTTGTTAAATAACACATTTTTTTTATTCATCAACATAATTACTTTTTAGGGTGATTCAAAGCTTTTCCAATTTTTCAATACTATGTTAATAAAAAAAATATCTTTCGCTTCAAAATAAGCTTCAGTTTGATTTCAGCCAAATCTTTTTCTCTGGAGCATTTTTTATGATCAGCCAAGAGCCAGTAGTTACTGGGGGCAAGATCTGGCGAATATGGGGGATGGAGAAGCAGATCGAAGTCCAATTCGTTCAATTTTGCCATTTTTTTTATCGACTTGTGGTAGGGTGCATTGTCTTAGTCAAACAGGACTTTTTTGTCTGCATGTGCGGTCGCTTTTTGCGATTTACTCCTTTAAACGCACCAGTAAGTCAATATAATAAACACTGTTGATTGATTTACCTTTTTCGAGGTAGTCAATAAAAATCACGCCATGCGTATCCTAAATAACTGACGCCACGGCTTCGGACAGCTTTCACTAGCTGTGCGCCACTCAGATGACTGCCGTTTCGACTCAGGAGAGTAGTGATGTATCCTTGTTTCGTCTATGTTCACGTAACGACGCAAGAAACCTTTTTTGTTTGCAAGTAAATAGCGATAAACAGCTTTCTGAATCATCGAATCGTTGCTGCTTTTGTTCCATCGAAAGCAATCGCGGCACCCACTTGTAAAAAACATTTTTCAGGCTCAATTTTTCATGGAGGATAGTAAATACACTTTTATATGATATTTTTGTTATCTCAACAATCTCACAGAGCTTCATTTTACGATCTTTCATTTTAATTTTTGTCACTTCACTCACATTTTCCGGTGTAACGGCTTCCACAGGTTTATCCGAGCGTTCCGCGTCATTTGTATCGGTACGACCATTACCATACCGTGGCTTTTGATGGAAAAGAGTCCGGGTAACATTTTTCAATCTATTGTTTCGCTTGCACGCTGTTTTTATCGATTAAAAAACAATGTTATATTAGAACACGAAACTCGGTTTTTTTCATTTTTTTAAACAAACTACAAAACGACTTTACTCCAACCTCGATAGCTCAGCTGTTTCTGGTCGGATCGACTTAAAGTTTTGACACATTTCAAGCAAAGCTTAGTACTTTAGAAAAGACGTGGTTACTGGTTTACTACGAGCTCCATCTCTGGGTTAGTCTTATTGATCAATGAACTATATGTATTTAACACCCCAACACAGAACAAACATACATTTCATCATATAAATAGTTTTCCTTGTATTGTACCCGCGACCCTTGGCACACAAGATATGATCACTATCATTTGCGCCATCAGGCCATCAAGAATACCATCATCATTATAGTAACCTTAAAACGCCCATTGCCTGCCCAAGCCTCCCCAAGGAAGGGGGAATTTGCTCGTTATCGCCGCGCTAGGCAAGCCGTTTTGCATTTGGGTTACACTGTTATGGGTGGATATACCGCCATCTGTCAGTTTCGGTACCACAGGCACCTTTTACGGCACCTGTGGTACCGTACCCTTCAGAAATATTTTACTAATTATAAATAGTAAACATAGGCAATAAATCGACGAATATTGTCTACGTCTGTGTATTATTATTCTGTTGTGTATATGTGAAGCGAAAAATGTGTTCCCTTTTTGAGGGAATTAGGTAAAATAATAATTAGACCCAGATAAAATGGTACTACTGGAGGTATCTCGACTCTCACGTATTTCTACCGCCAAACAACAGTATTCGTATTCCAATTTGAGGGGAGCGAGAGGCAGTGAAATTACTAGATAATGTGTCGTAATATCATCAAGTTACAAGGTTGGCAACGCGTTATTAATATCCTTGTGATAATACGAGCGACTATATTGTGCAGTGACGATTATTATCGTGTACTTGTTTGTCAATTTAGACTAATAAAAATAGTGGAGAGAAATTGCATCAAGAATACGGCAATAGCTGCTATGATGATATATGTCTTAATATGTCTTATGTTACTCGTGTATAGAAGTAACCGGATCTAAAAAAAAAGCCTGGCAAAGAGTGTTATGGGTGCGTTCTCCTCAATGCGTTTATAATTATTATTAATTATTAATATCATTTGCTTAGGTCGTATATTCTTACTGACGTAGCTGTTTACATTTATTCACATTTTACCACAGTGGTGGTGGTCAACTCGCACCTAAGACAAACATTCAAATTATGAATATTGGTGGTTTTTCTGATGTCTGATGTTGTTAACACGCTTGTGTTATCAAAATCAGACAGTAGCATTTGCTTTAAACAACTTATCTCGGCATTAGGTCAATATATAAGAAGATTTGTGATTTTATCATAAGGGGTAATATAGGAGGCTTTAATATCAAACCCATAAAAATCCTTAACAGATAACGAAAGAAAAATCTCAATGTTATTATAACGTTACGTACCGTTAGCGTTGCTTACGAATATAAACGGGTCGTACCACATCGCTTAAGATTTAAGAAGTAACAGACACGCGGGCTTAATGTAAGAATATTTTTATTAACTATATTATTATCTTCGGCCGTGAGGTACCGGCAGAGTAGAATAGTATCTCCCATTACACCAGGTGTCGTAAGAGGCGACTAAGGTACCGAAAGATAGCGGTATATCCATCTGGAACTGTGCAGTTTAAAAGCAGAGGGTGGTGATGGGCCTGTGGTGATGGTGATGTCGCGAAGGCTTCGCTCTGCCATTGCCACGAAACTTGCCCAATGCGGCAATTACGGGCATAAAAACTCCTTTCTCGGAGAAACCTATGTCCAGCAGTGGACTTTCAATGGCTGGTATAATGATGATGATATTAATATGCAATCCTTATTGCTTATTATACCCCGTATTATATTATAGTATATAATATATACATATATATATATATATATATATATATATATATATATATATATATATTCTCTTTGTGTTCTTCCCTCTGTACCATCAAAAAAAACAAACAGATGGCGATCTAAAAAGCCAAAGCTGCATAATAATAATAACTACGGAACTATCTTGCTAAATAACTATAATTAATCTTTATGACTAATTTGGATTTTGTCCACCAGTACGAAAATTCATTTTGATGTGACATAACACAGCATTTCACATTCTTGATTTAAAGTATGTAACTTAATATTACGGATATAAAAAACAGTATCTACAAATATAATACTTAAATACATATAAAAACACCCAGATACAGACCAATACAAATATTCAATATATTAATATTTAGCATACAAGATAGATCGAATGCGCCCTCGGGCCCGTCAATTAAACTTGCTGTTATTATATATAACACCTATACCTACAAAAGCTACATATATATATATCTCGCTAATACCAAAACAGGACGCGGATGCCAGACTATATTTCAAGATTAGGCAGCAATTTCTCCATAACTTTTCCTAGCTGGCAGCTCGGCGCCCTTCATCACGTCGAAGTTTAAATTCTATATGCATAATTCAATCATCATTACTCTAGTAAAACTTCATAAAACAGATTGGGATTCAAACAAAACAAAGGGTCGGTTAAACTTTATTCACCACTGAAATTAATTAAACCCATGTCGAATTCAAATTTTCGCCCGTATTTAATGTTCATTGTTAATTTATAATGTGGTCTAATAACATTATGACCGCAGTTATTTTAAAATCTCCTCTAATAAAAATATTACGCTTAGTTATCAGACAAGATGTGTAGTAGTAAAACAAATATTGGCAATACTATATATCGATCTTTAACTTCGATTGTTTTTTACCATTTGTGTCGTTAAATTAGTACTATCTAATTGTTCTTCTCTAACTGCTATTGATATTTTATCGTTTAACAGTAATCATCATCATTATATTAGATATTGGAAGTCGACTGCTGCACATAGGATTCTTCAAGAAAGGTTGAATTCTGCCCATAATTGCCGCGCTAGGTAAGCGTGTTGGCAATTCAAGAAAATGGCTTAAAAAATGGGTTGCTGCTTTCCATCCTCACACTTTGCATTTGAGCTACTCTGTTTCGGATAGATATACTGACATCTGTCCGTTAAGGTACAGAGATAGGAACTATTCTTCTCTACTGGTAACCCACGACTTTGCCACTACCTCCCGGAAATATTATAATGCAAATCGAGAAATACTTTAGTTTATTACTGTAACTTCATAAATAAAACTCTTGTCCAAAAACTTCGACATAGATAGAACATCATATAAACGAAAGATGTTGGTCTACCTTGATTTTATTTAGTTATTTGACAAAAAAAAGGAAATTGTTAATAAATAATATATAATATTCACACAATATCTTATACATGGCTTTATCACTTTTGTTACGGAGATCAGGCAACACAGGAATCACAAATATAATACTCAATTTTACTTTTGTATTGACAGCGTTGAGACATTGTATTGTCATATAATAATATGTAATGTCATATGTCATATCCTTTAAGGAATTAATATACCTAAATGTTTAGCCGTGATGCTAAGATGTTAATTGAGAAATATACGAGCATATTGCGTTCCTGTCTTGTGCGCTAACGGTTGTTAGTTGGATCCCCACCACATATATTTATGAGATACCTTCTGTGATTGTTCTGAGCCTGGATGTTAAATACTGTTTTCCGATGTACGTAATATTATTGCAACCTATGTTTATATCATATTCAGATATTTTAATTTAGAGAGAGAGTTTATAATTTATTTTATTTAAAAATAGAAATAATTTTATCCTAATGACTTAAAGGTTTTAGGCTAAAAGTTAATTATAGTACCTATATTGATTTGAAAGGCGATTTTGGTTTGCACTATTTTTACTTTATTTAGCTTTCCTTTGTCTGTATCTGTTTAGCTCTGTAAAATTACGCAACAGATTTTTGATATGTTTTTTTCAGATTGTGAAGTAGTAAATAAACATTTTATATTTATATTTATTGCATTACATTGCAAACGCTGGCTGAAAGCAATGAAATAAGTAATGTAATCCAGTATTGTGCACTACAAGAAGGTGTGCAATGCGGTAGTATATGTCCATCTCTTAAGGATAACCACTTTTTATCCTCATTGCACCCATGCGAAGCAGGGAAGAGTCTCTAGTTATATATATTTATCAACCACCTTTTATGAGTTAAAATCGTTAATGTATACATTTCTAACCAACAGTGTTTGTGTTAATTACAATAATTATCAACATTCTTAAAATGGTTGTGCTTATATATACATAACGATACAAAAAATATTCTATTTTCTGTCATCGCGCATTGTATATTAAACAAACGCTTCGCGTCATAATAGTAACTTAATTAGATAGTAGCAAAAAAAGTGCTTTGCTTCTTTAAGCAGCTGGGCTAGCACCAACAATCCAAAATATCGAAAGAACTCGAGTTGCGGAAGTGATTGTCCGAGCTACATCTATATACACTATGCAAGATGAAAGTAAATAAACTTTTGATAATAAAATCTGAGGTAGAGTTTGGTGTTAGGTGTTATATTTCTTTTTTATTATCTACATATGGAATTACATTTAATAGCAAACTATCAATCACATTTCATTTAGTGCAGAGAAATAGGATTCACGTAACGATAGTACGCTTTATCAGTTCCTACCAAATAAAATAGTAGTATTTACAGAGGTACTTAGTTCCTTCAATAATTTCATGAAATTATGTGATAATTCTGGAGTTTCTTAATTAAATAATATTTCATGCATATAACATATCATTCATTTCTACCACTCATTTTTCATTTACATTTATTTTGTTCAAAACAGTGACTAAATAATTTTCCAAAGTAAACTTTTGCTCCTTGTTTTATCATATGAGAATCATTATCATCATACCAGCCATTAAAAGTCCATTGATGGACATAGGCCTCCCCAAGAAAGGGGGTATGTTGCCCATAATTGTTGCGCTGAGCAAGCGTGATGGAAAACACGGAGCGCAGCTTTTGCGACAAGGATGCTGCTGCCCATCTCCACCCTAAGCATTTGAGCTGCACTGTTTTAGATGGATATACCGCCATCTATCGGTTCTGGCACCTTAGTCGCCTCTGACGACACCTGGTACAGTGGGAGGTACTATTCTTTTCTGTCGGTATTTTAAGGCTGATAATAATGAATCTAAATAGTAGTCTTATTTCTCACCATTTTTAACATCACAAATAACGTACGTTCGAAATTAATTAAAATGTCCCAACTTAATATGTCTTTTTGTTATATAGAACCGGATCTAAAAAAAAACCTGGCCAAGAGTGTTATGGGTGCGTTCTCCTCAAAGCGTTTATGGAAAATAATAAAAAAACCCTATAATACAAAACAATAAAAAAAAATCAATTGAATAAATGGAGTTCTTATGAAAAAGAGATATTAGAATATAATCTACTACTAAATTCCATCAAAAGGGTACGTCTATAATAAAAAGTTCCACTCATAAATCGATGTGAAAAACGTTCAAATAAATTCACAAAATACGTTGCGTACTCGCTTAATCTCAAAAAAATTTACTACTGCTAAAAAAATAAGGTGCGATCGTTTGCACCCTTAAGATTCGCGTTCGTTGGCCCGTACCATTATTACTCGTAATTGTATGAGTTCCTAAGGGGGAACAGAATTTGACGATTCTTTCGGCGAATGTTATCTGAATATTTTTAGGGATCAGCGTATTGCAAGCACGTTAACATCATGTTATATGCGATTTTTGTCTAGCCTACATCTTCAGTTCTGCGAGCTTGATTTAGTTCATATTATTGCTTGCTACTATTAAAGTTAAAGAAATGAATGTACTTATATTCAGTTCTTTAACTTTTAATAAAATGACAGCTTTTTTGACGGGCTCGATGATGCAGATAAAAGTGATCCTGTCTTATGTCTCAAAGGTCGTAGATTCGATGCCCACCCAGGACAAATATGCTATTCTGTGTGTTGAATATAAGTTAAGTAATTTATTTGAGATTCATAGATAAATGTTTTGATGTATTTTGCGTATGCGAAATGTATAGCCGATGGTCAATCTGCATGCTATGACTCAATAAAATAAAACTTTATATGATAATGATAATACAATAAATAATAGAGTAAATAAACTTAAAATATCACCTGAAAATATTTAATTATTGACGACAGATGCCCAAGTCCAGACTATGGGGGTCCATTAGAAAAAAAATGTTATTTCAACAACATTAAAAAATTATTTATATGAAATACTTTATCATTTTTATTCTAGTTAATAAATAAATAATATGGTTTAAATAGGTTAAATATATGTAGCATATGTGTCACGGATATTAGGCAGCAAAGGTATTATCAAGTATTACAGGATTATATTAATTTCAGCATTTTCTACGCTTAAAACCTCACAAAGTAATTAAGTAACTGTTTCTTCTTTATCATTTCTTAAAAACATATAAAATTGTGTCATTTGCAACCCGCAACATTGAGGATATGGTGCTGACTTCTTACAGAAAACACTAGGAAAAGCAAAAGAAAAAATCAACATATCTGTTAAGGTCTCGATAGCACAATGGTAATGCAGTCTTCCCGGTATAAGAAAGATGTAGGTTCGAGTCTCGCCTGACATCTGAGACAAGTTGATTTTTTTTTAGTAAATATTACCTTAAATATAATTCAGCATACTCTATGCATAACACCTCTCAAAGCTACTATCACATGTAATATGTATATTTCACAGTCGTACATTAAATAAATAGCAATGTTGAAAGAGTACCATCCCATAGAACCCACGATCCCTGACGCGCAATATTGGGAGACTACACCGGCCTGTGTAGTTGCTTAGTGTATATACATTTACTTGAGGTATACCTTATAAGGAAGATCGTATGTATCTCACGTTCTCATATTTTTACCGCCAAACAACAGTGTTTGTATTGCTGTATTCATGTTTAAAGGATGAGAAAATTAGTAAAATTATTGAGTAATGTGACATTTTCAAGTCACAAGTTTAACTGCACACCATATATTTCCTTGTGACAATACGAGCGTCTGTATGGTTTGTCTTAACTTAGTCCAATAAAAATAAAAAAAAAAACATTATACATTCAAATACAAATGTCATTTCATATAAGAAAAAGAAAAAAAAACATAAAAATTTTACGAGACTTTTTCACCCGACCCCAACTCACACTTGGCGGGTTTCCTTTTATATTTTAACAGTTCTGTATTTATGGATCCATTACTTTTTGGTAGGGTTAGAAAAATGTCTATCGATATTATTAATGATCTGACTTCGACAGCCTTTTAGTTCTGTTACCTTTTTTTGTTATGTTAATGCAGCACACGATCAATCAAGATAGATCCACATTAAAAGAAACTCTCATAAATCTGTGGGTGCGTGTAACTTTTCGAATTCATCTTTACTTAGACGGTCTATTTTTAGTCTGTCATTCCGATTTCCTAAATAAAGATGATATTACGACAATATAAAAGCGAAGTAGGAAAGAAAAATTTATAGTATATATGAATGGAAGACATATAAGAAATATAAGAAATAAATATTAACCTGACTCCAATATATATATATATATATATATATATATATATATATATATATATGTACATACACACACACACACACATGATTATAGTCTATCACACACACACATATATGTGTAATAATCTATAATCAGGTGTTTTGCAAGAGATTGGAATTTGAGAGATGGAGTCTCTGCTCCTTCTCCCCACAGCAAGTTATTACGTCGGCTCTCGTAAGTCAGCATACTTTATAGCGTATGAATGAGTTGTCAAGCGATTCCTATATTTTACTGAATAACTTTTGGCCTCTTTTAGAACAGTAAGTAAGTCTTTAGGACAATTAGTTTTACAGGTACTCGTGGATTTCAGAAATACGAGCATACCAGGGCATTTGGATTTTGTTTTGAGCTCTTTGGAGGGTTATTATGGAACAATATAACCTTACTTTGTTGCACAGGGATAAGACAAACTGTGCTGACAGGACCATTAAAACTAGGTATTTTTTTTATAATCCGACTTCGATATTATATATATATCTTATAATCCTTCAATATCTCTTGTTCGACACTTACTACTTTTAAAAATATATTTGTAGAGTACTCAAAAGATAATCAAATTATTACAACAATAATGTAAACATTCCAATGCACACGGCGATTTGCGTCAATGTGTTAACATTCGGATTAGATGTCGAGTCGACTTAAGTATTGTTATATTGTTGTTTTGAGATCGTTGGATATTTTTAATGAAAGTTTTTGTGACCTGTACAAGTATTTGTACATAGTTTTAATAGGATAGGTATTCCTCAATCGTTTAAAATATATCTCGATTGGAATGACAGCTGTCTAAATATG
This sequence comes from Heortia vitessoides, assembly GCA_020976665.1. NCBI lineage: Eukaryota > Metazoa > Arthropoda > Insecta > Lepidoptera > Crambidae > Heortia > Heortia vitessoides. The sequence goes on from JACJUM010003147.1 coordinate 13,768,566, forward strand.
TTGCATTTATATTATTTAATTTTAGGTTGATTATATATAATATACTTTATAAAACAACAATAAATGTTTATTTGTTTTAAATATCGTATATTAGTGATTAAATATTGCAACTGATGACAACACGGAGAATGAAAACAGAAACTGCTTATACAAGCAAGACAATAGTTACAATTGGCCGTTTTATCGCAAAAACCTATCGACCCAACCATTTCCCAATTTGTGACTTTTTTAAGTTTGACTAGAGTGACAAATCAATCTATGCATCCTATTTTAAATTCCTTAACAATCTTTCAACTCAATGACTAACAAGAAGAATTCACAATCACTATTGTGATTACTCGCAATGAATTTCTGGATAAATTTTAAAATATTTCTTTAGATCGATTGATTGCTGCCACACGGACTCAGGTAAATAGTACCAGATGTGATGAATGCCTATACTTTTTTATGTTTCAATTAAGGTAATATATAAAGTTTAATTACTACGGTATCTGGTTCAGAGGGAGCTACTATTTTACTCCACCGGTACCCCACGTTAAGGTATCTTGTTAGTGGCTTTAGTAATAATAGGAAATATAATAAGATAAAGTTATTTTAATTAATGCGTACTTGCAGAATTTAGAGTCGAGACCCATTTTCGATAACGCAGTTTAGAAGATCTACATATTTACTCATAAACAGAGTTTTTTGTTAAATAAAAAAGCAACAAATTTGAACACAAAATTTTGTATGAGGAAATAATATCAGGAAATAATTAAAATTAGAAATAAGGAAAAACAAACTTATTTTTATTATAAAAAGTATAACAATATATAGCCTAAAGTAATAAATTTCCCATAGGACCGTTGTTAGCGACTTTTATACAGCGCGTTGTGATGTCAAATTATATTAAAAATCTTATAAAAGTTTACATTATGTCATAAAGCGCATAATCTATTACAAGATATTTGATGACTTTATAATTCATCTTATCAGCTATTGAAGTCCACTGCTGGACATAGGCCTCCCAAAAAAAGGGAGAAATTTGCCCATAATTGCCGCGCCAGGCAAGCGTGTTAGCAATCGTAGAGTGTAATTTCACGACAGGGATTCTGCTGTCCATCCCTGTCATGTGCATTTGAGCTACACTTAAGTTACGGCCTATAATTGCCGCCCTGGGTGATCTATTGGCAATCGCAGAGCGCAGCTTTACTAGTTCTGATACCTCAGTCGCCACTTACGACACCTGGTATAATTTGCCTGTATCACATGAGCTTTATATTTATATAAGTCTATTTTTGAAAAACTGCATAGGTATGTAATATTGTACCCAAATAAAACAAAATGGCAGCATCATAGCGACTGCAAACCAGTCGGACTGGCCACCGAATAATAGATTATATTCGTGGTATGGCACATAAAGATAACAAGGCAATAAATACGTTATAACAATTTATTGCTACCACATGACAACGTTTTAATTCCTGCATTTATAACTGTTATTTGATACGTAAGATACGTAATTTAAACCGTAACACGTTAATTTAATAACAACTCAGTATCAACTCATTCGAACATTAATTACGAATTATTATTTAACTTCAAGAAGTCAACCGCCAAAATCAACTCAGCTGGACAGCGCTTGAGCCCTCAACATACCTCAGTGGAAAGTCTTCAACCAATATGTATAATAACTTATTATTACCCAATTCAACTTATTGAGCTATGGAGCCTTGGAGTCTATTTCGAAATCGACTGACAGATATCCGTAAAAGTAAGTAAGATTAGTAAGTTGAAGTGGCAGTGCACAGGGCACCAAAAACGCATACAACCAATAGCTGATATAGCCGTAAAGTTTTGCAATGGAGACCACGTAAACGTACCGTAGGGTGCCCACCCATAAAGTTAACATATTATTTAACTAAAACTGTGCGATTTAAAATATAATCATTAAAACAGCCACAAAATATCGACTGCTGGACGAGAACGTGTAGCTTCAAAAGTAGCACAGAGTAGCTTCGTGACAGGTATGCCGCCATCTGTCGGTTCCAGTACCTCAATCGTACTCTTACTCGTGCGGTACTACACACTTAAATATGATGATAATGATGAATATGTTTATTGTTAGTTTAAATTATGTTGTAGGCAGCAGTATCCCTGATGCGAAGCTACATATGCTCTGCGATTCCCAACACGATTGCGCAATGCGGTAAATATGGGCGAACTTCCCCCTTTCTAGGTGAGGTCTATGTCCAGCAGTGGACTTCCAATAGCTGATGTGATGTTAAGACAGATTATTTCGTGAGCGATCAGAAGAGCTGCTATCTAAACAAAGGGTACGGTTCGTATGATATTACCGTAGTTTATAGATATTTATCATATGGCAAAGATATCACTAGCGCATCTTTAACTTTATAATCTATATTTTGTGACATAGTCAATTATTTCAATTCCTGTGATATACATTATTATTGAATCCAATAAGCTATAGCTGACGATTAACCATTAAGGTTATTCCAAATGAAAAAAATAATCCATGGCATGTGCAATAGATGCCATATTGGATGTAAAATCATTTTTTGTAGCAACAGGTAAGTTATCAAGTGGATCCAAAAAAAAGTATTTCAGCATAGGTATACTACTCCACGATTCTATTTTGTTTTTTAACGAACCTATTTTGGAACTACGCCGATGTCGATTCTGGCTACACTAGAGAACGAGCGATTTTGTAAAACTTGGAATGGAAAATTCGATTTACTTCGCTTCAACGTTTATTGAAGCGGCGCCGCTGACTATTAAACGCTTGCGCAGCATGACAACAGCAAGCAAAAACCTAACATGTTTAATTATTTTAGAACCTCTTAAGCACTCTATGGTCCAACAGTCAACGTACATCTGATAAGATAATTGTTTAAAGAGTAAAAATAAAACGTAAAAATTTGTTAATAAATTTTACCAAACCTTTTGTACGGTTTGGGTGATTAAAAAAAAACACATGTAGATTTGGATAACAAAAATACAAAGAACCAGTCGCGACAGGCAATTTCGCAAAAGCTGTACCTATTAAATATTTATGATATTTTTATGTTAGTATACATATGATTTACTTATACATGTATAATATCAGGAACATGTTAGTATTGCAAATGCTCACCAATGATTTATAAAACCGCAAACAGTAATGTGGCAGTTTAGTAATCACGTTTTAAGCCCTATCTTTACACTATAAATAGTATTTTTTATTCTTAACTTACGAATTGGAAATGCGGTCGCCTAAATGTTATTTAGATTTTAATTGGTTATATTCCCGCTCCCCTAGATAAAAATTGCATCAACTCAAAATAAAATATTTTCCTAATTCTAGAAACAACGCTATTTATTTGCAAATTGATAGGAAATTTTGGATACCTTCAGGACCATATTCAGAGATAACATGTTTGGTGATGATAATAAAGTTTTCTTTCCAAATTAACGACTTATGAGAATCGTGAAGCTGAATCTGATTTATTTACGTCAATTTCAAAAGATATACATTAAATAATAGTTTTGAGTTGTTGCTGTCTTCATCAGAGGGTGCGTATATTGAACTCTGATGAAGACAGCATGAAGACTTTGATGCAAATATATTTTTATTAAAATTGTTGTCTATTTTTATAGAATCTCTTTATAAACTTGAGTGTTTCTCCAGTAATAAACTTTAATGAGTAGGTATTTATTTCTTTCTAAAACCAGTCGCAAAGATATTCTGGTTTTAAATGCAGAAACCATCAAAATATGGTCAAGGTCGAAACTGAATTCACAAATTCTCATTTAAAAACTATTTCATACCAAAGAGCTGGCATATCTAGCTTTGATTTTTTTTATCGCGAAAGTTGGTGGGTACGCAAGTGCATAGATGATGCATGGGTGTTTGTTACTCTTTGACCCCGGAAGACCTGAACAGATCGTGACAATATTAGGAGACAAAAAACACAGAGATTATTCATAGTCTAGACTAAATCATTGTCTTCTTTATACCCCGAAAACATGTTCCTATAGCATAGACTTGGGTTATATATTTTTCTCTATGGGACCGGAATGACTTTTCAAATAGTTTAGCTATCAGAGAGTGACATAGAATTATATAGAATTAATCTCGGAATTCGATCGGAATCGGTCCTTAGGGATAAGAACTTCGCGCACAGAGTCGCGGTTTTGAAGCGAAGCAAAAAGCTGGTTTTTAATTATACTCCTGTTTATTTTCCGTTTAATGATTCCATGCTAGCTGATGGATAATTGCCCTCTAAATAGAATACAAACACGTAATTCCAAACCAATATTTGAATATCAGTTACGAACTCATCTTACCACATCTATAATAATATTAACCAATGCTTGGAAATATTATGTCAGCCTCTTTTATATTCCCTCTGGACTTTCCACGTAGTATTAAAAGATGTCATCATCATAACTGATGTAAAACGTCTACCATAGGCTTCCTCAAGAGGGGAAATCTGCGCATAATTGCCTCCCTGGACAAGTGTGGTAAGAATCAATGAGCTTAGCTGCACGTCGGGAATGCAGCTGTCCAGCCCAGATACATATTGCGCCATATATCGGTTCCGATACCTCAGTCGCCTTTTACGGCACCTAGTACATGGGAGGTACTATTCTACGCTGCTAGTACCACACGAAATATTTGAATATAATGTATATGATGTATTATATATACGAGTATACTTAATAAATGCTTTCAAGAACTATCATGTAGTGTACCAGAGGCGAGTAATATTATCTCCTACTATGCTAGGTGACGTTATTATCGATTGAGGTATCGGACACCGATAGATGGCAGAATCATCATACCAGCTATAGAATATTATTTATGTGTTCTCATATCTATGGGTGGCCTATGTGCATAGGCCAATGCTTTTTTTACGCATTCACAGCTTATCCAGTGAATAGATTTTGATAAAATGATTCATACATATATCCCGCATGCTGGGGAAGAATGCATAGCAAACATTTAATGTCGAAAAGTTCCCGAGATTGAGTATAAAGTGAACTGCATTTAGATGGTTTGGTAGTTTTCACAATATAGTACGGCTAAAATGCAGGCAAGAGCCGCAACAACTGCTGTATGAAGTTGTAACGTTTACAAAGACTTAAACTATGCACTAGCGTGGTTTACTATTCCGAAGGATTGTACAACCGTTTTAAGTATATGGTATAATTCTTTGTATGCTATGAATTCCGGCAAAAAATTATCACTTTTATTACTCAGAGCTTCCTTTTGATGACGCAAGTCTTTAAAATCAGTCTTAAACTGATTTTGTGTGTTTTACAAAAAAACAATTATACAAATTTGTTATATCCATACACAATTAAGTAATTAGCAGTACATTTTCTTTGTCAACTAATAATTTCTTCAATATTTCATTTACATGGATACTAACGAATGTAACGAATAAAATGTTTTCGTTTTCAACTGCTATATATGATCCGATAATTTTTGTTACGTTCATTTTTGAGCTCCGCCTATTTAAAAATAATTAATTATTGAAAACGCTCAGGTATTTAATGTTTATATTTATGTGCAATTTAATCTTTACGCATCATTTCGATGATTAAAAATTTTAAAATTCGTCTTACATTTTTAATTGAAAACATTTTGTTAGAGGAATGCGGTTCGGTACGGTCGTTGACATACCGTTTGTGTTTATGTGTGAATAAGACAAGGAAGGTGAGATCCTCTGAAGGTCGATGCCGGTTCTTGCATAATCGAATTGTGACTTACTGATAGATTTAAAAAATGCTAGTGTTCTTAGGACCTACATTTTTAAGGTTAATTAATAATATTATTTATGTATAATTAATGAACTGTTATTTATGATAATTAGCTTATATTATTTATAAAATTTTTATTAAATAAGATTAATAAATGGTAAATTAAAGTAAAAGTATCTTTTGTAGCTTTAAAAGTTGTTGATTAAGGTGCATATTCAACTCTACTGAATACGTTTTTATAATATAATATAATAATAGTTATCAAATTGGGGGATCAGTTAATTAATTAAAAGTCTGAGTAGAAATTATCATTTTTTATTATTTGAGTATTAAATACAGTGGTCATTTCAATAACATTTTAATTCAAATTTTTTGTACAAAGACAAGTTTAGAGCATTTTTTCTTCAGTCCACGGAAAGTCTAACCGTTGGGCAAGTAAATTTTGTAAATATTTTTATATACTTATTATTTAATGCAGTACTTACAAACTTAAATGTATGTTTGGCAAGGCAAAACAAATGTCATAAGAAGACATGAGTTAACATAAACTTTACCGAACGTTAAATATAACTTTGTGTATTGAGGCTTTGAGAATTCCGCACAGTCATTTTACACGTCTATACCACATTATCGTACTAAAGATAAAATAAAATATAAACTCTTAGTATTTTAGAAGTAGTTACTTCAGTTGATTTTTTGTCAATTAAATGAATATTGAGAAAAAAAGAAACTATAATATAATTGAAATCTCATACAATTTGATTGCAGCATGACTTCATACTAGTTTGATGCTTCAGTTAAAGGAAAATGATTTCTGTAGTTATAACTTAAATGCCCATTACAAAATGAACAAGTCCTATTTTTTATGACGACAAGTATGTAAATACAATGATTGCCATAGTTCACGGGCAAACTTAAGGAAAATATCATACTCGTAATTTGATAATATCAGTTATGTGCGAACATTAACACTAATAATAGAGATATAAATACCGATCGTCACGTTCCTTACATATTCAATGATGTAAACAACATAATCAATGGTTGAACTATTGTTAGTAATCAATAGCTATATATCAAAACATATCTCGTTAACACGTGTGGAACACAATACTACAGTACTATCGCTAACTACATTTAAAAAACAGGCCTACCTAAAAGAATAAATAATGCCAATAGATCGGTAACCTATTACCGTCTTTCCAAAATGCAACATCACAATACAACGAGATAATCACATATAAAAAGCACAATTTTCATCACAAGCAATTATGGGTCTTCTGTTCGGTGACTTCACTTTCACATTCCAAAAAAGATATAAAAACAATTGAACACTGCCAATTTTCGAAGCACATGTGGAAACTTATGACCGTTGTATTTTTCATGTTCATCTAATCGTTCGGGAAGCAGATCTCGCCTACCATTTTGAACCCATTAGGACAATCTTCGTTTGCATTCCTTACATTGATAAGCTTGGAGTAATCGGGTTCCACTTCGTTTTCTGACTGATCGAACCCTTTGAAGTTGGTGGGCCCCTCGAAGACTATGGCGTGGGGGTCTTTCGTGTCGGGGTAGTAGATTTTTCTAGAGTGCGCCATGGTGATGATGACCACAAGTGTGACAATGATTAGTTTATTCATTGTGAGTGTATCGCGTGCTTGCTGCTACTCGATTGTGACAAACCGGCTGAACGTTTGCCTTAAATACTTCACGGCACAGGTATTGTGAGTTGAGCGATTATACGAGCTCGAGGAGGTAACTTTTAATGATATATTGTAAAATGCGGATAAAATATTTAATTATGATGAAATATTTTTGCTTTTCGATGAGTAATTCATATAAGAGGCGAGGTTTACATTTGGAATATTTATTTGAGTATAAAATATAAATACTTGTCAATAACCAATCTTTTGACAATTATTTATTCAAAGGTCGACAAAACATATCCTCTACAAATATTTGGATTTTATATGTGTATCGTAAAAAATACAGGAACACAATTGCACAACATTAAAAAATATAATTTTTATAATAATTTTTATTTGTATATCCGATGAAAGCCTGTGTTTTGTACTGGTACTATAACTTGTAGAATAAACCAAGTTTGTAAAGTCCCTCAAACCGGTGTGGCACACTTTGCAATTGCCATCGTGGACATACTGCGTTTTAATGTATGGTATTATAATTAATTGCATATAATAACACCTTCCATTATCACAACGACATTTTTATGTCATTATCATAATCATTTTAAGATTTAACCCCACCTTAATAAGTAATCGTTATCGGTATAATATTAAAAAAAACAGTAAGTTGTCAGTTCTTGTTCTGTCGCCTCTTACGACACCTGGTACAGAGGTAGGTACTATTCTGATCTGCCGGTACCCCACGGCAGTTTTAATATCCTATTTATACATCAGTAGTAGTATTTTTGTAGTTTTATTTTATTCAATACTAGGTTTTAGCCAATACATCAATACATATAAATAAAGTAAGAATTTCTATTTGTTATATTAAAATAACTGCTTTTACTACTGTAAACAACACATATTTTTATTTGTCTGTCTGTTTGCTTAAGATAATGAGCTTTAATATGGCTGGACTGATTAATGGAGGGACTTTCACTGACAGATAGCTGATATAATAAGTTGTTACTAAGGCGTAACATCACGCAATGACTAATAGGAGCAGAGCATTAATCAAAAGTATGGCAAAAGTCCTTCTAATAATTTAACCGATAGTTTTGCAGGATATCCATGAATAATTGATTATAATTTATCTCACAAATTTCGCTTCGATTACAATAGGATGGGATTTAACTTTTACTTATTACAAATATTTTACCTCACTTATTTACATTCCATTAAACCTCTACATTCCATAGTTATGTTCATAATGGTAATTTATTGTTTGATTGTAATATAAAATGCAGGTAATGTGTGATACCAGCAACTTTAGTATAAAGCACCTGAGGTACTGCAACCAACAGGTGTCTGTAAATTTATTTATTGAACTTTATTGTACAAAATATTAAAAAATGTACAAATAGTGGATTTAATGCATTATTTCCCAATCAACCATTACACAAAGCAGAAATAAAAAATTTCATTATCCATCCTGGACAGTGTATGTCAAATGTAACACGATGGACAAGGACAGCAGTATAAACGTTACAAAGCTATGCTTTGCGATTGCCATCACGCCTGCCCGTGAGTAATTTTGGGCTAAAAGCCCCTGTTCTTAGTGAGGTTTTTGTCTCTGGTGTTTTTTGTCTGATGTGATGATATGATGCATATTGAAGTCTTTGAGTGGTTACCATATTTATTGATATCACCAATTACTGAAAGAATGAAATAAAACAATGACATATTTAACTAAAACAATTAGTTTTCACTAATTTAAAATGTTTTTTCGACAAACAAGCATACAGTCCGCGTGAAAGTAGCCGCGTTACCGCAGCCTATAGACGTTATTTTAACCATATCACTGGCGCGTCATCAACGTTGTAACTTAAAGATATTATAGCACTTTGATAGTGAGAGTAAAGTACCAATGCAGACGATCTTTATACGAGTTGAACCATATGTACTTTATACGAGTTTGTTAAGTTACATATTCATATTTAGCTTTTAGATATAAACTCGACTACCTCGACTAAGATAAGTAAGAACCACGTAAGCCCAATACGGATGGTGGTTATAAAAATTACAAATATAGCTGGGACCAAACGTTTATCGTGCTAAAGTAGGGGGGAACTCAAGACAATGAGTTTTGAGTTACCCATCCCAATAATCCTTTGGCAAAATTGCTCAACGATAGAACTTCGGGCGCGACAACCGCTGCGCCATTAGCTCTCTATGTATTATATCAAAATATCTGATAACTCCACAGGATTAGTATTTCAAGTAGATTTTACTCTTCTCCAAGGTCTTCTATCTTCGTACCAACGAAAATTCAGTTATAAAAGAGTAAAAGACAATGTTTGTGACAGTCGTTCTATATTGTATAACATATGTACATTGAAACGAAGTATTTTGATGATTATCTTACTAACCTATAAGTTAAACCTGTATTATAAATAATAAAGTTTGTGGGGTTTTTTGATAAGGATCGGAATTTCCAATCCTAAAATGCAATCAGTAATTTTTGCGTGAAACATACACCTACAAAATATCGCGTTAATAATATTAGTAAGGACGAAAATGTTTAATCGAGATGTTGATTAAATTTGGTAAAATCGTTTAAGTTTAATAAATTAAACCAGGTGCTGGTCACTCTCAAACCGGACCAGATATTCAATCACGTCAATACACCCAACTTCCGTCTCCTAGCTCTTGTTCCGTATACATTTCCTGCGAGTATATTCAATGCGTCATTATAACAGTACTGCGGTGACGGTGTATAGACCGCATATGAAATGGCACAAGGTCATTGCCGTAGATCACGCCTATCACCTTGCGGTTAGTTAGCACGAGATGTTTCCGCGTAACCACATTTTCAATTCTTATAATTATAACCTATTCTGTTTTGCTGATTAAGAATACTAAGTATTTTAGTTTGTATATATATATACATATATGTAAGTACAAAATTAATTTTCGAATTTCATCAGATTTTGTATGAGTTATATTATCTGTGTGTAAAGAAAAAAAATTCCATTGAAATAATCCGGCACATTGGGTTCATATCGGTATTTCATAAGTCACGCGCATAATTTTTTTGTCAAAATAATTGTGAAAATAGAAACTAAGAAAATTACAATTGTATAAATGTGATAACATGTAAGAAATTTATTAAGCAATCGCATAATTTCATTTATAATGTTTTGTGTTACCGTAATAAAAAACTTACTACTCATTTATCCAGGTAAAATTATTTAAATTACTAAGTAAACCGACTGATGTTATCCTGTCTTAATTTTACTTGCATATTTATCATAAAAAAGAAGTCAAGTTGGATCAAACTTTACGCAATGAAAAAAAAGAATTAGATTAGTAGTTTGAAAGTCTATTTTAATCAAACACCGGGACGCGAAAATTCTTTTCACTATAAAGCCAGTGAACACCGCATCAAAATCCGTTATCTTTAAAAATTATCTAAGTACTTAGGAGATCAAATAAACATTAATTTTATTTTTAACTGTACAGAGATAACGCCCATACATATGGTAAATCAGATGAAAATTGGTTATGCACGTCAGTGGCCACAATATATTAACAACAAATAAGAATAGAAATTAAACCTTTAAATAGATATTTTGTATATTTACCATCATTGTGCAGCATTTCTGCTGATGGGGAATTCCTAAAGTATGCAGCCATGTGTAATATTATTCCTTGTTTTATTGTTGTATTCAAGTTTTACTATATCTTAAAAAATAATCTAATCTACGAATAATTAACAAAATAATACTTTTATCAAAATATATAAAAAAATAGTTCTATTTAAATAATAGTTAGTATTGCTGACTTCTTAAAATAAAATAAAAAAAAAAGGTAAAGGCAAATTTAATTTCGGTTTCTCCATACTAAAACACTATATAATGTATTTATCCAAAATGTTTATAAATGATACCTAGTGCAACTTGATAATACCCATCGGAGAATCGTTCTACCTTGTATGTCACAGGAAAATGGTCCTTAAACAAAAGTGGCAGTGTCGTATCTTGTTTGCGTCGAATGTTAAGGCATGTAGCGCGTGGGGAAATGTGTAGAGCAGATTTTTTGCTTCATACTCATTTAATTATCAAAGACGGGTTTTTGACTTGGCCAGTACCATACATTTGTATTTTCCCAGCCATTATACTTACATATAGTATGATATGATACTCTAAACGGTTAATGATTTCTTGTTTATAGGCATTTTTATATTTATAATTATTCAACTTTTTTTAAACACGCTTTAATTGTCCTTACTTATTACAAACAATGTTATTAAGTCTGAGAGTTGTGTATAATTCTGACTGACCTCAAAAATACCCAAAAACAATTTTTTGCAATTAATTCTATTTTTTAATATTATATTTGTAATTTTTCTATTGCCTGATATCAGAAACAATTGCTTTATGCGACTTATCTGAAAGTCAGATCATTGCATGAAATGCTGTCTTAGTTTATAATTATGTAAGACCATTTATTGACTGCATAAAAACAAATCAAAACAAAAAATTAATATAATATAATAAATAGCATAACAATCCCAAAGACTGGAAAAAGAAGAACGCATTATAACAAAAAGAACAATTTAAATAAGACAAAGATGAAAAGATGACTATCATTTAGATGGCTGCCTCAGCATAAGCTATAGCGGTAGTCCGTAGGATGCTACTGCATCGCTGGTCTTCCGACAGGACCTAGTTGTGACACCCTTCATCATCATTATCATACTAGCAATTTAAAGGCTACTGCTGGACATAGGTCTCCCCAAGAAATGAGGAATGTTGCCCCGCCTTGTGCTGTGAGCTGTAAAGTTTTGGATGTATATACCGCCATCTATCGGTTCCGGTACCTCAGTTACCTTTCAACACTTGGTACAGGGAAAGGTACTATTCTACTCTGCCGGTACCACACAATATGGTATGGTTTGGTATTAATGTTGTTGTAAGAATATATTAAATAAACCAAATGAAATTAGTACATTGATGACAAAATGATATATAATAGAATACAGATAAAACAGATACACGAAGTTACGATTATATTAATACATATATTTAATTAATTTATTATATTTCTTGGTACGGGGCCCACATATTAGGGGTTTCAATCAAGTCCTTAGGGCCCACATATTAGGGGTTTCAATCCAGTCCTTAGTTTTTATCTGTGTGATTGTTACCTGTTTTGTTTGCCAAATAAATAAAATAAATAAATAATAATCTCTCAACACCAGACGGGTTCTAAAAATACACATTTACCTGTAGTGGGTCATGGACACTTCTACCAAAAATTTTGGTGATTCAAAAAAACTCCTCTTGGACTTTAAATAATTGTAACATGTGCCTGCTAATATATTGTATTATATTTCCGATGCCCGACCCGTGCCGACCTTTCAACATAACCTAATTATCCTACAATTCGCTCTTCTTGTTCCCGTCCGAATCCCTTTTCCCTCTGTATTTCTTATATTTCGTACACGCAATATTTTAAATATAAAATCAGTTTTCGCCATGTTACCTTGCGGCAAGCGCCCCCAAGATTGTCAAAGATGTTGATATTTCGATAGTATATACGACCTAGTACTACACTGCTAGATTATAAGTTGTCAGCATCTACTGCGTGAATGAAGAAAATGTGTCCATTTATCTATCTATCCATATTTTCACGCTTTCACAGGTAAACCGGTACTCGATATAAATCAATTTTGTATGTTAGTAACTTTAAATCTAGTTAAGGACCCCTTTGACCCCGGTGTTTGTCCGGAATGACCTTCTGGATATTTAAATTATTATGATATTTTTTTGTTTTTGTGTACAGTTTGATCCAATTTGAGAAATAAAATAGCAATTTATAAGTATAATTAAGGCAGAACAACGTGTGTTAGGTTAAGTAATTTGTATATAAATTCGAATTATTACTTATTATTACAAATTAAGGGTTAAATATTTATATGCGTTCATATAAATTTGTATCTATATGTAAATAGGTGGGAATGTACTCGTTTACCTTTAAAAGGGATACCTGCAGGTGGGCGATGTTTATTAAGTAAACAATATGTGTTTACCGGCTATTATTACTTCACGAGTGCATCCATATGCCACCGTTCCCGCATCTAAGAGGGACTTCCCCTCAGAATTATGAAGATACTCTTCCCATTAATGCTAATTAAATGCATAGTGTAATACAAATGTTAATTATAATTGTATAGCTACATGAGGTAGGCCTCATACAAGGTTGTCTGCGTTGGTACCTGACTCTCACCAATTTTTACCGCCATATGCCAGTGTTTGCACTGTTGTATTCCAGTTTAAAGGGTAAGGAAGGCAGTGAAATTACTGGGTAATGGAGCATGATATCCTTAAGTCATAAGGTTGCCAAGACGCTAGAGTTATCTTTGTGATCTATAGGCTGCGGTGACACTTACTAACTCAAGAGTTGTGTGCTTGCTTGTCAATTTGGATTAATAAAAAAAGCTACAAACATTATATCGGAAAAAGTACAATAGAAGGCGTAAAAATTTAATACTTGAACATTTATTAAAAACCCAAAACCGACAAAAATGTTAATGACAAATATTAACGTAATGAATATTGTAATAAATAAAATGTAATTATCAATCCCGTCAATGTTTACGCGTTGATATTCACTACTGAATTTCTATATATAAATATGTATGCAATTGTGCATCTGTTACTCTTTAATAGTTTAATAGGTAATAATGTGATAATTAATATCACATCAAAGTCGCTAAGAGCCCTAAAATCGGACAAGAAACAACAGAAAAATCGCAAATAAATTTATTACATATTCATAATAATTATTGCTATTATTTATTAATCAACTCCAAAAATTCCAAAATCTCTTAACCTAATTACACAAATAAAAACAAAATAAACACAAAAGATTACACTGACAGGCTATTTGACACCCAGATACAAAACAAACGCAAATACTCGTCATATAAATAATCGATAATATACTTTTCATCTGACTGTATTTTTGTTTGTTTATTACTTTTTCACGACTAAACAACTGAATTGATTATAATGACATTTGGTATGTAGTTAAATTAAAGTTAAAAAAAAGCCACTTTTCTTCGATGGAAGTTGCTTACAAATCGTGCTATAATATTAAATCTATGCGGAGGCAGCCTCGGACGGTAAACTCGCAACTGATAAATCTTAGTAGGTATGATCGTCTTTTAGTAGCTCAGTAAAAGTATAGATACTTCTTTTAGTACAGCTTGATTATAATGACAGTTGGCCTTATATTATTTGCCATCATAATTTGTTATTTATGTTTACATTACAAAGGTTTATATATAAAGCATATTTATATAATATAATCTTTTTATATAAAAATTACGTGTCATGGTATTTGTCTAAGATAAAATGCTAAACTATTGAACCGATATGAATGTTTGCTTGCTTACTGTGTACAGTTTGACCCAGCTTGAGACGATAGTTTATATTTCAATTTATAGTCCCAATATTTTTTTATAACGAACATAGTATATACTTATGCATGTCACAAGGTGAGAAATGTATGTAAACAAATTATATATTTAATTTTTTTCATGTATTGTTAACAAATAATGGCTTAATATTAAAAAAAAAATTAGGAAAGACAACATCTGTTGCATTGGAATATCATAACAGAAAACAAAGTCACTTCCTGCTGTTTGTCTGATCCAATGTATGTTTCAATCTTTACAAGAATGCAAAAGATTTTGATGCAGTTTTTTAAATAGGTAAAGTGATAGTGTTACATTCAAGCGGAATGTATATTTACATACAATGTATATATAATAATTGCGGAAATACACTGACAACTTTAGTTTTGTAATGTGTTGTCGTAAATAAACAGAACGTGACGAGAAAGATCAAAATGTACTGTACCTTCAAAAAAGTCTTCTATAGCATACGTGTATCTCTAAGGAATAACAAATTTAACCATTTCAATCTATTGCATCCGTGTGAAGCCGGGGCGGGTTGCTAGTATTATTTAAAAAAAAATTAACATTAAGACAAAAAGTCATCTAATTGAATATAAAACCATCTAGTCTAGTTGAATCCGTAACATTTATAAACGTATATAAAACTATTTAGACTTACAAAATATTCAAAACATTTAACATTGTGTAATTTTACTGAATCAGTTTTCGTTGCGCAATACTGCTCCAGCATTCCGCTTCTGCACCACTTCAAGTTTTAAAACGTTCCTTCCCAATATTTACATCGCTGACTGTATGATTCACAAAGTCTTTCCTCGTTTTCGACTCATTAAATCTAAACTGAGATGAGTCAGTTTTTAACCTGTGTCATAATAATGGGCCATTGAAACCTTATAGTGTGATTAAAGCCTTCGCTGTACATTTTCTACACGCAAGGTCTGGTTTAAAAAACTTAAAATATATTATTGATGCATGAGGGAGGTATGACGCATGATTTCCTAAATCAGATAATTTCAATCAATGGCTGGTTTATTAGAGGATTTTTTTCATTTTTTTTAAACTCTTAATTATTCGGATACCTGATGTTGAGTCATTTTGGTCGGTAAATCTTACGATATTCTTTTTTTTAATACCTTTTCGACATGCGGTTCGCGTGATAGTAAGCGCCCCGTTGCCTATAGACGCTTGTATTATCGTAAGTATATCACTAGTATATTACCAACATTGTGACTTGAAGATATTATGTCACAATACTCTCGTGATTTCAATGCCTCTCTCCAGAAAAAGGCTCTCTGCTGTTTGGTAGAAATAGGTGCGTGGGAGGTATTTTGAGTTTGAGTTATTATAAATACTTTTACTTGTGTCAATCCATTATCATCATTATTACATCATCCGTAAAACGTCTAGTGCTGGACAGTTGTATGTGGGCCAAATCCTGCGACTTTAGTCAAAACGCTGCGCGTCCCGATGCGTGGTCTATTCTAGATTAGCCTGATGAGATCTACAAGGATAATTGAATAGCATTTATCAATATGAGATTGAATAACATTTATCAAATTGACACAAGTTAGTTTGATAAATGTTATTTAATCTCGCATAAAGTACTTAACGGATTTTAATCTCACTTCATAATAAATTTGATAATTGCCCGACGAAGTTTTACATAATCTAGCGATCACCAATGCCCCAATTTTCGAATTCATTGTAGTAGTTTGTAATTATGCCTTAGTTATATTGCCTTATTACATCTTAGTAAAGAGTATATATTGTGAGTTTGATGGCGATAGTTTTAAAAATAAAAGATTTTGTAAACAAAATCAACCCTACATTTTATACATAAATACATTTTTTTTCAAATAAATATATAATTATTATTTTAAAAGTGGTGGCAAAGTTTCACCACTTTTTACCAAGATAGTGTTTGCCTATAGCAAAATCCGGTCGTAATGATCACTTACGTCCTAAAAGAAACCACTATTCAAAACTCCTATCACTTGCAGTTTCTGATATTTCGTGATAATTGTTTGAGTAACCTTTCGCGTTTATATATTACGATATAGGTAGCCGCTTATTGAAATGAATGAAGCTAAGCTATCTGTTTTAAGTATTAAAATGATTATCCTTGACTAAAATTAATTATATGTATGATTATGTTCAAAACTAAAATGTGTAATAATAGTGATGTACTTACTGAACAACCGAGAAAGTATGAACATTCTAATTATTTATTTCGCGAAATATGCTATTGTTAAGGAAGTTGAGATTTAAAGGTAAACCCCCTTAAACTTTTTCTTCTTTAATTCCGGTTATTTCCCTCAAGATATTGTAAGTCGTTGACCGTAACATGTATCTAGAAATAGTAGAAATATTCCACGTTAAACTGACCTAAAGATAAAAGTATATATTTACAACATAATTAAAGCCGAGCAGTTATCTCTTAAGAAAGTGTTATTAAACTTGAATTACAAGTACCTAGTAACTGTAATTGATATACTACAGGTGACCTACCATGACTCAGCAGTGCAGTATAGTACAGTATGGTACAATTGTGGAGACATAACTTAACGATGATTAGTAGATCCCGTGAGGTACCGGCAAAGTAAAACAGTGCCTCCCTCGGTACCAGGTATCGTAAGAGACGATTTAAGTACCAGAACCAATAGATGGCGGTATATCCATCCAGAATATTGCACCTTAAATGCACAGGGTGGGGATAGGCAACAGCGTCCCTTTCAACACGCTTCCCCAGAGCGGCAATTTAGGCAAAATACCATTTTTTTGGGGAGGCATATAGCCAGCAGCGGACTTCCAAAAGCTGATATGGTCAATGATGACTAGAATGTACTTTGTTATGAATGTAGAATGGCTTTGCCACCATGACAACTGATAGATAAATCAGGTTGGAATTTTTATAATACAAATTATTGATAATTAACAATTAACATCATCATTAGCCGGTTGGATTTATGAACAAAAAGATGTACATGTAGAATCTGAACATGCAGCCAATTACATACGGTAGACCATACATTATACAAAGGTTATCTGCATTGACACCTCACTCGCACTTATTTCTACCACCAAATAGCAGTGATCACATTGCTGTATTTTGTTTGAGGCAGTGAAATTACTGGGTAATGTAGACAAATATCTTCAACTCACGAAGATGGTAACCGGCTAGTTGTTTTACGTTCCTCGTGATATTACGAGCGTCTATAGGCTGCGGTAAAGCTTACTATCACGCGGACTGTATGCTTGTTTGTGGACCTAGTCTAATAAAAAGAACAAACTTAATACTAAACTGATCAAAATAAAATGCAACTAAAAAAACAATTATAATATGTAAACTTTTTTACTAATTATAATATGTAAAGGTTTTGTTAGCGAGAACCATGATAGCGTAAAAAAGGTCTGTTAATTTTTATTTTTCTTTAAATAAATATGCATGTATTATACCTATTGAGCAGAAATTATCTGAATGAAAGTGAACATTATTTTAAAATACGTGTAATGGATCTTAATATATCTTACCTCCTTATCCTACCGTAATATCTCTTAATGTAAAAATAGTGTAAGGACAGACAAATAGCGACTTTATTTTAATAGATAGTTGTCATTTGTTTTTTAATTTGTATGTGTGTTCACTCAAAATAACACAGTAAAATATTTTATACATAAAATCGAGATTACGTAAAATAAAAAAAAGCGGCATATGTTTATCGAAGGCAAAGAAGGATTTAATGTCAACTTCTCCCTTTCTGATTTCAATGTCAACCAGAATATCGATTATGTGCTATTTAAATTATTTAATATACTTATTATAACCAGGTTTTTGTTATGGCCTAAGCTATTAGAACTTTAAACATAAACTTATAAAAATTACAAAAATGAAAATTCGTGAGCATCAGTACCTCGTTTGTTACTATACAATATACTAATTACTTAATAAACAATAATGAATTTCATAATAACATATTCAAATTAAAAAAAGTCTTTTTTAATTAACTAGGTTCGTTAGTTAGCCATTACCTACGCAATTTTTCCTTAAAGAGATATAAGGCGTGCAATACGGCTTACTTCATATTTTATATGAAATAGATACGTGCATTGCCTTGAAGATATATAAATGTTAGTCCTAGGGCAAGAAGCTACGATGCACATAGATTTATCATATGCGGAAGCCTCGTTAGAAAGTTGAATAGCTTGGTCCACAGCGGAGGGCTAACGAGGTCGGATGACGTGCCGTGATAGATATCTTCTAAGTCAAGAGATTTAATTGTTAAACCAAACCTCCTTCGAAATCATTGGACTTCCCTCGCAACGAAGACTCAGGCATTGTGGTTAGGATTAAATTTAGGGTCAACGAACCTTTTAAAGTCCTTATTTACCTTTATTACGCAACGTTGAGTCACGATTTCGCAGATGTTATTTATTTATACATCAGTTTGTATTCTCCACTTAGCCGCGTTGAGTTTTTTAGTTCTGAATACTTTTTTTTAAGAAAAAAGTGACTAATCTTTGTTCCTTTGATACAGTTTATATAGAAGTTTAGGATAAATAATGATTTTGAACGATGATGCATTGGAACTGCATTGTTTCAGATGGATATACCGCCATCTGTTGGTTGTGGTACTTTAGTCGCTTCTTACGACACCTGGTACAGGATGAGGTACTATTTTACTCTACTGGTATCTCACAGCTCAATAATGATGTAAATTTAAATAAAGTTAGTTGGTTTTAACTTTGCTATATAGTACAGTTACTCTATAGAATTTAAATAATGTTGCAGAAACTTGTGACATTGCATGCTATGCATTTAAAATAATTTCAATGGGTTTGAATTACATTAAATTATAAAATTATTCAATAAACCCGATGATGCACATGGTATATCTGATCAATGTGCACCAAGGGTTGTGGGTTCAATATCCATCCAGAAAAAATAATTATGTGATAAACATTTGTTATGTGTTTAGGAGTTACTAATGTCCGTAACAAAAGTGATTTAAGTTACTAATCTTATTTATCTTATTAGAGTCAGATCAAAGTTTGAGATGTAGTGTGAATTTATTTATTTATGACATTGTCAATATATCAAAGATAATAATATATACGGATGAATCAGTGCCATATAATAGAAAAACAAAACAACACATAATTTTTGTGTTTGTGCATTCATAATCAAATGCTTGCCTTCGCTTCAACCGATGTTTTTAGGTACAGTGCTAAATGAGTCTTCCTTAATTCGCATAAGGTGGTGCAACTCCGGGTTGTCCGCACCAAAATTACAGCATACTAAAGTTAAGGAAGGTCCCACCTCTATAACCGGTAAATATTTCATTTAATTTCAACCTCAGGCTCTAAAGACCTGTTGAAAATACAAAAAGCACGAATATTTACAATAGGGTTGTTAATCTTCTAATTATTAGTTCATAGTAAGCAAAAGTATGTGAAGCGAAATAAAGAAATCATAAAAATACAAATGATATATATTTAATAAGTACCAATAAACAGCCGGTCAAGTGCGAAACGGATTCAAGCACCGAATTATTAACGAAAAATATGTGAAGAAATAACAAATTTACGATTTTTATATTTTTTTCCTTTACTTGTCACGTCAAATCTATCTTTTTGCCTTTGGGTGTTAAGTTTATAGGAAATATAATATTAGCTTTGATTCCCTTGCGGAATGAAATAAAATAGGGCTTAAATGGGCGAATTTATGAATTACGTTGGCTATATAAAATTTCTTAATTCGTTTATAATTTCAAAGTTACATTAGACACAACAAAATAAAATCACACGAAATATTTATATATTACCCGAAATACTTCACACCCAGACACATAACAAACACAAATAATGTTGCACAAAATAAGACGACTATTGCATGGGCCGTTAGGCCTGCCTACTATCATAAAATCTTAATTTTATCTAGACACCTCCACGCTTACTTGAGACAAATGATCTAGACAAACAGACTAAACGAATAGTCATTTTGCTTGAGAACGGTAAATCTTCTGTCTATAAATGTTGGACAAACTCATTTTATTGGGACCTAGCACACGTTAACGGCTTAAAAAACGGCTACTGCAATAATGAAAGCTGAAACGTTGATTAATTTAAAATTGGAATGTAATTAAACAGAATAGACTGATCGGTGCGTAATATTGATGACGCCATCAATATGACGCAAAGATTAACCTACATAAACCTGTAAAATTTATATGATTGATGATGTACTCTATACATTAGGCACGAAGTTAAAAATTAACACAAGAAGTAACCATAATATCAACATTATTAGACATTACTCTAGATGCCACTTATTAAATGTAAAAAATGTTTTAGTAAAAAAAGTTAAAATTTGTGTCGTATAATCCAAATTACGAAAACACTCTCCGTTATTGAGTAAAAGTACAAAAACAAAGTTTGCGTTCATCTGAACTGCGAATTAAAGATTGGCGAGATTTCCCATGAGTTTCGCAATAGTCCGGCCCCAATGTCCCTGTATTTTTCTAGATAAAAATAGCACCGGATTAACTTGGATCCGACGCGCCTTAACAGTGATTTTGCACAAAGCTTCCCTTGTTTAGTGCTCCTCGTTTACCTTCTTGGCAAAGAATCAGCTATTCAGCTGAGTGATGCGATGGAGAAGGCTTAAGATTTTAAATCTACAGCAGCGGGAAACATTTTAATGGGGCTGGTATTCGCATTTCGCTATTACAACCTCTATTTATCTCTCCAAGATATAATCTTAACGTTCTTAAGTTATATCGCTTAAAATACTTAGATTATCATATCAACCGTAGAATGAGAAAAGGGGAATTGGGGCCATAATCGCCGCGCTGGCCTTTGCTGCTGCCCACCCATGCACTGATAATTTGCGATACGCTATTTCGATTGGATCGCCATGGCGATAAATGTATAGGTTTCGGTAAATTAGTATAACACCTGGTATAGGGGGAGGTACTATTCTACCCTATCAGTTGGTACTACGTGGCAGTTCTTTTTTATTAATAGTAAAGTAAAAATTTTAAAACGTCAATTATATTTAACTCATATTACCTAAAATAGTTTTCAGTTTTATTTTTTATTTTTAGGAATTGAACTCAGTGGCCATCAATAAGTTAAACTTAGGCACTAAGTTGCGTGGTTTCCGCTGAATATGCTGGATATACCGCCATCCCTCATTAATAAAATCTCCATCGACAGAGGATGGTGCTATTTTGTTCTACCGGTACTCTTAGCAAATAATATATACATATGAGTTATGATTGTAATATCCTAATTATCGTTATCCGTCTTGTAGTGTATATTATTAAAATAAAAAAAATAAAATGAATTATATAAGGAAAATCGATAAGACAAAATTCTCTTATCGCGCTAACACAAATTGGTTAGTATCGGGATGATATAATTGAAACGTGAATTAGGTATTTGCCTGACAAATAATTCCTGTTAAATAAATTTGAGAAAATAGGTACTCATGTTTTAGTTGAGGTCATGCATGTTTAATATGGTGAGTCAATTCGCAGACGTGTTTTTTACGTGGGCAGTGAGACGACAGCGACGAGTGATGTTTGTTGAACATTTTTGACCGAGACCTTTCCATTTCGCACGTGTCGGGTGAGAGCAATGAGCTGAAATTTACTATGTATCTGGTCAATGTCACCTGAAGACGTAGCATTTTCGTTATTTCTACGAGGCGATAAGGTCCGGATTATTTAAATTTTTTGATACAAAATCAAAAGAATATTTTAACATATAAAAATCTTATGTCATTGTGTTTATCTGGAATGAACTTCTAAACCATTGAACCAATTTTAATCAATATTGATTTCTTTGTAAAATTTGATCCAAACTTAGAAATTGAGTGTATATCTAGCCATAATTTGTCACAATTTTTAGTAGCAAATTTTGAGGAACTAGAGCTGACAGGTGGCGGTATATCCATCCGAAACCGTGTAGCTCTAATGCACAGAGCTGTAAAGCAGCATCCAAGTCGCGACAGCCGCGCTATGCGATTGCCAACATGCTTGCCTAGCAGTGGACTTCTAATGGCTGATATTGATTCGAGAGAGTCTAAAACCTTTTTAACCAGATTTTTTTTATACAAGAGAACTATATATTTTTGTGTCTTGATTTACTTTCACATAGAATAAAAATGAAGATCTTTTAAAAATTAATTAGCAGCTAATCTAACTGATATTGTAAACGCAAAAGTTTGTGAAATTGTATGGTTAAATACATACTGTTAAAATTTCATCCAAAACCATTTAAGGGAGTTTATATTGCATATTAATGTGAATAAAATATATAAAAAGATTTGACAGTTATAGTATAAGCTAGTAGTATATAGATAAAATTGACCAATACATTTGACTAGGTAGCTGTTAAACAATATTCATTAGAACTTTAATTAATTGATATCTCAATTGTATTTTTGAAGAATGTTGAAAACACTATAGAAATAATGTTGCATGTACATATTCTGTAAATTTATAACGTTTTTATATATTAGCAAGTTTGAAAATCAAGTACATTTACTAACGTATGGCCGAATGAGATCATAAATCTAATTTTAACGGTTGACATTGAATGGTGCAAATAACAATATGATGCAATAAATACTATGAATCAACATATCAATACAAATGTCACCCACATGATTTTAATTATTTGCTAACTTCCCGTTTGCTATCTAAATGACATCGATGTATGACAGAGAGACTGTTACCAATGCAGACGACTTTTGTACGAGGTCTTCATTATGAAAAAAGTAACGTTATACCTTCATTCCTAAAAGATTGCTAAAAGAACCAGTTGACCGGTTGTTCTAGTCAGACCGTCTATCGATCTTGTGGCCCGAAGCTGAAATTGTTGATCTCTATTCTACATGCGGTGAGCAATTTCATCGGAATAATAAAGTATCAATATTTATTTTGCATAAATTATAAGTAAGTAAGAAAACATTAATGCAGCTAGGATTGTCCTAGATTCCTGAGAAATTGTTTTATTTGCCTATAAATTTGTCATTGAACACGTAATCCTATGAAATCTCCTAGGATTTCTAAACACACGTGCCATAAGAAGCATAACTAAAACAAATCTATAACAGCCAAATGAGTTAAATTGTAATTTTTTATATTTATGTTTAACTTATTTAGTTTTTTTATTTTTAATAGCTTTAGATATTTCAGTTCAAGTCAGGCATTAATTAATTATGTACGTTTTTACATATTTGAATTACATACGTTTTATGATAATAAGACTGAAATAATGATAATAAGAGGTAACATCACACTTCCTTGTGTTATGCAATACAAAACCAAAAGTCTTAACTTAAGCCCAACACAAATAAATATTTTCCGCTTTAAAAATTGTTGCTGCAATTTAATAATTACACATTGAAAAACAAAAAGCTTTTTTTCCGCTACTTGAATTTAACCATATTTTAGATACGATATGACTAAGTGAAATTACGGAAAAATTACCTCAAATAAATTTATAATACATATAAAAACTTTAATCACCCGCATTCTTTTGAAATTGCCATCTGCTAACTATGAGTCATAAGGCACGTTCTCCAATCCTTAACGATTTGTACGGAGGAGACGCGTGCCGGGGCATATCGCACGTATTTATAGAGTCTATTAAAAAGGCATAAACATAATGATCGACAGATAAATAATTACAAACTTGAATGTTGACAATGCATATGATTAGGATCAGTTTAATTGTACTAATTTTAATAATTATTTTTTTTTTAGATTCCCATTAGAGGTGGTAATCAAAAATACATGCGAATAAGGAAAATGGGTAGAATCCACCAAACAGTCTCGTATGTCAAGTTGTAAGCACTGCAAATGCAACTGGGACGAACATCTTGACGTACTTTCGAAAGCATTCTCCATGCCTTGAGGTTAACAACTTTGGGTCACCCAGAGGCACTACACTGTTGAGAAAGTCACTTAACTTTAATGATCAGGCGATTAATTACTTTTTCGGATTTTGTTAGAAATAGGTATAAAGTATCTGGTAAAATAACAGCTTAAAATGAAATGCATTTGCCGTGGGGTACTGACAGCGTAGAATAGTACCTGTAGTACCCTATACCAGGTTTCGTAAGAGGGGGCTGAGATACTTAATCGATATCTACCGAAACAGAGTAGCTTAATGCAAGGATGTGATAGGCAATTCCCGCCGTGAAGCTAAGCTCTATGATTGTGTCCACGTCTACCCATTGCGGCAATCATGGGCATAATGGGCCTTTATTGGCGCAAATGTCCAGCTATGGAATGTCTATGGCAGCCATGATGGTGATAATTAAAAATTAAGCAGTTAGCACGTTTACCTCTGCACCATGGCTTCTACATAAAATTTGTATATGTTACAGTTAAAACTAGTCTTTAGATAGTACACGTGTTTCCTTGTTAGAATTAGTTTTTTTTTGTATATCTTTGTCATATATACATACATCACGCCTGTGTCCCATTATGGTAGGCAGTGACTATGAATCACCATTACGATCTTGACATACCTCTCATGCTTTGTCATTATTAGAATTAACTAAAGCTAAATTCGAATATCAGTTATATTAATACATCTTTTGCTTCAGTCGCAGTTCTTACCTAATCACCATTTCGTATTAGTTGAGCCCTAAAGAGGAATCACAAATATACTACTTAAATACATATTTGTAACACCCAGACATAAAGCACAAATATAACCATGTAAATTTTGCTCTGGGTGCGAATCGAACCGACAACCCTTGGCGCACAAGATAGTATCACTATCATCTGCACCATCGGGCCTGTCATTAGTCTACTCGAAGAACTAATCATGCGCAGACGAAGTCGCGCTAGTACTATATCAAATGACACAAAATATCAACGAATTCCATAAGCGTAGAGCGTACTACATAGATGGAATAAATTATGCAATTAATTACAAGTGCATTAAAAGCGCCAGGCAAATCCTTCGGGTGAAGCCAAACAAATAAAATTCATGGCTTGGTTACCCGGCATTCATTAATCAGTATACTTAATTATTCAAGTTTAGCGACTAATGTGCCGGCCAACATTTATACTGGCAAGACAAATGGTTTGTTTGTGAAAAGTCTGCTGGATTATAAAATAACAGCAAGTAGGGAAAATCTGATTATTGTGACTGAACGACTAAATTAAATAAACTGATGTGTTAGCAGAGTAGAACAAAAACAAATATATATAAAAGTAGTACCTGATTGACATATCAACGCAGGGCCTAAACTATGAGCGTAAGAAACTTGCATAGGAGTTCCTTTTATTACGTAAGAGAGTACTAAGAAAAGATTTATAGAAATTCACCCCCTAAGGGGGTATATTAACTAACTTTTCATCCCGCAAAATTAGTATGAAACTTTACTGTTTATGAAGTCATTCGAATGTAATTCACTATAAAGGTTCTTCTTTTAAAAGTTATAAAACACATGTCAAACATGCACCCAGCAAAATTTGTTTGAAAGTTGCCCAATTTAATGTGGTTAAAACCGCGGGACACTGTTAGTATTATAATATAAAATGAAAAGATCTCACTGATATATTGATATACTAATGCTGCATTAAATCATGCATATTTTCCAGTTATTTTATTTTAAAATGAGGACACAAATTTAATAACTTTCTACCCTAAAAGGATAAAAAAGAGGTGCAAGTTTGTATGGTAAAAGGTTAAAATTAGAGCAACCATATTGACAAAAGTTGAGATTTATGCTCTTAAAAACATTTAATTGAATACATGTTTCATGGGTTATTGGAATTCACTCTCTATCGAAAATATTTCAGATAAAGTCTAATTTATATTTGGAAATAAAATAAAACAGTCTAATTTAAAAAATATATATATGAATACAATAATGAACAAACTTTTTTTTATAATTTACTTTATTTTAGTAAAACCGACGCGGTGAGTATTGAATATGTGACTTGGGTTTTTATTGTGCGTTCTCTATAATCTTTCCCCGTACTAATAACAAATAATGAGTTCCATGCGGTGGTTCCTCGAGACGGTAATATGGGGGTCTTTAAAAAGGAAACATAATTACAAAATATATTTACAAAGTTGGATACGCTTGAATGATGCATCGGTGTTATAAACATTGTTCATAGGTTACGTAAACCGCCTTTCATCAAGCAGATCCCATTATTTTTTCCACCTTAGAAAAATAAAAAAATCAGAAAATTTACTAAGATATAGTAACTGACTGATGATTGTATATCCATCCATATCCATCTGAAAAGGCAGATTTCATATAAATAACGCGGAAATGGTGACGGTAAATGCCTCCAAATATCTTGAGAAGGCAATATAAATCTTGACACTGGAAACTTGACACACGTAATATAATATATGCACACGACATCTCGTACCTGACTCCGAGGTAAGTTGCTTAAATTACTTCTTGTTACGAACATCAGACAATAGAGGAATCACAAATATAATACAAATAAAATGGATAAAAGTAGAATGACTGCACAAATATATAGAGCAAAAGTGAATGGAAAAGCTTGTATAGGACGACCTAGGTGAACATATCATAACCAGGTAGAAGAAGTATTAAAGAAGAGCCAGGTCAGAAGTACCAAGAATAAACGAGCGTGTATGAAAGGACTAATACGAGTAAGGGAAGCAAGAGAGGTATGCCAAGATTATAACAAGCGGAGATTCATAGTCTCTGCCTAGCCCCATGAAACACAAGCGTTATGTATGTACTTCAAAGGCTGGCGCCATAGGTCGCATCAAATACATATCAATCAACCGAGGATATATCTTGCGTATTTTGTTGGGTTCTTCTTGTACTGAATA
This sequence comes from Heortia vitessoides, assembly GCA_020976665.1. Lineage (NCBI taxonomy): Eukaryota > Metazoa > Arthropoda > Insecta > Lepidoptera > Crambidae > Heortia > Heortia vitessoides. The sequence continues at coordinate 13,796,268 of JACJUM010003147.1, forward strand.
GAAAATAATAACCAATTGAAAAATCTGTTTCTGATATTAAAATAACTCACAAATTACATTTTTGCACGATGTGAAGTATTCTTTTTAGCCACCACCACAGAATAAACGGCAAAACACATTAATTAAACACATGCAGTACTACCCTGACTATTAATAGGACGACTAGGCCTCATTTCTCTAGTGTAACTATAAAATATTGTATTACATGATTACATTCACTCGGATGTCTTTTTTCAATTGTTATAAATATTTCTATGACGCCGATAGTAGTGATCCTATCTTATGCTCTAAGGGTTGTGGATTTGATCCTCATTTGTTCTCTGACTGGGTGTTAATTATATGTGTTTAAGTATTATATATATATATATTCCTCTGTTATCTGATATTTGCTTTAAGTGGCTTATCACGTAGTCAGGTCAGTACATGAGATATTGTGTGAATTTATTAATTTTATGACTATATCTAAGCACAGCTCCCTAACACTCGTAGTAAGAGCACCTATAACATTGATTATTCTTCAGCAAGCCTTTGAAGTATATTTGGTATCCAACAATGTTTACAAAACGTGAGAGTCTGAAACTAAACTGGATCTAGGAGATAATGTACAAAACCTCCAGTTACTACAACAATTTGAAGTGCAAGGTATAAGTTATTCTTATAATGAATAAATAATAATACTCGTGATATAAAATAAAATGTATATGATGTAAATATATAATGACAAAATCTGTCGCTGGATTTGATTATTTTTAAAGGAGCAAGTGCCATGAAAAAAATTAAATCCATTGCGCGAAAATAAAAAATATTTCTAGGATAAAAAATTAGCTACCACATTAATCCAGACTTTAATTTATCGCTGTGCTAAATTTCAAGATTGGCGATGCACAAATGCACAGGCTAACAGGTACACTTTTTTTTTTTTGCATAATCACAACGTTGTAAAAGTTTATATAATAGGCATACTTCACCTAAATTTTTTTTACCATGTTAGTAGTGATACTCATAATAATATAAGTTTTTTAGTTGCTACATAACGCGCTATTTAACGTTTAACATTTTTAGTTCTACATGTCGGTAACCTTGCGGTAATCGTTCTCAAGATTAACAAAAGTTATTGTGTCAGGATTTTCATGATATAATTACCATCAAAACCGTACCGTTAAACAGTAATTTTATTAGAGGAGTGACCGCGTAAATGTATAACAATATTAGATATTGATAATGTCCAGCTATAACCCGTAATTTTACGCAACCTGCGTACATATCTATCCAAACTATATCTCGTATGTAAAAATATGACGGGCCCAATTTCGCAGATGTTAGTGACACTATCTCATGCGGCAATGGTTATAGGTTCGAACCCCATCCATTACAAATGATTAAAAGATGAATATTTGTGTTTGTTCTGTGTATTAATGTAAGTATTTAAGTATTACATTTGTGATTCCTTAGTTGTCTTATGTCCTTAACACAAGTGCGTTGAGCGATTTATCTTGAAGTTAGGTTAATGTTAGTACGATATTTTGTGCAAATTTAAAGTTTTATTAAAATCCGTTTAGTAAGTAGATTCTTCGCACTACGGACAAATACCTAAACGTTTCTACCTCCCTACACCGTTTGTAATATTACTTGGATTTTATCTAAACGAATGATCACAAACAACGAAACCCCTGTTTCCCTAGATTATACCGCAACCGATAAAGCCTTTGACCACGGATAATAAATCACTAGGATTGGCGCCATCTTTAAAATAAATTAGAACTCCGGCTATCTGCCATCTATTTCCCGTCAAATTACTTTTCTGCGCGGTAATACCTAATTTCCGCCGGCCACTTTTGAAACTTCTGTACTTTTAATTGCTATTTGACTTTTGCTTCAGATTTGTCTTCCATAAATTCTCAAAGATGTATTTTATTACAGCCCTACTGGTTGATTTGCCTTGAAAAGTACGCTACTGTAAATATCACCCAAGATCTTGAGGATTCTGTTGCCAATAACGAATCCTTTGTTTTGGCATGTCTCTTCGTCAGTTTGCAGCTTAAAATCATTTTTACCTTTTCAGTATTACCATATTATTTTAGCGTGTGTGTTCGTAAAATAAAATAAATAAATAATACCTCGTTAGGGCGCAAATCTTTTTTAAGGTCAACGTCAACAACAAAAATAAAAATTAAAAATACATCTTATTTACATGTTAATTATTATTTATAGAATATTGCATATTTCTTTTTATGAGTATATCATTTTATATATAGCATTTATTTATCTTTATAAACGCTGTGTACTGTTGGCTCTAATTAACCAAATTATTTGAACCAAAACTTATTTGATTAACATTGTGTTTATGTTATAAATACTAAGCTTGATATAAACATAAGTATACCCTTATCATCATTTTGCAAGTAGGTTGTTTCATAAATTAGAATGAATGAGATTAAATCTAATACGATTATAGATCCAAAGGTTAAAACTTTACTGTGCAGTAAAGGGCATAAGCTAGTTTCTATAATATCAACTATATCGATAATAAAACTACTACGCAATTGATCGAACGTATTACATTTTTTTGTTTGATGTTTCAGCTACCTCGCGGAAAATATTTCCATAGAGTACATTATTTGTAATAAAATTATCATAAAGTTTTATCTACACCGATTTGAAAAAGTTATATTCTGATGCTTTTATTTATTTTATTTTTTTTGTTGTTATTATGATTGTTTAAAATTTCAAACCAAAATTTTTGTTATTAAGCATAACATTAATAATCACATTAATGTGTTATAAGTATAATGGCCATCGAAACGCTGTTTTAAGAAAGAAAAAAAAAGCTTTACAATAATTATGAGGGCCAGACCATATAAATATGAACGGGCGCTAGCGGAAGGAATGTCATGATGAGCTTTCGGCAGAAGCATGCCAACCGTAAGATCTTTGAAGTCAGCTGCCCCAACACCAATTCTGTGCTTCGAAAGCTTCGCTACTACTAAACTAGGCGAGTTTGTCTTCCTTTTTTGCGCATATAAAAATCCTGCTGTGTTGCAATTATAAAATGATTGATAATTATAAATAAATAAAATAACTCAACCAATATCTTATACACTAAATCCTGACGGAAGTTTGAGCACATTAAGGCTTTGATAATGATGCATAAAAAATTTAATTTTACTAAATTTTAGCGTAAAATTGCGTAGCTACACATATCTGTCAGAGATATAAGAAAATAAATATGCTATACTCTATCTTGAAAAAAATATTTGTGAAAGCAAGTTTAACAGTAAATAAGGAACTTTCTGGAGCTCTGGGGCCTTTTCTTTAAACATATATCGTAGCCATTATATAGGTTTGTACCCAAATAGAGTAGGCACTGAGACGATTAGGCGCCACATCACGAAGCTTATTCGTGTTCGCTAAGTGTATTAAACAGCATCGACTACTTTTAGTTTTATTTAGTTCAACGCCGTGGTGTGGTGTAAAAATTATCCCTTAAGTATTAAACATCAATGGCCAATGGTGTTTACGTCTTTGTTAAATTCTATATGTAAAACATTTATGTACATCAATACTATAATTAATGCTGTATCTTTCATCAAGTACCATTCAGGATTACAATTCAATATTATACTTTTATTAATAGTTTAATTAACGCTGTAACTTTCATTAGGTACCATTAAGTATTACAAGTCAATATTATACTATAATTAATGCTGTAACTTTCATTAAGTACCATTCAGTATTACAAGTGAATATTATACTGTAACTAATGCTGTAACTTTCAATAAGTACCATACAGTAGTACACGTGAATACATACATACATCACGCCTGTGTACCATTGGGGTAGACAGAGACTGTGGATCTCTACTTGTTATGATCTTGGCACACCTCTCTCGCTTGTCTTAGTCCTTTCATTCACGCTCGTTCATTCTTAGTATTTCTGACCTGGCCCTTGTTTAATACCTCTTCTACCTGGTTAAGATAAGTTCACCTAGATCGTCCTGTACCAACTCTTCTATTCACATCCACTCTATATATTAGTGCAGACATTCAACTTTCATCTATCCTTTTTACATGTCCAAACCACCTCAACATTTCTTTCTCTATAGTGGTCACTACATCATCTTTCTCACAAAATTGACCTTTTGTCACACTATTCTTTAATATATCTATATCTATATTATATTTTTATTAATATTATAACTTTAATTAAGTACGGTACACTAGCTTTTATGCAAATATCATGCAATCTATATTAGTTAAAACAAAAAAAAATTGAAGCGTTTAAAGTAGTTTTATTTGATATATTAAAAAAAAGATGTAATTAAATGATAATCACGAAAAGAGAAAGAAAAAACTCGAAAAGATTTATCATAAATAAAAAAAAAATCTCATCCGAACACATTCCATAGCCAGCTGGTCCTTATATTCAAATTGGCTTGGTATGTGACGCATACCTTTTTATATACGAACAAACGATTCGATCTGGTTAAATAAACAGATGCACGAATTTTAACAGAGATATGATATCATTAGATCTTAGTTTGAAACTTTTAACAATCATATTTACAACAAAAAAATTAATAAATACAGACATCAGGTATAACTTTTTAAAATGGCTGTAGATAAAATCTTATGATAATTTTATTAGAAAATAATGTACTCTATGGTAATATTTTCCGCAAGGTAACTGAAACATCTAACAAATAATGTAATAAGTTCGATAAATTGCGTAGTGGTTTTATTATCGATATATTTGATATTATAGAAACTAACTTACGCCCTTTACTGCACAGTAAATTAGATGATGGCTAATTAGAGACAACAGTACACAGCGTTTATAAAGATAAATATATATTATATATAAAATTATGTACTCATAAAAAGGAATATGCAATATTCTATAAATAATTAACATATAAATAAGATGGATTATTAATTTTTTATCGGTTACCCAAAAAAAAGGATTTGCGACCTGACGAGCTACCGAGGTTCATTTGTTTTATTTTATACACGCTAAAATACATTCCATATATGCAAATAAAGCAATTCCTAGTAAAGCTTACGCCGCTTCGAATCAATTTTGTAATTGGATTGTGCGATCCATTTTATTATTAAAATATGGTTCCTATTTATAAAATCGTCGTACGAAAGTATTAGTTCTCATGGAATAAGCCATTATATATGAAAACTACGCGAGAATATATTTTATATTACAAATAAAACAAAATATTTTTTTATTTTATATAAATGGATCACCTACGATTAATACATTCATCAAAGCAGAATTAAGTCTAAATGAACAATTACTAATAGATGAGCATGCACAAATCAAGGAAAAAAATATTATTTTAAATATATATAATATATATTTTATATTATAAAAATATAGTTTTTATTTTTAAACTTTTATTAGTCTCCTGAAAGCAACTTAAACAACGTTTTTCAATTGCCACCTCACCTGTCCAGCTCGGCATTTCCGGGCCAAATTCCTTGGTAAATAAAAAGGTCAATATTCAGCAATTGACTTTTGACTGCTGTTATGATCATGATGATGATTATTTGCGTAGAAATGGCGCTGTGTATTACTTTATATTACTATAACTACTATTACCCAAATTGAATGAATGGCACACAATGTAACAACCAATCTAAAGTATTCCATCTTGTTGGCATGTACAAAAGAACTCCTCTTAATTTGTAGTGAGCAAATACATTGAGAGAACCTTCCTCCAAGCACCGTCCCTTTTTGCAGGCGTTCGCAGTAAACAGTTAATCTATTCAAACAGCGCCATCTACATATCAAATGTGGAACATTGAATCGCGTTGTTTCTGATAGCATTACCACATGGTTGTGGGTAATGGAACAAGCATTAAGTAATTTATTGCGTGTTTTTGTATCTTTTATTCACTAAAGTGGTAGTACCACAAAATGAGAACGACAAAAATTTATGAAGGACATGAGACAATGCCTTTGAAACATTTGTTACAGCACGAGGCTTTTAAACACTTATAATACAAATGTAATTTGGTAGGTTAGATGGCGCATTCAGTAGTGTTCCTATTTGATTGGATCTCTACCCAGGACAAATATTTAAAAGTTAAATATTTGTGTTGGGATGTGAACTATGTTCGTAAGTATTACATTTTTAATTCCCTTATATTTCATTGTCCTTAACAAAAGTGCTACACACACACAATGCACACTCTTTCTGAGCTTGGACGGTTTTCATATCATTTGATAACTAACAATTAATATACTATTTACTTTAATTAAAAACTAAATTAACTTTGTTAAAAACATTTGTAAAAACCATCGGATTATAAATTCTTGTGGGAGATGTTTTTAGTCTTTTAATCATGGCTACAACTAGTTGCTAACGCATGAACATAGCACATTTATCTTTGAAAGGTCAGCCACCCAATTGTATCTCATTTCTACGATGTTTGTGTACATGTCGATCCAACCCTATAATCACGGTCCAGTCAAAAATATTGTACCTGCGGTTATTTACGAGGTGCATTGATTAAATAAGCTAGCTCGTGAACACGTAAACTCTCGCCTAAACCTTGAGTGGTTACAATGAATCTATAATTAGAATTATATTTACGCCTAGTTTATATGAATCATGATTATAGGATAGCTAGTTTGGTAATGGAAAAGACTTCTCTCTAAAAGCGGATGGTATAAAAATTATCACTTATCAGACAGAGTAAAGATTTGCTGCGTGGTACAAAAAATAAAAAAAATCACACATTACGTATATTAACCTGATAACCCCTTAATAGAAACACTTGTGTTATGAATATAGGACGACAGAGGAATCCCAAATATAATACTTAACATACATATTAGAAACCCAGAAGTAGGCCACACACAAATATTAATTATATGGCGTTGGTGGGGATCGAATCCACGACCCCAGGCGTACAATAAAGGATCACTACCTACTTTTTTCTACTATCTATCGGGTGTCGTAAGAGGTGATTGAGGTACATATGGCGGTATCCACAACAGTGATGCTCAAATGCATAGAGCGGAGATGAGAAGCAGCATCCCAGTTGCGAAGCTCCAATCTGCTATTGCCGCCACGCTTGTCTAGCGCTGTCTTTATGGGCAAAACTTTCCCTTTTCGGCGAGGCCTATGTATAAAATTGGACATCCCATTGCTGATTTGATGATAATTATGAGAGTAAATTCTGAAAGAATATCACATATATTTAAAAGTTATCTTGTATCGCCAGTACCCGACCCTAGTTCATTTATTGTTTGCCAACTTGTTAAAGTAAGTAGCGCAACTGAAGGTCTGAATTGTCACACAACTCGCTTTTAAAATTAGAATTGCCACGGCTCCAAAACATACGATAACGAATAGTTCCTAATATATGTAAATGGCGTATTTACATTTGAAATGTTTCCATTGGATTTTATGACTAGCATTACCACAATGTTCCTGCAGAAATTGGAACAAACATTAATACTATTTCGTGTTTCAACTCCATAAATAATGTGTGGTCAAATATTACGATGTAATAATTAATTAACGAGGGTGATTTAATTTGTTTTCACGATAACATGGGAGCATGTTAATTTTCTTGAATGACTACGCGTTTTCAATATACTCGTATGTTAGAATGATGTTTGAAAATTCTTGACTGTGAAACCGAGTTGCTTTGACTTAAATAAAAATTGACCGGTCCCTTTTTTACAAAATATAACTTTTTATCATTCATATATAATGAAAAACGTTTTATTAAATGTATGTTCTATTTAAAACGAAATTCTTTTATAATTTTAATAGACGAATTCAGTTAAAAAGTCCAGGCATATTTATTAGCAATAAGTGCCTACAATTATAAAAGATAAAAACGGTTCCTTTTTAGTATACCTTAGTCATTAAATAAAATATTGTTTCTCTATTACAGCCGACTTTAATGCGAATATAGATCTAGTATCAAATAGTTAATAATACTTATGCTTTACATTTTCTTAATTCCTGTCTTTATCACCTCCATGGTATCAAAACGCATTTTATGTTCCACAATGGTAGCTAACTAACATTATAGTAAGCCAGCAAGCCTAACGTTAAGATGTTACCGTATTCTATGAATACGTGCAGCATCAGAAATATCTTCAATTATGTTTATTAGAAGGAAAGTGGTACTTGTTTATATTCCAGCATTTTTTTTACAAATCAGGGCGATAACAAGCAGTCCGCGTGATAGTATCACCGCAGCGCATTGAGACTCTTAATATCACGAGGAACGCGTTGCCAACCTGCACTGCTATATTTGTCCGATGTCTGGGTGTTAAATATATATTCAAGTCTATTTTATTTGTTATCTAGTACCTGTAAACTTGAAAACTATTAGGAACCTCCCCCTATCTTAGGTATCGTAAGAGGCGACTGATGAACCTAAACCGACGAAAGGTGGTGGAGCTATATAAGAATAGCTTAAATTCAACAAAATGGGATTGGACAGTAGCATTCCTATTACGAATCTCTGCAACTGATCACGTCAGCCCAGAGTGGCAATTGCGGGCACAATTTGATGATTTTGATCGAGATGTTTTGCAGCTTGATATTCTATATGTATATATATAGATATAGCCTTTTATATATATATATAAAAGGCTGACTAACTGACTGACAGACATATCAATGTAGGGCCTAAACTATAAGGATTAAAAACCTAAACTGATGCACAGTAACTTCTGTAACGTAGGGAAGCATTAAGAAAGGATTATTGAAAATTCACCCTCTAAGTGCAAATTTAGTATAAAAGTTCTACAGCATTACGCCGCTGAAAGTGCCAGGCACTGCTAGTTAGTTATATCTGAAACTAGAAAACGACACCCGCCATTCCACCTACGTAGTTCTCATTCTTGTGTCAATAATAGATAATAAAAATTACACCTTACGTCAAAGCCGTAAAGCTTCGGTTAAAATTAGTCCAGCCGTTTTGAAGTTTATTCCAAACAGATCAAAAATTTAAAAACGATTTTTTTAGTTACATATCTATCATACCTTCTCTAAAGATCCATTTTGAAATACTAAGTACCGAATGTGCCATCGGGCGCCATTTGCAATGTGTGTACATGCGGTGTCTGTTGTATTAATTGATCATCCTACGTTGAAATGGAACAATTAAAACACATAGTAAATATACAAAATTAAAAGTAATAACAGCCAGCCCTTGCAAATATTTGGTCAAGCTGCGGTTATTGAAACAAAGCCAAAACGGACTCGGCCGAAATATAGCAAACTTCGTAATCGCCTTAGTTTCTAGACTGTGTAATTGCACGGTATACAACGGTAAGAATATTATAGGTAGGCCTTACAACACGTTCACTATTCTACCTCGGACTTAGGTACCTAAAACTAATGTAAGATAAGGTGCGACAATTAGATGAGTAATCAAATCCAAATATTATCTGATATGTAGATCTGACTCCGAGATAAGGCGCTTTAAATACTTGTGTTACTATTTATACCGATATCTATCAGAAGACAAAGGTATCAAAAATAGAATACTTTGAAATAAAATAAACACAAATATCGTCATATAAATATTTGTACTGGATGGCGATCGAACCAAACACTACCACGCGCATAAGAAATCGCCACTACGCCACCAAGCCCGACAAATCGACTATATGCTCTTTTCTTTTAAATATTTTTTTTCCTGTCACGAAGACGTTAGGAGATAGGATACTCCTGTATAATATTTCGCATATTATACAGTAGTGCTATTCTATCAATTACCTTTGTACCTATTTTAGGTGCCTATAAGAACAGGCTAGACCTAGTTTAGGTACCTAAGTATCAAAATGTATTTTAGTATAAGTGTCTTTTTGCTGTTGAATAAATATATTATTGTTATTATTTACTATTATTATAATTCTCGAAACCACAATGACAGTTCCAGTACTAGCCTACTCAATAGCAGGTCGCACAGTTTATGCAATGACAACAATGAATATGACATGTACATGTATAAATTTATACATCTGTATATGCTTAATAGAAACCTCTCGATCTGAACATAATAGTGTGTTTGGATGATCTCGGCTTATTGTGTTAAATTTAACCCAACCAATCTAAGTATGTTCACACTTGAGCAAATGTCAAATATTAGCTTGACGTGCAAAACAGTGACTCAGTCGCATTATGAATTTTTATGTCTGTATCCATTCTACAAGCAGTCAAATAAAAAAAAAAACACGTATACAATATAGGTATATAATTTTTTTATTAATAAGGTCAAATAGAATAAAAACAGTAAAGACTAGACAATAATTACTTACTTTTTTTAAGTATGTTGTGTGTCTTTCAGATAGCAGTATGTGTAATGTTTATTTATACATATATTTCTATTATTAATTTAGTAAATTAAATTTTTACTCTTATGTATTTTTTTCACATACACATTTCATGTTTATCTGTTTGAGCATTTAAAAAAAGGTACACAGTTTTTTCTTCACATATTAATATTGTAGATATATAGAATATCATAGATATTGTTCTCGTTCTACAGATTTGTGCGACTCAGTCGTCAGAGTAAACACAGGACTGTTTGTTCGGAAGTGTAACCACAAGAGCAAATGGCAAGCAATTAGTTATACTACTAAATACTATATCAGACGGCAACTCGGTACAAACTTGAGTGTTAAATGTAATACGAAGATTATAACTTTAGCGTAATCACGATATACTAGATGAGTCTTGCTATCGAACATTTATGATAGTGAGAAATAAGTATTTTATCACTATGGTAACCGTATTAAGTTAATTGCTGGACATACATTTCTCCAAGAAAGTATTTGCTCATTATTTTAAACCAACAAGTTGTCTATCCTCTTACACAATCATGTCTGTAGTGATCATAATTGGTAGCATAACAATACATGCCTGTCAAAATCGTGCTCTAATTAATAAATGAGTGAAATAAGAGAGAATGAATATATAGGGCCCGATAGCAATAAAGTCTACACCCTAATAAGCCAACTGTTTCCAAGTCATGACCTCGGTGCTGGAGGTCACTGGACCTGTCTAGTATGATTTTTATTTACTTATTATTTCTTTATTATGAAATGAGGCAGTCTTACTCTTTATACAATACTGGACAATGTAGGATGGATACAGAAAAGGATTTCTAAATCCATCAAATCACTTGCTTATGCGGTACATATTGTGTTATCCTAAATATAATGTGTACAAAATTGCATATTTTATGTAAATTAAGCTAGCTAATAAACTGGTTATAAAAGACTAATAATGAACCAAAACGTTTTCATATTAGTTAGGGTACCTTAATCAATTGAGAGTCAATATCGGTCGCAGAGCCTGGTGACGCCTACAAGACGAGGATGAGCAATTACATCCTCGTAAAGAAACGGCGCTTTGGGATTACCATTGTAATATGGTAAAAACCAATAGAAACAGACCTGAGCTGTACAGTCAGTTCTATTACAAATTAACTAACATTTATTTAGTTGTGGATGTCCCGCGTTTGATATAATCCTTAAATATTTCCTATCAATTTGTTTCATGGCAAGTGTTGCGACCGCGCTGCGGAGTGCGCGGGTGAAATCGTTGCTAAAATTGACGTGTTGACGAGTAAGCAGACCAGCAATAGGTTCGTCCGAAAAAAATTAAAGTAATGCGAATAATCTCATATAATGTTAATTTCTTCTACATGTTCAAATCATCTAAACATTCCTTTTTCTATTGTTGTCACAAATTCTTCTTTACCACATCGATCTCTTATCACACTATTTTTTAAGCTTTCTTTCTAAATCACACCACAAATGTTAATTATCTAGGGCGTATCTAGTTAGGTTTTGTTCGTTGACTCTATGTTTACACTCAGTTGACCAAATCCATTGAGCCGGCAATGGTTCGGATAATCCACAGAGAATAAGTGACTACGACACTATTAAATTATATAATAGCTAGGAATAGTCATACTGTCATGTTAATGTTGTGTAAATCTTCTAATAGTACGTTTTACGTTTTTTGGTGAAATCATAACAAATGAGGTTTGTACAGACTATGAAATAATGATTATAGGTCAGCCGAATCAAGTTGACCGCAGTGAAGGTCAATCATTGTAAAAGCTTGAGCTTAAAAAATCCTCTTAAATTGACGTTGGTATGATGACGAAGAAACTAACAAAACATCTATTAAGTGAAGGTTTTTAAACAATACAAGATAACGAACGAATAAAACCTGGCTTAAATATATGCGACGAATTGCGTCTGCCAATAGTTAATTAAGTGTGACGTAATGTTATTCCAATCAGGCTTATAATACTAAGTTCTCATTCATAAAATCAATTCTCCAATAAGGTGATATGCATGATACATCACTGACATTAAGTACCCACTCGAATTGAGTGTTCAATGGCTACAGAAAAGCGAACAAATCATACAGGCAATAATGTGACATTTTGTTACATTATCGCTTAATTAAAGTGCAAAGCGGTTTCAAATGCGTGTATTTCAAAATCCAACAATCGGTGATCCAGAATCCGCATTTGTCGAATTCTACTAGCATTGTTTATACGCTTATCGAAAAACAAGGATTGTGTGCAAAAATTTATAAATATTACTGGCTGGTTGATGTTTTTTTACTGTCGTATTTATATATTATCGTTTATTATGAATATATTCAAATAATCTTTATATACGAGTATAAAAATTTTGTGTCACGGTATTTGGTCCGGATAAACTTTAAAACTATTGAACCTTTTTTACCCAATATAGTGCATGTAATAAAAGTATCACTATAAAATGTATCCTCCACAATTGTTATATCATTGTTAAGTGAATATCTTGTTAGTTGTCCTGATATAAACATTACCATCTCACAAAAAAAACAATAATATGTCATGATAAATATTTAAAGTTTGCATTTAGTAGTCCAGGTATTAATAATGTTTTACGCTTAGACCTATTGGACTTTAGGAGAAAAGCTTATACAATATTGAACAGTTCAAAATGTATTTGAAGTTAAATGGTAATCAAAACGGTGAGACATTCGTGGTTAAAGATAACTAACAACCACAACACAGTGTGCCATTGATTTGATTAACGATTTCACATTGAATCAACGTTCAAATACTGAAGGTATGACTCGTCACTGATTCTGATTCGGCAGAACATATAGTCGCGTAAGCAATCGCGCGATGGGGTGGAAACACACACAAATCAAAGAGGCAATAACAGCGAATACTGCTATAGATTTACATCTGACCTAGCTCATAATTTCCAATTAGGTATGACGAATGCAAATAAAATGTCATATTTTACTGGATATACGTTCTGGGTTACTTTTTTATTTTCTGACGATCTCGCTACCGTTGTGTCACCAAGTTTATGAACAACAGCAAATCAAAATTATACAAACACATACTTCAGAAATAATAATTTATTTAGCAAGCAAATGAAAGTAATAAAAACTACTTTATCATCATATCAGCCATTAGAAGTGCAAGGTTGGGCATAGGCCTACCCAGGTAAGGAGGAATTTTACCCATCCGCCATCTATCGGTTCTGGTACCTATGTCGCCTCTCACGGCCCCGGGTACTTTATCCTATGATAAAATACACTTCTACCATGCCGGTACCATTCTACACTTGGTAACTTTTTTATATCTTGAGGTATGTGAAAAAAGCGTCCAATTCGAAATATTGTCATGATACCACAGTGTGGCAGCATCATGACGCTGAAGTTCTAACATACCTTGTTAACATAATTGAGATGACAGCCGCGTCTAAAATAATGTACATATCATACACTAATAAAAATGGAAGACATCATATTTGAAATGCCGTGAGGCCGTGAGACATAAAAGGCAGAGTAGAATAGCACCTATTTCTGTATCAAGCGTCCTAAGAAGCGACTATGGTACCAAAACTGACAGATGGCGGTATTTTTAACCGATACAGAGCAACTCAAATGCCTAGGATGATAAGCAGCATCCTTGTCGCGAAAATTGTGCTCTGCAATTGCCAACTCACTTGCCCAGTGCGGCAATTCTTGCGAAAGTGTAAATTCTTGGCTCATATGATGATAATGAAAAAATGATATATTTAAAAGAGAATCAAAAGTAAACTTCTGTCGTAAATCGTAATGTAAAGATAAGAAAGAATAAAAGCTTCAGAAAAAAACACAAACCATACACAACAGCAAGTATTCCGCAGCGGGCTAGATTAAATTGCAGTTTTCGAAACATATCAAATTGAAATGTGAGAAAAAACTTTTGAACTTATTTCTTTCTATTTATTTAACTAGTTCTCATTCTAATGTAAAGATGCCATGCGTCACAACTAGCAGTTTTAGGGTTACTTTATTTTTTAAGTTGGCTGGGAATTTTACGCAGTTCTCGTGAAGTATGGTACAATAAGTTTCATACTCGTCTCAGAGAAAGAAAAATTGCTGTAGATATAACGTTACTAATAAAACAGCAACTATAAGTGCGTGACCATTTTTACTATTTGATGAATGATAAGTCTGCCAGAGTGCAACAGTCGCATTGTAACCGCGTGACACTACCACAAATTATGAACGCGCTTGTAAACAAGCAAAACGTTACAATGCATAAAGCTATTTGCTATTTGACATTCAGTGGCTTCATAGAACATTTTGGAAGTAGCTCCGAGTTACTTCATTTGTTTTAGATCGAGGAGTCAATTCGTCAAACAAGGATTAATAGGAAATCTTTGTTAGTGAAACTTTATCTAGCGCAAAAACAAACTCCAAAAACATATGCAACTATTAACAGTATAAATAAAACGCTGTCAACAATATCATCAGAATGATTGATCGCACGGGACACACCTTAGATAAATGGCGTTGGACACGCGTCGCGTGACGTTGACAAACATTACTTGTCAGGCCATGACGTGTTTGCTACATTAGTCAGTAGCATCCCTTCAAACCCTCAGCCTTGGAACGTGACCAGTGTTATCTTTTGGGTAATATTTCAGAAAGATTTTAACTACCACCAAGTGCTAATTTATCTTTAAACTGAACATGAAACTTTTGTGCGGATTTGTTAAAAATTACACGAAAATAAATAAATATATAGTAGTATACCATTGTATTAAGGTATAAGATATATTCTTAACCTTTAGTCCCTATAAACCACTTTGGTCTGCAAAATGCTCACCTGGTGTAAGAAATAACTAAATGCCAATGAGTTGACAACAATATTAAAGGTTAGCCGGTAGGAAACCAAAGGCCAATAGCGTGTCAAGAAAGTATCTAGCTTGATAGAATTGCTTTAATACTATCATGAAACATTTGATGTGAACTAGCGTAGATTATTATTAACGGTTACGCATTCCAAACTTGGTCAAATAACGAAATGGTTAAGAACGCCGGTTATTATGAAATTTTAATTCCCGCACTAACACAAACTATTTGTGTCAAATCTGGTTATTTGCGAAATATTTGTTGCTTATGATTAAGTTTACAAAGGTAATCCTTGGTTTAGGAAGAGAACAATAACTTTAATAAAGCTCCTTACTTCTTCACCACATTTTCTTTTACTTTTTTCATTTCTTTACAGTTTCTAAATTATTAATTCACATGACAGGAAAGTAAGTATGCTACGGATATCAGGCAATAGAGGAATTATAAATATAGTACTTAAACACCCAGATATAGAGCAAATACAAATATTTATCATATAAATATTTGTCCTGAGTAGGGATAGACCGTTTGCACATAATAAAAGATTACTACCACCTGCGCTATCGCGCTGTCAACAGTAATGAGAAAGTCATATGAGATCAAGACACGCGGCAGCGTGTCAGCCAAGCACAATAAAAGAATTGGCCACGCAGCAGCCGTGTGCATGCTACATTGACCCCTTAATAACTTTAAAGTAATTTAAAATAAACTCATAAAATTTGGTATAGTTATTAAATCTTCTCAGTTTAACAAGTAGATTAAATTTTATATATACAGCTTATACTTGTTATTTAAGTTATTCAGTGATAAAACTAGTCATTTTTATCACTGAATGACTGATATAGAACAAAATTCTAACCTACTTTTAGATGACCTAGAAAGCATAAATTTGCTATTCAGTTTGGTAATTGTGTATATAGAAAGGAAAAAATTAGAAAACATTGAATTTTTACGATTTGAAATTTGTTTCAAACAATTGATTAATGAATAAACTAATGTAAATACCTAGCGCCTTTGAAATTGTAAAGCAACAAAAACTTTTTCTTTAGATTGATTTCGATTCTCTTTTAGCTTTGTTTATCAGATTATAATTCGTATTAATTTTCTAACTGATATTTTATGTACTTAGTATAAGTTTAAGCTTTAAATCTGTCTTATAATACTAATTATGTCTTATAATAGTAATTAATTTTTAATCAAACTATTTTTTTAACATACAGAAAGTAAGTACATAAGCCAAATATAAGATGTGTATAACTAGTAGATGAAAACTAGCCAAATTAAATCTAGAGCTTTATTTTATCCTAAAATATAAGCTTTATGTTTTAATTAGATTTCACATATTGTTTGTTCTTATAAATAAATTAATTATTAAACTTATAATAAATTTCGAGTAATCTACAGAACTTGGCACCCACGCCAACCAATCACGCATTTGTACTTGGCCCCCTTTTTCACATTTACGTTTTAGATTCGATGTAGATTATTCAAAATTGCTATCAAGACAGATCTTAATACCTTTTCGGTTAACATTTTCAAAATTTTCGCAATTTTACATAATTGTCTCTTCGATCAATGTCAATGAATCGATGTCGAAGGCTCGCTAAGGCATGTGAAATACGTAAATGTATTTCTATAATGGATCCCATTAGACTTATCGTAGTCGAATGCTGCCATTTATCATTTAGTGACGTTTGTCCGTTTGAATATTTTATCCGTGAATTACAAGATATAAAGGATTACGAGTCGTATGCTTAAAATGCATTTAAAAAATCGTTCAATATTCTTTAATAATTTAAGCAGAAATGTATTTGTGTTTACTTACAGACTTACATATATATAATGTACTTATAATTCAATAGAACCCTGTTTTTCCGTTTAGCGTTGTAGCGTTCCCATTAATTAGTCTTATACCTAGGTTTTGTATACCATTAAGGTTATTTGTAACTTGATATTAACTGATAACTTCATAATTCTAGAGTCACGCAAGCTTCACGTTGCTGTATTAAATATATATATGTTTAAGTACAGTACAGTAAATACACATGAAAAATAACACTAGAGCAACAAGACATTTAAGTTATTCCAATACAAGGGCCAAATGAGTCACGCGAGCATTAACACATTATTTTCCATTCGGTCGTATTACAATGTCATAAATGCTAGTTTTGAATGTAAAGTAAAATAAAATAATGCTATTAATGGTTTGACCAACTGCCAGCTCAAATATTTGTCGACACGAACATATCACCTGCTGGGTGTTAGGTCTACCCTTATCGAATTCTAAACGTTGAATAAAAAGAGAAATGTATGTAATAAGCATTCCTTTTTACACAATGATCGCAATTCCAGCCGCGTAAGCGTTTTGTTTGCCGCCTCTGTTACTTTAGTCCTTAATGAAGTCGAGTTTACTAAAAAGATCCCTGGATCACTCGATTAAGGATGGGTTCTGTGAGTTGAGGAGTAACTTTCGAGAGTCCGTAATGCCTGGGTGACTCATTTTTCTTTTTCATTATTTAACGACAGTTAAAAGGTGTTAGGTTTTGGAAAAGGGCAGATCTTTTGTGGTTAATTCAAAAATGCGCCACTGTCCTTACGCTATTGTGATATATTTGGCGGATTATTTATTTAACATACATCATAAATGCTTACCAAGATTTATCCATCACTATTAAAAGAGAGATACTTATAAAAAAGGATATTTGCAAAAAAAAATTAAGCACAATAAAATTAATTTGTACAGATGACAGTCACATAATTGCCGCGCTGGGCATGCGCGGTGAAAATCGCTCGTAGGTTTGCGACGGGTATGCTGCTGCCCATTTCCGTGCATTTGAGGCACTATTTTGTACGGATAAACAAAAATCTGTCAGATCCAATACCTTAGACGCATCTCACGACAGCTTATAAGACACGGATAGCGTATCTTTTTTAACATTTAATATGTAGACGAAATCTCTGGTGCCCTACAAAATGTTATATATTTTTTGTAACTGTAAAAGAGATATGCAAAAAACTGTAGTAAAAAGAAAATTATATAGTCCACATTAAATTCTACGCGATCAAGAAGAATGACACAAAGATTTCTTGAGTGAGGTAGGCTAGCTAAGATGGGATTTACGAAATTCCCTATTCTTTCTATCATATCCTGTTACTTTGTGTCTGGGGCTGAGATTCGCATCGGGTCTTTTGCAAAGTAAAAAAGTAGACTTTCACATTCACACCTATTTATATAGTATCTTTTAGAATCGGCATAATTACTAATTAGTAGCCATAGAATATATTTAAGGAAAAATAAAATAAATTCAAATTCAAATAAAAGGAATGCTGTGCATGCGTTGATTAAAACATAAACAGACATTCATGAGACCTCATCCCTCATACCAAACTCTCACCTATTTCTACCGCTAAATAACAGTGTTTGCGTTGTTATGTTTTAGTTTGGGTGAGAGAGGCAGTAATTTTTCGGGTATCATATACTTAATACTTAATATTATATACATAATATCATCAAGTCACAAGGTTGGCAACGCGCTTGTGATATTCTCATGATACAACGAGCGTCTATTGGCTGCGGCTACTTTGCTTACTTACTATGACGCGGACAGTATGATCGTATGTCATGACCTTCACTGAATAAAAAGTTCTACTAATTGGTTTTACTTCTAATCTTGATACGACATCAGAAAAATAACCTCAAAATGGCGGCGCTTCTTCCATTGCTGCACGCGGTGCATCATTATTCTCACATATTATTTTTTATTTTGGCTTTCCAGTAGTATAGTTTATTGGATATATACGCTAGATTTGTTACTATAACGCCAAACTTCATTATTAGGTTTTTTTGATCGCGCCTAGATTGTAACAAATTTAAAGCCGTCAAAATTACGAATGCACTTCCGTAGCTTTATTTTAAGTATAACGTTAGTTTAATTAACTCCTATATCTCTAATTTAATTTTTCACTTGCGATTTCTTTCAAGTGTTCGTCTTCTTTATTGCATCAAACATATTCATTGTCTTTTTTTGAGTCCAAAAGTACCTCTGTATAAAAAACAAAAATTAAAAAAAAAATCAACTGCAGATGCTTGATATTTCTGGATCAAATTTAGCGTGTTCGTTTATTTCAGATATTAAGATTGACAGGCCCAATGAAACGGGTAGTATGTATTGTGCGCTAAAGGTCTGCGTGAAGTATTTGTGAGTATTTGGTAGGTATTGCGTGAAGTATTTGTGAGTTTTATGTATAAGTGTACATAAAACTTTTAAATATTTATTTACATATATTATACTTGTAATAATAATATTTATTACTAATTAGGCCTACGGTAGCGTTTCGATAATCACACAATTTACAGATCTGAAACTTTGAACTGATTTTTACGTTAAATACAACTTGAATTACGGACATCAGGCTACAAAGGAATCACAAATATATTAATTAAAACATATTTAATTACTATATTTGTGTTATATCCAGACAAATTATCATTATATAAATATTCGTCCTAGGTAGGGAACGAACCCGCGATCCCTGGCGCACAAGCCCATATGCGCCATCGGGACCGTCAATTAAACGTTAGTTTATCACTAAAATAATGTAATAACAATATTACGTTATTTAGTGTCATAATCGAGTATCTATGTACACGTATTTGTATACGAAATCGGGGCAGGTATTCTTAATATAGCCCGAATGAACCTGATGGATCATCTAATGCTTTTATCAGATCACAATACATGAGCTGCGTAATTTCAGAAAATAAAACAGTTAAGAAAAGAACGTTCGTCCAAATATTTGGATAAACGTACATAGCGTTAATAGGACTAAGGCTAACAATAATATGATTAAATGGAATATTAATTCTTTTGTATATTTAAATTCATAGAAACCACTAAAGAAGTAAATAATTTATTCAATTCAAGTTTTTTTTACTTGTGTTGCTTTCTAAAAAAACCAGTAATAATATTTTCGACTTTGGCGTCATATTATTCTACTTGAAAGCAAATATTTTCTCTTGTCTTTTAATCTTTGTGCCTTCTTCGTTAAAACTGCGCTACAAGCTTGAGACTTTCCAATCGATGGATTTAGTACCATTTGGTAATTACTTTGGCAACAACAAAGACTATGGCAAAAATCAAAATATAAATATGTACTATTCGTTCAAAATCTACCACCAGTTGTAGATTTTGAATGAATAATAAAATATTTTATTATTTTATAGGTCCTATAGTCATTTTAATAATTTACTTTAACTTAAAAATATAAAAAGCGCAAGTGAATTGAAGAGTTGGTATAGGACGGTCTGGGTGAACATATCTTAACCAGGTAGAAGAGAGATTAAAGAAGGGCAACGTCAGAAGTACCATGACGAGTGTGTATGAAAATACTTATGCAGAAAGGAAAACTAGATAGGTTTAACAAGATCGTAACAGGTGGAAATGCATAGTCTCTGCCTACCCCGGTGGGACACAGGCGTGATGAATGTATGTACTTGGACTTTTGTCTTACTTAGATTCATGTTTTGTAATTTAATATACAAAATAAATAGAATTTAAATAGAAAATAAATAGAACTTATGTAAACTTCATCATTCATAAATGACTTATATATGACATGACACTGTGAAAAAAGCTGAAATAAACTGACCATGCAATCTTTGCGTTGGTTAGTTGACGGATTTTATGAACGCCAGAAGCCGTAGAAATGTAACGCAGAAATGCATTAAAATACCGGTTTTATATCGAGCAATATCCATCCTTAATCATGATTATTTTAATTTGTCACAAATTTTTTGTGACACATTTTATATCAGTATTTATTACAGGTAGGTTATTAGCAAAGCTTTTTTTATTCTCATATTACCAACAGAACTGATTTTATATAGTTTACATCTTGGCCTTTTTGTCGGTGAACGTCCTACGCTACGTTTGCCAGTTCATAGACATATGTAAAAACTGTACAACTCCATTTGCTATCAGTTCTGTATTGTATATTCCTGCTCATTTTCATTTCAACTTCATTTCGTGGTCTGATCTGCTCATTCCTGATATGATCACGTTTCACGAAAAAATCCGCGCAATACCCTTTCCATAGATTGTTGAGAATTTTCTTTTATTTACCCTTGTATTATGCCGTATGAATTCTACTTTGAGTTAACGAGAAAAATATTTTACAAGTAGAATTTTGTGGAAATTTTTGTATAGTGTTTCAATGTCGATTAACTTGAAAATAAAGTCTAGAATCTAGATCAATACAAGGTCTATGTCGTTAACACTTAAATGTTAAAACTTTATATCTGCCATCGATTTTATCGTAAAAAATAACGTATGCCAAAATATTTGGAGCGAACAAAAAGCTTTGTACCGAATGTAAATACCGCTTTGCCCTCGCCATAAATCATTCCGTACAAAAGGCTATGATCACGCGTGTCCGCATCTAGGGATAATCAACTCAACATTCGAAAATAATCACGCAGTTATGCTATATAATAACTTAAAATCACCCTTTTCTGTCTAGTTGTTTTTTTTTTAAATTTAAAAAGCATACTTTTTGATTTCATTTATAACTAGACTGTAGACTTTAGAACCACGAAGAGAACAGTAGTTGGAAATATGATCGTATTTGCAAAACAAAGATCAAATAAATCATTTACTATCGTGAAAAAATAACAAACGTTTTTTATAATTTCACGGTTCTAATATCGATAAGTGTAGTAGAATTACTTTGATGTTTCATATTTTAGGAAAAATATTTTCAAGCATTACTATCGTATATTTTAGCAAAGAGATTATATATTTTTCAAAGTAACGAACAAGAAATCGGTACGCGTTTTATAAATTCCACTTTGTACAAACGGGAAAAAATATTTGCGATCACAATAACGATGGTTTTTTGTACTACGTTATAAGATTATTGTTAAAAACTGTCGAAAATAATATCGGATAAATATGAGTT
Organism: Heortia vitessoides; assembly: GCA_020976665.1. NCBI lineage: Eukaryota > Metazoa > Arthropoda > Insecta > Lepidoptera > Crambidae > Heortia > Heortia vitessoides. Next base: position 13,818,421 of record JACJUM010003147.1, read on the forward strand.
GGCTTTAATGGCTTTTGTGTCCATACCAAAATAATAGGTCCAAGACTTTCATTGGTGCCTAAGTGTCAAAACTTTTTATCAGCTGTCGTTCCTATCGCCCGCTATTTTAGGTTGTGATTGATTATATTTTCATTGTTTAGGATAACCATCCATCAAAGGGTAAATGGTTGTCACAGACTATTGCTACGCCACGAAGTATTTTTGTTGACAGCGTATTAAAATAATAATACTTTAATTTTCATTCACATGTATTTTAATTAGAATTTAGGTGCCTAACTTAGGACTAATATTATTCTTTAAAATCATGCATGATCCTCTTTAGAGTATATAATGGACTAAAAGTAAATATGAAGTTAGTTAATTATGGATATGTCGTGTTTAATATGGTTTTAATTGATATTTTACGTCTACCGCTTTGCACTATACTAGTGATAACAGTTTAATGGTCGGTTAGGGTTGATTGAGCCACAATAATAAGAAATATATACTAAAAGTTCAATATTACATAATCTAGACATGTGCCACCCGCAGCCCGAGTAAAAAACATATGTCCTGGAAAATACCATGAAAATGTTGCCTATTCCTAGACCAAAACAATTTGTGATAGTTGTGTTATTCTGTAATTGAGTTATTGTGCAAGTTACGTGTAAAAATTATGAGATATTCGGTGTTTGTGTATGTTTATTGGGTTATAGTAATTTGTGTGTCTGTGTGATCCAAATGTAATTTAGAAAACAAAGTCAGAATATGGCTTAACAAGAAATTGAGAGCTGTAGTGTTTCGTTTTTTTCACTTTTTAATGAATAACCACACACAGAGAAATCAAGTTCCCAACTAGGGTACTTGATTTCTGTGTTTCTTTTGTTTAGATAAATCTTTAGTAAAAAAAAGTACTCTATGCTATGCAAAAAAATGTTTTTCTAACTCAGTCACAAATCAGGATTTGACTGCAGGTATAACAAATCACTTTCTGCCTGAATTGCTCAACCTGGGGAACTCTCGCCCTTTCGAAGATTGACCATCTCAAATACAGTCCAGCATTCTTGCAGCCTGAGCTAAGGATTCAGCAACAAATATTAGTTTATTGTGACCGTCCAGTCCCAGGTATCTAGTATGAAGAGGATTAAATGTGAGAATCCTTATTTTTAGAATTATAGAAGAATTATAGAAGTGAAGTCTATTATAATTGGCTTGTCACCCTTCTTTACAATTATAGGGAAAATGCGGCTTATTGACAACTTCTTCCATCTTTCTTAGGAGACTTCCCTTACCTGCATGAGGCCTAACCCACATAAATACTACCTCTTAAATTTCTTCATGCTTCTATCGCAGTTATGGCTCAAATACTGAATTCATCAATATTACGATTAAAATTAGGTTAGCCATGGAAATGGATTTTAACCATACATTCGACACAGTTGACTTGGGTATATTTTTTAGGGTACGCGCTCGGCTTTCAATGCATTGAAATAAAAATTGTCTCACGTTTAGATCCTGTCTATACAGCTGTATCTTATGATGAGTTTGGTACCTAATTGACTTTCATATTTTGTTCTGTTTCTGTATTAACTGTATTTTATTAATTTCTTGTATTACTATGCCGAGCCAAAATGTTTAATAATAAATCAAATTATTTTACTATAATAATAATTAATAAAGTAAAATAAATGTTCACTAAGGAGACCTATCTACAGTATTAATGGCAAAAACCAAAATCTTAACTGTCCCAAAAATTTCCATCACAGCAGCTACAGTGATTTCTCTTTGTCAAGATGAGTTGCCCAGACAGTGTTTTGTTATTTCATTGAAACGACACTTCTTTCCACTCACTTGCTAATTAAAATAATTAGAGCAGACTTGAAAATAAGACGACGGTAAAGTATTGTCAAAGAGATGAACGGGTAATTCTGTTTTAAATGGCAGCGATTGAAAATAAGTAGCTTAGCTTTTCCTTTAATAATTATTTTATGAGTATTTACTATATATACCACGTTTATCTATTTTGTATATATATTGTCTACACCACTATATATATATATATATATTTCTGTTTTGTGTTATGGTTGACTGGGAGATAATGCTATCTGGCATTAAGTCCGCCATTTGTACATTTTGTAACATTTTGTTCAATAAAATTAAATAAATAAATAAAAATAAAATATGTATACTGATATTAACAGATTTTAAGTAAGCCCTTAAAAACGATTGAAGTGTATAATGCGTGCGTTTTTTTTTGTTTTATGTTTATGCTCCCACGGGATATCGGTGGAATATCACGAAATATAAATCGATGGTTGGCATACTGCATTGACGCCTATCCACCATGACAATTACGGACAGCGGTCGTTCTACAACTGACGATTCTAACATGATAAAGATGGTCTTTAAGTCTTAATAAAAGTCTTTTATGATACAAATACACTAAATGCAGTTAAATTACTATTATCCAGTACATATTAACCCGATCTTTCCGAATTCCAATGTCTAGAACCGGCTATATCGAGTATCGACTCACTTGTAACTCCGGAAAACTAAAATAAACGGGAAGCGAGTGCAATGCCAAGTTGTGTTGACTCGCGTCACGTGTCGGATCGGAACAGCCAACTAGTTCCAACACTTTGCACTGAAGACTTAATCATGAAGGAACGTGATCTCTTTACTTCTTACATTCGAGCGCTATAGTGGATTGGGCACAGGTGTAAGTCGTTTTAGTATCGCTTGATCAGCTTTCAAGAGTTGAGTCCCAATTTTAATAAAGAAGTAGGTAGTGAGTCAAGAATATTAACTAACTAACATAAAGTACATTAATTTAGTCGATACAAAGATAATTGTAGGTAATATATACGTCATCAAATCAGCTGCAAGATTTTTATGTCTTCATAAAAGATTGTCATATTCGCCTTCATAAGAGATCATAATTACTACGGTTTCGATACCTTAATCAAAACAGGTGCCGATAATGTTACTATTTTATTCTACATTAATATTTTAAATACCTTTAGATAGATAAGCTATTAAAGATGAATATTCTAAGACTTTATCTTTATGTATATTGTCGGTAATAACCTAGGTTATTTATTTATACCATAACTTAACGGCTGGATCAAAATTGAATGAAATTTAGTTAATGCATTGTAGTAAGGTCTAGATGTTTTAGATTCACAAATCAGCCTGGTAGATGGCGCTGCAATAGGTATTTAGTTTATTTTAAATAAACGTCTATCTGTTTATAATGAGTTAATCTCAGTATAAATTTTCTATGTGCAAGATGACCTAAGGTCGCCAAGAATGGTGCTGCACCATGAGAAAAACTGTCACTAAGCTACCTTGTCATTCCTCTATAAATACCGAGAGAAGAAGTGAAATAGCCAGTACTATTATGCTATCCTCGTATCACTATCATTGTAATGGATAGTACATAAAACAAACACATTTATAATATATATACTTACACAACGAACATCCAATTTTTTTTTATAATTTATAAATAATATATATACTTGCTTTACAAATCGCCAACCTTACAGTTAAAGACTGTAGTTACAAAAGCATTAGTTAAATTATTTAACATCTCAGCACCAATAATACAACAATCTAATCCAGCGAAAATCTAGTATTTTCATGTTTCACATAAAGCAGTCATGATATTTTTTTTGCAATTATTTGCGCAAGTATTAGCTATGTCACAAAAACTTTAGCTTATCATTTGTTTTAAAGGGAAGGCGTTCTAGAGACTCTTTAAACCTTCTTTGATGAAAGTAACCCTTTAATTTAAATGAAGATTAACGAGTCTTTGCATATCTCCCTACAATAATTTGCACAACTCATTTATATTTTGGGTCTAAAACCCTGGCCATATTAGATCGTGCGAGGTTGTAAATTAGATGCCCCCAAAAGATTACACTAGGATTAAGTTAATTGTTTAATTTGAGCGCAGTGCATGGACTTATACGTGCTGGGAGAAACAATGGTGGATAAACACTGGGTAAGAACGAAGACATACATTTTCTCGTGAGTAGTTTCTTTTTAATTGCATCTGACAATCATATTTCTGTCACCGTTACAAATATAATAATATGAGATAATGAATTGTTTAATATGTACGCCATATTTTATACTAGACTCTGGCTACTAGGGAAATTATAAAAAATACAGTAGTTCAGTTAATGTATAAATACTAAAGATATACTATTTGCGTTAATTTGATGGTCTGCATTAGTGTCTCTATATCACCTATTTCTGCCACTAAGAAGCAGTGAAATGCTTTATTGATTTGATATGAGAAAAAATGACTTAGTAAGCAATGCGCTAATGATATTTTTTACACACCGAGAACTTTGTAATTGGAATATAAGAATACAAACAGATCTTTGTATAAAAATATATTAGAGTTTATTTTATTTAATATTATAATAAATGACAAACTGATCCTTGTTGAATTAATACTTACTATTGTTTGCTTTACTTAGCGAATTTTGAGATAAAACCAGTTATGAGAGTCTAAGATCGCACTGTGCAGTTTTTAATTATCTAATTAAAATTAAAAAAAAAAGGTTGAAGACATGTTTTTTTTCTCCAATGTTAAAAGTACACTTATAAAGCCTTATTATATTGCAATAATTTCTATTTAAACATGATGTAAGCAAAAACTCGAAATTTATTTGGGAAGAAAAATCTGATAAGAAGTTGTTTACAAGGTTATGTTTTTTACCCATGACAACATCACATATACTATTATAACCTTATATATTGTAACGTATTATATAGGTATATAATATTTTTATGGTTAAAAATAGAATATTGCATTATCTCTGTTTTTTGTGAACTTGACCATGATGTGAAAAAAAGAGTTCAAAATATAACATCATTGCCATATCACAAAATACAATAAGCACCTTCGTAGATTGAAATTCGAATTAAATTTCAAACTTGTTGAGCAGTTAATTATAAACATCATACATTCAAAAATTATATCTGTCACTTGAGAACGATTGCCAATCAACAAAACGACAATATAAAATGTACAAAACTTCAATTTATACAAATGCCAGATTACAGTAGTCTTGTTAAATAAAAAAATCCCTGAACTAATTGTCAATCTGCTAGTTGAAGAACAGACATGAACTTCTATAATTAGTTTTGCTAGTATGCAAGCCATAATATAAATAGCTATAAGTCCTTCAATAACTGCACACACTACGATAGCAATAGAACTGATATCTAAGTAGTTTTATCCAGCAGTAGGATCATCCAAAAAAAAAAGAAATACTTACTAAAAACTCTTAATACAAAACTAATTTCATACTTTTGAAAAAACGATGAAGCAATCAAAACTTAACCCTCGAGATGAAAACTGTGAAAGATTAAAACTATGAAGTTGTAACGTAATAATATAGTTTTAAGCCAAGAATTCATTGCGACTTTAGTGCAAGATTTCTAATTAAACTTTCCACGTCTGTCAAATAGCAATGTTATTAAAGTTCAGAAACTTTACAATGCTAAAATTCAGAAAAAGGTTTTATATCTTGGCGTTTAACATAGTGATCCTTTACCGATCAACAAAAAAAAAATCAAATTAGTAAATTTTGGAATACATTAAGATTTCTTCATTGATTTTTCTTTTCGGATTGAAAGCAACAAATCGTCTTAAGTAGTATTATTCGGCTTTTATCAATGACTAACTACTACAGATCGTCCAATGACTTAGATGGTAGAGATCTTATCTTTTGCGCCCAAGGGAGTGGGTTCAAATCTCTATCGAGATTATTTTTTGATTGCTCACGTTGGTTTATGTTATTGTATAATCATGAATAAGGTATTAATTTAATTTAAGAATTATTTTTTTGAATAATATTTAAAAAAATAATATTTTTGAAATAATGGGTCAAAGTACTTCGGCATAAATTATATTTTTACTTTTGTTTAAAATAAAGCACGCTGTATTCAAACGTTCCGTAGGGAGCCGACTACGCATCTGAGCCGCGCGGCATGTTACCTCGCAAAAATACACTCGCGAGTGGTAGTGGTGAGCACGGCGGTGGGGCGAGGCCCACTTCTCCCTCACACGCCGCCGCGCGGCCTGCTTGCACATTATAATGGTAGCAAGCCTTCTTCGACAAATAATGTTATTAAGAGTAAATCTTGAGAGATAGACATATACTGTCGCGGTCATTTTTTTATTATTGAAAAGGAATAATTCTTTCATTCATAGTTTCTGAATAACTTAAACCGTTTATGCAGCGCATGCGACGAAAGAAAAATGTAAATAATTTTCCCGTTTGTTCAACATATCTCACTGACGCTTGTGTTAGTGCTATCCTCTCTCTCTCTCTAAGAGGGTCTATACAGACGCTTGCTATCACGTGGACAGTATGTTGATCTGTTTTAATAATAAAAAAAAAACAGTACAAGTGTTTCGATTTGTAATGTTTGTTCTGGTGAATATAGATACAGTTGTAATCCATGAATGAAATTTGCGTAAATATCAATCATAAATAAAATATAAAATATTTGTAAATGAATCAAACCTAATTAAAGTTTCTAAACTCTGCTGTTTAGAAACTTTACTAAATTTTTGCAATGTTATGCAAGGCAGCTGTTGATATGCCATTTTCATTGCAAAGGCAATAAGACGGATATAGTTTTAATCTTTTTCGTCTTAAATCGAGGCTTTGAGTGGTAATAGAAATTATTATATACTCTTTTACGCCGCAAGACAATTACGGGAGCGAGAATAAAATTAAAACACGTTCTCTGAGTGGTCACTAGATTTGCTCAGTGCGGTTGACTCCGCAATCGGCTTTTCAAAATTCTTTCACCAATAGAAAGCTTCATCGTCTTGAAGATAACATAGTTTATTCTTTTCATAAAGATCCCATGCAAAGCCGGGCCGGGTTTCTAGTATTTGCATGTAAACTAAGCGTTTATAATTCAGAAATACTCTTTTAAAATTAAATGATAATATAATTCTTTTTGTAAACCCCATGCATTCCCAATTCTCTGGTCGACAAGCCGTGAGGAAGCTGAGTAAAAATTTTGCAAAATGTTTTTGTCCATTTAACCTTTTCCCCTCTTATTGTAGGGGTTTTTAGTAATTCACTTTGTTCCCTCTTGCAGGCGCCATTTGTCATGTTTTATCTAGCGGGTTTTGAATAAAAAAACGGCAATAATGGTGTTTTAGATGGATAATTTTGTTTGATATTAGGTTTAATCTGCTTTAGCTTGCTGTGTAAACATCGTATATTGATGGAATCTTACATTCTGTTCAACAAACTTTGCATAATACGTTTATAAGTCGTAAACTTGTTTCACAAATAATTTGTTATGCTCGTCGCTTTGTAACTACAAGGGCAATAAATGTGATTAAATGTATGCGTGCTTACATATCTATACTCTAATGTTGTACCTACGTTAAAGTTACACATTTTCACATTCTTCTTTATTCATTTTATGAACATGAAAGATTGTTAGTATGTTTGTTTCTATGGCTCAACAGATCTAGATAAAATTTGCCACAGAGCTTATAGATGCTTTGGGAAAATACAAAGTCTTCTTTTTTACCAAAAAAATGTTACCGTGAGACCTGACTTTTTGTTTTTCTATATGAAATTGGCAAGACTTTTTACATAGTTTAGTCAGGGAGTGACGTATAATTGTTCTCAAAATAAAAAATGTTCCTTAGGTACGGACTGCACTCGTTCACGCGAGAGATTCTTTGATATTGTCAGGTGCCAATGAGAGACTATAATGGAAGGTATTTGCGAATTTGTATGTTATTGAGCCGAAATAAAGAGACGTTTTACTGGTATTAAAGAACACAGCTTAAATTTTTATTTATTTCACGTATAATTGCGTACCGATATAAATGAATCAAATAATGACATATCGACAACATTTCAATGGCTCGCCTTTTTCATGGTTGATTTAGTAGATGTTCGAACAAATTAGTAAACAGAGTAGAAAAGCGATATGAAAATTTGAGGGCATTGTGCTGAAAGAATAAAGTAGCAAAAGTAATAATATATCAAAGGTATAATCAAAGTCTAAATTTATTTACCTATATATTTGGTGATTGCAAAATCATACATCTTTTTAGTTCTAATATTTTTTTAAAACCTATTATAATATCAGCATACAAGCGTACGATTGATAGCAAATGCGACTGCAACGTATAGACACTAGATACACATGACAAAGATATCATCCCATTCACCCAATAATTTCATTACCACACTCACCCATATAACTGAAACACAGCAATGCGAACACTGCTGTTTGTTGGTAGAAATGGGTGAAAGTAAGGAGCTAGTGCAGGCGACCTTAATAAGAGGTTCACCTCTCGTAATTTTTTAAACCTTTTTTAAAGAATCGTATTGATTCCATTATAAAATGTATCTATCCCGCGGGAGTGTAGGGCATTTCATCAGGATAAATACAACTTATATGGTACTTGAGACTAATTTGGTTTTAAACCATATTTCATATGATTTAATACCAACCAGTGCATAGTAATAAAATTCTTACATTTTATATTTATAATATCAGTTGTTTTAGTTAAGAGCGAAATTACTTTATTAAATATTCTTATGTACTGGCTACTTATAAGTGTTAAAATGCTTATTCCAGTGATTTTAAGCATATTAAAATATTATTCAAAAGTTTTAAGTCAAATAGAATCCGACCAAGTAATAACGCTGGTATTCCGAGCTATATGCCGAATAAAATATCGTTTCACATAGCTCTCTACAGTACTTGCGTTCTCGCCATAACCAAGCTTCAAATTCTTTTCATATTTAGAGTTCTTTTCCATATTTCTCCGTGGATCTCGAAAATTGTTTTGTTAAGTGTATTAAATTTTGATTTAAATTCGTGATACATTGTTCTTGCACACTATAAACTTTTTGTAAAATATACATTTATGTTTACAAAATCAAATATTAATAAAAAAGGAAATATTAAAAGAATATTCGATTCTCTTTTTGGAAAAAGCTTTACTTCTACTTATTGATTTAAAACAATAGACTGTAAATTAAACTAGTTTTCATTATTTTGTCTCTTAATAAAATTTAGTCGAAGTTATGGTCAACTAGTACTTTTACAACTTCTAACCGAATTCAACTGATTACTTGACTTAATCAACACAGTCATAATAGCAGCTGCTTTGGGTGAATATACTAACATCTGCCAGTCACGTATCTCAGCCGTCTCTAATAATCCCTGTTACAGGGAGAATACTGTTCTACACTGCCAGTACTCCACAACATAATTTTATTTTATAAATTCCCCGCAAAGAAATGTCGCTTAAGTGATGAATATTTAGTATATTTTGTTATATCTGGTTGTTAAATATACTTATTATATTTGTATTAGCTGTGCCCGCGACTTCGTCCGCGTGGAATAGTTTTTTTGGGTACCATATCTGATATAAACTTTTAATGTCATGTTTATTTATATCAAATCAATGGCCTGAAAAATAAGTTTCAAGTTTCTAGCTCTAAAAATACTTCCATAATACTTCCAACAACTTTTCATCCCCCTTTTCAACCCCTTGCAGCCCTAATTTCAAATAAAAAAATAACCTGTGTCCTTTCTCAGGGTCTTAAAATTGCCTGTGCCAAATTTCATCAAAATCGGTTGAGAGGTTTAAGCGGGAAAGCGTAACAGACAGACAGAGTTACTTTCGCATTTATAATATTAGTAGGGATATATAATAACTCAGATTGATATCTGCAATACAAGTGCTTTAAGCTGCTCATCAAGTAGTCAAGGCAATGCTTGAGTTTTTACATTTATAAATAAACATATATTTCTAGACCTCTTTTCTAATACAAATATGTAGTGTTTTTGCTTTGTTCTCAATTAAGGCTTTGAGGATAAAAATGTAGGGTAAAAACCAGATACTTTCTTTTTCAACTTCAGCACTAGTTATTTCTACAAAATAAATGCTGCACCGAGGAGATTTTTGAATCATTAATATTTTCACTTTACCGCCTGTTATGCGGTTCCATAAAAGCAAAATTGTAGCCGTTGTAGACGTTCGCTTCAAAGTAATCACGATCGAATAACAATTTACGATTAACTTTACGGTTATGAGACTATCACGCTGGAACGATCTCTTATACTTTCATCATGTATTTTACAAGAAACGATACTATAAGATTACCGCTATGATATACTTAGTATGTCAACAATACATATATGTCAATATATCATTTAAAATAACCTGCTGGAACCGATGGTATTGGCTTTACTATACCTTAGGTTTCAATCCATGAATATTATAACTAATAATAATTTTACCAAAGATAGACCTCTTACAAAGGTCATCTGCATTGGTACCTCACTCTCACCTCTTTCTACCGCCAAATAATATTGTTCACATTGCTGTAGGTTCCGGTTTGAAGGGGAAGTGGAACAATGATATTGCTGGGAAAATGTGACGTAGTATCTTCAGTTCACAGAATTGGCGACACGCTTGTGATATTTTTGTGATGCTCATCATCATCATACCAGCCATTGAATGGCCACCGCTGGATATAGAAGGCTCCAATAAGGATTTTTTTTGTCCATAATTGCCACGCTGGGCAAGCGTGCTGGCAATCGCAGAGCGCAGCTTTCACGACGGGAATGCGGCTGTCCATCCCCGTCCTGTGCATTTCATCTGCACTGTTTCGGATGGATATACCGCCATATGTTGGTTCTGGTACCTTAGTCACCTCTTATGATACCTGATGCAGTGAAAGGTACTATTCCGCTCTGCCTATACCTCACGGCCTATCTATACGTGGTGGATGTATGACCAAAACATGGCACGACCACGATGATGACACCAGGTCGACAACAAACATACAGTCCGCGTGATAGCAGTCGTCACTGCAGCCTATAGACGCCTTTAATATCACAAGTATATCACTAACTCTTTCCCAACGACTTGAAGATATTATGCCACATTACACAGTAAACTTACTGCTTCTCTCACTCTTCTTACATATCTTATTATAAAGAGTAACTAACTACTTTTATTTTATGTATTATTTTCACGGGAACTGGGACTACGCAGATAAAACCATAAAGCATTGCTAGTAGATATACGTAGGATATCTAAAAACAGTAACATATGCGGTTTGTGATACATATTTATGTCTCAATCAGTTAATATATGAAATGTGTATATACACTGACAAAATTAAAGATGAGGATAAATTATTAGTTCTTACTATTAATAATATTATAAATGCGAAAGTTTGTAAATATGGGTGTATGTTTGTTTTACTTTCACGTTAGAAGGGCTAAATAGATCTGCATGAAACTTGGCACAGAAATTAAACATAGTTTTAAATTGACTCGTTAGTTACTTTTATTCCGAAAACATATTTCCATGGAATATATCTGCCTTTTGCCTGCACCAGGTGTCGTGAAAGGCGACTAAAGTATCAGAACCGACAGATGGTGGTATATTCATGCGTCACAGTGCACTTCAAATGTATAGGATGGGCAGCGGCATTTCCGTCGCTAAAACTGCGCTTTGCGATTGGGCCAATACCTCCTTTCTTGGAGAGGACTATGTCCAGCAATGGGCTTTTAATGGCCTATATGATGATGATGATATCTGCCTTTCTATCTGCCATCACGGAATAACAAGAAATCCACCTGAGCCATTTGGTTATAGACTTTGCAAGCAAATTCGCGGGTGGAGAGCTAGTTTTAAATATCATCAACATGAAGTATTGTTATTTTGCTGTGGTTGTGGCGTGCTTTGCAAAATAATTGGAATTGATGCCTGCACCCGACGTAGGAGCAACAGCGATTTGCACTCTACGGTTACAGAGTCAGATGTTTATAACAGTACATTTTTGTAGCCAACTGAATTTAAAAATTGGTAACGTCGACTCCGGCTTGCAAAATACAGAGGATATTTCCAGAAAATCTAAGCCCTCTTTTTGAGTATTTCCGCGAAAATACTGTAATTTCGTTTTGCTTACTAAGTTGAAGATAGTTCGTATTTCTACCATAAAAATAAGACTGAAAATAAATGAAAAGTGCTCTAGAAAAAGTTGGTTTTATCACATTTATAAAAAGAACTTTTTAAATATTTATAACAATTTGTTAATTAACATCAGATCTTATAAAAAGACCTGACTCCAAGATAAGTCGCACACACTTGTGTTACGGACATCAGATAACAGAGGAACCACAAATATATTACTTAAATACATTTTCAACATCCAGACACAAATTTTCATCTCACAGATTTTTGTCCTGGGTAGGAATCAAATATATAACTGTTGGCGTAAAAAATAGGATTTTCCCCTCATATTTAAGACAATGTTAAAATGTTTTAGACAAACTATTATTTACCGAAGATGCCGAAGACATTATTTTGAACTAAGTCAACTGAGGGTGAATGTTTTCACTAAATGCCTTACGATAGGAACACACACTTTCAACTATTTAACGTCCACTGATGTACATAAACCTACCTAAGAAAGGAAACGAGAAAGGTATGTCACGATGAGAGCAGGAGATACATAGTATTTGCCTACCCCGATGGGACACGTGCGTGAGGTATGCATGTGTGTACCGCTATCTTCCGGCTCGGGTACCCCAGTCACATCTAACAAAACGTTACAGGGGGAGGTGAAACTAGTCTACTGATACTCCACGGCTAAAAACATAAATTATTCAAGTTAAGACATAAAAGGTGGTAATTAACATTTTAACACAAGAATGGAATTACTAGAAAAAAAAAACTCGGGCACTTACTGTTCTACCTCATCTTAGGTTTCCCACAGGCGATAAAACTAACTAGTAAGAAGGGACGCGCGCTCTCATGCCGCTGGCTACTTCATACCCCATATCATTCACCCTGACAAAATTCCTTGCTATACTAAATTATCTTATTCTAGTAGCTACTGCTCATATCTTTACAAATATAGACTATAGCGATATGGTTGGACATTTAACGATATTACTGGATCCTTTCCTCCTGCCAAGAAAACAAAAGAATGTTATTTAAATTATATTTGTATTATATATAGATATATAGGTAATACAAAAATAATTTAAATATATCAAATTTTTTTATTAACTTATAATTTATTAAAAGTTCATTTTATTCAGTTTATTTTTATCGTATTGTGATTCTTTCGGTTTTTTTTATTATAAATTTTGAATGTCTGCTTCGTTTCAAATGTTTGTACATCTTGTGGGTTCTCAGGTTCTATATTGTTTAATGGTGCAGATGGTAGTGATCCTGTGCTGTGATCTTGTGCGCCAAAGATTGTGGGTTAGATCCCCACCTAGGACAAATATGTATATGATGAAATTTTTTTATTTGTTCCGTGTCTGTGTGTTAAATATTTCTGTATTTAAGTAGTATATTTGTGATTCCTCTGCCGTCTGATGTCCGTGACACGAGTGCTCTAAGCGACACAAAATCCAGTCAATGTATGAGATGTTGTAGGAATTTATATGAGCCTTATTGTATGACTTGTTTAAACAGTATATAGTTTGAAATCAGTTTGGTAAGGCAGATAAAAAAAGTTTCATTAATCTCCTGTATTAGTTGGACAAACAATAAAAAGTGTCCGGGCAACGAAATTAATACAAATAGTATCCACTCGCTCTGATAGCTCATAGAAAAAATATTGAGTCGGTATATGAATCAAATATGATTATTTTAATTATTGCATTAATAATGCAATTTTTGTTTCAAGTTTTAATGTATACAATAAAACAACTTTACAAAAGGGCATATTTGTGAGCAGTTAAGTATAGGTTCTCTCTACGTATCACCTTCGAAGCAGCTCATTTCTTAAACGAGCGTAAGCGTATAATAAAAGCCCGACTTTGAAAACGTCGAATTCCTATTAGACGCTCCATAAGAGAAACGAGCCGGATTACATTATTTTAATTTTCAGTTATACAATGCTTGCATACTTGAGAGACTACATCTACACTTGTTTGTGAAAATATTATATTGTGGATTATCAATTCATCATATTAAATTTATCGTTTCATGCGTGGTGTCAATCGCAAAGCGTAGCTTCGCGACGGGAATACTGCTGCCCATTCCCGCCCGGTTGCCTTTTGGCTTCGCTGTATCGTGTGGATGAACCGCCAGCTAATGGTTCCTCTTTCAATATTTAGTACAGAGAGAGGTATTTTACTCTGCCGTTACCAACATAATATCAATATGACAAGTAAATATTTTTCGACCTTGTCACACTACCCCGCATCATACTCGCAAATATGTCGAGCAATAAACAGAAATAATGCTATTATATATTCATTTCTTCAAAACACTTTTATTATTTGCAACTTTGTATTAAAGTGGGTACCAACTTGAGCATTCGTTTAATATTATTTCTGCGAATATTAACACAATATCGTGAGGATTAGTGATTACTTATCAAAATATACCGGGGCGGTGTAGTTTATAGTAGACATTCTATCTTAGTCAATTTTCATCATTACCATCAGATCGACGACCATAGCTGGGCCTACTTATTCTAGGCAAGGTGGCAATGGCTACCCTATCGTACCTTTGTGATGAGGTTGCTACTGCCCATTCCTGCCTGTATATGAGATACACCAGTTAGAATATATATCCCGCCATATATAGGTTCCGGTATCTTTTTATAATAATTGTACTTTCTCATAATAAATATTTTTTCATAATAATTTATAACAATATTTTTTATACTTAGCTTCCAAAATACATAGAACATGTTTTAATTCTTATGCTATAAAGACTCTATATATTTGGTATGGAAGCCCATCACAACTGTCAAGTGAAATTGAACGATAATATGTGCTTTTTATATATAACATAAATATATGACACACCAGCTGGGGGATATCTGCAATTTTCGAAACAATATTGAATGTCTTTTAAAACATGACTTGTTTTAAAAAGAAATAAACAAATATATTGTAAAAAAAACTATAATTTATATGTATACGCATACAGGATTATTGTTAATTAAAGTTTATTAACCAAAATCTCTGACACTGTTAGTCTGATCACAATGTTAGTTAATAAAAAAGGCTTAATAATAAAAAGGCTTGAAACGTTTTGATAAGTATTAAAAGCGCCCATTTTAGGAGTGGATTGTATAGCTCGCAATTCGCCGTGACATCATTTGCGGTGTCCAATACCAGTCAATAGCGCGTATACGTAACCGCATTTAATGTGTGTAGTGGGTTATAAGCTTCATTAGTGTTCGCTTGGTTAAAGATATACAAAGTTAAGGTATTTTCTAACAGGTTCAATTTATTGTTATGGGTTTTATGAAAGTTTATCTTTTTTAATGTTATCTTTATAATAATAATTAAAATAATATTTGTTATTTTACACAAGGGATATAAAAAACATACATCAATTAAAAATTGTAAAAGTAAATTCAAAAATACTCATAAGCTAAGCCTCTATTTTGATAACTACCATGTGTATTTTGCTCATACTGAATATTAAAAGTTACAAACAAATCTATGGCTTCAATTTATATCTTGCTTTCCTATTTAAGCTCTTTTTAGAATTAAAGGTACATAGCCTTTGTTTTGAAATGTCGTGAAAATCGTAAATAAAGCGTAAATTTGATTTTTTGTGGCACACAGTTCCGAACATGTATAGAAATTTACAGAGACATTTATCATAAATTTGACAAGAAAAGTTTTTTCCTTAGTTTCAACTATATGTGTGCAAAGTGACAAGATGATTGGTATAGTTGAAAAGCGTGAAGAGGTTACAAACAAACAAACTTATTTCCTTTTATATTTGTTGGAAAAAACGCGCTGATTTATCTTAGCTTTTATTACAAAACGGTTGACAGAGGGCCCGAGATCTACAAATTAAATTATTTATCTCCGTGCCGCTGAGATTCAATTTTAAATGCCAACCTACTGTGAACGGAAAACTAACTGAATCTAGTCTAGTGCAATGCTCGTGAGCTGTCGTCAGACATTTCCAAGGAAAATTTAAGGCTAATGGATCTCATTTAGTACGGTCCCTGGGTGCTCTATAAATCCGGCATGTAAGCGAATTCGCAGTTGCTATTTTGATCCAAATAACATTACAAACTATCGTAGCAGTTTTGTTTGGTATGGTAAATATCTATAAGAGATTTCTTTCCTTTTTATATATTTTGTTTTGTATATTTTAACACAGTCATATATAAATATTAAGCTGAATACAAAACTCGAAACGACTTGGCCGGAAAAATTCAATAAAAAGAAAAATAGTGATAAAATTATTATTACTCTCAGCGAGTAAATAAAAACAAGAACTACTCTTATTTCTTTTTCTATTTTACCTAAACTGGTACAGAACAATATTTTTCTTCTGTAAAAAAATTGACGTAAATTGTCAACGAAAACTCGCAATGTATCGGAATGAACAGAATAGATATACTACTTATTACAATTATAATAATATTAAGTGTTTACATACATAAGAAACTCCATCTTTCAGGAATTGCTGTGTATGTTGAAAATACTCAAGAAAAGCGTTTGCTCTCAAGATTATCAAGGAGAAGGTCAGCATAACCTATCAATGCGCCTGTATTTTCTTTATCATTATTATCATTATGCCAGCCGTCGGACGTCCACTGTTATTCTTCCCCAAAAAGAGAGAGAATGTTGCCTATATTTGCCGCGGTCGGTAAGCGTGGTAGAAATCACAGAGCACAGCTTTGCGACGGGGATGCCGCCCATTCCCATTCCGTGTATTTAAGACACACTGGTTCTGGTACCTTGGTCGCCCAAAAGTTGTTGTAAATAGAACACTATGTTATTCCCTGGATGCTTCACGAAGCGATTGAAACCACAAAACATCCTAATTTCAATAGTAAATTTGTTTGGAAAAAAATACTGTCTGGAATCCAGTCTTACATTTAATCAAGAACCACTGCCAACATTTGCTGCTAGATTACAAAAAGCAATTTACCTACAGCGCAAATTGCAGCTTAAATGTTTCAAACAAAAATCTAAGAATTAATAAAAAAAATGGTAATATTTGTGTCGTTAAAATCCTGACACAATTGGTTTTTTTTTTAATTTTGAGAGAGGTTATCGAAAAATTTTTAAAAGTAGCCTTAGGATTGAAGTTGAACATGTAAAACATCCTCAAAATTGGTTGGTAGAGTTTTATGTTTAAAGATACTTAGATAAAGATATTTACTTATTTGAGATACTTACTTATTTGACGCGCCCGATGGCGCAGATGTTAGTGAACCTGTCTTGTGGGTCTAAGGTCAAGAGCTCCATCCTCACCCAGAACAAGAACTGTCGTGTGTATTTGAGTGTTAAACATATGTATTTCCATAACACAAGTGTGTGTTAAACATATGTACTTCCAACCCAAGTGCCTTAAAATATTTATTATATTATTATCAATGTACGAGATGTTATGTTAAGTCATTTATTATTACTTATAAAGCCTTAAGAAAACTGTCCCCAGATCAAAAATTGCTAAGGCGTAAAAGTATCTAACAGATCGACAAAACATACTTTGGTTTCAATGTCACAGTTTAAAATAAACTAAACAACTAATTTGTATATTATTTGAGACTTGCCTTTACCAAATATCGCTTAACCCAGATGAAATATGTACACTAAAGATATTTACTACTACTTTTGGAGTAAAAGTGTATTTAGGTCATGAAAACGAACTCATAAAAATAACATATTCCACTAGTTTTCAACTTAAAAGTGATGTCAATTTCAACGAATATGACGAACGAACGA
>JACJUM010003147.1:13857409-13873802 GCA_020976665.1 Heortia vitessoides
CAAATTGAACGCTCTGAAAGCTCTTTTATAATAGTGTGCTAAAAACTGATGATAAAATTTACTGAACCATATAATAAAATTTGATTTTCTCTTTCATAAATTTGGGAAACGTGCCAAATGGAAATTATGATATGATATCGGACAAAATGAATAAACATTGTGGTAAATGACAAATCCTAATACTCTTCGACTATTTTCAGGACCTAGCCTTCAGTGCTAAGGTCAATACTTTTGATTGATGAGCGTGAATGTGGGTCTACATATACTAATGATTTGTTAATGTAAGGGTTACAACAATAATATTTTTGGATCTAAATTCTACAAATAAATTTGTATAGAATAAATTTTAGGCGTGTAGATGTCGTTTTAGTTGTGTGTTTATTAATTTTAGCACTTGTTATTGATCTAGTAAAATTTAAATGTAAAAAATGTAATTATAACTACATATATAACAACAACGATTTAGGTACTGAAACCAGAAAGCGGTATACCCATCTTAAATAATGCAGCTCAAATGCACAGGGTGGGAAAGGGATAGATAGATTTCCCTGTCGCGAAAATTTTGCTCTACTATTGCGGACACGCGTGCACATCGCGGCAATTATGGGCAAAATTTGCCCTTTCTTGGGAAAGCCTTCAGTCCAACAGTGAAGTTCCAATAGCTAGTATGATGATGATGATGATATGAAACAACAAAGTAGCACTTTTCACCCGCAACTTCTTCCGCGTAAATTTTACTTTATGTCTCATCTCTCAAGAATACGCCTGGGCTTAAAAGTAGCTGGTTCATATTTTGCTTATATTAAATCCCCATTCATCTCGATTTTAACACCTTCGCATTCAATATAGTAGTAATGTATATTTGGGTCGAATAATATTATCTGTAAGTTCTGTAGCTCTAGAAATACTATCTAAATTTATTATTTAAATATTAATATTGTTACTATTGATGAAAGTAACACCCCTAATGGATAAATGTCTTTAATGATGACTAGGCTAATATAGATTTGTATGATTTGGGTCAAATAATACGTTCCATATTACAACTGATAAATGGACACATGTAGTGAATTAAAAAGGTTTCTATTATTATTTAATCCGCTTTGGAATGTCCATGACTGGATGTGTGTCTTTGGAAGAGTTTTCAAAGACGATAAAGCTTGCATTCCATGCGATTCTGTGGTTTTAATCAGATCCTCTATCCACCTTGCGGTGAAACGTCCTTTGCTTCGTTTGTCTAGTCTTCAGTCGAGAACTACACTCATTTGCAAAAAAATAAAGGGTTTTAATTTTATTTCTCCTAAAAAAAATACCGTGGTGTTTAAAACAGTACGTTCTAAATTCAAATTTTTGCTTGATGCTCGTTTTTACGGGAAACATTTTTGGTGCGAAGTTCCAAAAGGTAATATCGGTTTTCATAACTTTTAGTCAATTTTTATGAATTTATTACATATTCGTAATTGGCAAAGCTTTATTTATTGCTGTTTAGCTGTCTAATAATAATGTTAGAAAATGTGGTAAAAGCTACCAAAATTATTGCGGCTCAGAGGCTAAGTATGAGTCACTTGACGGTTCCAAGGACCTGGCAGCGGTATTAAGACACCGGTTCCGTCGAGAGAAGGCCTGGTTCTGGAAGAAACCTATGTACCCAACCACGGGATGATCGCTTTCTTGTGAGTCGCACATTGAGGAATCGCAAGTCATCGTATGTGGCCCTTAAAACCAACCTCGATGAAGTAAGAAATGTGCATATTAGTCTATGGACGGTCAAGAGGAGGCTTTTTTGCGGTAAATATACGCAGTCATCGCCCAGCCCGTGGCCCTAAGTTACTCCGTGAACACAGAGTTGCCAGGCTAAGGTTTGCTCGAAATTGTGAGTCATGGACTCAAGAAGACTGGAATAGGGTATTGTTCTCTAATGAAAGATATCTTTGTTTGGTGAATATCGACGACGGCGAGTGCTACGAAACCGACACTTTGCAGAGGCTTATTTCGAAGAAATTGCACTTTATGGTGGGGGCTCTGTTGTATTTTGGGCAGGAATAAATTCAATAGATCGTACAGAGTTAGTCTTCCTTGAAAATGGCTCACGGAATGGACATCAATACACAAAAGAAGTTCTAATTCCTCATGCACAACCCGCATTGGCCGCTTTAGGCGAAGACTCAATTTTTATAGTCGACAACGCTCGCGCCCACCGGTCTGGCAATGTGGAAGCGTATGAGCAAAAGGTCGGCATTCTTCGTTTGTATTGGCCAGCTCGAAGTCCCGACCTTAATCCTATAGAACATGTCTGGGACGTTCTGAAACGACGCGTGAGATTAGTATAACCGGTTTCGCAGACCATCAGAGAGCTGAAGAATGTGATGACCACGGAGTGGAAACGTATTCCGCAAACAAGTGTCCGAGGTATCCGAATTCAAGCTGTGATTTCAGCTAGAGGGGGTCACACTCAATACTAAAAATTTATCTGCTTTTACTTTAGAAGAAACAAACAAAAATCTTTGTTAACTTTTCCTTCACGAGCATATGCGCTACTAGCGAGCATACACTACTAAACTGAGTGAACTTTAGCATAAACCCATAAATTTTATCAAAATTTTATGAGAATACTGACGAAAGTGATTATTTGCTTATTAATTTACAAAATTGTGAAAGTAAAACTACATGTAATTATCAAACAAACCAATAGTAACATTTGAAATTGCTTAGGAGCCCGTTATTTTTGCTAATTTGCCGGGGTATATTGGTTAAAGGCGATTATTTTACCGCTCTCCTTACTCTTCATTCGATACTCCGTACAGTGCCTACTAAGTCAGAAAGATATTTCTAGTGCATTAATAATTAAGAGAACAACCTTAAGAACTATTCTAAATTAATGGTAAATTCAGAGTAAAATTTATTGATCCTTATATCGACAACATGTGATATGTTACCAGTATCATAAACTACTTAGGGCGTAAAATTTTGTACATGGGCATTTCAAATTGATTCTAATCATATGTGGTTTTTGCCCATAATTGCCACGCTGGGCAGACACGGTAAAAATCACAGAGTGCGACTAAGTGATGAGTATGCTGCTACCCATCTCCGCCATACTGACTTTGAACTACGCCACGTGGGATAGATATACCGCCCATCTGTATCTCCGATCTGTATCTCTCTGTAGTTCCGATATCTCAGTTGCCTCCTACGACGATATATAGACGATATAGAGTTAATATGACTTATCTTCTTAAAGTTTTGGTAGATGCTGATGACTATGTTAAAACATTTGGTTTCAGCCTAGTAAGCTCAAATATAGACCCTTTATTGATTTACAGTGGTTAAATTTCCCAGTCGGCATAATCTCATGAGACATCTCATGAGATTGCTTAATAATCATTTTCGGATACCAGTCTACCTACAAATTAGTTAGTTTACCTTTCAAATTATCCCTGTGTCTATTGATAAAATAAGTACAAAATCCGTTTGGTATTAAGTAAATCTACTACAAAAATACCCACAAATTACGTCACGTCAGTGGCGACGAGGGGTCTTTGTCTTATAATATCTAGTGAAGCGATAAACACTCAAAATACTTGATCTACATCATGTGGAATCTCTTTTTTCTTTTTCTGAGACTCAAACTTTACATATGTATAGACCTAAATCTTGATGCCCGTTTCGCACTATTACCCCGGCCCATATATCGTGGCAACCTTTTAATCTGGTGCCCGGTGCCAGGGCTCGGCTTTTTTGGTCACGTCCCAACATACGTTCTGACCCGAAACTGAATTCCAATCTCTTGTTAAACGCTAATAATAAAACGTAGTAATAGTTAAACGTTAATAGTAAAAGATGTTTTGAAAATCTTAGCTGTCGTAGATACTTTTAAAGTTAGTCATACATATTAATTAAACAATGTTGTCGTCTTAGTAGACGATAACATTGTTTAATTAATAAGTCGGCAAAATATTGATCGATAAATTTAATTTATTGCTGTTCATTTAAATTGAGGTGGGCTTCATACAAATGTCATTTGCATTATTACTATTTAGAGCAAAACAACTGTGTTTGCATTCCGGTTTGAAAGATGAAACAGGCAGTTAAATTACTGGGTAATGTTAAATTGTATTACCATGTCACAATCTGGCAACGTGCTTGTCAACGCTGCGATGAAGCTTATTACGCGGACCATATACTAAACTTTATTGTCAACTTTATCATATAATTTAAAAAAGTATTCGCATTATTACTAGAAGTAGACCTCTTTCAAAGGTCTTCTGCATTGACACCTCACTCTCACCAATTTCTAACGCCATTGTATTACTGTGTTCCAGATTGAACGGTACAAGAGGCAATGAAATAACTAAGTAAATGTGAAACTGTATCTTCAGTTCACAAAGTTCGTGACACGCAAGTGGTATCTATGTATTGAGGCGAGTGTTCTTAGGCTGCACTCACGTTTATCATCAAGCGGACTGTATGCTTATTTGCTGGCTCCATAATATACAAAGAAATAAGGCCCGATGGCACATGGTAGAGATCCTATCCAGTGCGCCAAAGGTCACGGTGGTTTGATTCCTACTCAAGATAAATTTCTATGGTGATATTTTTTTTTCTGTTTTCTGTGTATTTTAACAATATATAATTAATGCCCGTAACACATTTGTTTTAAGCGACTTATTTCAGAGTTGGGTCAATATATGAGATGTTGTGTAGATTTCTTCATTTAAAGTCTTTAGTTGCATCAAATATAATAATATGCCTAGAACCCATTTCTAATCTGGCATAGATTAGAAGCAATTATCTGTGTTTCCCGTGATATGTTACCTATAGGCGTAAACGGAAGATAATGTTGAACATAAATCAAGCCTTTAAAGTTTACCAATCATCATTAAATCATAGTTATCAGATGGAACCTGAATGGCACCAAGAGACCTCTATCAAAAGGGATTGGATAATTCTATTGACTAAATACGGCGGGTTTAGGTCCAAACTATTCAGGCTAAGCTGGTAGGTCCATATTTCTAATACGGGCAATGAATCCTTTTCCGAAAATGCAGGACTAATCCCTAGAAGAATATTTATTTGGACCCTGAAAAGCTTCACAATTTAGAAATACAGACAATCAAGCTCTATTTGAATTCCTAAAAAGGATAATAAACTTATTTTATTGAAGTTCAATCAAACAGAAATAATCAAAACTAGCGACCAATATCGCACGGGTGTAACTTCGCACGGGTGTGATTAGGACAAAAATGATTATTGTGGGTGATAACCCACTAGAGATAGACATATACCGCTTTTTTGTAAACTTTTTTATACAATACTGTATATTATTTATATCGTCGGTTTCAGCCAGCGTTTGCAATGTAATCGCAAAAAGATGATGTTTATTTAGAAATATTTAAACTTATCGGTGTTTCTCTACTACATTATGCATGTATTATACATGGAACCTTATCTACCTATTCTTGAATCACTCCGCATCAAAATCCGTGGCATATTTTTAAAGATCTAAGCATACATAACGACAGACAGGCACTAGGCAGACTTGTTTTAAACTATGTAGTGATTTTTTTTGATAACCCAACAGCTTCGACTATAAATTTTTGTCATGAAAAAAATATTGCGACCAAAAATTGAGATAGATACTACCTTATCTTTAATGTTGGATCACACTGTAGTTTAGAAGTTTACCTCAGAATAAAAAACGCATTACAAATATATATGTAAAGATTTAATTATGTTGT
Organism: Heortia vitessoides; assembly: GCA_020976665.1. NCBI lineage: Eukaryota > Metazoa > Arthropoda > Insecta > Lepidoptera > Crambidae > Heortia > Heortia vitessoides. Next base: position 13,863,148 of record JACJUM010003147.1, read on the forward strand.
ATATTATATTTTATGTGGCTTTTGTTTTAATTATTTACTCAAATCTATCGGATGGATATTTAAGACCTGTCTGGTGTCAGTAGACTAGTTTAAAAATACCACTTTATGTGCCTCCTTGCTAGAATGTCATTGATTATTTTAATTTTTTCATAGAATTACCATATATAGCTTTATTTTTTTATGTTCTCATCTCTAATTCTTGATCATTATTCATTTATTTTAACGAGATTTAACTTTAAAATTATTTTTAATGGGCCCGATGGCGCAGATGATACTGATCCTATATTGTAGTTCGATCTCTAGCCAAGATAAATATTTATATGATATCATTTATTTATCTGTGTATATATATGTGTCTAGGTGTTAAATATAAGTATTTAAGTAATATATTCATGATTCCTCAGTTGTCTGATATTCGTTACACAAGTATTTTAAGCGACTTATCATGGAGTCAAGTCATCGTATGAGATGTTGATGGAATTTTAGATTATTAGTATAAGCAATTGAATTAGTTTAAAGTATTAAGATTATAATTATAAAGATTTCCTTATTTAGATAATGAGAATTCCAAGTTTTAAGTATTTTAGGGTGATTGAAATCGATGCAAAATTTTTTACGGAGTAATTTCATGTGTGGCAATTATTTTCTTTTAAAGGGTGAAATAGGTTTTGAAATTACAATTTAAAATTACTACTAGTACTATAATTTAATCGTGCATGATGTTAACCGTCATGCGTCATGCTGTATTATGTTTGCTATCTTTATACTGACTGTAATAATTATTACTGTTTGTTAATTATTTGATGTAATAATAAAACGCAAGCCTTATTTAATTATTTAACAAGCCAATTCTCCAATGACTGGAGAAACAGGTTCCCAGTAAATACTGTGGAATCTGAGCCATTATTTAAAGATTGGACCCTTGTTATCGGAGTCAGGGCGTTGTTGACAAGAAAAGCAAACAGTCCTTGTGAAAATTGAGTCGGCAATTACACGATGTACCCGTTTTTTCTATTTTGCCTCTTTTCATGTATAAATGAGTAACTAACCTGATAGAACTGTGGACCACGATCTGTCTTAATTATATAAGTATATCAAGTACAGGGCGGGATGGGCAGCAGCATCCCCGTCGCGAAAGCTGCGTTCTGCGACTGCGACCAACTCGCTTGCTTAGCGCGGCCATCATGGACAAATTTTCCCCTTTTTTAGGAGGTATATGTCCAGCTGTGAACTTCCAATGGATAGTATGATTAATAATGGTGGTAATAGTTGCTACTATAACTTTCCTATTAAGTTGAACAAAAGTCAGTTTCGTAGTTTAGAGTTTTATCGTGCAAACAAAGTGACAAGAATTTTTTTTTATAAAAAATTGTTTTAAATAGTAAAAAGTCCTCTAAAAATATGATGCTGAACAAAAAGTAGCTATATAGATAAATAAAAAAAATTTAAACATTCGATTTAAACATTCGATCTTTTAAATCTTCTAAAGTTCTGCACACTTTGATATGTTAATATTAATTATTGTTTTCATAAAGATGCTTCCAGATATTTCATGAATTATATATAATAATATATTTTAAAAATATCTTTTTAATTTAAGCCATGTTAAAAATAAAGGATGCCCTTTTTCTGTGGAAAATTATATGGTGGCACGAATTTACTTTCCCTTTAATTTAAGTCGTCTTCCCGTTCTTTACAAACAAAACTTCACAAAGGAGACCGAAGAAAATTTTGAACTTGATACACAATTTGGACCGACTTTGAAGTCAGTATTATCTGTTATAAATATACGATAGTAAAGATAGTGATTTACTTCGGAATTTTACTCTATTTATTTTAAAAAAATTTTTATGTTCTTAAAAATTAATCACTCCATTTAATACACTAGTCAAAAATGTTGATTACATTGTGAACACTGCTACATACAACTTATGAAAAAACATAAGGCCTATGTACAGCAGTAGACGTTTTATAGCTGATATGATGATTCCAATATGTCGTTTCTATTACTAGCAGCGCTCCGCGATCGCACCCGCATTAAGGGCCCTGCATTGAGATTCAGTAAACTTCTCTTTTATACATATTTTACTTCTGTTTTTAATTATATAAAACATTTTACTGAAATACCTGTAAAATCAGAGAACTTTAATACAAACTTGACACACCCGTTTTACTACCGTAAAGTTTGATTGTTTTAAAATCTTACTCGTGTTTTATGACTTTCAATGTTTTATGACTTTCAATGTTTTATGACTTCCAATGTTTTATGACTTTCAACCTTCATTCCGAATTTCATTCAAATAACTTTATAAACAGCATAGCATACTAACTTTGCACAACTATATTTTCCTCTTAGGGGATAACTTTACAGTAACCCTTTCTTAGTGCTTTCTTGCGTTATAGAAGCAACCACTGAGAAAATTTTCAAGTTTCTAACCCCTATAGTTTAAGGGCCTGCTTTAAGAAGTCAGCCAGTCAGTTAGACATTCAGTTAACTTTTGCTTTTATATATGAAGAAAAGGAAAATTGACATAGGTGACAACAAAAAGAAATTATATCTATTTGGAACCACTATAAAGTGTATACACATACTTTAAAAGTTGTTTGTTCTGAACCGATTACTAAGTAAACCACACAAATATTGATTATTGTTATTATTTTATTCCATAAATAATTGATATTAAACGAGTTACGGTACTCACTCAGACATTGGAAACAATCAAAAATACAGTAAATTAAAGCAATATGATTTTCTATAAAATGTGATTGCGTTGTATGCACCCTAGAATAAAAAAAAACTTAAATATGACAGCAAATATCTACAATACACAAAGTATCTGCACATAATATATATATACATATATACATATATATATATAAAATTATATACATACTATACTATATATATATATATATATATATATATATATTTACAATTACAATCTTTAATAGCAATACACTAATTTTACATTGTGACACTAATATCAAATGTTAACCAAAAAGTAAAAAGAACTATTTTAAAGAACTAAACTAAAAGTGTTTGGAAAAAAAAGGTTTTAGGATGTAATATTTTAAATTGAATTTCCCGTAGAAATTAGTTGCACGCAAAATTGGACTCGGCAAATTTCTCATTTCTTTAGTTGTGTTGTTATTTCGTTGAAGGAAAAATCTCGGGACATGTCAAATTAATTTTGATAATGATTAATTACTTATGTAAAACCATGAAATTCCGTCGGTTATTAGTGTTTCCGAAATACTTATGAATCAAGCTCCACGGCAAATTATGTTTGATTAATTACGATTTAAAATAACGTTTACATGTTATTACTAGAGACTTACGTGCAATCCGATCAAAATCCTCAAAGCAAATACATCTAAGTGAGCAGATTTTGAACAAAGGTAAGGCAAAATTATGCCAATTAAGATTAACTCTTGTCTGCAGCTCTCCTTACTAAGCTATCGCCTTTCAAATTGAACAGTAATTTAGTAACATTTAAGTCAGGACTTATTACCCTTTGTAAGGTTAATGCGCATGAGAAAACAATCCAATTTAATCTGATACGCCGTGCCGTGAGGTATTGGCAGAGTAAAATAATACCTCCCTCTATACCAGGTGTCGTAAGAGGTGACTTAGGCACCAGAACCGACAGATGGCGGTATATCCATCTGAGAGAAGCTCAAATGCACAGGTTGGGTATGGGCAGCGGCATCCCCGTCAAGAAAGTTGCGCTCTGCGGTTGCCAACACACTTGCCCAGCGCGGCAAACATGGGCAAAACTCCCCCTTTCTTAGGGAGGCCTATGTCCAGCAGTGGACTTCCAATGACTAGATTGGTGATGATCATAATTAGATTCAAAACTTAAATACTGCTACTTACTACTACTTAAACTTACATTTAATTTTTTTTCGACGTTTGACGTTTAAATGTGACGAATGTGTGTGAAACAAAAGTGTAAGAGCTTGAATTGACTACGTTTCAATAATTTTATTCGATTTGTTAATTATTACAAATACTAATTACTTTGTTCAAAAAAAATATTTATTTTACTAACTAGCCGAATAGTTTTATCCAATGCAGTGTTGAACCTACGCGATGCTATATATAAGAATTTATAATTTTTTTGTATGAAAATCATATTATAAAGTATTATTTCGGTTTTTATACAGTCAAATTGTAGGTGGAGGTCACTCCTGACTTTGATATTTAACATTCTCTATTCTATTTTTTTTTACATTTTGTAGTTGTGTGTCCAAACAATGCATTATTTCCTTTAATCAACTGCAAACAATAATCAGTTTTATTTTTTTATATGGCAATGAACGTGGGTATACCTAACGTATACGTAAGTTGGATTGTTTTTTTAAATTAAATACGAAGAAATCTAAGTAAAATTCTCAGATAGGCCAAATTCGCGAAAACTAGCTACTGAAGAGTATTTGTACTGAACTTGCTACATAAATTATGTAGTATCTTATATATCTATTTAAACGGATTATCTAAGATTAGTACATATTTAATAAATATTATGTCTAATAATAACACAGCATACATCAAGGTCATGGTTATAAATGGAGCATTTTATTTTTTGTTTCTTTAAAACAACAAACAATTTTAAAGATGTTATCCAAAGTTCGTGAGAATATATGAATTAATTAAAGTTTTCTGACAAGACAATGCTTTCCATAAATTTAATAAACAACATAATTACAATTTAGATTTCAATTCGGTTAAAACTTTAACTTTTAATAACGAAATGACAAAATTTCGCCTTTTGTGGCGCAATTTAAGAAAATATATACCAATTTGGTTTTTACAGTTATAAAAGGCATAATTTTAATAAAATATTAAATAGCCTTTGATTAGCTTTTTTAAATTAATTTCAGTTATAAGTAATGTATATACTTTTATATGACTATTTCACAGAGCTATTATTTTGATATTATTAAATCAAATTTCACTAATAAACTATAGCTTGTATTATTTGATGTTAATGTAACTTTTTATTAGAAAAATATATTTTTTTATCAGTAGAGCTATTTTTTAGTTTATTTGTTACGAAAAATTAAATAAATCGTGTCTTTGAAAGATATTATACCTCACTAATATTCTGAAAAATAATAAACTGAACAGATTAAATCTGAGGCTGCTGATCTTTAAATTGCAAGTATAAATACAATAAGAAATTCAATTCCTTCATTATTAATCTTTCCTAGAGTTTTCTTCAAAGTCAACATGCTAAAAAGTTCGGTTGGCGCAGCCGATCTTTCTGGTAATTTCATGAAATTTACCAAACTTACAAAGGAATTGTCCGGTTCTCTTATTAATGGATAACCATGAAATGCATATGTCAATCAATATTATTGAAAAAGCAAATAATAGTATAGTTGCCTTCACACACATCAAATAGATTACAACATGTAGATCGTTGTATATTTCTACCAGCGTTCGGCTAGTTTATTGTAGTGTGCTTTTAAAGGTTCAATTACCCTCGAAAACCAATTACAATTTACGATATTTCCCTCTTGCGTTCACATCAAAAATATTATTAAAAGTTTTGAAATAACAGACATTTGCCTATTCAATAGAGATATGTTTAGTGTAGAAGATTTTCTATTCTCTTTTGTTACTGATCAACTGGAGCCTTTGACCACAGTTTATGGTAGTGGTTCAACTAAAAGTCAGTTTGTTACCAAAGAGTCAGTGATCAACCTGAATTGCAATCGAGGTGAAAATCTTATTGACTACCAGGAGTAACAGTAGTTTAAAAGCAAAAATCACTTCGAAAAAGCAACTTATTTCACAAAATACGCCAAAATCTGTGCACTCTTTCTTAAGAATAGACTATCAAAAAGCAGCTTTACAAAAAAGGAAATCTGTAAAAAGTAGAAATTTAACTGACACCTAAAAATTGAAATTGGTCGAGAGATATATTTATTGATTTTATCCGAGTAGATAAGAGATCTTACTTACTCTTATGGCATTGGCACCTCACCCTCTCCTGGTTCTACCGCCGAATATTTGCATTGCTGTTTCAGTTTGAAGAGTAGGAGAGGCAGTGAAATTACTGGGGAAATGTGACATTGTATATTGTTCATACGGTAACGCTAGTGATATCTTTGGGATAACACGAATGTCTTTAAGTTGCAGTCACGTTTATGATCAAGTTGACCGTATGCCGAATGCTGACTTTACAAACAAACATACGATATTTGACGGGCCCGATGGCACAAATGGTAGTGATCCCATCTTGTGCGCCACGGTTGTTGTGGGAATTTATTGAGATACAGTATAGATAACATTATAAATAGCAATAAACAGTATAGATACAGGTTAGGCAAAATTTTATTCAGGAAAATGATTAATGTTTCCAAGCATAATAGACTATAGATAATATTTACAAAAGATTCTATGACTCCGCGTAAGTCGCTTAAAATTCTTGTATTATGGACATCATGCAACAGAGGAATTAGAAATATAATTCATGCATATATTTTTAAACAACCAGCTACAGAACGCAGACAAATGTCGTCATATAAATTGGTGGCGATCGATCTCACGATAAGATAAAATCATTAGTTCTATTGTTAACTTTTTTAGACTTTTTAGACTTATAGTTCAGAATTTTATTAATATTATTTAATAATCTAATTAGATTTAATATTTCCCCTTGGAAGTTGCCTTTTGATACACTGTACCATTACCCTCGTTACCTGCAATCACGGAATATAAAAGAAACCGTTCGCCGTGCTATTTTCAAAGCAATTTCTTTTATAATGAAAATATCTAAGACTCATACAAAACCACGTTAGAAACGCTCGGGGGCCTATTTTGCAAGTCAAATGGAAAGAAACCTTTGAACGGTGGTCGTTGGATAAAATCTACTATAGGCCTTAATTGTTGTGCGTTGAGAGAGAAGATGCTTGTTTGACGGTAAATGAGCGTTGTTTAAGATTTCAATGGTTTTATTATCTGTGTACCTTTTTCATACTTTTTTCTTTAAAAGAAGAATCTTGTAACTGAAAAAAGTTTCATGTCTTCATCGCCTAATATAGTTTTCTTTCTGACTCTCAATGTAAGGTTGTTTCGAGGAAATAGATTTATTTTAATTAACATTATTTACAAAACATCTTATACATAATAAATCCCGTGATAAGTTGCTTATAACACTTGTGTTTAGGACATCAGACTAAAAAAGAATTACAAATGTAATACTTTAAAACATATATATCACCTAGATATAAAACAAACACAATTATCGCTATATATATATTATATACATATATATATTTCTAAATGGGGGTCCCACACCTCAGGTCCTGTCGTGCCATCTGATCCGTCAATAATTGTTTATTATGATGTTGTTTAATCTTTTTGATGTTTCTTGTTGAGGGTAATGTATCCTATGGCCATCAATATTACAGAACGTCAACTGCTGAAGGTAGACCTCACTAAGAAAAAAGGAATTTACCCATAATTGCCGTGCTAGGCAGTTGTGGTAGCAATTGCAGAGCGTAGCTTCGCAACGGAAATCCTGCTGACCTTCCTGTTGTATTTGAACTATACTGGTTACGGTGGATATACTACCATCTGTCGGTTCTTAAGTCGCCTTTTGCGACACCTGGTATAGGAGGAGAGACTTTTTTATTTTGATGGTACCCCTTGACTACCTCATGAGATAATTCATTTAAAGGACCAAATTAAAGGAAAAACATTAACTCATAAGTTTTCTTTCAGCTGTTCCACTGACTATAAACCTTAGGGGCCCTTGTTGGCTCAGTGCAGTCCGGCAAAATTTATGTTTCTCTCTAGACGGAGTAGCGTGATATTTTGTAGCGAAAGCGTACTTTCAACTTAACACCGTCTCAGCTTGATTACCGCGGAATATATAGTTTATTAGAAAATGTAATCTAGGGAGCAAAAAACGTTTCTCAGATTTTGTGTTTGCTGAGTAATGCATATTATATCCGATACCAAGTTTAGCAAACTTTGAACACTTTAATAGTTTGAAATTACGAAAATAAGATCGAGACTCCCCTAGCCCACTATATAGAGCAAATATTTATATTTTTGTTCTGTATTTGGATATTAATATATTTGTAAACTTTCTGTTGTGTGCTATCTATAACACAAGTGCATTCAGGTATTTATTTCGGAATCAGATCAACGTATGAGATGTTGTATGAATTTATTATATTTTATTGTAATTATGACAAAGTTGTAAGTATGTAATAAGTATTGTAAATGTTGTGTTTGTCTCTTTGCACGATACTCACATTCCGCTTACACTGTCGGAGTAGTCAGTGATATAATGTTTCCTAACACACTTTTATATTTACTAGGATTCCGCCCGTGATTTTGTTTGCTAGGTTATCGCTACTTTATATCGCATCCATTGAGAAAGATTTCTTGTTATTACAAAAAAGCTTATGTTGCTCTCTAACAGCTTAACTATGCAATAAATCGTGCCAATTACACAGAAGAAAAAAAAATGCCAAACCTATCCCATCGGACCATGTCCTTGCGATGAAACGCCTATGTGTTACTCTAGACTATCAATAACCCCTCACCTTTAATGCATCTAGATCTGTTCAGAAGATCCGGAGTGAAAGTAGCAAACATACATCCTCACTTACTAAGCAAGCATGTCATCTTTGTGGTGGTAAAATCACCACAGCCTGAAGTCAAAGCCATTAGCGTTAATAATCTAGCACCCAGAGGCCAGATCAATTAGTAACTTTATTATACTGCAGTACGGCTTCGCGATAGAAATTGGTAAAAGAAAGCTACGCATAAGCACTTTCGTGGTCCCTTATACTTTTTTCGCCGTACACTTTTTAATTGGCTAATAATTTTGAAATGAATTATATGAAAACGCATTCCCGAGTCGTACAAAGAGTAAAAAAATATAAAAGCATAAAGAGAAAGTATTAGAAGAACGGAGATGACGTTCATGAGAGGAACATAGGAATTGGGATCTGTCTTTTAGGTACATTGGTTTGCGCAGATTGAAATGTACTGATAATAATGTGGTTAAAACACGAATTTCATGAAGTTCATGAACTGGAATTCAGTCAAAAAGAGAGCGAACGTGAGTAATATGACTTTAATAAATTAATATATAAACAAAAATTTTAAATATTATGTAGATATAAAAACAATTTATACTTAAAAAATAATAGTACTAAAAATCGATAAAACAATAAATTACTGAATAATTATTTAAATATAAGCTTGGAATTGCACTGTCCGTTTTGGTAGGTGTTAGAACTAAAAAATATATAGTTACATATAAACCATTAAACTAAAAACACTTACTACAGAAAATAAAGGAACGTAGAAATCAATTCAAAATAAAAGAAAAAAATACAATTCAACAGGCTAAGCCGGAACGCGGAAGAGACATTAATAGAATAACAGTTAACCCGGCATCATGGGGGCTGGGTCAAACTAACCCGCACTTTTGTAGTTCGCTTGTAATTTTACAATGACGCTCGCAACGTTACTGCTCTTCGCAGTAGCTGGAGTTGTCGAGTCTCTCTACACGTCTATCGTTTCAAGATGCTGCTCCAACTCACTCATTCTCTCCATAAGAGTCTAAGAGCCAAGTCAGGGTATTTTGATGTGATATAAAATACAATATTTATTTACAATACAATTCTAAGATATTAATCAACTGCAGGATTATAAGGAGGCTTGTCTTATGACACTTGGGGTATTCCAATGCACAAGCAAATTGACTTGGCAATAGACAGAGTATATATCACGCAGAACTGACGGCCAGCGGATGTGAAAGGTTTTGGAAGGTCGACTGCTTCTTGTAGCGTAAAATAACGGCTTACAAGGTGAAAAGAAAATTTCCATATTTCCAGCAGTGAATCTTCCACGGTCGGTGTGATAACTTAATCACGATGATATTGTAAATTGCAAGAGATACAGAGTAAGTAGTTGAAGTCAAAGTATCAAAATGTTTTAACAGCCGGTTTTAAAAGCCGGTTGAGAAAGAAAAAAGATGGGAGAGAGCGACTACATTAGAGATGAAGCTGTTTTATGCATCCATCGCAAAATTCGTTACGCCTACTCAGGCATCAACCAATATTGACACATCAATGTACCCACACGTCTATCCAAACCAATTGTACCCCCATTCATTTCGTATGGTAAACTCGTCTCGTTGCAACCCAGTAGGCGTTTATTAGGTCGTAATAATGAGTTTTCTAATTCCATCCCACTCCGCTTGTTCAAAACCGCCGGATCTGTGAGGGAATTCCCTTGTTTTAATGAGTTGTTCGGCATCTCTCTGCGAATTCAATGTTATGGGTGGAGTAGGGTTTATGAAAACGAGTTTAATTTGCTAAGTATCTTAACGTCGTTTCAGTAAAATTTGTTTTGTTTTCACTTGTGAGCGTGTATGTATCCTAAATTATGATTGCATTATGGGATATGATGCATTCATGGCGGTAAAGGTATACATTCTAAACTGACAAGGTAAGCTTGAAAAGGCATCCAATTGAGTAAAGTTAGGTCTAGAGTGGAGAAATATTTTAATAAACGGATGAGTTCAGAATAATTTTTCATAAATACTTCTGCATATTTTCTAATCTTTATACGCTCACTAGTTATAAATAAATTAAAGATACATGGATGTTTATACTGT
>JACJUM010003147.1:13875445-13885519 GCA_020976665.1 Heortia vitessoides
ATATGATAGATATCTTAGACTTGGTTCCGTCATTTTAACGGTCATCTTAGATCGAATTCAGAATACAATAATGCGATCTTAAGAACATAAAATACTTTCATAAAAGCGTCACTTTTATATTTCCACTCAACGTTTTACAACGGAAATATGAAAATTAAATAAAGGATTTACCGTTATCCTCCTTTTATATTTCAATTACTAACGAAAGATTGTTAAATCAGTAGGTTTAAGTGGACCCATGGGATCCATTAAGAGATTAAGGCCTAAGTTTCGATTTCATTTGTATGCGTGATCACATATCCGTCGCTACGTTCACCAACATATTTGCCCAAGTAATGCTCGGTGCCGCGTCTCAGTAATGCTTGAATATTTAGAGCCTGTATTTCAGGGTCAGAGTGTCCCTTTTATGTGTTAAATATACAAGTACCAAGTTCTTTTGTTTTTACCTAGTAATAAAAGTTCTTAGTTATATGAAAAGAGCATTTTTAGTGAAGCATCCTATTTTGTCTAAGTAAAATATGTGTACATTTTTCATTGTTTTATGTTTTCTAAGTTGACAGGGGTCAACTTAATTTTGACGGTATTTATTTAATTATATTTTGCATGAATAAAAATATTATTACAATCATAATACAGTATTATCGTAAAACATCCATTGCTGGACATACGCCTCCTCAAGAAAGGGGGAATTCCCCTATAATTTACGCGTTGGTTAAGCGTGTTGGCAATCGTAGAACGCAGCTTTTGCAACTGGAATGCTACTGCCCATCATCCCTGTGCATTTGAGCTACACCGTCTCGGACGGATATACCGTCACCTGTCGGTTCTGGTATCTTAGTCGCCTCTTACAATACCTGGTACAAGGGGCTGTCCAATCCCGCTCTGTCAACCACGGCAACTCCGTTTTCTTACATGTACACGATGGTTACTGTGTTCAAATAAAATTTTTCGGTATGTATTAAACTACTTCTTACAAGAATCAATTCAATATATAAATATAAAATGATTTACCATATTTGTTTACGTTAAAACCTTATATGGGTTAGATGATTTCGTTCCAGAAAAGGAAACACGTCACTCTCAGGTGTATTTATCGTCCGTCTACCCAAATAACTCGCGATGCGGGCCTAAAAGGTACGTCAAGTTGAAATTATTATAATATACTAAGGTTAACCCGTCATAGGGTTGTTATGATGTTATAACAAAACGGTTTAATAATTTAGAAAAGCGGATGCTATATAATAAAAAAAAAAAAAATAAATAAATAAAATAAACCAATTCAAATCTGTAGACCGTTTATCGGACGAACTTTCTATAGATTTGGTATCACACAATGAGCAAAGAAGTCTACCTATCGATATTAGTAGCGTTATAAAAACGTCTGAAAATTCATTTATTTCAGTCATTAGTATAATACTCCTTTGGCATCGGTATTGAGTTCCTATTAGTTTCAATTTACAATAATTTATTGCACGTTATTTTGGTTCTAACATTCACATATTTATTGGTGGTCCCGAGCCCGAGCGCATTCGGCAGTTGTACCTAAAGCATGTGCTTGTGTAATATTTTTGTTTGTTTTGTTGTGATATTTGTGATTTCCCACCGATCCCGTTTAGATCCCTCGAGCCTTGCGGGGGAGACATTTCTAAACGCGTAGAGTACGCAGGCGAAATCGGGCAGGATCGCTCATAAGGGAACAAACTCACCCCCTCTTCTGACTTGAGCTACTGAATATTTTTAGTTTTTAATAATTTTATGAGCAACTACTAGCGACCCGCGTTTCACACGCGTTAATTGGTAGAAATATCATACTACCTTTGCACCCCCTTTTTACTCTTTAAAGGGTGATTTAAAAAAATATTTCCCACCTCTATGACTATCAATAAAAAAACTTTTAACTGAATTTCATTCGGATAACTTCAAAAACGGCAAAAGCGTCATACAAACTTTTTATACCCGTTTTACCCCTGTAGGGAGTGAATCTTTGAAAATCCTTTCTTTTAGTAGTAAAACGTAACAGGTAGTGCTTCCTTACATTATGTAAATGAAATTCTACCTCCTACGTCAAAAAAAATACCGTGTTAAATTCTTATCTGTTTTCATTTTAAATATTTTTTTTGCAGGTTCTAACCTATGTAATAAATATAAATATCTGTACATTTCGTAATTTAAAGAGAATTGAGATATTTCGGCATATTCCGATCCTATATGGCTGTGCTTGGAGCTATTCTCAGAGGCTATTATCCGCTTGACACCCAATTACAAAGTGGCATAAGCCGCCCGACAGCCGCCATTAACGAGATCCTCCTAAGAGAATATGTCTGGTCAATAAACTGAATTGACTTTGAGTTTTATATAGTTTCAGACCAAAGAAAGCTCAATCTACATCTATCCCCGCCTCATAGCATTTTTTTAATAATTTTCTACCCTCAGTCGTTTTCGTACTTGCACTCCACAATCACTTTCTTTTTGTAGAGCAAGCAGTACACTGAGTTTGCTGTCGTACGTATATAGTCCCTACCCCTCAAGCGACAACCTCTCTCTTCTTCAAGTGCTCCAATGACAGCCACTCGAGCTATGATCCATGCTCAAGGGTGCCCACGGGTGGCAGCCGTCGGTCCTGCTTCGATATTGCGAAAACTGCTGCGGCGTCGCTACTGGGTACATGTTTATAAGTGCCACACCCATCCCTCTGATTGCGTTAGAATTGACATTTCAGTAGACCAGTTATACGTTCTTTGACAAAAAACAGATGCTTCAATTTCTTGTTACCATCATATTAGTCGTAGGATTAGCAGTGCTGGACATAGACCTTCTCAATTGATTTTTCAATAGGACAGATTGTATACGCTAGATTTCGCTAGATCATCTTGTAGGTGGAGATCCTTTATTTCACCTAAGTGACCCATTACGATCTGATCTTATACCATTACAAAAATGTAAATGACTGAACCGATGGCGCAAATGGTTAATAATCCTATCTTGTGCGCCAAAAGTGGTGAACCCGATCCTATCCAGGAAAAATATGAATTTGATGATAGTTATATTTGTTGTGTATCATGTGTTGATACAATAAATAATATACGTATATAACTAGTATGTATGTTGTCTAATGTTGTTGATGCAACACTAGTGCTTTGATTGACTTATCTCGGAGTCAATGTTTGAGGTATAATGGTAATTGTTTTATTAATTTGTACATAGAAATAGATTGCTGCAGCATCCATCCTCAATAAAGATTTAAAAAAATGAAAAAAATGTCCATATCTTTAGAAATAAACGTTACAATTAATCTAAAATTACAAACCTACTAAACACCAATTAATTACCATTCACAAAGCGGTTATCAAAGCGAATTTGAGTTATAGTCTTCAGAATTCAAGATTAAAGTAACGTTTGTGTTTAAATTGCGCTTAAGTGATCTTAGGGTATATTTTAATAAATCATCAATTAGCCCTTGCCATACGCAAATATTATGCCTACTCATTTTAATGTGACTTTTGATCTATAAGAAAGATTTTTTGCTTTGTACTAATAATAACTTAGCGTCTCGTGGAAACAAGGCGACTATGAGCGGGGCTTCCTTTCACTTTTGTATTACAGATTAAATGTTTTATACCTTTAGCAAAATTCAATATCCCCGCTAAACTAGTCGGTTATGTTTTATACCTGAGACTAGCACTAGTAGAAAAACGTTGATTATAAAATTAAAATCTTAATATCTATGTGACGTTGTATATTCAGTATAAGATTATTTTGCTACACTTTGGTTTAGCATATGATAGATAACTTATTGTTTAATACAACACTAAATTTAACATTAAGGTGATTATGCAGCGATTAAAATAAGCATTTAAAACATAAACAGACCCTAGATATTTGTTTTAATTAACTTTGGTAACATATTAAAATCTATACTCACATTTTGCAAAATATGTCGGAATGTTTTAGTTTTTTTTTTGGCCGGACTTTTAATGCTGAACTAGTATTTTGATTGCGATTAATATTGGATAACTATAAAACAATCTTTGTTCCGATATAAAAATAAATCCATATACATATACATTTTTAATGTATACTAATTAAAAAAGGGCATCATAGAAAAAGACACAGAATAAACACTTCAATAAAAAGTATCCGACATAAGTTATAAGAATTCTCTAGAGTTTATTCACATTCCTTGCACAATATTAATTATGTCGTTGTTATTCTCCGAACTCCGTCGATTTATTGGATGTGGGAATAAGATAATATTTATTCTGTTTATTAAGATTTCGGTATCGTTTATTTACTGATCGGGAACCATCCAAATGTTAATCAAACTGTCTTTTGGTCGTACTGTTTCAATTCCGTGCGAAAGATACAAACATTGAGTCCTAGATAGAGCCAGTTGATAAAAATTAACTTTAACTTATTTATTCGTTTACCGTATCTTTCAATTAAAAACTGAGTCACTTTTAAGTATAACTAATATAAAGTAACTTTAAAATATAGAAATAGTTCTAGTAAACTACTTCGACAGGTTTTATGCAAAAATAAAAATATATTGATAGTGTATGAATTGCAAAAAAATTTTAATCCGTGAAGGAAATATATGCCAATAATTATTGGCATAAATTATTATTTCAAAATTAAAATTTGCGTCACAATTCATCTTCGAATTCTTAATTCGAAATATACAATCAAATTTAATTGATCTTTAGAAGGAAATGAGCAAATTTACCTTTAAATTATGTATTCACCATTGGATGAATCCGATTTAAACATCTTGAATTAGTAAAGTAAAATTGAGAATTATATTTAGCTAAAATAGTTGATAGTATCTAATTAAAGCATTATTGATAAAGTTAAATTGCTCTATTCAAATTTCATCAAGTTTGTTATTATAACAATAATTCGATGTTACAAGTACACAATCAGCGAGACCAAATATAAAATGTATTAAAAGTAAATATTAATCACGATTTCGTATCAACTTACTAGTTAAATGTTTATAATGAGCTTATCCTTGTGACAATATTGAGTCTGTTACGTCGATTAATTAATAATAACAATATTGACTATAAAATTTACTTTGATATTATTATTGACCCATACAATAAATGATTTGGCGATGGCAGAGTAGAATTGATTGTAAGACGTGACTGCTATCGCAACCGGCAGATGGCGGTATATCTGCATATAAATTGCAATAGCTGCAACAGCTTTGCATCGCCTAACCCATCTAAATGCAGCTCAGAAGCACTACATAAAATTGCTTAAAGCGCTTATTCCAATAATAAACTCGTTCAATAACCGCAGACGGGCTGGCACTATAATAAAAGATAGAACAACTTAGGGGTATTAAAGTTTAAAAACAACACCGCAACAATATCGCAAATGATGTGTAAGGGAGGCGACGTTAGCTAGCGACCTGTGACAATATTTTTAAGTTATAGGGTTAGCAACTCCCTAGTGATATATCTTTTTGATATTACGAGCGTCCATAGGCTGTTATCACGCTGAATATTAAGTCAATAGTAAACAAAAACACAAGGAGTTACTTAGCTCCTCGCAGATTCAATTCTCATTAAAGACGCTAGTAAACAAGATTCTTTGTCTGTACTACTTTCTTACTTTTAATAGAAATAGTAAATCTGAAAAAGGTTTACTATTTGCCTTATTGGCCTTATTTGGGTGATCGCCACCCGCAAAATGGACAGGCGATCTGACTAAAACCACTTGATCGTACTGGACACAGGCCGCGTACAACCGGTTCTATTGGAGATTACTTGAGGAGACCTATGTCCAGTAGTGGAAGTCTTATGGCTGGTATGATGATGATAATAAATAGGATTGCAGAAGCAAGGCAACTCAAGTTCTTGATATTTTCCTTATATTTAAATGTTTTTGTAGCGGCGCGTTACAGCATTTTACTGATAACCTGACGGTTATTGAACCTAGCTTCACGAAATAGAATCATACATAAAGAGAACCGGAGCGTCTCAAAAAGGTTCAGTTATTCAAAAGCTTGCATAATGTAATTTTTTAATTGTATGTGCTTCTTTCGGCAATTGATTTCCAGTCCTTACATCTTTTAAACAAGATATTGATCAGTACATTAACTAGGCTATATCAAGCACTCTTATATAAATTTTGTATGCTATAACTCTCGTTACCAAAAAATTGTTGAATGTTTGCTGTCTTCGAAACCAATATATGAATAAGAATGTAGGACTTTTATAATACTTTACAAATCATTAAGTAAATTTATTCAAACTGACTACAACAAGCAACGTCACGTGTATAAATAGGTTTAAAAATAATCATTTTTTGATAAAAATTTCAACTAGAAGGATTGACAAAATATTCCATTACAGGACTGATTTTTGGACAGAAAATGTTATTAGTGAACTCAAAGTAGAAGTACTTATTAGCAAATCTAATTCAATAGCACTATTTTGTTTTATTTTAGTGTCAATTTCATCATCATCATAACAGCTATGAAAATTCTACTGCTTGACATAGACCTTAAATCATAAAATTGGATCACTATCTTCTGCGCCAACAGGCGCGTCAAATGAATGTATTTTTCATCAAATGGATTTGCTACGACGTGAAGAACTACATGGTGTATGAATAAATTGTTCTTATACTTAGAAAATATATGCACTACCATTTTTACATACTTACTTTGCATGTTAAATGCACTGACAGTAGTCAGTTTAAAAGCAGCTATTAAATTTTAATTTATTGCTACAGTCATTAAATTTAAATTCTTTCTTCTTTATTATTCTATGACTAGTCTATTCCAATATTTCAAAACCTCTGTAAAATTCATAATCCATTTTAAGTATTTAATCTTGCCTTTAAGGCTTCCACGGCTAATCCGGTGACCTTGATTGAATTTGGCGTGAATTTAACTTCAGGTAATAACAAAGGCTATTCTTAATCCGTGATAAACAAGAGCTTCCGCGAATTTTGGTATAGGTTTATATAATGTGAAGTACACACAGACAATGTCATTGGTGATTTGCTAGTAATATTAGAAATGAATTATCATCAGTTAATAACCGTATTTGTTTAATATCTTATATGGGTATCACGAGATAAGTCGTAAAGCCTTTTTTAATAATTAGTTTTTAAAAGCTAACACACTAAATAATTGGCCATATGGTACCGCAGAGTAGAAAAGTACCTTTCACTGTACCAAGTCTTAAGAGGCGACTGAGGTACTGAAACCGACAAACGGTGAAATATCCGCTCGAAACAGTGTAGCTAAAATACAACAGGATTGAGACAGGCATTCCAGTCACGAGGCTGCACTCTGCAATTGCCACCATGCATACTCAACTGACAAATTACCAGCTTCCTTCCTGGGAAGGCCTATCTCCTGCAGTGGTCGTTCTACGGCTGTAATTATCATGAAACAGTGTGCACCTCTGTGAACATGGATGACGCGCAACATTAGCGTGGTAACCACAGCAGCTTCCTAAAAGCATTGTTGTACTGAACGCAATATCCGCAGCAATATAGTTATGTTAAACTTTCTTCTGAGAATATAAAAGACTTTCAGAGCGACAATATTCATCGTCATTATTCCAGCCATTGGAAGTCCACTGTTAGACATATGCAACCCCAAATAAGGGGGAATTATGCTTATAAAGGCCGCGCTGGACAAGCGTAATGGCAATCGCAAGAGCTTCTTTTGCGACGGGTATGCATACATCCCCGCCTTATGCATTTGAGCTACCCTGTTTCTGATGGATGTACCGCCATCTGTCAGTTCTGGTACCTAAATCACCTTTTTTGACACCTGGTACAGGGCGAAGTACTATTTCTACTTAGCCGGTAACATTGTTAGAAGAATTTATACGTACAACTTTTTAGAATCACAGCTCTTAAATACAAGTTGATAACAAGAACAGTCCGTTATCTCTTCAAGCTGTTTATTTAACCCCTTGAATGAAACGCGTATATTTCTTAAGCAAAAGTTAAATTAGATACCCGTTTGGTGTATGGTGTAGATTTATAGCTCAATTACATTTAAACTTTTGTTTTTGCTATGTCTGAGTGGACGACCGTGCTGAGTTTTACAATTAAAAGTTTTGTAACAAAGGATTAGAGTACTTTTCACTCTAGAACTTGGAGTAACCTTGGCAACGATGTGATGACGTTGTATAACATTAATTGTGGACTCACAAGATTTTTTCAATAATATGTAGTAAACTTAGGATTAATTAGCTGTCTTAGATTCCTTTTACATAATTACAGTACATAGACACACCAATCTAAAAATGTAATCATTGTCCTATGGGGACATGTATATGAATAATAAATTGCGAGAATCAATAAATGGTGCTAATAGCTATATAACTTAATAGTTACGCAGATATGATCATTAGAAAATCACTCAACGCCACATACAATTTTCTGCGCTTGAATAACCTTGATTCTGAAGTTCATTCGGATAACTTCAAAAACAGCAACGTTTTAAACTAGCATTGCACCCCTGTTTTTACCCTTAGGGGGAGAATTTTTATTTTGTTATTTTTACTGCTTCCCTACGTTATAACAAAAACCCCTAGTCAAAATTTTAAGCTTTTTATCATTATACTATGAGCCCTGCCTTGATATGTCTGTGCGTTAGTCAGCTTCTCCTCTTAATATATATGGATATCTGACCCTGTCTAAGCTACCCAATTACTTTATAAGAACGCTCGATTTTGATCAATATGGCTTCATTAATATAAATAAAGAAATTAAACCAGTGCGAAATAGATTACCTTTTCTTAATTAAATTAATTTCCTGATAATTTACAGAACGTTACGTCTCTTAATTATAATTGCGTATTATTCCAAAAAAAAGAAATAGTTACATTTAAAAATAGGTATAATTTACAGTTAGTCCAATATCTTATTGTTATAGCTAGAACTAATAATTTATCATTTTATATGAATGTATAACCTGAACAAATATGTGATGTTCTCATGAATTATCAATCAAAATATATTTATCATAGGAAGAGCAAGTTAAAAAGTGTAACGATTTCTAACATTATCATGTTAACTTCTTACATTGTTAGATTTACCTTAATAGCTTTGACACGCGTTCCAGCAACAGTTGTCAATATATTACAGAATTTAGTTTTCGCAGAGGTTTTTTTTAAACAAAACTTCGAATAAAAAAATATTAAAAATTTAATTAAAGAAAAGAATGTACATCCTTACAATATTCAAGAAATGGTACTGACATTTTAGCACTTAAAGAATACTAGGAACAAATTTGATCAGACCGCTCAGGTCTCAGTAATATTAAAGTAATGCAGTCCCCCGTTATGAGAAAGATGCAGGTTCGAGTCCCTCTTGAGACCGGAGAAAAGTTGTTTTTTTCCAGTAAATATCATCTGAAATATACTTCAGCGTTTTCTGTACATAAAAACTTACATATTTCTTATTTTTTTAGTCTTTGACGCTAACTAGTAACCTTTCAAAGAAAAAAAATTAGACTGTCATCAAAGCAGGCTACTTAGATCACAAGATTTGTAGAAGAATGAGGCAGTCTTATCAATACGGTTTATCTGAGTGGAAAATCTTAGTAGCGCCTTGGAGTTTGGATTTGTGCCCAAAGCAATGGCAGTAAGCTCTTAACGATGCTAGCCAACTATGGATGTATAGTGCATTGTCTCTCATGCCAACCCCTTTGGGGTTATACGGTTTAACTATTTATTGTTACTGGTCTTGTGTCTTGTATCTCAACCGTTGGGACCTACCCAACGGAGATTCGCAACCTGCGAATCCATTTATAACACATACACAGAAACTAGCAGTACCCCGTAGTTTGTCCGCATTAAGTTGTAAAACTAACATACTAACTTTGCACTCACTCTTACCCTATCATGGAATGATTTTTGAAAATATATTTTACACGTTTTTTATGACTAAATGAAGAACCTTTATGAAGATTTTCACTAGAATAACTTCAAAAACAGCAAGTTTTCTTGCCTTTTAGACTTTGCACCCTCGTTTAACCCTTTTTGGGGGTGAGTTTTTAAAAAACCTTTTCTTAGGGCTCCCCTGCGTTATATAAGGAAC
>JACJUM010003147.1:13885619-13900726 GCA_020976665.1 Heortia vitessoides
TTCTGTACTTCTCCATACATTTTATTGTTCACCTAATACATTCTGCAATTAATACCTCACTATCAACTATTTCTACTCCCAAAAAACAGTGTTTGCTGTGTTTCAGATAAAATAAAAGGGGCAGTAAAGTTTTTGGGTATTGTGACTTGATATCTTTAAGTCACAAGGCTGGGAACGTGCGATTGATATCCTTTTGATATTAAAAACGCGTATTGGCTGCTGTAACGCGTATTAAACGGTTTGTATGCTTTTTTATTAATCTAGTCTCATAAAAATAAAACATACAAACTTACCCTGGCACGTCGCTTAAAGCTGTTTTCGTCAGGTAAATGTATGAGATGTCGTGAGAATTTATAGGGATATTACAATCCACCATCGAACCCAACCAAATATTGTTTTTAAATAAAAATATTATCTTTATATTTCCGAATTTTTTGGGTCTAAATTTTAAATGTATTTAAATGCATATTATATCTGTGATTCTCCTGATGTCTGATATCTATATTTAACTGCCAAGTAACTTAATACGGAGTCAGATCAATGTATGAATTCATTATTATCAATTTAAAAAATAATTTAGCATTCTATCCCAGATAAATATAATTTTTATGCTGACCATTTAAATTATAAATATTATGCGGACAAAGTAGTTGTCTCTTTATAAATACTAATCTTAAATCTGAAAGGGTCTCTGTTTATTTTTACTACCTAGTGAACTCTATGGTGTATATATAAAGTATTTTGATCCTAGAGGAAAACCAGTTGGCGAATAAAAAACTTATGGACAGCCATCCATCCATCAAGAATTCAGATCGAATGCGACAAAATATATGGAGAAAGAATAAGTTTGATCACGTCTTCAAAGTTTTGTACACTTTGTACTAATCTACTCCCGAATTGTGGACGCTGATGGCACCTCTGGGATTTATAACTAAGACGTGTTTAGAATCGCTGAGTTTGCCGTAACACAGCCGGCAATACGGTATAGAAATTACCATTGATATGCTCTCAAGCCGGCTTAATGTTCCGTAATGATGTATTACGTTCTAAAACAAGTCATAAGGATCGTTTTAGCTTTGAACACCGAGTTTCAAATTACTGCTTTCTTCTAAAATATTCGTAGGGACTACATCTGCGATTGTGTTTTATTTTTTTATTCCGTGAATGTTTTCGTCTATGATTGCTATATTTTTTCTTGTCGACGACGAAAAAAACATCTATACTTTAAATGGTTTAAATCTTTTAATTTAATCTATTTAAACTGAGTATTCAAATAGATTAAATCATGAAAAGATAAGGCTGCTTTTTATCGCAGACAAGTACCCACATGATATAAAAAGGAGTGGAAGGTTGGTATTAAATAATAATAATTAAAATACATTTCTTAAAATTCAGAATATAAAAACTATTATAATAGTAGTTGGCTGTGCAGCTTGCAGATTGATTTATTTTGAAATAATTATAGAAGATATTATTTATTTTACTCATCTGTGATAAAACAATTAGAAATCGATATAACATGCAACTTTTCAAATTCACATCCAAAGGTATACCGATTCAACATTGCCGTTCTATATTTGTTTTTGGTACTGCTATAGCAACGAAATTCCTGCCTTTATCTTAATAAGAAAAGTCAGTCAATGAAAACAAGGCGAAATCCTCATAAAGATTACTTCAATATTTGAATTAATCCGTTTATCCAACTTGCTGCGCGGAATTGACTGACCCATGAAATAGCTATCAGAGCACGCTCCGCATCTTCATGAAATCGCAATCTTGAGTGTATTTGTTCAAGGTTATCAATGATCTCACAATATGATTTATTATTGACGACTCGTTTAACTTGCCGCAATAATCGAGTCTTCATTGAGTGTATATTCATTTGTTTTTAAACCCGTCATTATTCAATGCAGTTTTAATTTCAATTATCTCGCCTTTTACAATTAAAGTTTTTTCTAATTTTAAATTTGTGCTCTACTTTGCGTGTTTATTCAACCAGTTTTTTAACCAACATTATTGAATACAGTTCTAATTTTAATGTCGCTTCTTTTACCATTCAAATATCTATATACCATACTCAGTAATAAAGAGATAATGTTCTAATAATATTACACTATACTTTGCCAAGTGAAATAATGTTTAATAAGAAAATAATGAAAGATCTTATGTTTATATATCTCTTATCCATTAATAATGATAAAAATTAAATAATATTTAATTTATAATATATAATTGTTATGAATGAAATACAATACATAATAAATTAATGAAATACAATGAATTCTTATCACATCTTATGAGATTGGTTTGACTCTGAGGTAATGCACTTAAAAGACTGTTGTTACGGACATCAGATTACAGAGGAATCACAAATATAATAGTTAAATAAATTGTAACACCCAAACACAGAAAGTCATTATACAAGTATTTGAGCTTTGTGGGGATAGAAAAAACGGAAATTTGCTTCAATATACAAAAAATGCAAGAATTTTATTTATAAGTTGCACAAAAATATTATGTACTAATTCTCAAGACTGAACTTATTTCATTTATAATAATGTTCCTGAGTTCTTAGGATTATATTTGGGTTGATTTTTTTTATTACGTTGATTACAGGTTTGTTTCTTCTTATTCTCAAAGTTTATTGTATTAGGAGTAAGAAAACACACACATATATATATATATATATATATATATATATATATATATATATTTGTCTGATCCAGTCAAAAAGTCTTTGTTTTTTTGGTTTGTATAATGTAAGAAAAAAAAATACCAACAAATTTTCATTTACATGTGATTTCGGGTAGAAATTAAGTTAAAAGAATTTCATGAATAATAATAAACGTTTGATTCAATATAAAAATATTATTTTTTATATTCTTTAAATAAAACTACAATATAATTGCGCACATTTGCATCCTAGGTGCTAGTTTGTGAAGAGGGCCGCGCTACCGCCACAAAACCAGTTACGTTAGTCAATTTTACGATACCAGTCAAGGGATATAATTGTATAACGAGGTCTGAAATAGCACTTATTTACGTACAATAATTATCAATTCCTTTTTACCTTGGCTCAAAGAGGTTTAATATCAATAAGCGAACAGGCAATTAAATCTCAGATTGTAGGTAAATATTAATTCTTGATTTTAAAGATAATCTTGATTTGAACCCGTATCTCAAAACTTTTTCAGACTGGCTCGGTGGTGCAAGTAGTAGTTATCCAGTCTCGAGCACCCAAGGTCTTAGGTTTAATCCCCACCTCTTAGTAATGATCAAACCAACGACCACAAATGAAAATCAGATAAATATTTGACGTTACAAATATTAATTTTCATTTATGGATAATCTTAAAGTTTTTCTGTATGAAATTTAAAATTTTTAAATATTATAATTCCTCTGTCTAATGACCGTAACACAAGTGCTTAAAATGATATATGAGTCAGGTCAATGTATGAGATGTGATGTGGATTATTTTATATTAATTATTGAATAGCTATTGGAATAGTAAAACTAAATTAAATATAATAAGATATTCGTGAAGCCAAAATAACAAACAGAGGATTTCTGGTTTTCTTCCTTAATATTTTTAACTTTCGGGTAATATTTTCTAACATTAACGAATTCACGACCCATTATAAATGTTCAAATCATTTTCTATCATAAAACTTAGATTTTTCTGATTTCTGATAAAATGGTCTAAATTCAAGTTTCTTTATTAAATAAATTTAGGTTTTACTTGATCATTTTATAGAATACTTAAAATGGATTTTTATTTTTTTCTATTTACTTGGACCTTAACACCTTCCCTTAACAGTCAAGCTCAATTAAGAATATAAAGACAAATATTAATTATAAGTTCCATTTATAATGGAAAGTTCATCTCTATAACAAATTCCATTCAGATATTTTACACACAGACGATAAGACAAAAAAAAATAAACCTATTTTTACTAGCATTAATAAGAAAAAAATCTAAGGTACAGACACAATTTGATAGCAAACTTAGTATTGATGACAATCACAATGATATTGATTTGAATCTGCGCTCGGTACCAATTTATTTAATGCCCATTTATTTAAACCAAAGATAGACCAAAAATAAAGAGAACAAACAGAACATTCCGTAAAAGTTTTATTTACGAGCGGATTAAGAAATAGTAATAAATCCTCGAAAAGGACATAAATTGAAACTTCCCAAAACAATATTAGAAGATACGAATAGACGCCATGCAGTGCACGGGCATAAATAACTCGGAAACCACGTACCTATAAATCAAAGTTAAAATTCAGCACTAACTTATTTCCATAGATACTTGGTAAAAGAACGAAGTTAATAAAATGGATAAGTGATCCTGAGTCTTACTGTGGATATTATCTAGAAGTACTATCAGGAAATCCGATAAAAACAGAATAGCCATTATTTTTTAAAATTATTTATTATTAGCGACCAACCCCAACACCGGCTTCGCACGGATGCAATATGGAGTATTAAAAAATAATGTAAAAGGTGGCTATTGCGGATTATTCTTAAGAGTTGCACATATACTGTTGTGGACTTCTTTCTAGACCAATTTATGGTGTACAATGCTGTAGTACATTGATCTATATCGTCGGGTTTAGTCGGCGTTTGCAATATAATCGCAAAAATGTATATTAGAAAGAAACTTCTAAAATCTGTTTGGTTTTTCTACTATATTATATATGTATAAAACTTGCATATAAACCTTTTTTATAAATCATTCTATCTATTTTAATTAATAAAAACTGCATTAAAATCTGTTGCGTGGTTTTAAAGATCTAAGCATGCATAGGGGAAGACAAAACAATGACTTTCTACTATAAGTTTTATTATTCCGTTTCATTTGACAAGAACACTTGTTCTTGAAATTATATCCATTGTGCGTTAGGCCTATAGTATGTTGCAGTTGCTTAAGTATAAATCTATGTTTGAACTTTACAATTTCCATTGAATAGCTAACGAATAAGAGTATCATTCCATAAATTTTGTCGATGTAATCACATGAGACACGCGGCAATGGGCACAACCCCCCTTCTCCATTTTTTTATATTACGAAGTCAGCAAGCAAGCAAGCAAGCCAGCAAGCCCGCTTGATGTTTATAAACTAGCCTATATATAAACTTGTGTGTAACATAGGTGGTATCTTTGTGGTGGTGGCGTGTCACCAACCTTGTGAACCCTTATAAGTACTATGTCATTCACCCAATGCTAATGCCAATGCACTGCTACTTGGCGGTAAAATAAGTACCAATACAGTCGACCTTTATAACAGGTCTACTGATTGGTAGGTTACTAGAGAGTAAAGAACATTTTTTGTCATTTTTAATGTGCTTATTTTTTTATATTTTCCCATTGACTATAGATAATGAAACAACTATTGTATATGCTACTAGATGGGCTGCCGATTATATAGTTGACGTGATAGCAAGCGGCCAAGTTATTCTATAGTCGCATGTGACATTACGAGGATAAAGTATCGTGATGAGTATGAGGAGACAGCAATGATTATCCTCTTTATCGTTTAAAATGTCTGATATTCTTCTTAAAACAATTTCTGACATTTGGTCCAGCATTTGTGATTTTCCTTAGGTAATGATCATAAGGATCTCAAAAATACAGTTAACTCGTTTAGAAATACTGCCGATTAAAAAAATTGACACAAAATAAACCTTCAAACTGTATTATAATAATGCTCACATAGATTTATTATTGTCTATTCGTGTATTAAGCTAGTTTATTATTAATTTAATTTATGTGCACCACAAATTATCACAGGTCTACAACAAAAATGCTGTCTGGATATTTCCAACTGATTTCTATGTATTTAGGTGTTTTGAAAACAAAAAAAATACTCAAAAAAATCCAGAACCTAGACTTTTTTACAAAACGCAAAATTTTATTCCAAAAATACATTTAAGATCTCATACGACCCAAAAGAGTGGCGTATTTTGTAGATTCATCAAAAAGAAGCCTTAAAGCAGTTTTGCTTCACAAAGGCGGTTTCTATGCTTCCATTCTTGTCGGCCATTCCGTACACCTAAAAGATATCTACAAGAACTTGGGATTGATTCTTTGTAAATTAAAATATAAAGACCACGGTTGGCAAGTATGCGGTGATTTCAAAATCTTGGGCATGACGCTCGGACAGCAATCTGGGTTTACCAAATTCCCTTGTTTTGTGTTTATGGGATAGTAGAGACCGAACAAATCACTGGACCAAAAAGTTTTGGCCTCCGAGGGAGCTTAAAGTTGGCGAAAAGAATGTCCAGCATGAAACTTTGGTACCTCCTCATAAAGTTCTTTTACCACCGCTTCACATAAAGCTGGGATTGATGAAGCAATTTGTAAAGTCACTTCCAAGAGATGGAAATTGCTTCAAATACTTAATATCAAAGTTGCCTGGCCTCTCGGAGGCAAAGTTGAAGGAAGGTGTTTTCGTTGGCCCAGATATTAGACGGCTTATGGCTGATCCACTATTCGTCACAACCATGACGGATCCTCAAAGAGATGGGTGGATTGCCTTTAAGGAAGTCACAACAAAATTTTTAGGCAATAACAAAGACCCTTACTACAAACAAATCGTCAAAAGAATGTTAAAAGCATTTCAAGCTTTAGGTTGCTTAATGGGTTTAAAAATACATTTTCTTCATTACAATCTCGACTATTTTCCAGAAAATTTAGTAGACGTAAGTGAAGAGCAAGGTGAACGATTTCACCGAGATATTAAGGAGATGGAAAAAAGATACCAGGGAAGATAGAGTGTCTCAATGATGGCAGACTACTGTTGGACGCTTCAAAGAGACATTCGAGATGCTTTCCACAAGCGAAAATGTACCAAAAGGAGTCTCACTGGGAAAAAGAAATGTGTTCAATGCTCACTAATAAATGTATTAAAGATGACAAAATAAGTTTTTGAAACGCAATAAAAATTACTTGATTTAAAAAAATATATATGTTCATTTTAAGATAATAACTTGTTTCGCATAGACACCTACATTGCCAGAAAACGTGACATGCTAGGACAAAATAAAAGTTATTTTCAAATTCAGCACACCCAAAAACATAAGTATTATAAAAAAAACCAAGACAGCTCTCAACTTTTTTTTTTTTTAGACTTGTGAATTATTTATTATTTCCATCTAATGATTATCTAGAAATAAAATTGTATTATAGAATTATTAGTATTGGTTTATTTCACACATTTGTTATTTTCTATGATTATTTACAAACTATCGCCGTAAATACTACTAGCATATATCTAAAAATCTCACTCGTTAAAAAGATACTTCAGAACTCTCCATAAAATCAATAGTCGCTGGAAACTAATGAAAAAACGTTTAAACACTCGCTAAGTGCATTTTCTTGCAAACTCTCCATAAATACTTCAATTTCCAATATTGCAATGGCTGTGAATTATCTTAGAGGTGGAAATTGCCAGTACCTCTGCGCAAGCGAAGTGCTCTGACGTCAGGAAAGATTAAATTTTAAAATTATTGTACTTGGAAGTGCACTTTCCTAATAAAATTGTACCACCACTTTAAGGCGTGGAGAGAAAGAAAAGAAGAAAGTAATTTATTTTTGTAATTCGCATTGATCGATAATGCAAGGAGGCTTGTATAAGGTATAAAAAGAAAATATTATCAAAACGTTTTTATTGGAACATCAACAGTTTAA
Source organism: Heortia vitessoides (assembly GCA_020976665.1). Lineage (NCBI taxonomy): Eukaryota > Metazoa > Arthropoda > Insecta > Lepidoptera > Crambidae > Heortia > Heortia vitessoides. The sequence continues at coordinate 13,893,316 of JACJUM010003147.1, forward strand.
TAGCATATTTTCCGACATTTTCGCCGATAAAAAGGAGATTTATTACGTTTAATAGCCCTTTTAAAGGTTTATAAAAGTGAAGTGAAGAATTTCAAATGCATACAAAGTATGTATGTGCTACAAAGTATGATCGATGATCTTACACAATATCGAAGCATAAAATGTTTCGATTCCTGTACGCAAATTGACAGATCATGTGAGATCACTTGAGTTCTCATCTATTTGTAAAATTTTGTTGTTGTGTGAATGTGTATGTAAGCCATATGTATATAAAAAAACAATAAGTTCATTTATTTTGTAACATATTTCCATATTGTTTATTAAATTGTAAAACTTTTATACAAACTTTGCAAAACCGTTTAAATATGTATGTTATTAGCAGAATTAACACATAAAAAAGAAAATACGACATCAAGCGTTCAAGACGCGACGCCAGCGCCGCGGGCACTTTCGCTTGGCAACAATCGATGGAGATGGACCGAAATATCTATAATAGCTCACGTGCACCAAGAACGTGAGCTATTTCGATTTTTAATTACCTAACCAATTAATTAATTATTTATTATATGATTGTTTGTTGTTCGTGGTTATGCAAAAACTCTGACCCTTATAGTTTAGGCCCTGCGTTAATATGTTAGTTAGTTAGATTCTTCTGACGTTCAACGTTGTATGCTGTTTAAATATAATATATCAAATTCTTTATACTCTTTTGTTTTTAAAAGGACGTCTGTTTCCGATTGAGCATGAAGAGTACTTCAATTTGTAGATGCAAAATCCCCTTTGAAAAACATGCTCTTTTATGTTTAAGCTTATCCCGCTGAGGTGAGATTAGGAGAGTACATCACACTCAATGGTTGGTTTTTAGGGGTACAATATTCTGAGCACCACCATTAATCGCTACAACAAAATAGCGAGTTTAAATAAAATTATTTTCAAAAAAGATTCACAATAATACACTAACTTGAAAAAATTATTATAAGTTTAATGGTCGCCTTAGCTGCGGGTACCGACGGAGTAGGCGACTAAGGTACCGAAATCGACGGATGGCGGTATGAATATGCAAAACAACGCACCTTAAATACTACTGACACAAGATGAAGATCGGCAGCAGCATCTTTGTCAAGGAGTAACGCTCGCTTTACGATAGGCACAACTGGCAATTATGGGCAAAAATTCCCCTGTCTTTGGGAGGACTATGTCCAACACAGGACCTTCTATGGCTGATATGATGAATGGTCAGCGACCAATACAAATGTCTTTACAATTATAATAAACTAACCATTCGCACCGGCATTGCTAGGGTGCATTAAGGATGAAAAGGGATTTTTATGTTTTGTTCCAAAGAGAGAGACATACGGTACCATCACGGACTTTTATGTAGACTTTTAAGTAATGTACTACTGAATTATAGTTCATTAATTTTGTCGGGTTCAGCCAGTTTTTACAATGTAATCGCGAATTAATTAAAATAATATAAACCTTCCTCTACAATCATTCAATCTATTATAAAACGGCATAAAAATACGTTCCGTTGCTTTAATCTAAGCATACATAGGAGATAAAAACGACTTTGTTTTATACGAGGTAGAGGTAGATATACTTAAATAATAATTTGGATCGTCTCCTCACAAATATGCATACAACTATTTCGATGAAAATCTTTAATATTTAGTTGTTTTTTTATAATTCGGTTTAATTTTTCTAGTATTATGGATATCAAACAACGAAGACATTAAAAATATAATACTAATATGCATATAAACAAGACCCTGACATAAACACTCTGGGTGGGGATCAAACTCAGGTCTTTTTTTATACCACTAAGGAGACAAACAAGCATGCGAACTTCATAATGATAAGCAGTTACCGAAACCTATGGACGTTTACAATACCGAGGCATCATTCACGCGTGTCCGACCCTTTAAAAACCCCTTTCCTCCTTTTTTGAAGAACCCAATACTGTAGTGCTTTGCCGCTGTTTCGGATAAATATACCGCCATCTGTTGGTTCTAATACCTGAGTCGCTTCTTACGACACCTGATTCAGGGGAAGATACTCTGCCGGTACCCCACGGCAACAACACTTTCACGTTCACTAAACATTAAACTACTTTTTACGGCTTTAAAACCATTAAAAAAATCATTTTCACTTTTAATACTTTATTAATTTTATTTAATTAATTTTATACTAATATACGTATTAAACCGTTGCATTATCCAGGTGACAGATCCAGTGTGTTAGTAATATCACTTTTGGGCCTGCGTAATTAATTTCATCGCCTTGTTTTATTAAATTATCACTGAAAAATAACATAAATTTATTCTTCAACACATGCAAGTTATTATAAAGAATATAGCACTTAAATTACGCCTGTAAGGAGAGGGAGGAGAGCCTAAAAAGGGTGTAGCAGAACTAGTAGTATTTCTATACTAACATAATAAAACTACTCTTTTAACAGTATTAAAACTTTAACCACGTAAAATTTTAGAAGACTATACGCTAACATTCTCTCTAATTTTTATTCTAGGGCTTTTCCGTAACAAGAAATGTTCCATCACATTCAATGTCACGGACGGTCGAATACAGTTCAGTTTTGCATGTCTATTTCTACATAATAATATGGTTTACTTCAATAAAATGGCCTTTGGGTTGGAAAATTCGCTTCAATTTAGATCCAGGACAAAGGGTTGACGTTTAAAAGGTCTCCCGACACGAGTACCGAGTCCAAGACAAAGTGCGCAATAGAGAAGTGTTGCGGAGAAATATGGGACGGATCACAGGGACCCGGGATATACAATGGGAATAAACATGTTTCTTTTTGTCCAAACTCGAATTTATTTCACATTCATGGTGGGTTCTATTATCTTTTTCTTATCCGTGTAGCTTGGAACGGAATATTGATAAACCTTGTGTAATGTAGATATAAGAATATACATACATTATTATATTTTAGGCAGGGAAGGATAGTATCTCCCACTGTACCAAGTCTCGTACAAAGGGACGTCATCCCTCTGTGATTTTTTCTTGTCGAACAAAAAATTTTAAAAGTTCAATAAACCGCGTTTTAAAGTTTTATTACGTATATTTAAAACTCATATATATTATCGTATATATTTAAAAAAAATAACAATGATTTCTGTCACTGTAAAAAAAATAAAACATAATCATCTCTTGGCGGGCCCGATGGTGCAGATGGTAGTAATCCTATCTAGTGCGCCATAGTGCCACGTCTGGGTGTTAAATATATGCCTAAGTATTATGTTTATGACGATTCCTCTGTTGTTTGATTGAATTTTGGTTTGAGCGACTTAACTCAGAAGCACGTCGTTGTATAACGATACCTGACACACACAGTTCACAGCATACTATCTGACGACAAAGATAGTGATGCACTATTGATATTAAAATTCTAAACATTTCAATTAACAATATACTAAACAATAATAAATTAATATACTAAAGGACTATTTCCTTACATCCACTAGCGAGTCGTTAAGTATTAATAGCACTAAACAAGAACACTATATATTTTTATCGTGGCATGCGCCGTTGGTTAAATTTACAGCCATGCATCTATTTCTTAACCGCGGTACTTTAGGATTAGGAAATGCAAAGCACCCATAAATATCAAACTAGGGAAACAGCTGCATGTCCCCTGAGCACACATATATTTTCACGCGCCATATATTTCGTTTTAATCAAGGTGAGATAGCGGAGTTAAGAGTGCGGATCGCATAAACGTGGATGTTGGAAGACGTTTGGAGCCGAGGAAGGCTGACCACGGTGTTTATGAAAGTTTTGTTCCTTTCAATTTGGACTATAAAAACCTTAATTCTCTGCTTCTCTCCTTACCCCTTATTTTTATTAAATTATCTTGTTTTAAACACCTGGACCGTATAAACCTAAACTTTCTGCTATTATTATACTTTCGTCTCTTACTTGTATCGTTATAAGGTTCAATATGTTGTTTTAAAAAGTAAACTTAAAGTATGTATTAAGTTATTTTTTCATTTAAACAAGTGAGCATTGTTACTGTCTATGGTTAATTTAGTACTATAAATATTCAGTCTTAAAAACAATGTGATGTAAGCGACTTATCTAGGATTCAGGTCAATGTGAGAGATTTTGTGTGAAAGTTATATTATTAAACCGTCCCAGATAGGTACTGGAAATAACATACTATTATTCCATTGTTTGGTACCTTAAATTTAACCTTTATATGTCATTCAAGGGGATACTGGTAGAGTAGAACAATGTCTATATTTGTACCATGTGTCGCGAGCTCAAAAATCCGTAACCGTACGGGGATGGGAGATACCCATAGCGAAGGCACTCTCTGGGATTACAACGACACCTAATGTAACCATTATGTACAAATATCTACTAAATATAATATAAGCAGTTAGCAATTCATTCTGGTCCTATTTGAAATCTTTCAGGTGAGGCAAGTCTACCTGTTAAATTTCTACTGATGGTAAATGTCCTACGGCTTATAGAAAAATGAATCTGAAAGCAGCACCTTTCTTATTTCAAATGACAAAGAGGACAAAAACAAAAGCCGTATAAACCGCGATTCAAAGCTGTTCAATGATATTTTTATTATGAATAATGAACGCGTAAATATTAACACTGAGTGTTATTACGATTTCAGCAGATTGCCATTGCATTTGAATATATTCTTACTACTGCTGAATTCAACTGTTTTATAGCGGCTTGCGTTATTGCCTTATATAAAACTGCAAAAGTTTATTCATTGTCATTATTACAGATGTTATTTTTAATTAAGTATCAGTACAATTTAGTCAATATCAGTAAAAAACTCTAACATGAAAATACATGACCTGTCATACTACATTGCATTAATACATTTATACTTTCTTTTTTATAAGACCAGCTTGACGCGGATTATATGCTAGCTGCATATAATCGTCCCTACAGCTCATAGACGCTCGTAATATCAAAAGGATATCACTAACTCGTTACCAACCTTGTGATTTGAGGATATTATACCATATTACCCAGTAATTTCATGGCCTCTCTTACCCTTTAGACCGGAACACACGTATTCAAACATTGCTATTTTATGATAGAAATAGGTAAGAATGTCTACATTTTTTGGATAAGGTCTACATCATATAAACTACTACACTTCATTAACTTTCTTCATGGATGAATAATGTTTTATTTAAATTTGAATCAACAACAGTATGGCTCACTTGTCACTGTAATTTTTAAAATTGAACCGCTGATACCATTTTCATGGCTCTGTTTTTTCTAACACCAATTAATAATTTGCACTCGTAAAAATACATTTATATAATTGGTCGAGATTTGTTTTTTTTTCTGCAGAAATAATTAAAAATTATCTGCACAAAAAGTACTTCTAACATTGCCTGACTATGTTCACACTTAAAAACAGGACACTTAAAAATGTGTCTTTGCTCTCAAGACAAATCTCTCTCAAGTCTCTATATTCTATATATACAATCGAAAGTTAAGGAATGATATAATAACTTTCAACGTAACATATTCATTTTACGTATATACGACTATTATATGATATCAGCCTTTAACACGACTTTTAACCAACGATATGTTACACCTATAAATTCTGGCATCTATAAACTTACAAAATTAAAAAACATTTATTTCCTACAATCTCATCACTCATAGAAAGAAATATTTTGGTATTTATTACTTAGCTTAAAGACATAATAATGAATTACTTTTGTTTAATAATTAATTATTAAACAAAGACAATTATTTTCATTTCTACCAATAAATAATAACGTAATTATTATTTAGAAACTCAAATAAATGAGGTCTTATGTTAGAACAAAAGGAAACTGCAGCCAATTCAATTCAGACTGTTACAACAATACCACTTTAACAGAACCGTTTTGTATTTCAAATAAGGTCTCGCCCAAAATTTACGTTAACTAAATAAATTCTTTAATTGTTTTATCACAAGCAGTTTGCAAACGTTCCCTCACTATTTGCGAGTTGGCAACAATTTAACTCATTAGAGCTTAAATTGAATCTGACCACCTTTTCATGGGAGTTTTCTAGCTCAATTTTAACTTTAAACACTGTCGAGAAACAGATGGATTTGCGAGACATTTAGAGTAAATACGACGTCAATGGACGTTTATTTTAGACATGTGCCATAAACACTTATTAATAACAAATAATGAGTCATGCCATTATCATACTAAAGGACTCTGTTGTACGTCCACTGTTTGACGTAGGCTGCCCCCAAGAAAAGGGAAATTTGCCTATAATTGCCACACTGGGCAAGCGCCACCACGCTTGCCCAGTGTGGCAATCGCAGAGCGTAGCGTTTTGACGCGGATGTCGCTGTCCATTCCCGTTTCTCTCACTGTTTCGGATAGGTATACCCGCATAGGTATATATATTTTGGTACCTTAGTCGCCTCTAACAACAACTAGTGCAAATACTTTTCATGAACATCGTCAACAGTAAATTTTCTATTGCACTAAATTATTCGAGTTATTCAGAAGCTGTCGTAGTTCGTTACGCTTTTTATATCTCATTAATGCCGTTTACGTTTGAACAGACGTCAATTTCCATAATTTAAGCGCATCAGTGATTATGATGTGATGGTTAGGGGTTAACCCTGGGTTGTACTGTTTGCAATAATAATTCAAATATAAATTGACATATAAACATAAAACCCACAACATAAGATTAATGGAAAACGACAGACTGAGGAAGGAGTGAGGACTGAGTCATGAGGAAGCGTATAAACTATTTACTTTGAAACGACGTATATAAGATATTAGCATGTTAATAAATTGGTTTGACGGGCCCGATGGCGCTGATGGTAGTGATTTTATATTGTGTGCCATAGGTCCTGGGTTCTATTACACCTAGGTCAAATATTTATGTGTTGATATTTCTGTTTTTGCAGTATCAGTGTATTACGCAAGCCTATAGTACATGGATACAGCGTATACAGCTAAGCTTTCAATGATCGATTCTAACAGCCGAAAACAGGATTTCCACATATATTACAGTAGTGAGTTCATAGAAATCAGTATCAATTGAGAGTGTTTTTTTTTTGTTAGTACAGACAATACTTTTTATATTTAAGATGAAGTAAAAGAAGATATTCATCCTTAAGATTTCCAATGCAATGAAAACGTAGCACTGTTGGTCACTATTTAATGAGATCGCAGCGACATCTACCGTACATAAAAAACATGACTCCAACAAATTCATAGACTCAAATATAGCAGATATTCGAGAACTTTTTTAATTTGGGCAGCGATCCCCGTGGAATGGCAGGTAGTTTGTCTACTGCGAGATGAAAAAAGTTCACTGAGACGAAACTAACGTGGCGTTTCCGAAAGCCTCTTAGTATTACGCGGTAATATTCAGGTGAAAAATT
>JACJUM010003147.1:13900736-13946946 GCA_020976665.1 Heortia vitessoides
CTCGTAAACATAAAAAAGGTTTTAGAAGGAAAGTGAACCAACTAAACCTACTATAATCCGATTTTAAATATGCTGCTCTAGAATTATGCAAGGAAAAAAGAGTCCAAACTGTACGTGAAATAGGCAATAGTATTTGATTAACGGGGTTGAAATATTTTTCTAATCTTTGACTAATTATAATATTTCTTTATATTACTAGATTAGAATTAAACTCTTTTTAACATTTTTTATTTTATATTACGAAGTTAGCAAACGACCATATGATCCACTTATAAAAACGTGACTGCAGCTTCAAGCCGGAACGCAACGATGGGAACGCTGCTTATTAGCGGTAGAAATAGGTGAGTGTAAGGTACTAACGCAGGCGACCTTTGTAAGGGGTCTACCTCTCTTTTGTTCGACATTTTTGCAACCTTGTTCTTAAAATTTTATCCTCCCTATTAAAATTGGAAAATACTATCAGCCTAAAGCCAATACGATACCACTGCTAGAATAAAGCTTTTAAAAGAATATTCCCATAAATTGCTTTTTATGTAATATCATACATATTTGTAGTAAAAAGTATCATCGCATCCTATGTTACAAACAGTAACACAGTTTAGGTAATAACTATACGGGATTTTTACTGTATGTACTAGAATACTTTTTGTAAGAAAGAACGTAAATTCCTTAGTTAATCAATAATCACCCACCCCAGATTGGATCGGAAACTGGTGGCACCTACTCTGTCGGTTCCTTCTCATTCGCCAGTGATAGATGGTAAAAAGTAAAATATAGAATAAAAATTTATGGGAATTTGATAGACGAAACAATTACATTTTAATATCACGCATATTAAAAAAATAAAATATAAAGACACTCATCAGAAATACCATATTAGAATAAAATAAGATACTCTCGACAGAATTCGGTTTGTTTGTGCGAGAATATTGTGTATAAAAAAAAAGTCTAGTGCGCGTCAGATCTAATAAATAATATACAGATTCTATAAAAGAATATTAAACGTCAACTCATACTTACCTTTAATAAATTTTTATTGTAACTTCATGTAACAAAATGGGGTATTTCGCACGAAGCGGACAGCGTAAACATAAGTGGTTAAGTTATATGTATGTATCATATTTGTCGTGTACAGTTGTTTTCATCAGGACACTTATTTAACGATGATAAGCTTGGATGGTACGCCATAAGGTACTGGCAGAGTAGAAAAGTACCTCCCTTGTACCAGGTATCGTAAGAGGCGTCTTAGGTACCAGAACCAATAGATGGCAGTATATCTGTCCGCAAAAGTGTAGCTCAAATGCAAAGGCTGAGGATGAGGAGCAGCATTTCCATTGTGAAAGCTGCCTGCAATTTCCAATACGCTTGCTCAGTGCAGCAATCATTGGCAAAATTCCTCCTTTCTTCCTTCTAGTTTCACTTACTTTTACAAATGTAATATTTACTTGTCTATCGCCCTGTCTTCACGTCCGACATCGTAGACCGCGTCACGATTTATACGACCCTCCCGATAGTATAACCGCTAAAATCGCAGCCCTTTCTCACCCTCTTACTGGCACAACACTATCATTAACACTCCACATGCATTCGTACAACAGAGCAGTACACCGCGTTCGCCGGCGAACGCGTGCGTCGGGGCTGTCGGGCTCAATCTGTCCATCCTCTTTTGCTGTAATTTCATAGTAAATTCAACCTCAACGACGGCGTCCCGAGCCTAGGTCGAGCCTCTAGAGGTGCCCTCAGGCGCGCCGTCGGTCCTGCTCCGAACTCGCGAGCTTTGCGGCCGCGACCGCGTCGAACGCGTGGTCGCGGCCGCGGGGCACGCAGGCTGAATCTCCTCATTTATGAGAGGCCCCGCCCTCTTTTTTCGGTGGCGCTGGAATTGACGTCTAAGTAGTTAAGCAATAGGTTCATCTGAAAAAAAATAGCCCTGTCTTAAAATTCCTTGTCCTTTCCCGTTAAAATTGCCACAGGACAGTCTGTGTCTAGTTTGAGAGTTAATGTTTAGTTATATCTGTAAATCTTTTTGTTATTACTGCTTCGCTGTTAAAGTTCATAGTAATAGTTCAGTAAATTTGTCATTGGTAGTAAAAGACATTGGTTTTTTGAACTTTACCTAGTCTGACCTTGCTTAATCCTTAGCCAACCGATACTGATTACTTTGGTCTTAACCATGTTCAACCTTAGTGTCAAGAAACTCTAATGAGATCTCTAAGTATCGTGCCTTACCTTACATTGATTCTGCTAAAACTACAATATTGTCAGCAAATTGAAGGTGAGAGATTTATTCATTATTTAAATTGATACCAATTCCTTGTTATTCCATGCACTCAATGGCGTTTTCCATAGTAGCAGTATATCGTTTCGGATATACGATGTTTCTTTGTACAACACCTCTTATCAAGGGAATAGCCTTCGAGTGGCCTATTGTAGTCTTCCGCCTTCTGTATAAATTGCCGTTGTGTCGAACAAAAAATGTTAAAGTAAAATAAACCGCGTTTTAAAGCCGTTAAAAGAGTAGTTTTTCATTATTTATAAAGAGTAATTTTATTTTTATAAAGTCTACATTATTTTCTGAAAGAGTAGATTGCGGCCTCTGGGTATATATTTTTTTTATTTTTCCTTCAAATTTATAGCCATCGCCTATATAGATCACATTTTGAGGCTAAGACTTTTATTTATAATTATAGACATTTCTTAAGAAAACAAACTCAAAAAAGTGAACGAACGGGAAACAGCTTGGAGTAATTAAAAGGAACAAAAACCCTATGCCGGCACTGAACAATTCAAATGAATACAAAAACATTTATTAGTAATTAAAAACTTGAAAGTATAAAGTCTTAAAATTTCATTAATTAATGAACTTTAAGATGGTTTCAAACATTAAAATGATTATTATTTCTTAAAGTTTGAGCGAAAGTTTTTAAGCATTACGGAACGTCAGATAAATAATCTTTATTAATATATACGTGGAGTAATTTCCGCTGTTTACTTTTATTAACTGTAGAAATTTTACTGTGTACTAACAGTCTATGCTACTATGTTAAATTGATAGTGATGTATAATAGGAGTTTAAAGTAAAAGTTGGCCGGTCTTTATAAACTAGTGTTGAAATCTCAATAAAGTATAAATAACTATCGATCTGCCCTGATATTACTGTCATTCTGTTCTCATCCGTACAGGCACAATGACTAAAATCAGTTTATAGGCAAGTAAATTAAACTGATTTTTCTTTGTCATGAATCACTTAATCAAATGGTGACGCCACGTGGATATAATACGAGTAAGTATGTATTGTATTAATAACTCTAAATTTTTCTCGGAGAGACCTATGTCCCATAGAAAAACATCTACGGTGAAGATCACACCTGAGTGCTATCGGGGTAGGCAAAGACAGCCAAGATCGTAGAAAGAAGAGATCCTCCACTTGCTACGATCTTGGCATAACTCTCTCGCTTCTTTGCTAACATTAGTTCTTTTATACACACTCGTTTAATCTCGATAATTGTCTCGGCTCTTCTTCAATTCCATTTGGTAAAGGTATGTCCGACTAAGTCGTCCCATACCAACACTTCCATTTACTTCTGCTTTATATGTTCGCTATTTTACGTTCATCCATGGCGCAGATGGTAGTAATCCTATCTTGTACGCTAGAGGTCTTGGGCTCAATTCCCGTAGATATTTATACAATGAATTGAATATATTATATTTATTCTGTGTCTTAGTATTATTTATATGTCCCTAATTATTACTTGTAATTCCTCCGTTACGGATGTTACACAATTATACTAAGACTTATATCGGAGTCCGGTCAATCGATGAGATCTCATGTTTTCCTTTCAACATCTAATCATCACGTTTCTACGTCGTACTCTTCACACTATTCTTTGTTCTGTCTCTTATGTAACTACACATATCAGCCAAAGTATTATGTTTAAAGATTGACATGTATCTAATCTATATCAGTAAAGCTTTAATCGTGTGTATTGTAAGTAATTTGCCAAATATTTTCTATCTTATTATACTAGCGACCTGATCGGCTTTTCACTGGTTTTCATATGACATGGGACTGGAACCGGGACAAGATAATAATTAATAGTGATATTGTATTTCATCGCATCTTGTTATATGGAAGACGGAGGAGAGCTGAACTGCAAAATGTCGTGCTGATTCCATAGATAAAAAAGTAGCCTATGTATTACCTATCTGTATAGAACCTATCCAGACTATTTAATAACCTTAATCTTAATAATCTCTGTGCCAAATTTCAGACAGATCTATTTAGTTGTACCTGTGTGAACGATAAACATACATATATCCACGCACAAACCCTCGCAGTAATTACTATATTAGGAATAAATTTAGAATAGAACAGGTTAAAATGTATTTCAGGATTCTTTCAATGATATCGGTATATTATAGACATGAACTCGAAACATTATTATTTTATTTGATGGTCTTTTTGCTGTTACGTCTGTATAACTATTTTTATTTTCACACAATTTTCTTTGAGAAGATGTTCAAAGGTGGCTTCTAGCTTTATTACTATTGCCTTTTCAGTATTTTTTTCCACAGACTTTTTCATGATGTTTTATTCAGTATCCCATTGTACTGAGCTTGACAACACTGAGCTGAGTCTTAAGACCAGATTGGTGTCTGCAGACTATTATATAACCATGTTCATTATATATATATATATATTTTAATATTGACGTGGTATACAATTTAAATTCGCGCTCGGCAAGCGTGTTGGCAATCGCAGAGCGCAGCTTTTGCAATATTTAAAATAATTATATTATAAGCAAAATAATTCGGATGGATACACCACCTTCTATCGGCTCTGGCATCTTAGTCGCCTCTTGCAACACCTGATACTGGGGAAGGTACTCTAAATGTCAAAGTTTTCTATTCTTACAGACTTATTAAAAAGGAATCGAATAAAAAGTTTTTTATTTATAAAACATCACAGCTACCCTTACAGGCTAAGAAATAAAATAAATATTTTACAAAAAATATACAGACACTTTACACACAATATTTCAATTCACTCGTATAACTAACAATGTATACAATTGGTTTTGAAAGTTCACTCAAACTGCCAGAAAATATGTCAACCCTCATGCAAATTGCTTACCACATGAATTGCTCGAGTTAGGGAGGTCTTAGCTTAGAGACATTACTGGCTACGGACGTGGCTAGCAGCGGTCAACGACGGCGCTTTCACATGAACTAGTTGGCACGTTTAACTGAAGCCAGCGTAGCACTTCTAAGATGTTTTCCAAATGTTATAGTTTAACAAGTAATGTACTTTCATAAAATGTATATAAAAATGCAATGCAAAACTATGAACTGTTACTCTGCCTTTCAGATGTTGAATCTTTATGAGTTCTTTCAATATGAAAACCAAAAACCTCTGATTATTTGTTCTCATCCTTTTTTGTAGAGAACTACCCGGTATCACCTAATCGGTAACCCTAGTTTATGACAGCCGTCTCTGCAGGTGGCATCACTTCCATTTCATGCCACAAACTTTTTTTATCTTTTTCCATCCCAACTTTTCCATTCGTAATTGTATATATTTTAATCAGATTTAACGCGGCACACGTGGGTAAAAATATTAAAGCGAAAAGTTCTTCGGACGAAAGTCCAGAACAGGGAATTCCGTTCCGATCCTATTTGGAAACAAGCCAGATAGTCATTTAGAGAAAAAATACAAGTAAAATGGGATTGTTTAATTTGCACAGAAACAAAGTCTGCTTCTTGTAAAAATATTATTTTTTCTCAATAACCACAGGTTTTAAATTACTCTGGTCAAAATATTAGTGTACCCATAGTGGCACCGTTACGTAGACTATTGCATGTAAAAGAGTTTAGTTTTTATATAGAAGCTTTTAATCATTAGAAAATTAGAAACGGAGTGGTGTATATCTATTGTTTTAAATATTGACAGTTAATCTTTTAAATTGAAAGTTAAATGTTACGCAATTTAGTGATATTCTTCAAACTGTTTAAATCTGAACTATCAGCTTTATTTCATTTATCTTTTATATCGGTAACATATTGACCTATACAAATACTTAAATAGGTCAATTGAATGTAAATTCTGCCTATTGACCGTTGGAATTAAATTGGACAGATTAATATAAGATGATCTGAATTTTTATATTTTTAACATGCAAATATAGACATTAGCTTTTTAAATAAAATATACCTATATATACCATAAAGTGTATATAGTAGATAGTCGCTTTTATGCTAAAACGTTCATAAATACAATTAAATTGCAACGTATGCGAGTGTTTGAACTAAAATTAATTTAACTTCATTATAAATAGTGTATTCAAATAAGTTTCCATAAAACAAAAAGCTTTCAAACACAAAGAACGTATAAATATTTTACACAACAAATTTTGGGCAATCACTTTACAAAAACGTTTAGTTTCACACTTTGTGTTGTACACGCGCATGGTTTTGCATTTTAAATACTTCACATTTTAATATTTTGCATTTTCACTGACAACTTTCAAGCTGGTATTACAGTAAAAATGCGATTTAAGCACAGATTTTTATATTGTCTTGTTTATCTGTCTAGTGCATACCACAAAACATTATTCGTATTTTAACACTTTATATTAACACAATAAGTACATATTTTAGTATTTTACTTAAAGTACTTAAATAAGTACTTATTGTAACATGTTTGAATCTGGAATGAGGAGAACCGTAAAATACTAATGGTAGCAACATAAGCTGATAGATTAACAAGTTAAATTAGCAATGGGCAAACCATATATGTACCACGCAGAACCAACGGTCTATGCAGCTGTAGGTTTTAAGAGATAACAGATCACGTGGTGGCAAGCACAGCTAATATCGCACATCCACAAAGTAAATAGACAATCTGCCTAGTCCATGTGGTACCGGAGATGGGTCGCAGCATTTTCGTCGTGATGCTACGCTCTGCCATTTGCCACCACGCTTGCCCACCGCTGCAATTACGGGAAAATTCCTCCTTTCTTGGGAAGGCCTATATCCAGCAGTGGACATTTAACAGCTGTTATGATGATGCTGAAGCTGCCTAGATTTGCAGCATCACGCATGATTACGCAGTGCAAATTAAACAGGTCTTAATGGTATCAGTTGGACAGGCGTTTGTCTAGCAGTGGACGTTCTATGGCTAATAATGTTTATGGCGATATCTATTAATATATAAAAAAATTATATTGAAAATAGATTTTGTTGATAATGCAAGTATAAATTATACGTGGCGTACCACCAGCAGAGTCGAATATCCCCAATAGTTCATACGGTGTCCGATATTTTACAAAACTTGTGAAGCTCTTCTATGTATTACGTTTCAGTTTACCACAACTTTTAATGATACGTTCAATAAAATATATTTTCTTATCTACTCTAGTAGATCTGTCTATTCGTCAAAACTGTATTAAAAACATTGAGTAATTGTTGAAATTATTCGGCAGTTTTCGATAATCATAAAGTAAGACAATTCGATTATTAAAAGCTTTTTTTGTTTTTCCTTTACGAATGCTGCTTAACAATACATACATACATCTCGCCTGTATCCCATTGGGGTAGGCAGATACTATAGATCTCCACATGTTACGATCTTGCCATACCTCTCTCGCTTCCCTTACTCGCATTACTTTCAGCATATACGCTCGTTTATTTTTGGTACTTCTGACCTGGCAGTTGCACACTAACACTATAACAACGGGAATGTGTTTTTTTATTAGACTAGATCAACAAACAAGCATACTGTCCGCAAGCAAACAGCATTTTAAACGTCACCGCAGCCTACAGACGCTCGTAATATCACAAGCGCATTGCCATTTAGTTTGAGTATATTATGTCACATTACCCTGTAATTTCCCTGCCTCTTTCACCTATCAAGCCGAAACACAGATTACTGTAATAGACAGCTAATAGACTTCTAAACGCATATATTCCAACAAATGAACAAACGCCTGATAAATTATTCCGTTAACAATATTCCCGTGCGATTTTATAGCTGCAATGTTTGCAGCTGGGCAATTATTACTGTTCGGCTCGCTGCTGTTTGGTCATCGGAATTTGAATTGAATTCCGTTGTATGTAAACGTTTGTTCGTAGATTAACAGTTGCTAGTTAAACCGGTACTTAATTATGTGTGATGAAGCTAAATTGAATAATAAAAATAATACTTAAATCACTTGTGCAAGCAGTTTTGTATCCGAACTTGAAACTTCATCATCATCACCATACCAGCCATTGGAAGGCTATTGCTGGACATAAACCTCTCTAAAAAATGAGAATCAGAGCGCAGCTATCGCTATGGGGATGCTACTACGCATCCCCGCCCTGTATATTTGAGTTGCACTGTTTCGGATGGATATACCGCCATCTGTCGGTTCTGGTACCTTAGTCGCTTCTTACGACACCTGGTACAGTGGGAGGTACTATTCCATTCTTCCGGTACCTCACGGCATAACTTGAAACTTAATAGATATTTATTGTGATAGTGTTTATTAAATTCATATTCAACAACAGAAATCAGACTCGTGTCTGACCTTTCCAGGTAAAAACTGTTTGTTGTTACGATAATATGAAATTTGATTTATTCAATACGATTTAACATATAAATATACGCGCTTTGCAGTAATGTGAGTCTGTTGGAATAAAAACTAAATAATAAACATTGATCTGAGTCTGACACAAGTTGCTTCAAGCACTTGTATTACGGACTTAAGACAACCGAGGAATCACAAATATACTTTACTACCATCTAGAACAAACACAAATATTTATCATAATAATATTTCTTCTGGGGGGGGATAAAACTCGCGACCCTTGGCGTGTGTGCCAAATAGTCTGCTCAAGAAAAGGGAATTTACCCATAATTGCCGTACTGAACACGCGTGGTAGAAGTCGCATAGCGTTGCTTCGCCACGGGAATGCTGCTGCCTATTTCCATACCCTGTCACATTTGAGCCACACTGTTTCGGGTGGATATACCGCCATCTGTTGATGCCGGTAACTAGTTAGAGGCGCTAACGACACTTTGTACAGAAGGAGGTACTTTTCTACTCTACTGGTACCACGCGTCTAAAGGTCTATGTTATGAAAAAATATTGCGACTACAAATTGAGACATAAACTACCCTATCTCTCAAATTTAATAAAACAGTACGCAGTAAGCAAATAATTATTAAAATCGGTTCAGCAATTCAGAAATTGGTACCTAACAATCACCGTGATACATATTTCGTATACAAAAATAATTTAGTATACCATTACTTGTCATTGTCATAATTTCTTATAATTATTTTCAATACTATTACTTTTGTGTCGTCTTTATGTAAACTATATTTAACAATATTTTTTCTAGATTATATATTTTACTGAGTTACTCCTCTGACTGTCTATTTCATTCTATTTACTAACTCTTTATCCCTAGGTTGTCTAAAGATGTTTCTATGCGAGTAGACCGCCCATTGTACTATTTAAATATTTAATTTATGTATATTTTTATATCCTTTATTACTGGTGTATACTAATAAAGTTTATTACTATTTTACTATATACTTGCAAATAAATAAAAGCCTAATGCGTTGGTCTCAAACCATGTATTTTAAAGTAATATACCCTTAATATAAATATTTTTAATGGTGGCAAATTTCTAAACGTTTACATACAGTATTTTTTTAATTTAATTGACATCGGTCTGGTCACCGACTACCAGATCAGGCATTCGAGGTGGCAATTGCACAGTATTGCATCGCGATGGGGATACCATTATCCGCTCAATTAGAGCTAAGCTGCTTCGAATGGATATATCTGTCAGTTTCTGTACGCCACGCCAGCCACGATTTACTTAGAAGAGAGATAGACCACTCTTTATATTCTGCCGTTACCGCACGCTGAAACTTAATATAAGGTTAATATAAAGCATAAAAGAATGAAACAATGGACGTACACGGTAGTTTGGCAACATTTGTTGCCTTGCTTATACATACATGCATTTTATAATAAAGATGAAGATTACGCTCTACATAAGATTAAAGCTACATAATATTAACGTCGATGCATTATGCATCAAGTATCACCATGCATTACTTTATGTGTGTGCTCGTAAATGACGCAAATAATTAATAATATTAGCAATTTAAATTAATAATATTAGCATATAATTAATAATTAGTAAAATGGACCCGATAGTGCATTCTGCAGTTTCTTTATCTTGTACCCAAGTGTCGTGTAAGGGTTTGATATCTACCCAGGACAAATATTTATGTTATGACAAATTTGTGTTTGTTTTTAATCTGGATGGTTAGTTATCTTTTATTAGAAATTACTTATTTGTTTGACTTGTATCATACAAGTGCTTTGATGTACATATTATGGAGTCATGCAATACGAGTACACGACACATGTTATATAAATTTATTATTATACTGAAAGTTATGTTTATATACGATTAATTAATCCTTTAGTCTATTTTGTACAATTTGACTATAACTATGTAGTGTTAAATAAAGTCTTTTCCGCTGTCTGTCTGTCCCTGTAAGCTAAGATCTTAAAATTACGCTACTTTAATGCATGCTTTATTGAAATATAATGATCAAAAGGAAGTTTTATATGTATAATACATGCATAATATGGTAAAGAAACACTGAATAAATATATTTCTTTGCGATTGCAAGCAATCAATGGCTGAACTCAAGTAAATAGTTTAAACTAATATACTACATACTATATATGTACATCATAAAAAGGTTAACAAAAAAGTCCGCTATGGTATTTATCCATGGAAAAGACTACACTCATTCTCATTGCACCCGTGCGAAGCTGGGGCGGTCGTTAGGTCGCCAGTTATATTAAAAAAAAAATTGATGTAACTAAATATTTTTTGTTTTTTTTAAACCCTTTTACATTTTCCCTATAATATATAATTTAACTAGGTTAAATATCAGAAGTAATTACTTAATTTGTATAAAGCTTCCTGACGCAACTAATGGATAGGCAGAATCGAAATAGTTCCTCACTTTTGTACGATATTTTGCTCATAATTGCCGCCTTGCAAGAAGCATATATATAAATAATTTACAAACCCGCATAATACACAAACAGGATAATCCAGCAGTACAAAATATCTCTGGAATCTCTTATTTCCTTAATATACAATTTTACAAACAACAAAATCAATTTTTCTATTGCTAAGGGACAGCACTGAAAGATTCAGATTCATGTCCCGTCGAAACAAATTAACATTTTCTAGAAAATATTAAATTATCTTTTAAAATTTAAGAATTTCAGCCTATTTGCGATTTTTAAAGCTTCAATGTAGTTAATTTCTATTTATCATAAATACACCACGTCCTATAAACCACGAGTAAGTTAAAAGCAGTGCGTATGTAATAGTAATGTGTACTCGTATAATAACAAAAAAAACGTTAAAGCACTTGTGTTACGGATATTGTAAAAACGGGTAATTACAATTATAAAACAAACACAAATATAAACGTCCTAATTGTAATCGAAGCCCCGACCTATAGCGCAAAAGATACACTACCAAATGTACCACCAGACCTGTCACATATGTTACGGTTAGCATGTACACCACAAGGCACTCTCCAAACATAAAACTTCATACTTTAACGCTAGCGAAGTCGGATTCACTGTAAGTATGGACACTCAAGTAAATTTATGCTAAAGTGCATTATTGCATGCACCCGCAGAATCTGCGGTTCGAAATACCAGTTTCGCAAAATGTTGAGAGAATTTATGCAACTTGCATACAATTAAAAGGCTCGTCCGAAGGCCTGCGTATGACTTCAATTAAGGGATAATTAATAGTTACCCGAACATAAATTACGCAGTGTGAATGTTATTCATTGTGTACTCGAATATACCCGTTCTGCCCGGTCCATTGCGAAATCTTTGAATAGATTTTGTCTTAATTGGCACTCTTGGCTTATTGTCTGAATTGATTCGGTTAATGGTCATCTAAAGGACCAGTCTTATCAAGTACGTATAATAATATCTCTATAATTAATTTTGCATATGCAGTATGAAACGCTGCTATTTTAGAAAATCAAGTACTTAATCATTACAGCAATTGATAGGCTGGATATAACCCTCCGCAAGAAAGGGGGAATTTTGCCCGTAATTGCCGCGCTGGGTGATCGTGTTGACAATCTCAGAGCGCAACTTTCGCGAAATCCCATCTGATATATCACCATCTATCGGTTTTGATACCTTAGTCGCCTTTCCCGACTTATTATCCTGAGCTTTAGTAATACTTTAATCTAGTTTCGTGCCATTTGGTACCGGCAGAGTAGAATAGAATTTTCCTCTTTACAAGATGTCGGACGATTCAAATTTTTTAAGATTCAAATTTACTTTATTTACAAGCACTTTACCCATTACAAGCACTCTAGAATCGTTAAAATATAATAATAATAAAAAAAGAATAATATTAGTATTTTCTATTACTCTATAGTACCGGCAGAGTAGAAAAGTATGTGGAGGTACCAGGTGTCGTAAGAGTAAAATCGATAGATGGCGATAAACAGTGCAGCTCAAATGCTAAGGGCTGGATAAGCAGTAAAATCCCCGTCATGAAAGCTGCACTCTGCGATTGCCATCACGCTTGCCCACCGCGGCAATTATAGGCAAAATTACCCCTTTCTTGGGGAGGCCCATGTCAAGCAGTGAACTTCCAATGGCTGGTATGATGATGATTTTCTGTAAGCAAGTAGTTAAATGGATAATTATAGGTAATATAGAGACCCCCGATGACCCAATAGATCATTCTTATTTTATCTGACACAAATAATTTAATTAGGCCCATCTCAAACTGTCGGCACCAGGCGGGACTTAAAACTAAGTTTACTACCGGTTCAATACGCAACCTAAGAAAAAATTATAGTGATAAAGGTTCAACCAAATCCATCTATGTCTCTAAGCTGTATTGTGGTATATCCATCCATACTGGCGTAAAATGCAATGAGTCGGGGATTGACAATAACATACGCCTACTTAGCGCAGTCACTTTGGACGAAATTCCCTCTTTCTTTGGTAGGTCTGCGTCCGTTGGTCGTTCTGCGGCTGCTACGATGATAATGTAGTCCACTTCCTTGGAAAAGACAGGGAACTTATCGTTTCGCAGAAAATTTATTGGTTGTTTAAATGATATTTTTTGAAGGAAATGCTATACTAATCCTAGATTAGAAATAAATAAATTGACTTATAAAATTCATTCTCCTACAACTTGGTGACACTGACAATAATAAGATAATATAAATAATCACAGATCACAGAAAGTACTTTTGGAAGGGTTCTTAAAGGAAAAATTATCTTGAAAAGTTAATAACAACCCTTTAGGTTGTTATAAACTTTTTTTTTAAAGAATGAAAAGATAACAACTTCCTTGGCAAGAAAAACTGACAACTGTTATGGCACAGACTGTTATGGTAAAGATATAAGTATTGCAATTTATTATGACCAAGTGGAGATTATAAATGGATAAATCTAATCATTACTTTAAAACAAAGTAAGATCTATATATGTTCCCTAACTTTTTCAAAAGGTTTTTTATTTATTTTTTTTCGAAAAAACAAATTGTTTCAAAAAGAAAGTATGTATCATTATTATAAACTATGCTTTTAAGATTATAATTTAAGATAATAATTTTATTATTCTACTTGTATATTAAAAGCAGCACAATAGGTGTTAAATTACAAACTTACGAAAAGATTTTAGTACATGAAATAAAATGATATACGGAACTTATGAAAAAACGTTGTCTTTTATTTAAATAATGCCTGAATTCATTAAACTGATTTTGTCCTAACATTCACTAATAGATAACAGATATAGAGAATACCATAAGCAAATTATTTAATTAGATTCAGGAAAAAATATTACTCTTTTTTCATTTTAACACACGCAAAACAGTTAGAATATTTACAAACAACGATCCATCCGTGATCCAGCAGCCGTGACACGTCCAATGTTGGACCAAGGTCTTCCCAAGAAAGATGGAATATACCCATATTTGCAGCGAGGTGGCAATCGCAGAGCATAGCTTCGCGACGGGAATGCAGCTAGCCCATATGCCTGTTGCATTTAAGCTACAACACTTCGAATGGATATACCGCCATCTATCGGATCTAGTACCTCCGGCTCTGTTCGCCTCTTACGACACTATTTATATATATACTTATTCTACTCTGCTGATATTGTGTGGTATTCGACAAATTTTATCACAAAGATAATGTATAAATGTTTTAAATCAAACCCCAAAATCAATTCACTCATCCTGTTCCATGGCCGTAGCTAGGGGGGGGGCATTGTGGGGCAATGCCCTACCTTGAAACCACAATGCCCTACCTTAAAAATATCTAAAACTAAGATAAATTATTATAATTAAATTGTTTGTTCATAGTTTGAGAAAAAAAATGTAGCGATAGGTATCTAAGTTTTTCCGAAAATACTTACCTACCACAGATTGTGACATTCATTTCATATTATAATAATTCTTTGTTCTGTGTATAGATGGCATTCGAAGCGCCATCTCATGAAGCGATGGGTTTATACAAAGAATTAGAATACGAATATTCGATGACTAACCTCTCAATCAGCTAATTTTTTTTCCCTTTTTGCGGACGCCCATGACATTTTAGCCACCTTTTCAATTGTTTACAATTGTCAACAGTTGAAGATTCAACTGAATTATGTCCCTTTCACGTAGGAGTCTGAAAGGGACACCGTCTTATCTAAGAGCGAGAAGGCAAGATCTGGATCGTGATCCAGATTGAGCGTGTACTGGGCGCCAATATCTGTGTGATGCAGAGGGAATCCCCGTACCATAGACTGCAATATGGGCTATATTGCAATCTATGGTACGGGGAATCCCCTTTTAAACCTGACCTAAAGATTGATTATGATTGTTTGTAGTTTGGTTAAGTGAAGTGTACGGTGAAGAGTGCTTTAGACAAAAATCGATACAATTGTTATTTGTATTGCTATAAATTGAAGATTCATTTATTTCGCGATGGATATACGGGCTTTCTTTGGAAAAAAACGAAGACTTGAGGAGCAAATTGACCACGAAAAACCTAACTGTTCAAAACAGGTGGAAGCACCAAATACAATCGCTACTCCTAGTTCCGTAGCAACAGGTAACGTTAGCTATGGTATTCCGTCTGATATTGCACAAATCGGAGAACCAATAAAACAAGTTGTTTTAGACACATATCCAAAACAACACAACAGGGCCTTTGTTTCCGATTGGTTCAAGCGTTATAAATGGTTGCAGTATTCTGTCGAGAAAGATGCTGCTTTTTGCTATCCATGCCAGCAATTTTTACCTCATGGAAGCAAACAGACTTCGTACACTTCCACAGGATTTAGAAACTGGAAAAATGCCACTGATTCTAAAACTGGTTTTCCAAAACATGAAAAATCAATTTCTCATATTCAAGCTATGTCGATGTGGCAGGAGAAATTACAAAGAATATCTACATCTAGCAGTGTTGAAACGTTAATAAATCAAAAAGTATTAGAAAAATATAGGTATTATGTAAAGTCTATCATGGAAGTAATACAATTTCTAATTGTCAACGAATTAGCTTTGCGTGGAAATTATATTTTGGAAGAAGAAAAAGAACAAGGATTATTTCAGAATTTATTTGAATACACATGTATGAAAGATCCAAATTTGAACGAGGTTCTCACTCATATACCACAAAACGCAACATATCGTTCACCCGAAATTCAAAATCAAATAATTCAAGCAATGGTTCAAGCGGTACGAAGTTCCATTGTCAAAGATATTAATGAATCTGACGTGAAATGGTTTACTCTAATGGAAGATGGGACGAGAGATAAAAATAACCGCGAAAATATTGCATTAGCAATACGCTACGTCAAGGATGGTGTCGTCAATGAGTCGTTGCTGATGGTTAAGACTACTGAAAATCTTGATGCAGCCACTTTCACGGAATTAACGTTAAATACTCTCACGGAAAATAACATTGACCCCTCTTGTATGCTTAGCCAATGCTATGATGGCGCAAGTGTAATGATGAGTGGGAAAGTTTCAGGAGTTGCGACTAGAATAGAAAATAAATTGGGCCGAAAAATTCCTTACGTCCACTGCTATAACCATCGCTTGCACTTAATAGTCATCAGGACTATCTCAGAAATGACTTTTATTCGTTTATTTTTTGACCAATGCATCATGTTACATGAATTCTTTCATCATGGCAAAATAGCTGCCTTATATGATGGAAAAAGGATTGGCCGACTCCTCGAACAACGCTGGTCTGGACATTTAGCAGTTACAAAAGTTGTATACGATAATTATTCATCGATTTTGCAGACTTTGAAAGAAATTAAAAATGGCAGATTCAACGGTGATGACGTCGCCAAGAGTATAGGTATTAAAAAAGTCATGCTTGATCTGGAATTCCGAATAGCCATGGTTGTGGCCAAAAAAATCTTATCCACGCTACAACCTGCAGACGCAGCTTTGCAAGCAATGCAAGCCCGAAGCGCAGGATTAAAAGATGCCATAACAATCATAAAGTGTGTCAAAGATGAAATTATTAAATTAAGATCAAATCAAATGTATAATCAAATTCTGGAAGAAGCTAAGTCTTTAACAAGCAATGACTGCGGCGAATCTGAAAATAGGACACAGACCTCGAAGAGGCAAGTAAAAAAACCAAATCGGATGGATGACTATTTGACGTACACCCCCTGTTCCTCCGCCAGACAAAATATAGATGAGAACGACGAGCCATTTAAGTCTGAGTATTTCGAAACGTTGGACATTTTAATTGCTGAATTACAAAGAAGGTTTTCGGACAACGATGATTTAATTAATTCGATTGCAAGTCTTGATGAGTTGGATGTAGATAAAATGGTTCCACTGAAAAATTTGGGTAAGTTTAAAAAAAAAAATAATTCAAAAAAATTGTCATGTTCAATTTACAATTTTAACTAATTTTTCAGGTCTGAAAATTCCATCAAGAGAAGAGGCTAGTGTGGTTAAAGCTTACTTGAGTCGTAACGAGGATATAATGGAAAATACATTGCAAGTTTTGTACAGGCAACGAGAGGCGTTCAAAGATACATATGAACTTTTTGCGTCTGTGGCGACCATAGGATGTAGCACTGCAGTGTGTGAATCTACGTTTTCAACTTTAACTGCAATCAATAGGCCTCAAAGGCTGTCAATGGGTCACGAGAGAATGGCTGGTATGGTATTTCTGGCCTTTGAAAAAAAAAGAACAAAATCAGTTGATCTGAACGAAGTTCTTCGCATTTTTAATAACATGGCGAATCGTAGAATTCAGCTGTTTTAAATGTTTTTTATTATTATGTTAGTTAATTATTATAATAAGTACGCAAAAACAATGTGATCTTAATGGTATTTTTGGTCGTTTCTATTTACTCGTATCACCCCACCCAATAATTAATTATTACCTCACTCTCACTCAGACGTGGATCTCTACATCCAAATCTGGAAGTTCAACCATCTTATTCACTTGTTCTTCATCATTGAGGATTTAATAGTTCTTAGATCCATGCTCATGCACTGTCACAGTAATTATTTGTCTACGAATAACTATTCACATGATGGTGATATACATGGTGATTGATTTAGGAGCCCGTGTTTCGACGGCAGATCAATTATGATAATTTTTTTACTTCCGCCCTACCTGTAACTAATGCTGCCCTACCTCAAATTCGACCCTAGCTACGGCCCTGTCCTGTTCTCCGCTTTGGTAATGCCAAATAATATTTACCGATTGCCATTTAAAAGGCAAAGATACGTTCGTTTAACATGGAAATATCGTTTTTCATATCAAAGAGTCAACACGTTGGCTTACGACATGAAACGTATGAAGTTATGCTGTGGTTTCGAAGTGGCCAATAAATTACTTTGTGTGGACAACCGTGCTGACAATTTGACATTACACCTTGACTTTATCGTCGTTGCTCATCGAGGAGGAGAGATAATATAATTTACTTACAAAGTGATTATATTTTCAGGTTGTTTTTAAACATTTCATAATTTCTGTATTACTAGCTGATGCCTGGGACTTTGTCTGCGCATGATAAATACTTTGATTAGCCTATTTATTCTTCAATCTCAGCCATCTATCTTCATACCTATCAAAGTTCATCAAAATTTGTTCTGCGTTTTTGTCATGACAAATTCATAGACAGATAACGTAAATGTTGATCATTCAATTTGTGGTTATAGGGTAAAAGTTTACTAAATAACTGATTTAATATAAAGAAAATCGTTCGTTCCTGTCTGCATCTCGGACACAACGCGATGAGAAGTAGTTTTGCGGATGCAACTTGGCAGGCGTTTGATGCGAAAACTACACTTATCGTTACATTTTGTACATTTTTAAATAATATTCATTTTATTGAATTGTTTACGCTGTATTATTATTGTAAATTTTCATCAAAATGCATTCATAATTTCGTAACAAACATAAATTCATACCAAATTTTGCATTTATTATGTTAGTAGGATAATGATAAATATTATTATGCAGCGCTTGAATGTAAATCATATTTTTACTTTTCATAAAATAACACTACAATCATATAATTTACTAGAGATATACCTGAAACAAAGATACCTCACTCTCATCTATTTCTACCCTTAAACAGCAATATTTACATTGATTTCCGGTTTGAAAAGTAAACAAAAATATTTATACGAAGAATTTTCGTGTTTGTTTTGTGTTTGGGTCTAGTATATGTATTTAAGTGATTCTTCTTTTGTCTGATATCCGTAACACAATTGCTTTAGGTGACTTATCTTGGAGTTAGGTCGACGTATAAATCATTGTATGAATTAATGATTAAAAAAAACTTGCCGTTTGCCTATTCATTTATATATAGATATTAGGTCCTTACAAATAAAACGCTTTTTCTTAATGACCATTTTGAGCTGAAATACTCATATTTGATTAAAAATTACAATTTCAAATTTATATACTCATTAATCTCGTACATTTTAGTTTTAAAAATAATCATTTGTTGGTTTCTTCCTAATTATTGTTTATTTGGCGTATAACGGAAAACATGAAATATTGGTATATTAATGAGTACGAGTTCTGCCTGGTCCGTTCTATTGTCAAACAACCGAGATTGGTCAATCGCTCTAGGCCACTGCTGCTTCACGACAACGCAGACCACACACTACACAACAAATAACCACTAAGTTAGATAAGCTCTAATTAGAATGTTTGCGATATCCACTATACTTACTTCTTGAACCTTGTTCTAACATATTATTATTTTTCCCGAATATGGACAACTTTTTACAAACCGCCTTCATCAATGAATGAACAAGCAAAAGTGCATAGATAACAGCGGTACTTACTTTGAATAATTAAATATAATTTACAAAAAAATATGAAACTATTTATTTATTTTAAATAATAATAAAAGTAAAACAAACATGAATTTCAAATATTGTTGTACATCGCTTTAATGTTCTATGGTTTTTAAAGAGAAAAATAAATTAAGAAGAACATTTTAGCTACCTATCTTCATTTTACAAATAGGATAAATATTTTTTCATTTACTGATAAATTTATTATCAAAAAGTGTAAATAAGGATAACACAAAATATCATAAGGTATAGTACCTCATGATCCTTTTAAAAAGATCTTTCGCATAAGTACATCTCACTTATTTCTACCGCCAAACATCTTTTTCAGTTTATATTACTATTCCAGTTGAAAACTTGAGAGATGACACAATATCTTTAAGTCTCTAGGTTGATGACGCGGTATTAATTACACGAGTGTCTTTAGATTACGGAGACTACCTTGAACTTACTAACGAGCAATTTTTAAAAATTATATCAATTTTGTATATTACCAGCACAATAAAAACTATATCAAGAAATCAGAAACTTAATATAATGCATATGATATAGACCTAATATAAAGGTCTCCATTGTTACCTAACTTTCATCTATTTTTATCGCCAAAAAGTAGTGTGCGCGCTACTGTGTTCCGGTTTGAAGGGTGAGAAGCGCAGTGAAAATACTCTGTAGTTCCTTATGATGTTACAAGCGTTTAAAGACTGCGTTAATGCTTATTATCTCGTAAACTATATCTTAATTTATCAACCTGGTCTAATAAAGGCCTAGTCTAATAATATTTATCTTTTTAATTTTTCGTTTGACGTTTCTTAACATTTCGTGCGGTAACCATTTTCAAGAAAACAGAAGCTATTTTAACACCTAATGTATTTTAATATTGCATATTTTTCATCCGCCCAAAATTGTCTTTTGCACACACATATCAACACAGAAGTTTGGAACTCCTCACATCTCGACATTATCTCAAGTAGCGAGCAGGCAGCTTTGTCTTTGAGTTCAGATGCAGACCCATTTTACATTTTCTTGGCTTCACAAAGCCGTGACACGTTTTAATTCAGCTTTGAAATCCAAAGGGACCCTTTTTGATGTCGCTCGCGTTATATGTACTTTTACTTTTAGATCAGATGGGCCGATTCTTATACAATATATGACTGAATTGATCCACGGTCTCAAAACCCTCTAATACATTTTTTGATTTTAATCGCGAATAATTTAGTTCTTGTCGTCGAGTACCGACAGTGTACCAGGTGTAGTAGGTACTTTAGAACCGGAAATGATTGATTATGGTATACAAAAGTGTTGTTTTTTAAGATAAGAATACACTTACAGAGTCAAAACAATTATTTCAGATATTTATACACTTATTTTCAATTTTTAATTCAATGCCGGTCCTTAGTTACTTACAAGTCACTTAAATCATTTGTGTTCCAAATATCAGACTACAGACTGAACACAACAAATATTTATATGATGAATATTTGTTGTGTTTAGTCTGTAGTTTGTCTTGAATTGAAATATGACCCATGATTTGCGTATAAGATTGGGTCACTACCATCTGCGCTATCAGACATTTCTTTAACAAATTGCAACTAGACAAAAGTTACAATTACACATTTTTATGGTGATACGTGGTTAAGAATAGATATTAAAATCTAAACAATAAAGTGGTAATTAAGATTCTATACGCGCTGCAATTTCCACTACGCTAATTATGTAGTATGTAAATTATAGGCAAAATCGGTATACGTGTGAAGCCTATGGATATAACAAACACTTCCTGTCTAATTGAGATAATGTTTATTTTTTTTTGTATATATATATATATTGCCTGCACCTATATATATATATATATATATATATATATATATATATATATATATATATATATTTTCTGTTTTGTGTAATGGTTGACTGGGAGATAATGCCATCTGGCATTAAGTCAGCCATTTGTACATTTTGTAACATTTTGTGCAATAAAGTTAAATAAAAATAAATAAATAATAAAGATAATAAAAATGAGAAAAATTGTCATAGGAACAGCAGATTACTTCGGAGGGTAAGCAGAAGAACTGAGATAGTTAGAATCTATTCCTTGTATTCGAAAAATAAAAGGTACATATATAATTCAACATTTACAACCATCTGACCAACTTTAATAAATAAAATCCACACAATATCTCATGCATTGAGCTGATTCCGAGTAAAATCGCTTAAAGCATGTGTTACGGACAACAGATAACAGAGGAAAAACAAATAAGATACTTGAATACATACATTTAACGCTTAGATTAAAAACAAACACAAATATCATCATATAAATATTTGCCCTGGGTAAAGATCCAACCCATGACCTTTGGGACTCAAGATATAAAACCTGCCTTCTGCGCCATCGGACCCTTCGTACTGACACATAAAAATGAAAATAAGTAAACGTTAGTTTCATCAACATATCAGATATAGGCCAACAGACAGACATAAGCCTCCCGGAGCCTTCCCTTTCAAAATTTTCGGTCCTAAGTGAATGCGGAGTTCTATTTTCCTACTTTCCGTCATGATCACATCTAGTAATGTATGGTACTTGCTGGCCGACATACTTTGACCAGACTCAAATTTAGATATAAACTATCTTATCACTTAAGTTGAACCAAACTGTACGCCGTAAGCTAAAAATTATTAAAATTGGTTTAGATTCAGAAATTAGTCATGGACAACCGTGATACCTATTTTTTAGACATAAAAATATATAGTTAAAGGAAAAAACAAATTGGCTCGAGTAAACAAATCAAACAATATAAAAATCAAATTGTAGCTGGAATCCCCTGACACTAGACGTCCATGAGCGAGAGAGATTGGTTTTCATCAATGAACGCTTGTTCGATTTAAGAAAAATAAATGTGTTGTTAGTGAAACACGAAAACATTCGGTCTATTCGTGTCATTAAACTTAAATAAAAAAAAAGGAAATTAATATCTACTATTCACAAATGGTTTTGCTATAATAATTAATTTTAAATACGTTAATAGTTGTGTGTTCCTAAACACAATCTATTAAAGATTAATCTTTTAATATTGATGTTTATTAAAAAGTACATGATGTTAATTGGACAATTTACATAAAAAAACATAACCTTCTTTACGATTATTTGCATATTAGATTAAAATATACATTTTTAAATCTATTTATCAGCCGTAAGGTACCGGCAAAGTAGAATAGTACCTTCCCCTATAAAAGTAGGTGTCGTAAAAGGAGACTAAGGTACCAGAATCGATAGATGGCGCTACACCATCCGATACAATGCAGCTCAAATTCACAGGGCGGGCATGATCAGCAGCATTCCCGTCGTGAAAGCTGCGCTCTGCGATTGCCAACAAGCTTACCCAGCGCGGCAACTAAGGGCAAAAATCTCTCTTTTTTTGGGCCTTATCAAGAAGTTGCGATGCCCCTATGTCCAGCAGTGGACTTTCAATGGCTGGCATGATAATGATGATGTAATCTACTTATAACACATAGATAGACTATGAATATAATTTTAAAGAGAAAGACCTCCAACAAAAGTTACCTGCATTTGTACCTCACTTTCGACTATTTCTATCCCTACAACAGCGCTAGTGATACAACAGCAGTTTTTGCATTGCTATGTTCCGGTTTAAAGGGTGAAAGAGTAAGCGTTACCGCAAACTAAATACAGTCTTGACATTACTAGAATTATACTAGCGCATTGCAAACCGTAGCTTGAAAACATTATGTCACATCACTATTACATTTCACTGCCTCTCTTCCCCATTAACCGGTCAACAATGTGAATCTGCTTGGCAGTAGAAGGGGAGATTGAAAAACCACATAGACAAACTTTTGTAGGAGTTATATCTTTAGTAATACTTCTTAACAATTTTACCATAATTTAACAAAATCATTTTATTATATCAGCTGTAGACTTCATCAATTGAGGAATTGAGAGTTTTTAGAAAAATTGCCACGTTCGGCAGGTGAGGTGGCAATCACAGAGCCGTCTACGACGAGGACGTCGGTGCCCACCTCCGCAATATTAGATTTGAGTGTAAGTTAGGATGGACATACTCTTGTCTATTGGTTCCGGAATCTGTCACCTCTTACGGCACCCAGTACAAAGGAAGATATATATTTTTAAGCAACTTATCTCCGAGTCAGGACAAGTTATGAGTTGTTGTGTATGTGAATTCAATTTAGGCTCTCAGCATAAATTAAATTTTGATTCCATTTGAATAAATTAATGAGCCATAGAGGTGGAATGCAAATAAATCATTAAACAAAAGACGTCTTAATTATTTTAATAGATTGTCACATTTGCTGTTTCATTATATTTAGCAAAGTATCTCTTTAGGGGCTAAAACACAATTTAAAAAATATGTAGTTAAGTATTTGTAATATTTTGTATATCAAGAATTTTATTTTATGACGCCATGAAAATAGTGCGTTAAACGTTAAATACTAGCTATTTAAATTAACTATACAAAACACGAAGGTAAATTTAAAAAGGAGCACATAATATCATTTTGTCGTGCACGAACAGAGTCCTTTGTTCACTGATGGACGTCATGCAACTGATATGATGTTGATGTTTAATTATAAATAGCCCTAATTTAGCCAATTGCAAATCGCCTAAACAGCAAAAAAAATCTATTGGTATAGATTTACTCATTACAACTTTTTAAACCGACCGAACCGATTTAAACCTTTTGTGACCGATGAACGACAACCTAATAGATTTATAAGAGTCATTGAAACAAATAGATCATTGAGTGTCCTACTTTAATACTAGTCTGCTGGCACCAGACGGGTCTTATTATTAAGTTTATAGCAAGTTTATTACGCGAACCACCAAAAAAGAATCTATAAGAAAAACTGATGGTGATGAGGGTTCCAATAACACTTAATGGTAGGTACTATTTGAACCCATACCGGCGTCGGCGCTGAATAACCGCTGTCTTAATCCCTTCTAATATTATAAATGCGAAAGTAACTCTGTCTGTCTGTCTGTTACGCTTTCCCGCTTAAACCTCCCAACCGATTTTGATGAAATTTGGCACAAACTATCTTTAGACCCTGAGAAAGGACATAGGTTATTTTTTATCCTAAATAAGGGTTGTAAAGGGTCGAAAGGGGGGATGAAAAGTTAAATGGAAGTATCGCTATTTTTAGAGCTAGAAACTTGAAATTTACTTTTCAGGTCATTCATTATTATCATTCATAGGTATTACGTTTTATATTTTCTTAGTTATTTTTTACTTTTACCGATATTCATATTTATTGAGTAACAAGGACTGAACAAACTAAGTGTCGCTATATTCCGCCTCAAAGGATGTTCTAATTAAATCAAACTTCGACCCCGATAGTGTCAACGCTCTATACATTAATTTCTATCCAAAGAAACAATCGAAAATCAATCGGCAAAGTTATTGTTTTTCCGCGAAAGACACTCAATTGCTTTATGAAACAAAATTAACGAACTGTTAACAATTATTCGGATAGAAAACAGACCTGAAGAGAAGAGAAATACAACATCAATTCGCCAATTTCAAATAATTGAACAGTAAAGCTTCCTGATGGAATTAAATAAAACGAGTTGCCGGCCATAGTGGGCCGTACGGAGAGGAATTTTATGTCCGCTACCAACAAACTATAATTAAAGTCACATCGGAAACCAATTAAATGGAAACCACTGATTCTCACGGGACATTGACTTGTAAAATTGCGGTTGTCCCTATAGTTGCTATAGGGATAATGTTCCGAACAACTGTTTTGGCCGTTTGATGAAAAAATTTAGCAATAATAAGATTTTTTTTTATATGATGAAGTTTCGAATCAAGCATAGAGTAAGTGTTGCTGCAGCCAGTATTGCCAATCTTGTGACTTGAAGATATTATGTATCAACACCTAGTATTTTCACTGCTTCTCTTATTCCCTTAAACTGAACCACAGCAATGCCAACGCTCCTGTTTAGCAATAGAAATAGACGGGATTGAAGTATTAATGTAAACACAGTACATTTGTAGGAGGTCTAGTAAGATTTTTGACAATAGTTCAGTTTTTATTTACCAATAATCCATACATTTCTAATATAAGCATTCATATTGTTACCGTAGATCTTTTTGTTCAAGTTTTTAGGACTGACCAAAATACTATCTACCTGTATGTATACAATAACTTAGTTACACATATTTTTTCCATTTACAATTTCCTGGTCAGAATAGACTAAAAAGTTGATTCCAGATAATATGATCTGACAAATACCCAGGCAACAGAAACTCACTCTCGACTATTTCTACCACTAAGCAGCAATTTCCGCATTGCTATGTTCCGGTTTAAAGGGTGAAAGAAGCAGTGAAATTTCTTCAGCTCACAAGGTTGGTTAGACACTAGTTATATCGTTGTAATTTATAGGCTACGTTCACATTTATCATCAAGCGGACCTTATGCCACTTCATAACACAAAAAAGAAAACAACAATGTGCAGTCTATATAATGAACTCACCAATATGGTGCAGACATTGACATTTTCAACTAGTCCGACTAAGTATATAAATTATCTAAAAAACTGTATTATTTTATTTTTACCATATAAAATTTCCCGGCCAGAAGAGGCTGGAAAGTTGATCGCGGACAATATGATCAGACAAATACCCAGGCAATAAAAAAATAGCTTTCCAAACCGGTGAAGTCGTTCTAGAGTTATGCGCGTACACACATTTTATGCCGGCGATTATTTTTTTTAAATGCGTTACATGCGTTACGACCTTCACGTTTCAACTAAAAAACCAATTTCAATACAATTTGGATTGTTTGTTTTGTTTACAATATCATTGTTAAAACAATCGCGGCTATGCTTTGGAATGAAGTTATTTTTCGTATATTTTTTTCTGAAATCTAATACAATCTATGTTTTGAAAATAGAAACTTTGCTGCAATTGAAAATAGAAATTTTCTTTTGAAAAACAGATCTTTTTGTTTTATTTATTTGAGTAATTATTCATATTAACTACGTATTTACAGTTTCTTCCGGCTAAACTTAGGGCAAAACCCTTATGCCTTTGGGCAAGATTTTCAAGGGTAGATGTATTTATTATAAGGCTGTTGAACAGGAATTTGAGAGCCACGCCAAATTATGTTTATTTTATAAAATGTTGACAAATTTTAATTCGCTCAACAGATACATAACAAAATAACATCAGACAAGACGTTACTTATCAGACAACAAAACTATTGTTAAAATGCAATGAGAAGTGAGTACTGATGCACCCTAATTTATTTTGTTGCAATAATACTTGGTACCAATTATTGCAACAAAATAAATTAGTTAGTTTGTGACCTGATCTATTTTCAAAATTGTACGTAGCAAACTTTAGTTCTAAACGAGACTTAATCTCTTTGATCCCAAAAAAATGTTAAAAGGATAATTTTGACCGACAGATCGATTTTTTTGCACTTTGATAGTAATTGCAAACCAGCTGAAATGTATAACTATGCTGGCCATGTCCGATGTAATCACAAATAGGTAAAATTTATCAGGGTGATTACTGCGTACTATCAAAACTCACTGGTATTGGTGATGAGTGAACGCCATAAACAAAAAAGGTTCGTGAAGCCATTCTTACGCTAATATTATAGTCATAGATTGTGTTTATAGTATTTGTATCGTCATTATATAATTTGAATTTAAATCACATACAAAGCAACTGCAAAGGGTGATCTGAAACACAGTCTGCATCTGAGCATTTTATTTGACCACAAAGAAGAAAGATAGTTTTGGTATAGATTTTGTACTAAAATCTATATCTAAAATCTTTATTAGTCGTTTATGTTATAGTAGTAAGTTTTATTAACTTTCGGGCAAAATATAATTAAATAAGAGTAACGTACTTTTGATTTTCTTTACTAAAATAGCTAGTTCTTCTTAATGAGAACAGGAATTTTTCATATTTAAGGAAACTATATAAGATCTCTCTGACAACTGGAAATAGGATTTAACAATAAATATTTTATTTTATGTTCTTAAATAAAATCAATTTTTAAACACGTTCATGCTGACAGAAATATATTGCATTTATTGTGGTTTCCAACATGATAGTTTAAATTAAATCGTGGCTATATTAAGAGTATATTGTTCTCTGCCGTATTCTCATCTGTCTGGGAAATACTTTCAGCACAGAAAATAAACAGCAGTTTTATTTCGTTGATATAATAATAAAATTAATATTACCTGAATTATACAGAAGATTATATAAGTAACAACACAGTAATCAGAATACTCCAACCACTTACGGTATCTTAGTTACTGATAAATGCTTGAAGATTGGTATAGGGTATTTATCACCATAAGATCTCATGTTGAAAATTTTCCACTGTAGTTCCTGATGTAATAAAATTTGTTGATGATTCATTTTGTTTAACAATAAATAAAATTTAGAATAAACATTTCCTAATAGATTCTAACTCAATTTTAAATAAGAAATTGCGAGTAACTACGCATATATTATCTTGTTTTTGAACATTTAATTATTGTCTTTACTCTGATTCGTTATCCTATCTCGATAGATCAAAAATATGTGGAGTAAAATAGAATATTGATTTATCTGTAATAACGAAACTGTCAGATGAAGGTATACCCACCGTAAAATGCGGGAAGAAACCGTGAAAGAACTGCTCAGCGTAGTAAATATGGGTAAAATACTCATTGATTAGAAAATTGAATCACTTGGGGAGGCTTACGTCCCGTAGTGAACATCCTTCAACAGGAATTACTATGATTATGATCTACAATAACCTACGCTTCATAACATTGAACTTCATTTTTAAGCTTTCTTTCGTTGTTTAGTCTACGTCTAGTCTCTCTTACATTGTAAACAACATTGTGGCTGTTTAGGCAGCGTTGTCCGAACGTCCAGAACTTAAGTGAAATTCAAGTTGACTGAATATCTCACTCACCTGACAGTGCATGTAATTTTCGGTCCACGGCCAAACAACGTATTCTTCATTACTTTTATGAAATCGGGTGTTAAATGTCCGAATTGGCAGAGAAATTTGTTAGATGAGAATTGTTAATCAAAATTATGTGTTTATCAAATTCCAGGCATCTAAAGATAAAAAGGAGGGCAGACTAGTACAGAAACTCTAGTATTGGCTTATTGACTTTGGGAGAGGCGCAAATAGGCTGACAAACTGTACGGCCTGTCGAGTCAGTCTAAAACGTTCACAGATATCCTTATCCTCGTCTCAGAGTGACACGACAGAGCATATAGTTCGATATCTCTATTATTCAGCACTAATTTGCCCTCTTATTATTCTTCTCGTTCCTAGATAGAATTATATCATCACATCCGCCATTTAAAGTCCACTGCTGAACATAGACCTCCCTAAGAAATGGGGAATTTTACCCATAATTGCCGCGCTAAGCAAACGTTTTGGCAATCGCAGAGCGCAGATTTAGTGACGGGGATGTTGCTGACAAATGCGCAGGGAGGGGCCCTGTGCATTTGAGCTACACTTTTATGGATGGATACACCGCCATCTGTCGTGTCGACCACTGGTACAGGAGGAGGTACTATTCTTACTCTGCCGGTACCTTAGTATCATATATTATAATGGTTTCGGCTGTATTTTCTATAATTTAACATTTTTGTTTATGTACCATTTCAATTAAATTAATTATACTTTCAAATCAATTAATCCGTTTCCGTAATTATCGTATACAAAGACAAATATGAACTAAAATAAAATAATTACATTTAATTCAATAAGATCGATAGTCTAAAGTAACACACAGGCCACTTTTTGCTGTTTGAGCGTGAGAATTCAAACAGAAAGTTTGTAGGCGATGTTGTTGTGGGCTTTTTATTTTTCTTAATGGAAATGGCAAAAAAAAATCTTTTTGGAATAACAAGAGTTCTTTAAGGTGCGATAAAAACTCGCGCAGAAAACTCTCTGCTGTTTGAGCGTGAGAAATCAAACACTACGCTCCTCAACAAATAGTTAAAATAGAGTTTTGTTCCTATCATACAAAACTTTTGTACTGACTACCGACTGTAGTGACATCTGCCAAACTGATATGTGATTCTAAATCATCCAGGCCCCACTTAAATGTATTTAAAAAATATATATAGATCGATCTAGTTTCATTGCAGTATAGATAAATAACCTTGATACCGACAGCAGCGCCATTTGCTGGACTGATTTGTGAATATAAACTATACAGGGCGGTACCCAAATGCATATAAAAAAGTCAGTTCAGCTTTTAAATGGCATACACGTGCAGTAGTATATATATATATATATATATATATTTATATTTATATTTATATAAAAGGCGTAATCGCGGGTAGCTAGTAATATAATACTTCTATTATTAAAGAGAGGACCTAGTCTGCGAGGCGCCTGTCATCGACCTCAGCTGCCTCGATCAAGTTCGTGATCAACGCTCCAGCGGACGATAGCATCGTCGATATGCCACAGATAGTTATAAGAACTACAAGAAATTTGTAAATATCTATTTCCCATACAGAGTTATTTATTTACAACAACATAGTGTAGATTATTTGTTGTATGTGGTGATAGATAACAAGTTTTACTTTGTTATACATTCGCAAAAGGTGCACTTTTTATGATTATAAACATATAAGACTGGTCACTGGGCCAATAGATGGCGCTATATTTGTTTGGTTAGTTGTCCCCATCTTAAGTGTTCGAATGAGGCATCTCATTAAAATATTGTTGCAGAGATTGAAATGATTATTTATTAAATGTTCAAATTAAAAATGTATTGATTTTTAATTATAAATAACTATGTCCAAGAATGTAACGGTGAATCAATAATCCTTACCTATAATTCTGTTTAAACATATTCTAATCAAATAACCAGGTTATATAGGTATATGTGTAGATATTTTATTGCATATCGTATAGTACGTTATTGGCTATCAGTTATTTGTGCAATGTTCCCAATCATATACATGCTTTGTAATAAATATTTAACTTTAGATTACTCATCGGAAAGTTAATTGTACTGAAGTATTATATATGTATATCATTTATAAATATGTCTAGACAACGTATAGATTATGACACTGATAAACGGATACTTGTCACCTCCAAGAGTTTAAAACTATATGACAAACCTAAATTTTAGTAGAAAAAAAAATCGTTCAAGTAATATTGTCATTTAATGTTATCATCTCACAGCACATTTTTCTTAGGATGTCTATAATTACATTTCTTATACTAATACTAAATTTTTAATAGATAATTTGCACTACGCGGTGATTTTCCTAGCCGGAGCCGGTACAATACACTGGGCGATCGTATTGCCTCCTATATTATCCTTATATTTAACTTACATACTATATATCACAGTATCAGAGTTTTGTGTTACATTTCACATGTACCGGTCTCGTACTTTTGCGAACATTTCTGCGCTGTTCACTTTGTTGGGGCCCTCGTTCTTCCCGAAGAAAGTCATCCTGGTTGTTTTCACCAGCCCCTTTCCATTATCGGCTGACTTCCTCCAGTATACAGTCTGCACTGCGTGCCGGCCAGCAATGTAGCGGGTGGCGCTGCCAATGAGTTGCCTCTTGTCCATTTTCGAAGTTTGTTTAGTAACAATGATAGGTCTATGTCGTAGTGAGCGCTTGGCTGGATAGTCACAGTGATTATGTGCTGCGGAACGCTCGCCCACGCTTATATAGCACACGACACGTGCGATATGTCTAAGTGGGCTGATAAAGAATGCTCTACACGGACACTAAGAATGTGTTAGCGTTGTTTTGATTGTATGTATGAATGTAAACTTTGCACTTTGAGCGTGTGCTGTCGAGTCTACATTGGTATTCAGCTTAGGGAACAGGTTGATGCGTAAACATTTGTAATTGCTCACTTTAGTCTCGCGATTTCGTTCTGGAATTGTTTTGTGTCCCTAGACAAATAATTTCTAAATTTACCTTCCTAAATTTGATTTCCATAAAATGGAGCGTTTCCAGTTAAAAAAGTTGAAAAAAGAAATTATAGGTATATTTATCATTTCTCAGATTAATAAGACCAAAGTTTTAAGTAACTTTGTATGTTCCCAAAATTAATTTCACACAAATAAATAAACTCACACATCTCATACTTCCCTCTAAAATAAGTAGCTTAAAGCACTTCTTTTACGGATTTGAGGCAACATAATAATTTAAATATAATACTTCAATACTTATTTTTGACACCCAGACACAAAATAAACGTAAATATGAATTATATAAACTTTTGCTGCTACAAGATCTGATGAAAACACTAGTACTGCAAATGTCAGTTAGAGCTTTTAAAAATTGGCTTCAATTCGATTATCATGTGTTCTTTGAAGACTATTTCTCACTCTTCTTAGTTCAGTTGTATGTTAAATAAAGTTTTTTAATTTTGCATCCGGTAGTGCCCCTGTCTTGTGCACTAAAGGTCGTGGGTTCGATCTCCACTTAGGACGAAAGTTTATGATAGATATTTGTGTTTGTTTTGTGTCTAATATAAGTACAAGCATATGAACTAGGACTCAATAGTTCTATATTCAAAAATATTGAAAATAATATATATAAAATTTAAACCAACTCCGCTATTGTTTGATACATGAAAAAGGTTTGAATGCTCAAAACATAATCAGGACCTTCATGAAAAGATACTTATTTATAGCAAAATTTTTAAAAAAACCCTTGTATTTTCCCGAAGTGTCTTTCACATTTTTAATGAAAATTCGTAAAAATCGAAGACACCTACCATAATACAAAAGTTACCCTGAAAATATCTCTGTCTATTTCTGACACGCGATTCCGTATGAGTATTCCGGGCAGAAAGTTTGATACCCTTTCAGCCATCTTTTATTGGTTTCGCATGATCCGCACTATCAACATAACCATCTAAATTGACGCTCAGCATTTTTAGCACAATACTTTCTTTTTATGAAGGCAATGTGGAAAACCTTGAACACTATCGCGTTTGTTATGGCTTCGGTATCCTAGTGCTGAAGCTTTGGACACAAAAGGCCATTTAAGAACCTTATTACTGGCCGATACAACTTCAGATAGTACTTTCACAAATCCGCCTTTTGTGCTAATGAGGGATGGCGCTAGTTTTTATGTTACCACATTTCAGCCCAAGACTGTCAGACTTAACTCAATTAAAATTTTCTATTAACCTCAAATTTACACGACATGTTATACATTGACCTGACTCTCGAGATAAGTAACTTAAAGCTCTTGTGATATGGTTATCAGACAATAGAGGAATTTCAAATAAAATACATAAATATCTATCAACAAAAGGACAAGCACCCAGACACAGAACAAACAAAA
The DNA here is from genome assembly GCA_020976665.1 of Heortia vitessoides. Lineage (NCBI taxonomy): Eukaryota > Metazoa > Arthropoda > Insecta > Lepidoptera > Crambidae > Heortia > Heortia vitessoides. The sequence continues at coordinate 13,933,508 of JACJUM010003147.1, forward strand.
TTATCATCATAAAATATTTGTCCTGGATGAGGAACGAACCCACGACCTTTGACACACAAGGTCCAAGTGCTCCTGGCACTACCATCTGTGCCATTGAGCTAGTCTTATAAATATTTAAAACATAAATACTTTAGCTACCTCATGTCGCAATTAACGAAACATTCATTCTGTGAAATATTATTTTTGGTTTACCGTATTCAATTAATTATTGTTATGATAATAAATTGCTAGAAATTTTCATATTGGGTTTATACATTGGCGGTATAACGCCTGTTGTGGTTATATTCAGTTGGCTACAGCAAAAATGGACGACGTGTGAATCCCTACTATATCCCTACTAATATTATAAATGCGAAAGTTACTCTGTTTGTCTGTCTGTTACGCTTTCCCGCTTAAACCTCTGAACCGATTTTGATGAAATTTGACATAGACAATCTTTATACCTTCAGGAAGGACATATGCTATTTTTAATTCGAAATAATGGTTGTAAGGGAGTGAAAGGGCGGATGAAAAGTTGTATGGAAGTATCGCTATTTTTAGAGATAGAAACTTGAACTAATTGAACTTATTTTTCAGGCCATTGATTCGATATAAATAAACGTGACATTCAAAGTTTATATAAGTTGAGGTAAAGGGGTATGGTACCCAAAAAAACTATTCCACGCAAACGAAGTCGCGGGCACAGCTAGTACATTTATAAAATTACGTGTAACATAACATAATACAAAACACTATCCTGGTAATTATCTTTATCAGAATAGTGATCAGTAACTCTTGCTAAGCCTACCATCACTGCCTCTTCGCATGGCAATTTTGGACGCAAACCTCCCCTAATCGCCTTAGGGAGGTCTCCACGTAGAAAACCGTAGAGGTCTTGCGGCTGATTTTGGTAATGATGATGATAACATTAAAACGATTAACGTAAATCGATGGCACGCTTGATGGTTTCATTATTTTGAGGGACAAATGCCGTGGGTTTGATCTTAAAATATGGGTACATCTCAAGATGTATCCATCTCATATATAGATGGATGATACGTCGCTTAAAGGAATTGTGGAACAAGTATTGGACAACAAGGATATCACAATTACCGAAATACTTATATTTAACATTCAGAAACAGAACTAACACAAATATGTATTAAATAATTGTTTGTTCGGGATAGGAATCAAACCTACGACTCTTGGTACACAAGATAAGGATAGGTGTATCATAGAGCCTTCAACGGAATATATAAGCATTTGTTATTTACATTACTACGTATAAATTATTTTCTGGGTTTTCGTTCATTAGATTTAATCAACGAATTTTTAGCATTAATATTTATATACTATAAAACTTCCTGACTCTCTCAAGATTTCACTTAATTAAGCCTCCTTTCCCGTGGGAATTTACACGGGTTCAAAAATATTCTTTATTCATCCCTAGGGTTCAAACGAGCCGATAAAGCTGCTATAATATAACAAACATCTACTAAAAATAACTATTGGATATTTAGGTATGGAGCTGAATTTATTCAATCTAAAGTAAAAAAAAACAAATACGCTTTCTTTTTTCAAATTCATTATCATTGTCGAATGTCTTGATGTTTAATCGTAATATACAAAAACGGATCGTCGAAAAGTTCGCACGCGCATTTTTTTAGAATAATAAAACTAAGTGGAATAGTTATTTTCCAATTGTGTTTATACTGTAAGTGACAAGTATGAAGCGACTAAGGTACCAGAACCAACAGATGGCGGTATATCCATCTGAAACAATGCTAGTCAATTGCACTGGGCAGTAATGAGTAGCAGCTTCCTTGTTGCAAAAACTGTGCTCAGCGATTACCGACATGCTTGCCCAGCGCGTCCATTATAGGCAAATTTATTTTTTGGGAAGGCCTAATTATCAGGCCTAACTTCGTATGGAATCAACGGGATAAGAGAATTTGTATGGAAAACGTTATGCTACAAAATATTATACAGGTAAGTTGTTTAGGATTATAGACTCAAGGACTAGCTTAAAACTATCCCGAAAGGAGTCTTGGTAACGAGTTTGAAATAAAATTATCTATTTCATTACAATTAGTTCGAATCTTTGTTGTGTAATTTATTTTTCCGCGTCAGTGGTTAGGAAGGTGTCGAGCACGCATTGTATCACGTGAAGACCACGAACGTATTGTATCATTGCATGTTTTAGTGATCACATCCTTTGAGTAAACGCACCTCATTGTTTATCGTATCTTGCCTTTTGTCACGGCTGTAAAATGGGTTTTTTTGTCTTCCTTTACCTCTTCTAAGAAAATGAATTAGCACAATTCTTTAGCAATCGAAATAGTGATATAATGATTAGGATTTACTGTTCTTTTAAATATGACCTATTTAGATACGATTCAGTTTTATTTTTGGAAACCCTAATGTTGGTTACTCGTAACCAATTCCAGCGCTACTGGAAAAGGAGGTGAGGTGGCTCATTATGTATAATTCATTATGTAGCTATTCTAAAATTACATGATTTAATACTGTGTTTTGATTTTTTTGATTGAATGTATCTTTGAACATTGCTCTTCTGCAGTATTGGTTTGGATCATAATTTGAATGACTAGCTAAGACTAAGGTCTAATACCACCAAAGCAAGCACTGGGTGCCTACCGTTGAAAAACAAAGGCCTGTGGTCGCCTCAAGGAAGAGAGAATTTTACTCATAATTGCAGCACAGATTCAGTCGTGGATGCATTCGCTGAGCGGGACCGGAGTGCTAGTTTAATTGTCTAGAGGACATTTAGTTTAGTAAAAACGGATGTAAAATTACTTTGTTTGAGGATACGCAGGCGTGGCAAATATTCAATTTTAGGCAGAGCAAATACAACGAACGAAAAACATTCTCATATCTGTCGTTGGATGTCCACTGGATGTCCGTTGGATTGTAGTTCATTGTATTTAAGTATGTTATTAGTTCTTCCTTTGTTGTCTGATATCCGTAACTTCGTTAACAACGTTCTTGGTCAGATAGATGAGAGTACTGTATATAATTTCTTGTTAAAATATATACATCCAACTCACATTAATATTCATAATATTAGTTAGTTGAGATTTAAAAATTGGGATGGATTTGGAATATTCTGATAAGACTTCTGTAATAATCCAATAGCGCATTTTAAAATTGGTCAGCTCCATTTACTGATTTTTTAGGACTGTCATTAATCGTATTAACAATTGGTGTAGTACGTCTTTTTGGGATGAAAGGCTGTACCTTCTCCGTACTCCTAACTAAATGTATGCAAAACTCTTAAAACATTAATTAAGTAGATAATCGTGAAGAGATGATAAATCAACACACGAAAAACTCACGTATTTATAATATAAGTTGGGATAGTTACTTTATGGATGCATAGATTAAATCAATAAACAACACCAGTATTGAAGGTAAAGCCGAACAGCTGTGATATGCCCGGGCTTGTTTAATTAGTTCTGAGATAGAAAGATAATTAGAACGATGTTTGATAAGGATAATAATTTTATGATATCCACGAGCGATGTATTTGTACTTACTATCATAACTTCCAAGTATTAGATTATTTTCTCAACACATGTATGTACGAATGAAATTGTATTAATACCAGTGAACTATTTTTGCTGGGTTTATAAAACTGACTTTTTTTACTTCAACAGTTTCAAATAATCATACCCTGTCTGAGTGGTTTAAAATCTCTCAGCGGCTATGTAACTAAAAAGTTTATAGTGATCTTATTAGATAGACATTTTTTGTCGCGGATATTTTTTTGACGTTAAAAGAGGATAAAATACATCAAACATAACTTTTGTGTATCTTTAACCATTTTCGTAGCGTACGCAACGGAAGCTCTTAAAAAGGAATAAGTTCGTGCAACATTTTCCGTAGTCGTTCAACACTTTGTAAATTAGAGGTATCAGATGTGCGTTTCCGTCCCTTTAAAAAGTTTCTTTTTTATGAAGAAGGATTTTTTACAAAGGTTTTCTGCATTGGTACTTACTTTTATTTATTTCTATCACAAATTTTTACTAGAGGTCTGAAAGCAAATTAGAAGAATTGACTCATACATTTCCATCTACAACGTTAAATAAACAATTTTAACTAACAACGAAGCCGTGAGATACCGGTAGAGTAGAATAGTACTTTCCCTTGTACCAGGTGTCGTAAGTAGCGAATAAGGAACCAGAATCATCAGATGGCGGTATATCCATCCCAAACAATGCAACTCAAATGCACAGGGCGGGGATGGGCAGCAGCATCACTGTCATGAAAACTGCGCTCTGCGATTGCCAACACGCTTGCCCAGCGAGGCAATGATGGTCAAAATTCCCCCTTTTTTATGGAAGTCTATGTCAATGGTATGACGATATAAAGACAATGAACAACAAAGTCGACATGAATAAAAAAACCTAAATTTTAAATTGGATGTAGTATGAAGTAAACAGTCTATTTTATCGGTCAATTAAATAAAAATCATATAATTGCTTCACGTTATCGCATGCATTGTGTCATGAGCAGCCGGTATGTCTATGATAAACCGCGTAATAATTCTGTTTAATTTGTACCTATTAAATTTTATCATTATATTTTTATGTTATGATTTTATATAATTTTTATTTTTTGTATTATATAATATCTGGACTTCGAATACAGGGGATAAAACAACATACGAATAATTTATACATGGGTAAAAAATATAATACAGTTTAAGGTAGCTCAAACTCAATTAAATTACAAGTGCGCTTGTGATTTTTAATGAAATTATAGGTTATTTCGTAACAACAGACAAAAAGACATAGTTTTGTCTAATATTTTAGGCTGGGGGTGAGAATAATAGTCTTTTCTGTACCAAGTGCCGTAAAGGCAAGAGAAAGGGATACTGGAATATTGAAGCTCAAATGCGACCAGGCGTCTGAAATTGCCACCACACCGACGTGCGCTCTTGTAAATGTAGGCAGAAACCCCTGAATATTGATCCAATGAGAAAAAAATAGGAAGCCCATGTTCAGCAGTAGGCGGTCTATAGCTGATGTGATAAAGGTGATCATAATGAATAATCTAGGCCTCATAACTATTGTTAATAAATATTCTTTTTAAACTCAATCTAATTTTTTTATTAAAGTAGGCCTTTACAAGCACTTAAAAATATTATAATATATTGGATTTAATTAATTATTTCTTAGAAATATATACGTCATTATTTTTATTTAATTTGCAGTTCAAAAGTACTTGAATAGAGTACTGAGTTTTATTATTATTTTCCGTTATTGGACGTAGATACCATCACCCAAAGGTACTAGCGAAGTCATAGTACTTTCATCTATATCAGGTTTCGGAAGCGGCAATTATTATATTAGCGGTATACATTAAGAACCGAGAGGTATATCCATCCGAAACAGTTAAGCTCAAATGCAATAAGGTAGAAATGGGCAGTAGCATCCATGTTACTCTGTCATAGCCACCAATCCAGCCCTGTATGGCAATTACTTGCACAAACTCCTTTTTTTCTTCCGCAGTTTATAAGATGATAGAAAAAATTAAGTATTTATTATTTGTAGTACATAATGTATGTATGATTTCACATAATGTTTAATTAAAAACGCTTTTTATGACTTCTGTGTTATATTTATTTAACATTACATCATTTTTGTTGAGACGCAATGTAATATGTACAAACAAATATTTATTTTATCTATATGATTAAAATGGAATAAAATGTACGGGATCTAAAAATTCAATATAATTTCTGGTAAATTGTATTTTCAGTAACTGTCATCATCATCATCATACCAGTCATAGAAATTCTACTGTTGGATAGGTCTCTCCAAGGAAGGAGGAATTTCGCCCATTGTGGCCGTGTTGGGCAAGCGTGTTGGTAATCCCAGAAGCGCAGCATTTGCGACGGATATACTGCTGCGCATTCGCGCCGAGTGCATTTGAGTGCAACTCAACTGTTTCGGATTTGTATACCACCATCTGTCGGTTCTGATACCTTAGTCGCCTATCGCCCGGTGCAGTGGGAAGTACTATTTTATACTAACGGTACCACACGGTAGTAACTGTTTAATGTTGGTGTGTGTTCATAAAAACTAGCCTGGAACTTATTAAATTTGTTAAAGTGATAATTTATGACAGTCATCGTAGTTTTATATTCAAGTGGGGCTATATATAAATACTTATATTAATAGTAAATATTATCAATCATTTTAATTGCGTGAAACATTTTCGTGAACAAAGTACCCACTGACCATTCCTTTTTTGAATTACCTAAAGTGGGAACGTACAATTTTCACTTTAAAAAGCGCGCAACACAGACTATACACAGATTTATGTAAACAATGACTTGAAGTCAAACTAAAAGTAAAAAATTCTTTATTTAAATAGTAGGCCTATTTAAATAAAGAATTTGTTACTTTTATTTCATAGGCACTTTCAAATCGACAAAACAAAAAGAAAGTTTAGATTTGTTAACTACAATATTACAGAAATGACTGATGACCTTGACAATTTTATGGTCTTATGACAGTCATTTTAAAAATTTGATCATTGAGTACATGACCAAATTGTCTTAGAGTCTGTCGACACCCAACGGGAGCAAACACATTTTTATAAATGTTCACCCTTATATCAGAAACTCCTATATTAATAGCTATTCAACTAATATAAACAATTTTCATATCCCTCGATATATCATATAATATTCACATCCTTACACACTTATGATTGGTTAGTTTTCTTTTTTTACACTAAGATTTTTCTAAAAATAATTTATATGGCAAAACAACGATTTCCAGGTCAGCAAGTATTTTTATATCGACACGAAAACTGGACCCTTACAAAATCGGTTTATTTATTGAACAATTTCTTTATTTCACACATTAATCACGCGTCTAAAACAAACACTTTTATGTTTATATAGTAGATTTTATTACCTAGCATACGTCCGATAGAGTTTAATTATTGTTTGTGTTTTAATAATAATAGCGTTATCAGCTGTTTGGATGCGCGTGCAAATATGATAAAAATATGGGAATAATACCTATGATGTAATAAACGTTGTTTCCATTGTGATATATTTTTTTATTTAATATTGACATATCCGTTCACTATTCATAATAAAAAAAACGTTGTTTCATACCAAGGATACTTGTATAATAAGGATATTTTATGCTTTCACATCTTATATTCCATCTTACATGTTTTTGGTATTTGATTGGGTTTTGATAGTAAAGTGTATGAGCAATGGAACTACAGACCATAAATGCCCTGAGGTAACGGCAAAGTAGAATACTAACTTCTACTGAACCAGGAGTCGTAAGAGGCAACTAAGGTCTGTTTTCTTATCGACAGATGGCGGTATATCCAACTGAAACAGTGCGGCTCAAATGCACAGGGCGGGGATGGGTAGCGGCATCCCCGTAGCGAATGCTGCGCTCCGCAATTGCCAACACGCTTGTCTATCGAGGCAATTATGGGCATAGAAATCTCCTTTCTTGGAGAAGCCTACGTCCATCAGTGGACTTTCAATGGCTGGTATGATGATGATAATGATGATAAATATAATACTAGTACGTCTCCGCGGTGTTCATCGACGCAGTCCCAGTTATTGTACGCATACGAGATAAAATATAATTTCTTACTTATAAATTTATTTTTTAATTAAATTTAGTATATTTTTAGGAATAAAAATAATAATTTCGAATATTTGGTGAAGGTGAAATGTTTAGTTTATATTTTCTAGCATCATCATCATCATCATATCAGCTACAAGTCGTCTACTGCTATAGCCCGGCTATACTGCTACTGCTATATACGTGAAGGCTTATAGACCTCTTCAAGTAATCTCCAATAGAACCCGTTGAATGCGGCGTGCGTCAATCGCGATCCTGCGGTTTTAGTCAGGTCGTCTATCCATCTTGCGGGTAGACGCCCCACGCTGCACTTACGTGATCACCATTCCAGAACCTTACGACTCCATCGGCTATATTTTCTATAAGATCCGATAACATATTTTTAATAATAATTTCTCATATACACCTTTTCAAAAAAAACCTTTAAATACTGTAGGCGGTTTAACAAAACGGTGTAACAAAACAAAAATTTAAAATGTAAAATTTAGTAAACCGCGTTTTAAGGGCATAAAAATATATATTTACTATTACATTTAATACCTGATGATAAAAATAAAGCGGCCATTTAAAGCATCTTGAATTATTAGTAACACTACATAATATAAAACAATGTGTCTTCCAGCTGTCAATCATTTTTACGCTTACGTTTGCAAACGCTTGCTGCACCCGACAAGGTAGATAAAAATATTGTACTACAGTTTTGTACACCTTAAAAACGATTCCCAAAAAATTCGCGATGGCATATGGCTCTTAGGGATAACCCACAATAACCATTTTTTATCCTCCAATCGTGCAAAGCCGGGGTGGGTTGCTAGTAGCGAATAAAAAAATGAAACTATAAGCACGGGTCACCGCAACCTCTCCTAATATTACTCGAACCAAGCGCCTGTTTTGTTGCTTAGCACCAAGACACAAAAACGTTGTCAAGGAAACAACACAATGGTCTTAAGTTCCTAAGATATGGTTTACTATCTTGAACAATACGTGAAGAATCAGGTTATACATCTTTTGTGTAATTTATTTATTTATTTGTATTTTAGTTCAGTAACAAAAAATACAGCAACTTGTTACGGAATGAGCGAACTTGTAATTACAGTATAGGTTTGAGTTAATGAGTAAGTATACATTTTCATCATCATCATATCATCATTAGAAGTCCACTAAGCTTCTCCATAAAGGAGATTTTTTGCCTTTAATTGCCGCGCTGGGCAAGCGTGCTGGCAATCGCAGACCACAACTTTCGCGATAGGGATGCTGCTGCCCATTCCTACCCTGTACATTTGAGTTGCACTGCTTCGGATGGATATACCGCTATCTATCGGTTCTGGTACCTCAGTCGCCTATTACGACACTTGGTGCAATGAGTCGTATTATTCTTATCTGCCGAAACGGTAAGTATACATTTAACTAAAAAAATAAAATATTTCACCTTTCCAAACTTAAGTGATAAAGAGTTTATAAACATATATATCTTCTTTCTAATATACTTAATTGGGATGTATTCGCCCATAATTTCCAAACTGCAGGGGTGTAGGCAATCGCAGAGCGTGATCCCAAACGACCATGCTACTGCCTAGCTGTATCTTAGCTACACAAATTTAGATGGTTTCACGGTCGCCTGCAACTCCTAGTATAGAGGATAGAATTATTCTATTATGTCGGTACCTTACAACCATGAATATAATCTAGAAATAGCTATTTATAATATATTTAACTAAGTGTTCAAATTCCGATTCCCACCTACAATGAACATTGGTATTTGTTGTGTTATAGTCGTAATCCTCTTTATATCCTTAACACAAGTGCTTGTTGTGACTTATCTTGAATTTATTATTTAATATTTGCATATGCTCAGAATAAAATTACTTTAATGCTAAAACCAATTGAACTAATTAGGCAAAGTAGGTACGGAAGATAATAAAGTTAGAGTTGAACGACCAAACAGGGCAATGATATTGAGTGAACCTAAATGCAATAAAAACATAACGTGAGTACAGCCAAAACAAATGCTTGTTATTTATGATTGTGCCGAATTTTCAATGACACAAGAGAATGTACGCAAAAATATCATTCGACATATGAAAGCAAATATTCGAAAATGTCTCTTGACAAATGGATACATGCATCCATTTGTCTTATAATATATTTGAAATTTATTTTTTCAATTGAAAGTCATAGTCAAATATGTCTTTATTTAAATAGACCTATCATAGACAATTTTAAAAGCTTTGTACAAAACCATGACAATCATTTGTATAAAAAAAATCTTCCTCACGTTTTAATTTTTCCGTGATAAAAGGAACCCTATGTATTAATTATTTAGAGTATTATATAAAGAGTTACTTATAGTTACAAATCCAAAACAAGACACTTGGCAGCGTGTCAGCTAAGTTCAAAATAAGAACTGGTGATGCCAGCAGCCGTGTATATTTTTACACGAAACGTTTGGAGCCATTTTTTACCTTTTCATCAAGTCAAAATCTATTTTAGATAAACTCATGAAATTTGGTACAACTATTGAAATCTCTTAGTTTACCAAGTATCCCGAATTTCATAAATACAGCTCATATGGTTATTTATATATTAACGTCTAAAAATAGTCATTTTTATCACTCACATCACACATCAAATGACTGACTGACCTATAGATCAAAATTCTAACCCACCTCCAGGTGAGCATATAGAAAAGAAAAAAACAGGAAACATTGAATTTTCCAATTTGATTTTTTAAACAATCGATTTTAATTATTACCTAGTGTTTTTGAAAAATTAATAATAACAACAAAAATTTATTTCGATTGTCTCATCAGTCAGATTTGTTTATCAGTTTCGTTCGTTTTAATTGTGTTGAACTACTATGTTTACTGTAACTAATTACTGTTACTAATTACTGTTACTAACTATTGTTACTAGCTACTGTTACTAACTACTATTATTATATACAAATATAAAAAGTATACAAACAAAGTAATGATATACCATCAAAAACATAAATTTCTTAATTTTATTAAAACACAACGCTTATAACTTAAGATAAATTGAAGCTCTGGATTTGACAATTTTATATAATCAACAATTTTCAAGATTACCAACAGAACTTGGCACACATTTAGATATAATTTTTTTGTCGGAAAAGGTCTCCTTTTTCACATTTATATTTTTAATAGGATCAACTTTTAACTAAACAAATATTAGCCAGATTAACGAAAATATACCAGAGTAAATTTTGATTAGGAGTGTCAAATAAAACGCACGTTTATAACTAGTGGATATTCACGAACGATGGTAGTACTTTCACTGTTAGACAATGAGGAGCCTTCCTGTAGAAATTATTAACAAAATTAAAACGGCTTCCTAACGATTTTAGAACGAGGTTTATCTGACTTTTCACATAACTTTTTGTTATTTGTGGTAATTTTTATTAAATCGCTTGTCGGTTACTCGTTAAAGTTTTTTTTACTAGATCAAATCGACAAACAAGCATACAGTCCGCGTGATGCGTCACCGCAGTCTATAGCCGCTCATAATGTCATGAGAATTATTAGTTTTAAAACGTTTAAATTAAATAAATAAGATAGAAAGTCACACTTTTTCACTCTTCCACAATAGCTGTAAACCTACAATGTATTTTTGCAAATTATATATGTTGTGGTAAAAAATAAAAGTTTATTACAATAATTATTGTGTTGGTGTTCATTATTATAATATTATACTATATCTTATATTATACTTCGACATTCAAAAAGACAAAAGAGAATGTAGACACTTAAACCAGTAGTAGAATAGACAGTGTATGTTAACTACATTTTAGTATAGTGTGCGTGATTCAAGCTGCAGTATGTATTTTGTTAGTTTTAAATAAATTTTATTTCTTGTAAATTTATATAAAAAAATAATTCATGCACTAATTCTTCACATTACCTTTAACTGTTTCACATAAATCCGTTTAAGCAGCTTAAAAAGAAGAACAGAGATTTTACTTTAGCTATTAATATATATATTCCAGTATATCATAACAAATAATATCAATTCAAAGAAATAAACAAGTGCAACTGATCGCCAACGATTAGTAAATATTCCAATGTGTTGCAACGCTACGAATATTTGCAAAACAAGCAGGTGCTAAACTAGAATGAGTGATCAACTTGTTTGTTTACATAAACGTGACGTAATGACTGCGTAGATAAATAAAAAATAGAAATAATAATAATATAATGTTATTCTCATTCTTGTCAAATTATTATTATTGAGTATTACAATTACTGTCTTTTAAGTTATTAAAAAATACATTTATTTTAAAACTAATAATTTCTGATACAGTTCGGACTTTAGAAACAGCAGTTAAGTTTTAAGAACTCATAATAATGAATCACAGAAAATTAATACTAATAATTTTAATTAAATTAATAAATTAATGGAAATATATAACTAAACGTATTAAATCTTCTAATCAATCTATCTTTTTTTGGAGCACGAAACTATTTTAACTTGTTGTGAAAATACTTCCTAGTATACATTTTAGTGTTTACTAGGAAGAATTAATTTATTAATGAACATACTCGTACATATTGTCATTTAAATTTAACTGTTATTATTTAAATCGTTACAAAGGATTTCCACCTAATGCAATAAGGAGATACGAAGAGAATAAGATTATTTTTCGAATAGATAGCCCACATCGCCTTAGACGTCCACCGCTGAATGTAGGCCAGCGTTGACCCCAAACGATATCCAATAGAACCGACTGCAACCGACCAGCATCTAGCACGATCCTTCTAACTCGATGGCCAGCCACAATGTGGGTGGACGACCTAGTATGTTTATTTATTGAAATAATACGTAACGTCATATACTAATGTTTGAAGAGAGGTGTTAATCTTATTAGCTTAAATATAACTAGTACTATTTTCGAAATATAGCGCCGTCTATAATTTGTTTACAAAACAAATCAATCAGAAGTACAACTTTGTTTACGTAGTGACACGAGTAATGTGTGGCAAAGTGAACATTTTATATCTGAACTAGTATTATGTAGGCATTGCATTAAAGTCGTTGGACGATTAAATAATATGTATTGGTTCACAAGGTTGGATTAAGTACTTATTATATATATTAATTGTCAAATACCTCTAGAAAAAATGCACCAAATTAAATCTTTTTCTATGTCTATAATTGCCAGGATCAGATGATTGTATACAATAAACTTTATTACCTAATATTTGCATTACAGGCAAGTAGGTTCTTTAAAGGTGAGAAACTTAAAGATGTGATCAAAATTCCCACACACAGGGACAGGATTCAAATTAATATAAATACTATTTACTCAAATTTCATGGATTCTCGCCCTTCTCGTTTATAAAACGTAAACTCTTTCTTCGATATAATCTGATTAGCTTGTGCCCATTAACAACAATGTAATTTTCCTTGACCTCTGTCTTGGAGCCTCAGGCTCTTGCATAATCGGCCAGACTGTCTTGCGTAAAAGTATTATCTATATTTTTTTAGTTTTTTTATTTAGCAGTAAACAGTAAGCTTAGAAAGTTTAGCAGTAAAAGAGCAACATAGACTTCTTCCGGTAATACCAAGAGTTCCTCAGGCATAATATATCAATTGAAAACCTCGTGAACAAAGCCAGTGCAAATTGCTAATGATGTAATGGCCACATAGCTGGAGATATCTTGAAACTTGAATACCGGTTCTCTTAATATCTGTATTAAATTATTTTTGCAAGCGTAACACTAACCTGTATATTTACTAACTTAATTATTTTATGTACTTGAATAAACGATTAGCTAGACAACAAACAATACATTT
>JACJUM010003147.1:13946956-13997469 GCA_020976665.1 Heortia vitessoides
TTTTATTTAACTTATTATTATAATAAGTGACGTATATTGCATCCATTTACGCACGTCCATACATTGATAAATATTTAAACTATACAATGTATGGTTTGATATGAGTATTAAGTTTTTATCAATTTTATCAATCTTCAATAAACTACGTTCAATATAAAATTACAATAACAAGGCACAAACGATTTATATTTATATAGACTTCACGAAGAGTTTCTATCGAGTTCAATGTGAAGGCCAAAATCATTGACCGAGAGCTGCACGCGACGCTGGTCTTGACATTGCACGGGCATGAGAGCGTTCATAGTATATATCGATGCGTACGATTGTATAAGTAATATAACTTATTAGAGATACATCAATTAATACGTCATTACATGAGCCATTGACTCCGTGTAATATCAAAGTAGATTAGTACCTATTCCTGTACCAGGTGCCGTAAGAGGCGACTGAGGTACTACGATCGGCGCCATCGGGCCCGTCGTAATAATTATCATTATATATTCCAGCAATGCAGATGAACTTCGTAAGAGGACTATCTCTAGTAACAAGGGACTGAACGACTAATTAGACCATTAATCCGTACTACAAAAAATATACTTGCAATTATAAGCAGTGTTCGCATAGCTGTAACCTATTGAAGGGTGAGAGAGGCAGTTAAATTGCTGTGTAAATCGACACGGTATTTTCAGTTCACACGCTAGTGAAATCATTGTGATGCCACGAACGTCTATAGGCTGCGGTTAAGTTTACTATCAAGGGAGCGTACCCTTGCTTACGGCACTTTCGATGAGTAGTGAACGTGTAAATATTACAAGATACTGATTTACTACTAAATTGTCAGATTGATCTCGAGTGACTGGAATTCTTCCATCCAGATCAAAGTATCTCTTCTGATATAACCAAAGAGGCAGTTTGCTCTTTATTCCACTTACAAAGCGGGATATGTCAGTGTATAATGAGGCTAGGGTGTGACATCAAAAGCTCGATTCATCGTATCTTAAAAACGCTCTGAGAAACAGTTTTGTACTTGTTAGGCAAGTTGGGCAGTGAATTCAGAATAATGTCGGTTATATACATTATTAACGGTAACGATTATCATAATAAATGAAATTCCATAATAAAATTTTGCCTCTTATTCTAAAGAAAACGAATTAACGGGCCCGTGGGCGCAGATGGTGGTGATCCTTTTTTATGTGCCATTTATTTGCCATAATGAATAATTGTGTTTGTTCTATGTCCGGGTGGGTAAAGTAAATTCCCCTATTTTGTGGACATCTATGTCCAACAGTGGACGTTTTACGACGGCTACTATAATCTATATATATAAAAATGAAACCCGTTTCGCGTTGTCACGGCATCACGTGTAAACGGCTGAACCGATTTCGATAATTCTTTTTTATAATGTTTGTGGAAGTCCAAGGATGGTTCTTACGGAAAAAAATATTAAGAAAATCTCTGAGAAATATTGAAAAGTATACATTTAATTTTGCATATTTTAAAAAACGCGCGTTACGAATGTCAATTTTTTTTTATACTAATGTCAACGTCATTCACAGCCATAGACTATATTAAAAGAGCATCGTTTGTTCGGAAACGTGGTTACTTAATTAAGTTTGTTCGGAAACGTGGTTACTTAATTAAATTCTATTGCACTATTTTATAATTTTTTGAAAATAATACAAATAGTAAACCTATACAAATATAGGTACTCATACCTAAGATAGGTCAACTATACAAAATAAAGTAGTGCATCAAAGCTACGCTAAGGCGGTACGAAGTTCGCCGGGTCAGCTAGTAATGAAATAAAAAAGTATAATGCAATAAAAGTGACACTTCTAACATGCTACGTTTAAAAATAATGCCTCGGTAACCCAAGAGTGACAAGCTGCATGTTACATGAAATCTAATATCTCCTTTGAGATTTTATGATAATATTGAAATTCTTAAGTCCTTCTTTCTTATGAATTTCATTATTACTTTCTTACTACACTGCAGAGGCATTTTAATTTATGATAAAACGAGGAAAACTATTCCTTTTAACCTTTATTAGTAAGTTTCATATAATGCGCTTTGTACGGATATACTTTAACAAAAAACATAATAAAAAAATCTCAATTTTGAAGAGGTTTCTTTATTTTTTGTAATGGATAAACTTGGAAAATACTAAACGTATTTAAAAAAAATCTTTTACTAATATAGAATTTATCAGCAAGTAGCCTATGCTATATTTTGTATATATTTAATTGAAAATTTGTTCTTCTTTTTGTATCCTTTCCACAGCTCAATGGCTGGAAAGTTATTAAATAAATACGGCTTAAAGACTTGGTCCCCATAAATGGATTAAACAGTTTTTAATCTTTATTAATCCAAGGAAACAACGGGATACAACTCAACATGAAGCCTACGCAGAAGAAATCGCGAGCAGAAAACTAGAAAATATAAAAATAAAAAACAATTGTGCTAGCACACCAAAAAAATATAATTGTATTTAATATACATATACATACATACTTATAGTTACTTGTATGTGAAGAACAAGATGTATGAATCAAAATTTATAATTTCTTAAAGCTACTTTATCTTAGGATGTAACTTATAAGTAATTTCTTTGGGTTCATCATGTTACCGTCAATATTGGAATTTGTTGTTCATGGCAATAACAACGTCATGAGCTACCGTCAAAGTAAAATAGTAACTCCCTTTGCCGTAAGAGGCGATTAAGGTACCAGTACTGACAGATGGCGGTATATCCATTCGAATTAGTATATTTCAAATGCCTAGTGCGTGTATGGTATTCCCCTCGTGAAAGCTGCGCTCTGCTTGCCCAGCGCGACAATTATGGGCAAAATTCCTCCTTTTTTAGGGAGACGTCTGCCCAACAGTGGAATTCCAACGGCTGGACTTCTATCGTTTCGATGATAAATAATTATTTTACTAAAGGTTTCTTTTTACCGAATAAAAATAAACTGCAGCATAACATTAAATAGATAGTACCTATATTATTCGACCTAACTACCTGCAATGTTTGACCTAGTCACAGAAGTTTTAAGTACAGCTCAAAGCGGAGTCAAACTCCAAATCTGTTGGAGAACGTGTAAAATATTTAATAAACATGAGCTTAGTTTCTACTCTTAACCGGTGTACGCGAATAAGCGTCAGATGGTATTTTAATTTGAGATAAAAATCTACATAAATATTTCTTTTTCTTTAAAATGTATATACGTTTATAGCTGTAGAACTAATATACTGAATTTGATAATTTCTAGTACGTTATGTTTGTGATAGTCAGAACCAGGTTTTGTACAGAATCAACAGGATTTTAGTTTGTATATAAAAATGTATTAACCAATTTTAGTATTAGGTAATACATTATTACCTAACTAATAAGCAGGAGAGGGAAGAATTTTGCCCGTAATTGGCGGCGTGGTGGCAATCGCAAAATGGAAGAGCGTAGCTTTGCGATGGGAATGCTGCTGTCCATGTATCTCGAATGGATATACCGCCGTCTGTCGGTTCCAGAACCTCAGTCACCTCTAACGACACAGAGGTTGAGAGATTCTACTATGCCGGTACCCCAACGTTTTCTACATTTCCAATGCTTTAAAGAGTAATAATAATAGAAACAAAAATTTTTCGATCGATATACAACACTAAATTCAGTTCCTTGAACTATTTAACTCAATTCATGTATAAATTCAGATACGTTAAGTTAACACGAGATAAGACAGAATATTTGGGTATATAGGACATGCATCTTTAGTATAACCAAATACGTGCGTCACATAGGTCTATCAAGTTAGATAATTCGTTTTGATATATATGACAAATGTTTTCATTTACAATTTACGATTATTTGTGTTCTTACAATCAACAAACCTATCATGAGTGGTGTAAATAATGGCAGATAAAAATATATAAAGCGTAGTTCATAAACATATATTTAAGACTCGTCAAGTAGTTTTAAGACCCTTCATATGCCGGCAGGTTATTATTAAAGTAGGATACTGTAATTGGTAATGCTTAAATGACTCTTTTAACAGGGTTAGCTGGTTTATCGGTATTTCGCGTAATATTGTATTAAGAAAATCCGTATATGTCGTGAGGTATCGGAAGAATAGAATAGTACCTCCTACTGCACCAGGTGGCGGTATATCCATCCAAAACACCAAACGCCAACACGCTTGCCCAGTGCGGCAATTATGGGCAAATAACCTGCTTTCTTGGTGAGGCTTATGTCCGGCAGTGGACTTCTAATGGCTGGTATAATAATGGTGATGATATATGAAGATTTAAATTATGTTGTTATGACGATGTAAAACTAACTATGATAATCCTATTATAATAAAGACATATTTGGCTTTGACTTTGATATAGTAGTGGCCCGCCCCGATTTTATCGTTTGTAAACTTTTAGTCCGTTAATCTTGTTACAGTTACAATATTAATCTTACTTTTATCTCATCAAGAACGTGCGCAGCTGGGCAAACACCTCCCCAAAAAATGGCTCACGTGCAAATTGTAGAGCGTAGTTTGGCGATAAAAATACAGCAACTCACTTATCCGTTATGTTTCATTTGGGCTTTACTGATGATTCGAGTGGGTATACCGCCACCTGTCGGTTTCGGTACCTTAATCGTCTCCTACATTTTTATTGTTCAATTTATCACTACAGTATTTACTGAAAAAATGCCTTATACTTTTGTTGAGGAGATAAATTGACAGACAATATTAAGAAATTTCATATCAACTCGTGCAACCAAAAATGCAATTCCGTTTGTAGAATTCGCATTTCAAAGCCAAAATGCGCTGTGAGTTTCGAATTTCGACACGTTGACGTCTCGGCCGGCGGCAAGAGTAGTTGTAAAAAGAATAATATTCCATTGTATTTGTATTACGCGTGTATAATACTAGAGTGTGAAAATTATAAGCCAAATTAATCTTTAGTACTGTTTGTGCTAGAGTTTGTGTTGGGATAATTCATTATCATCATACCAGCCATTGAAACTCTACTGCTGGAAATAGGCCTCTCCAAGAAAGGAGATTTTTTGCCCATAATTTCCAAAATAAATATAAATAAATTGCAGAGCGCAGCTATCGTGACGGGTATCCTGCTGCCCATCTCCGAGCTGTACATTTGAACTGTACTGCTTCGGTTGGATATACCAGTATCTATCAGTTCTAGTACCTTAGTCGCCTCTGGCGACACCTGGTGCAGTGGAAGGTACTATTCTACTCTGATACCACACGACAATCGGTTCATTTTCTTATTGATATAATACCTACCGTTTAAACGCGATGTTGCCATCCGCTCACATGTAAATATTTACGTTTCGGAATATTGCTCGATTAGATAATGATAAGGCGTAAGAACAAAACAAAAGTATTTTGTGTATTATCAAGCGTAATATTTTTTGCGATAAACAATAATAACACTTCCGGGTCGGACAGCTTCCTATATAAGCCAAATACTTAGTGACTATATAATACACCTGGTCGATCTACACCGATTTATATAAAAGGCGAAGCTGACTGACATATCAACCCTTATACATTACTATTAATGCAATGCAATTACATTAAAGAGTTCGAAATTTGAAATTTTACAATTGGGTTTCTTTTATAACGAGGTAGAGCGAGACTTTTAAAGTCATGAAACACGCGTAAACTATTTTTTTCAAAAAGTCCGGTTCCGAGTTATGAAAGTTCTTTAATTTAGAAAGTCATTTTTATAAAATAATATTTTATATTTTTAATTAAAAAAACAGAAGCTGTCTTACTGAGTGCCGTAAGGTACCGGCAGAGTAGAATAGTACCTCCCCCTGTACCAGGTGTCATAAAAGGCGACTAAGCGAACGCTGCGCTCGATCGCGATTGCCAACACGCTTGCCCAACGCGGCAATTATGGGCAAATTTCCCCCTTTATACGGAAAGCCTATATTAAGCAGTGGACTTTTAATGGCTGGTATGGTAATGATATCTAACTGACTGATTAATCAACATTAGGCAAATAAATTCAGTATTACATAGCCCTTTTATAAGAAAGGTTATAGACTATATAACATCACGCTATCACTAATAACTTTTTGTTTGTTTTGCAACTTAACACGGGTGAAACCGCAGGGCGCTGCATATATAGGTATATAAATATGTATTATATTATTATTATTATTCCTTATTCTCTCGTTTCAATCATTGCTTGGTAAACACCAAAGATAGCTAAAAATTCACAATACGGCATATCAATAATATAAATGATGAAATTTCTAACATTTACGAGAATATATCTATACATTTAAAGTTACAATGACCCCGGAACATTTTATGTCACCAGTTCATTTATTTTCCCAAACATCGAAGTATTTATCAAGAGTGTTTCGAAAGATATAAGTTTAAATAATATATGCGCTCTAGGTCTATAGGGTCACCGACTTATCTTTACTTTTGTAAGGTCAAGGCAGAAAAAACAAAACAAATACCAATTTGTGTTAATAATGATAGAACCAGAGAAATTAAGTTGTAGAAATAAACAATATGAAGATGTTACGATATATATCAAACAAATCTTTTGTCACCATCATAGCAGGCATAGAACATCTACTGCTAGACGGGAATGCTGCTGCCTATATTCACTGTTTCATTTCACCTACGCTATTTGGCTTGATAAACCGCCATCTATCGGTTCCGTCGCTACCAGTCGCCTCCTCGACACCTAGGAAGGTAGGTATACAGGAAGGTTAACCTAGTAACAATTTACTCCTGCCGATACAAACAAACAACAAATATATGCGTATATTACAGGCATAAAGTACTTTTATATTCGTCATTTCCATGGGCTCTACCATGTTACAAATAAACTTTTAATTGTACTTAACCGGAGAAGTAAGAGGCTACTAGGCTCATGGAACTGAGCGATGGTGGTATATTCGACAGCAGCTGCAGCAGCTGAATAAAAAGTCTAAAACCTTTTTGGGATCTCACCTCCCTAGCTAGCCTTATATTAGACGTTCAGCGTACATCATACATTCATGTATGATCTAAATAATGTTTTCAAGAGCACAACTTAAATTTCATCAGAGTAAAATCACTCGAATTCCTGTTCAGACGTATAGATATACAGACACAGTATCGCATTTATAATAACAACAACTATGAATGTTAAATGAAATGCATCGAGGCGTAAAAAAAAAGGAAGCATGGCTGTATATATATTTTTTCTCTATCTTACAAACCACCGCTAGGTAACTGAAACCCGTTATAAGGCTATTAAAAAATATTTTATTTTTAGCATTGATCTCGTAAATATTAGAAAATATTATAAGAATCGCTATGAATCCTTAGGATAAATCCTTATAATATGATAAATATATCGGACATATATAGTGGCCTATGAAGGAGGGATGGGATGTTACTTGCTAATAATATTACAGCAACAAGATCGATTCGTAACAACACTTAGTTTTTTCTAATAAATACATCAAATGAAAACAAAGTACTGAGTTCAATACAATAAATAATACGCGAAAGTTTCTAAATGCCACTCTCTCAGTGGCGCCAATATCTAACGACTGAATCTATTTACAATTAGTGACAGAGGTGAACTGTTGTTGAAAATAACACATGAGTCACTTTGATCTCACAAAAATGTGGGATGAATTGTTATTTTCACAGAGAGATCGACATCGTTTTGCACTTATACAAAAATGCAAGCCAGTCAAAATGAATAACTATACTTGCCAATTCCGCCGTAAGTATAAATAGGTAAAATTTATAAGGGTGATAATTGCGTATCATCAAAACTCAAATTTATAACCGTAAACATTAAAAGTCAGCATTTCGATGATGGTTTGCCTTGGAAGTTCAGAGCTAATCGGGGACTATTACGTTGGCTCGCGTAATGGACTCTAAAATGGGCCAAACGTTTATAGGTTTAGCGCTTATTATTGCTTAATGGTTGGCAATCAATAACCTGAATGATTGAAATAGTGTTTCTACAATTTGACATAAATAGAGGCGTTTGCTGCTTTTCACTCTTTAATTATTACTGAACTCGAAAACATCTTATTGCGAATTATTTATTGTAAACAGACTAGTCATTGTTTGCCAGCATATTAGGCGCAGATTGTCCACTGATATAAATGAAATTATTAAACATTAGCAGTTTTAACCATGTTGACCCCGTTTGTTTTTGTTGAGAATACAGGTATAAATCTAGTAGTCAGTCAGTCTGTACCAGATATCCGAAAAGGTGACTGCAGCACCGGAGCCGATATACAGCGGTGTACCTACCCAACGTAGATTAAATGCCACGGGCGGAGATGGGCAGCAGATACCCGTTGGAAAGTTACGCGATTGCCACTATGGTTGTCCAGTGCGGAAATTATGGACAATATCCGCCTCTTTTGCGAGCCTCTATGTCCAGCAGGTGACGATCAATGGCTGAAATGTTGATTATTAATTTATTTTTATATAATAGTTATTTTTCATACACAATGAGTACATTGCAGCAAACTGCTATATTTAAACCAAATCTAGGCTCGTCGAACGTAGTGTATAAATAAATAGCTGGATAGTTATTTTTATATCATATTTGGTTTTAACATCACGGACAGATTTAAAAATTTATTAAGGTATAATTTTAATAAATAAACAAATATATTTACAGCAGATCTAGACGTCCACTGCTGGACATAAGCCTCTCCAAGTGGTTTTCAATAGGACCGATCGTATGCGGCCTGCGTCTATAGTGATCCTGCGGTTTTAGTCAGATTGTCTGTCCTGTCCACCTTGTGGGTGGACGTCCTATGCTGCGCTTGCCGGTACGTGGTGTCCATTCTAGAACCTTATAACTCATCGTTCATCGGTTCTGCGTGCTAACTGCCCTACTCAATGCCACTTTAACTTGCTGATCCGCCGGGCTATATTAGTAACTTGAGTTCTTTAAGGATCTCCTCATTTCTGATTAGATCGCGCAAAGAGACTCCAAGCATTGCCCTCATAGCCCCCGTTGCCCCGTTGCTTGTTGGACTATTTTGAGTTAGCTAATAAGGCCAATAGTTAGAGACCACGTTTCGTTGCCACTAGTAATCGCTGGTAACATACATTGGTCGAAGACATTCGACTTGAGACACTGAGGTAAAGAGAAGATGTTCCGCAGTTTTCAGTGATTGACCTCTTCCTTGAAGTTGAACTTACCTATCTGGACTATCTGTCCCAGTACGTACGAGTCAACAACTTCAAGAAGCGAGTTCTCATCTGACATTGGAGTGGTCACAACATGGGCATTACACATAGTTTTGATCTTGTACGTGTTCATTTTGAGATGCAACTGTTGAGAAATTCGATTGAGGTCTTCAAGTATGGTGCTCAAATCTTCCATGGATACTGCCATGACTACAATATCGTTGGAAAATCGAAGGTGAGTGATGAATTTGCCATTAATATAAAAGATAAAAAAATATATAATACTTTAATACATATATTTCGCATCCAGATAGGTATAAACATACATTTTGCTCATAATTGTCCTCGCGAACCGAGCGTAGTGGCAATCGCAGAGAGTAGCTTCGCGACGAGAAAACAGCCCTATCCTAGTACAATTGAGCTACGCTGTTTCAGGTGCTTATACCGCCATTTTTTGATCATTATACCTCACTTGGCTCTTACAACATCTAATACGAGGGGACTATTTGGCATTGGATAGTCACAGCATGTAAAAAATAATATTTTCTTATATTAATTGCTAAGCTAACAATAAATATTTAATTGTCTACTTTGAAAATTATAAGATATTAATATATATAAATTTAAAAGAATTGACTGTTTAGTCTACCTACAGTAAAACTGTTTTTCGTAAAAAGGTGCGCAATCCAGATCTCAGCCCCACATTCAAGATCCCAAAGGAAATCAGTAGTCAGTAGTCGATTTCTTTCAACATTATTTTCTAAGACTAATATCACAACTTGCGATATATACCCGCTAGGGATAAACAAGAAACATTACAAATCCTGATTTTGCAAAGAACTCAATATTGGATGTTGCTATGGCAGTTTGGTATCAAAAATATTAGAAAGGAAAATATTTATTTTTAGTAAAGACATAAGATAAACCTATTTTATGGTTGTAGTCATTACCGTTACAGATCTTGTAGGCCATGTTTGTAATAAATAACTTTTTGCGTTCCTGGTAAAGGTAAAGTTTCAAACATTCTAAATAAGAATGCCTAATATAAAAAATTTAACAAGACACATTGATAAACCGCGCGTCTATCATAGTGATGTGATATGTATCTATTATGTATGTATCATACATAGTAAGTCTATTTGACTTAGTTGAATCAAATATTAAAATACTATATATAAATAAAGCATTATAACTTAAGATGTCAGAAGTATATACTAACACGCTACATGTGATAATTTTTCATCCAAATCTTTTTCATGAGTTCACTTAAGGGAAGTCTTACACATTATTTATGTAGGTTTAAAATATACGAGCATTTCTCTTGGACACAAAAAATTAAAAAAGTAAATAACAAGTTGAGAAAGGTAATTTAGGTAATGAAAAATTGATCTATACTTTTACATGTTTGAGTGCTTTTTAGTGGACTATAAATTATTATTATTATTTTATACATAAAAAACGGAAAACCAGTTTTGGTCACACTCCGTATTTGAGGCAAATTTTCGCAGTTAATTTTCGCAATGTAAAAAGCTGAAAAGTCAGTACCTACTTAGACTCTTTGTTACCAATGAAAAATACACATTTTTTTTAAACTTGTCTCAGCCCCTAATGTAGGAGATGGAACTTTATGTGAGACTGAAAAATTAGTACAAGTTCTATAATACAATCGAATAATACAACTATTTTATTTTGCAAATTAAATCGTTGCATGTTTGCGTGTGAAAATAAATAGACATGTAATAAATTCTACAGTAGCGTGTCAATATAATATAGCTATATTATATAGGTGCCTATAAGAACAGGCTAGACCTAGTTTAGATACTTAAGTATCAAAATGTATTTTAGTTTAAGTTTCCTTTTGTTGTTGAATAAAGTTATTATTATATATATATATACAATACTTACACATACATACTTAACTATATATATACATACTTAACTAAATCAGAAAGGGGGAATCGTGATACCCCGAATTGCAAGCAAAGTCGCGGGTAAAAACTAGTACTCGATAAAAAAACAGCAACTCTGGATAAAGAAATCAAGTATAAAATAGTCATCAATAGTCATTTGGAACATTAAGGGAACCTTGCTATTGTTTTGACACAACGTCTGACACTCTCCAAACTATAGTGCTATTGAACCTTAAACCGGGACGTGACTCGAAACTCACCATTTGTATCAAAACGTTAAATACTTGATACTTTCAACTGATCATCATAACATCTAAAACGTTTTCTTTTTACGATCGCAAATCTGATTGAAATACCTAAAGTATCACAGCTGTGTACCCCATTCTTTAGTATCGGTTTTATGTAAAGTTCGCGTCTGCCTCGATAGTGGTACTGTAGTAAACTTTTACTACCGATATCGTCTGATGAGAAAGAATCACGATTCTCTTGTAACATTTCACTATTCTATTTACAAGTTATGTGCCTACAAATAGTTTGTAATTCCACTACTTTCGAAATTATGTGATTTCAAATAAACAAAAGTATTTACTTACTTAAATTGTTACACTATAAAAAGAATACACGCGATTTTTTGGAGACTTATTGAATATAAGGGCATCGAAGCAATAAAGGATACATTGACTATGCGATGTAAATTGAATCTGGAGGACGTCGGGTCCTAGATCTCTTTCACAGCTATATAAGTAAGTGAGAAAATAACACAAGCTAGCTAGATGCATGATCGTCTTGTATTAAATTTACATAGAAACATTTTTATATTTTCAGAAAATATATATAGACTAGCGGCCTTAGCATCTTACAATGTATTGAATTGATTGCTTAAGAAAATTAAAAACAATGAAATAACATATATACAGTTTATTTTTGAATATCGCTATTAATTAAGCTCTATTGAAAAGATATAAAGTTAGTGCCGTCATTATTGTCACGATATCAACCGTAAGACATCCACTGCTGGATGTAGCGATTTCTATTAATGTCGTAAGTTGCCTGCGTAAAGAGCGATTCTGCGATTTCAATCAGATCGTGTCTTGGCTTTGCGGGTGGGCGTTCCACACTATGCTTATCAGTACTTGGTCTCCATTCCAGAACATAATATCTCCATTAGCCATCGATTCTACGTACTACGCCCTGCCCACTACCACTTCAACTTGCTAATCCACTAAGCTGTGTCAGTAACTTTAAGTCTTTTACGAATCTCCTCATTCCTGATTCGATTGCCGAAAGTGACTCCGAATATTACCCCCTTCAAAAGTTCATTGAACTATTTTGAGTGGGCACCACTTTGACACCACTTTTTAATTTGAAAAACAAGCAGTATTTATAAGAATTACAATATTGAGATTTATATAATTAAAATACCTTTACACGTTTTCAACGACGAACAGTAACAATAACGGTGAAAAACTGTTTTAAATATATAACAACAAAAAATAGGACAAACAGATTGTAAGAGTAAGTGTAGAAGTAAGTCTAGTTCGAGAAAGTCGACCAATTCTTTTACTAAATCTAAATAATAAAGAGTCTATATATATAGTAAGAGACCACGTTTCGCTACCATAAGTTGTCTCTGGTAACAGATATTGATTGAAGACTTTCGACTTGAGACAGATATAGTAATTAATATATGAATTGTACAAAATTTGCGTATTAATATACAGGTGTAGGCCTTAATAAAATACCTCTAAGTAAAAATGAAGTCATATTTTCAATATTAAAAGGTCGGACATTCCTTAATTCAGCGAATTAATTATACGTAATTTTTTAGTCCATTTCCTTAATACTAGTCCCTTGTGAGTACGAAGCCAGATTAGTTAGAAGTTTGTAATCCTAGCTGATTTGACCTTTGAGCAGTAATACCAGGAGTAGATTAACTAAGATGGCTAATCCGATAAATAAAAGCTTGATAGTAAGCATGTAATAAATTCCTTAAAATTGAAAACTATAAATGTTTATAAACTATATTATTAATTTTTAAATGAAACTTTTCTCTTTTTTTATTTAAACTATATATTATTGAATTTTCGAAACAGTCATTCATACAATATTTATTATTCTAAAAAAATCATTTTCTCTAAAAATACTTTTTTAATCCATAACAGTATATAATAATTATTTAAAATATTTAAATACTTTAATACATATAAAAAAAATTGTACGGGATGAACTTCTTAACTACTAAGCCGATTTAAATATTGTTTTGTTTACTGTGAACAGTTTGATAGGATAGCTTATAACTAAATTTGTAGTCGTCGTGAAAAATATTTTTTTTATGACAAACATATATACATAACAATAACATATAACAATACATATATATGTATATATATAACGTCTGTCGGGTTAGCTAGTTGAAATATAAAACATTCTCAAAGCAACTATTTAAAAAAAGTAGAAAATACAAATTAGCAGCTAATGCAGCGACAATAAATAGTCTTATATAAAGAGTCTTATAAAATTTGATGGTATCATATCCTAGATTTTTGATGTATTCCAAATTTATTTTTTTAACATAGTGGCCAAAATACTGACGCTGCCTTTCTATCTTCAATTCTCGATCAGAGCAAATTCGGAAAAGAGATTTACTAAGTTTTCGTCAACAATAAACTCATAATATGTGCTCCCTTATAAATTTTCCTTCGTGTTAATATTATGTATACTTAATTGAAATTACTATCATTTAACGTAAAACGCACTCTACATGGTGTCGTCAAATTTTAAAATAAAATTCTTGATTTATAACATATTATTAATACTAAATTACATTCTTATTTAATTTTTTTAATAGTGTTTTAGCCCCTAAAAATACATTTTGTTAAATATAATGAAGTAGCAAATGTAACAAAATATTAAGTTCATTAAGACAAGACATCTTTTGTTTAATCATTTAATTACATTCCACCTCTATAGCCGATTAATACGAGTATATATCATATATTATATCAAATCAAAATTCTATTTTCCCTGAGAGCCTGAGTTGAATCACATACATAACATCTCATACATGGGCCAGACTCGGAGGTAAGTTGCTTAAAGAATTATACCTCCTTTGTACTGGGTGCCGTAAGAGGTAACAGGTTCCAGAACCAATCAAGACAAGAGTATGTCCATCCTAACTTATGCTCAATCCAGTATTGCGGAGATGGGCAGTGACATTCTTGTCGTAAAACGCTCTGTGATTGCCACCTCCACTGTCCAACGTGGCAATTTTGGCTGATATGATAAAATAAATTTGTCAAATTAGCAGCAGTGTTCGCATTGCTTTGTTCCGGTTATTAGGGAAGAATGGCAGTGAAATGTCGGCGTAATGTGACATAATATCTTCAAGCCACACGGTGTGCATTGCGCTAGTAATATTCTTGTAATGGCACGAACATCTTTAGCTTGCGGTAACGCTTCTCACGCGGACTGTATGCTTGATTATTGACTAGTCATTTATAAAAGAAGATATTTTTATACTATTTAAGACAAAAGCTAAGTATCAAATTTATTTTCTTCTTATATGTTTCTTATTTACATACTTCATCTATATTCTATGTTTTACCACAGACAGAGCTCACAATTATAATGAGGCAGGCAATTACGCCACTAACGAGCTCGCCTTTCAGCAAACATCGTGCTTAGTCTGAGAATGTAACATAACTATAAAGAGCTAACATTACATTTATCTTCGCACTACCTTCTGAAATCAGATTCTTGTGAATTTAAAAGAAACTGTACCTAAATATGACGCATATGGTAGTGATCATATCGTGTGCGCCAAAGGTCGTGAGTTCGACCACCAACGTCAGAGCAAATATTTATACGATGAATATTTGTATTTGTTTTGTGTCTAGATGTTATTTATTTCTTATTTATCAAAGTATTATATTTGTGATTCCGCCGTTGTCTGATCTCCGTAAATATAACATAAAACATTTGTATACTTTAGTCAGGACAATGTATAAGATATCGTATGTTTGATGTGATTATTGTCGCTGGATTTTCAGTAGTAAAATTTAAGTTTATCCTTTTTCATCCAAAAATGTTCTTTTTCCTTAGTAAACCAAGGGTTGTCGGATTATAACTCCATTCAGAACAAATATTTGCATGATGGATACTTACGTTTGTTCTTTGTCTGGGCTAGAAGTATGTTTATAACAACTTTATTTGTGATTCTTCTTTAGTTGGATACCCGTAACATATGTGTTTTCAGCTATTTATCTCGGAGTCAGGTCAATGATTAAGATATTGTGTAAATTTATTTAAAAAATGCATTATTTAATCCCTTTTTATAAACAAAATTAAAAAGGAAAGAAGGAAAGAAGATAAAGGTATTACGATGCTACTTATATAGTAAGCAAAATGAGATTGTCCATATATAAAGATAATAAAGGGGGGCATATTTTTACTGACAGAATAGAATAATAATACTTTCCTCTACACTAGCTCTATCTAGTTGGTGAGATGTGAGTACATAAAAAACCTGAAGTTTTTGGCCTCGGATTAGCATGTTAATATCTCTTTGCCGAGATAAGGGGTCGTTCTAAAGGGTTGTTTAATGCAAGTTTTCAGAATTATATACATACGTAGTCCTTTGACTCGTGACTACTAAGAAATTACAAACCAGTAAATTCAGCACAATTTACTTGTACGTATAACAGAATGTATACTTTATCAGCAAAGGTAAAATTGAGTTAGTATTATTTTAAGAAGGGCCAACCTCAGATAATTAGGTTTATAGAAATAGATATGATAAAGAAAATACATACAAAGGTATGTTTATAAATTATTTTAAAAGTAATCACCAATTTACACACATTCATCTTTTATTATCTTTTAAGTACAATGCGATAAATATTTTACCTTTTAAAATTTTCAATTGAAGATTTCACCAAGAGAAGGATTCATCTACAAGCGGCTGCAACTTTTTACGAACATGTTAGAAAATCAACTTTACTTTTCAGTCAATTTTCAAGAACTATTAATAAAATATCAATAGCATTTTGAATTGGTTACAAATAAACGGGTCTTGTTAAATACTATGTAACATACAAGAAATCACGACCAGGAAACCTTATCAAAATATATATACGGAATGCATTTATATCATTTGAATAAACTTCCCCTATTTTTTCAAATACTATTGCATAACATCATAAAAGATAAAGCGGGGTCAAACAAAAACAGACTCTCCGTTAAAGTAATTTCCTTTACCGCTCGTAAACGTTTTCTCTTCGTAGAATAATTTTTCTTCGTAGTGTTTTCTTTCAGTTTTATACAATTTTTTCATAAGATACACTGTATATAGCTTAACAAGAACAAATTTTGAACCATAAATACCTATACTGTTTTAAGCTTTCGGGGTTCAAAATAGGAGATGCCAGAATCATGTTTAGACTAAATATTGTCAAGACGATACACTGTTGAATATTCATTGATAACCAAATATGTATGTCCTGTGTATTTAGCTGATATCGGTATTTACTATTCTGAATATAAAGGCAGAAATGTTGTGAAATTTGTGAATGCAACTCACGTAAATACTGCTTCTATCTATAAAGATGGCATGAAAAATGATCATGCAGCGTATTATAGTAATACAATTTATATTGTATGGATATGACGTCTTGCACGTCCTCTGATGAACATAAGTGGTTTATGTGGTACATAAAAGCAGGAATATTGCCTCGCTGGGCAAGCGTATGGTGCATTTAACTACACTGTTTCGGATAGATACACTGCCATCTGTCGGTGCCGGTACCTTAGAAGCTTTCAAACTAATTTTACTGCAGGTTCATTACACGACCCACCAGAAAGGAACCTGTAAGAAAAATTGGTGGTGATAAAGGTTAAACCAATACCACGTATATTGTAGTTGGCGCTAATAACTTTTGTCTTAAAGCTAGTGCTCTAAGCAGTTCAATCCCAAGCAGTTTTGTCGTTGATATAATCTTTAACGCAATAGTTAGCTTTGGAGATAAATTTATTTTTAAACATATTTCTTGAATTTATTCAAAGGCAAGAATTATCCTACTTGGGATTTAATTGCAAAATCTCAAACAATTGCCCTTCAAAAAGTAATTTATTTTATGGAGCTGAGTTGTAGAAACTGCGAGATTATATTTATTTTTTGTATTAATATTATGCATGTCACTTTTCTCTGGATTTTTATGGTCATATAAAATGTTTTGTCATTTAAAAACGTTGAGCACCTTGGGTGGTGGGGTCGATACCCAATCAGGGCAAAAATTTATATTTGTTCTATGTCTTGGTATTATTTATATGAAGGTAAGTATTATATTAGGAATATCATTGATGTCTGTCATCCAAAGTATTCGTAGCATCCGTAGCTTCAAGCTACTTTGAGCCAGGTCAACGTAGGAGAGGTCGTGTGTATTGTATTTATTTATTTGGCGGAACAGAGCAATTTCAAACTGAACACGATTTAACTATAAGAAATACATAGGCTATAGCACTATTGATTTGGAAAAATTGTATTCAATTCACGATATTAAGTGAAACCCATGCAGAACCAACAGGAAGGTAATGTCAATTACCCCTATAAATACAACAGCAAATATTACTATAATGTGTAACTAAAATATATATATAATGTATACTACATTAGCAAAGCATAAGAATTTTATAGTTTTTCATACATCTTATACAATATTCACTGAGTGAAGATTTTGTACGAAATTCTTCCGATCAGATAGCATTAGTTCAAGCAAATCTATCATTACACTCTCACAAATTATAGAACCAAAGATTTTTTTATATGATGTACCTAATGATATTGGAGAGAAAATAAATTATCATAATTGTAATTTTCGGTTTCTTCTTCTTAATTGATTGCCAATAGGTCCAACCAATATAATTGTAATATTGCATTGTAAATGACTGTTTTTGTCATTTACAATGCTGTACGAAATTAATTGTATTTGAGAATAATCATATACTATTCAGGCAAGAATTTCATTGTTCCGTTTAATCGATCATATTAGTTAGTTAACATCGAGATTCAGGGATCACAAAGGAACCTACGGTGATTGGAGTATCCTTTATGCTTTGTATTATTATAGATTTAGATCAAAGCTCTTGTTACCAAGTTGAATTATATAAATAATGTTATATTAATTAATAAAAAATCAGATTGCAGTACCTGATTTAGAAAACGAAGGTGCGTATAATATTTCTACTTTTATATTAATTCATCATCATTCTGTTATAAACCAGCCGTTGGAAGTCCACTGCTGTACTCTCCTCTGCCTCCCCAAGAATGGGGGAATTTTGCTCATAATTGCCGCGCTGGGCAAGCATGTTGAAAATCGCAGAGCGCAGTTTTTGCGACGTCCCTACCCTGTGCATTTAAGCTTGTTTCAGATGGATATACCGGAATCTGTCAGAATCTGTCGGTTCTGGTACGTTGGTCGCCTCTTACGACACCTGGTACAGAGGGAGGTACTAGTCTACTCCGCTGGTACCTCACGACTGTTACATTTATTAACTTTTGTAAATAAACTAAATAATAAAAAAATATATTTTAGTTATTATAAACCTTAATATTGTATTCTGTATAAAAATTGTTCGCTACAAAAAAAAAAACATCTGAGTTAATTTTATAACAATGTGCGACTGGAGGTATCCCACTTTTAGCTTTTGTACTTCCTAAATATATTTATTTAGTATAAATTACTTTCATACATACTAATATTTATAATTTAATATAATCTAATACAAAGACGGGAACTTTGGATATTTGTACGACAAGTGTTATTTCATTTATTTTTTATCTAAACATATGTATGAAAGGAAAAGCTGACTGGCTGCCTGACTCATTGTCTGACTGACATATCAGTCCAGAGCGGAAACTATGAGGGTACGAAACTGGTAATTTTGCACCGATGTTCCTTTTATAACGTAAGAAAACAATAAGAAAGGGTTTGTGAAAATTCGCCTCCAAACGTGATAACGTGATAGAAAGAAAATGCAATGTGACTTAATAAGTCACCGCGGTTTCACCCGTGGTAAGCTGTAATATTCATACCAACTTTGCACTTTCTTGAAGCCACTTCAAGTTGGTGACGCGGAGCCACCGGTCCTACGTTGATGCTTACCATAATGCAGTCTTGTATATCATCTTATTTGTATCAAAGGTTTTTTTCGAATATGATCTGGTCAAATTATCTTTGACGGACATCTGTAGGGCATCAGCTGTAGGGCATCTAAAGCTTTCCAAGATTTCTCTTTCAGTTCTAGTTCTACAGAGGGAGATACGACCTTAGGCTTTACCATTGTCTAAATAATAATCAGAAACTAGTTCCACATTTTGTATAAAGAAATAACGTTATTGTTTTGTCGATCTATCATCAAAATATTCGCAGTACATTCAGCCACTTTATCTTCGGGCTAGTATCTCAGTTTCAATTTATACCGATATCGTCATGCATTGGAAACCGGTCGGCGGGAAAATGAACTCACGGCAGGGAACTGTCCGGAGGAAATAGAGTTCTTTAAAGAGGTATTGTGAAATGAAAATGATTCTGCTACTGTTCGACATTCAACATGCTAAAATAACGTAATGTAATAATACTCCAAGATGTTCGATTTAACTCGATTTAATGTTCGTATTTTAAATGCGAGATTAATCAAAGTGATAAGTGATCACAGAATTGCTGTTTGATTGCTGTATGCGTATTTGAAATATGCTTTGGTAATATGAAGTTAAACAATTGTACCTTACATATTTGTACTATATTATGTATTTTAAAAATATCGTACAATAAACTCTTAACGAGTTGCATTGTTTGTGATGATATTTACATTAAAAATAAAACAACTTATCCCAGGCGTCTTGAACCTGTATATTTCCTATACCAAGGGACCGCACGACCGTTATGCTATCTAGATCTTAGCGGACACGTTGAATCTTTCTTAGTATTCTATTTTGTGAGAGATTTCAGCGCCATTTCGTACATTTTGTACCTACAAACACTCAAATATCAAACTTTTACAAGTTTGAAGCAATCTATAAAGAAGGAATGGTTACTTAATTAATTTGAAAGGTTTTATGCAAAGAAAATGCTAGATTAATAAACTATAATTGTAAAAGTTCCAAGAGGAGTATTAAAAGATTTTGTACCATAAATTGAAACTGAGAAGCAAGTAGGATATTCTACGGCAGAAATTTAACACAGTTGCTTATGGTTTCCCAATCCTGAATCCTCATTATATTTCACATGACATGGTTAATTTAGCTAACTAGCACCAAAGTGCTAACTAAATAGACTATTGCTCAAAGCCTACGTGAGGTATACTGTCAAGGCAGCATCAATATCGAACATCGAACCACCAACTGGGTTAAAGTGTATCAGACATGGGGTGCGACTTCCATAGTTTCCTTTCTTAATTAAATATAATAGTTGAACATTCTAAATTTGCTAGATAATTTGCTAATAATCGATGTCACGTCACCTAAAGACGAAGTCATATCACAAGATAGGTATGCAGTACTGGAATCAGCTGATGGCATTATACGAGTATCTATCCGAAACAGCATAGCAGAAATGCAATAGTTGGGCAGTAATATTCTTGACACGCATCTCGCCAAAGCGATGTCAGTAGCCGTAATGTTTCCACCAAACCTTTTTAATGTTAAATTTATGAGTAAACATCGATATATAGTATAATGTTCAATAGTGGACGCCTTCAAGTGAAATTTCAGCATAAAAAGTTTCATTAATAAAGTAATCACACTTTTAGAATCAACAGTTTCTTAATATTGGCCTATGTCGCAATCAAACCTCACTCCTTCAATCTCCACGCATTTGTCATCAAAAACATCTCAATAAGGTGGAAACTACCCAAGTTCCAGGAAAATTTTTATGAGCTTCTCACATTCGAGGATATAAATGCCATTTATTTGCATAGACAGCGCGCCATAACAGACCAATAAAGTCATTCCCTTTCACGCACAGAATCAGAAAATTTATTTTAGGCTTTGCTGTCACTCTTTAGAGATTTCCTCGAGTTTGATTTGGATGATACTACATAAAGAAATTATAATAATGTATTTGAATTATACAAAGCAGACAGCTCTGCTTTAACTTTTGTTATATTATAGTATCGCCGTGCGTATATACGTGTTACTGCTGGTACACCAAAACTGGCAAAATAAAATAGGAGCTTCTCTTGTACTTGGTTTTGTAAGAGGCTACTGGAATGCTGGACCTAACATGCGCTAAGGTTATGAAATGAGCTTCTTGCGAAGGTTTTTCAGAAGACTACGGAATGGGGTCCTTCAAAAAGAGGTTATTAAATGGTCGACAACGAGTGAATGGTGCTCGGTGTTGTAAACGCCCATAGGCTGTGGTAACCGTTTACCATCATACGGGCCGCACGCTTGTATTTCACCATAATAATGTAAAAAATCTACCGTATCTACCCAAATTGGAGTAGCATAATTATAGTAAAATATGATATGCATTAGCACTCCCATCGCGAAGCCGCGCTCTGAGACAATTGCCGCGTCGGCCAATCATGGCATTTATGGCTAAAGTCCCCATTTTTTGGAAAGACCTACATCCAGTAGTAGATATTTGGCGGCTGCTATGACGATGGTGATTAGGGAACTACAAAAGACAGGATCTACGTTGTTTTCCTCGTTATCACGATATCCAATGTGTTACTAGACCCAACACTATTCATTTTTGTGTTGGAACGAGAACTAAGTGAACTCAAGGACTTCGTCCGATCATATGATTTCTGAATTATTCTAATTCAAAAACTACCATTCTGTTTTACACACTGTAATCATTAATTTAGTTTAGCATTCCAAAGATTTGAATGAATTAATTATTGATCAATGTTTTCTATAGCGATAAAAAAATTCTTGGTACGACAGTAAATAAATTGAAGGGTTATTTTCTTCATTACCCAAGCAAAACCAGGACAAGTCACGCGTACAAAAAAGAAAAAACATTAAGAAAATAAAATAATTCAATCATGAGTTGAAGTTAACAATAGATATTATAAAATTTTCAAATATATCTATAGATCTATTTATTTTGATAAGTAGACAACGTAAAAGATTGGCTTTTAAAATAAAATCAATAAACTTAAACAGACTTATCTTGATTGTGAAATACTTTTTGGCAAACATTTGAAGGATTTAGAACTTGGGTTGAGTATCGCAGAGTGTAAATTGTAAAAAATATTTGGTTTCCTTACAGTAACTGTTTTGAGTGTCAAAAATGTTATACCGGTAAGAATAAAATGACCAAAAACGGATTCTGTCGCCATGTTGTCTGGATTTAATTTGATGAAAAAAACCTAAATAACGTTTTGTTTTTTACCCCTGTTAACTCGGTTCGTTAAATATGTTTTGTGCCATTATTGTCTTCTGTGTTTCGAAAATAGAAGACAATTTTCTTTAAGTTCCTTTCTGCCTACTTACCTTCGGTGAGCAAATTTGATTACCTGCAAGGGAAATAAATGAATGTAATAAAGACCTTTCGCGCTAATTTCATTACAAGTTTGTTCTTTGGGACTATTTGTTGCAGGAATATCTCTAATTGCGATTATTGTCGACGTTTAAACTTAAACTAATGTGTTATGTTTACTAAAACTGTTTGAGCTTTTGTTGAAATAAATTTTAGCTGTCTGCGTACCATTATTTATACGTAAGGGGCTTTTCAAAATTGAATAACCAATTGAGTTTTGTGCATTCAGATTAGGGCATCTACAAAACAACTTTTTATGTGTCTAGAATACAAATAAACTTTTTCTTAGTATATATGTATAACTTTTTCTTGTTTAATGTTTGACTTATTTACTCTATTGAGGCTATTGATTTTCAGATTCTAAAGAAGATGATATTCAATGAGATAACATTAGAGTTGCAAGTAGAGATTCTGTCCCCAAGGGAATATCATAATTTTTTTTTGCTTATAATTTTTTGAATATTTATACGCTCACATAATGAAGTTATTTTTACAACTTTGATATATTCAATCTTACCAATTTTTGTTCGAAATTTTTGCAGAAACAGAATAAAAAAACCCACATTTAGCTCCTGTACTTCTTTCTTGAAAGGGCTTACTGATAAGATTGGAAACATTTGACATCTAAGGATGTTCTTCTCAATACACACTTCAAGCTTCTCAATGTATTAACTATGTTAGCATTCTGTGTGTGTACACTGAATAAAACAAAACATTACCATAGCATTAAAATTCTTCAATTACTTATGAAACGAATATCGTTTTAACCCAACTAGTAACACAAATTATATTTTCGAACACAATGAGGTTACATCTTTTAAGAATCTTATGTGCTTCTGTTCACATTATCACGTTAGAACCGTTATGTTTTGCATGAAAATGATAGACTTGATGGAGCCAGTTACGTCTTTTACTTAAAAAAATATAAACCATCGCTGGAACGAATATAAGAGAGTGAATTTATCGAAATATTTATGCCCTTCTTAAGAAATATTAAATAACCTATATATAATATTTCTGCTAGTTAAAGTACTATTTTTTTTTAAATCGCCAATACAAAATATTATTGTAAATGTCAACGATGCACAAATAATTGTTGCAGCATATACAATAGCAGCAAAGTATAACAGTACCTCCCCCTGTACCAGATATTCCCAATGGCGACTTAAGTACCGGAAATGACAAATGTCGATATACCCACCCACAACAAATTTGTGTTATTTTATTTACATCGAGGTTAAGGACAGGACTTGACTTTGAACTTATTTTCACATCATTTTATTTAACTCTTTAATCTGAAATGTCACTCCATAGATTTTTGCTTCTGTAGGGTCCCAGAAAATTCTTAAATGTCTTATCTCTAGGGTCCCAGAAATCCTTACAAATGGATGGATCCATCCATTAGAGCGGACTTACGTTGGGGCTCACCTAAATTAAAATATTCATTTGCCTATTATTTGTAGAGTAAAAGAGTCACGAGATGAAAGTTTTATTTAATTTTTTCGAAAATAATGCCACTTCATAATAAACTCTTTCACTATACAATAAACATTTAATTTATATATAATAGGAGAAGCTGACTGACTGAAAACGTAGGCCTAAACTGTAAGAGCTAGATACTTGAAATTTTGCAATTTTTTTTTTCGGACGAACCTAGTGCTGGACGACTCAGACGTCAATTCCGATCACGAAAAAGAGACTAGAGCTATTTTCAGTTGGTTTAGAAGACCAATGTTAAGACATCATGTTCTGCTACCATAGGTCATCGCCAATAACACACATTGATCGAAAACTTTTAACTTGAGACACTGAGTATATCGGACGAGAAGATGTTTCACAGTTTTTCGAACGTTGCTCAGCCGAGTTGGATTTAGCGATTGACCTCTTTCTTGAAGTTGGACTTATCTAATTTGACTCATTGTCCTAGGTATACATACGTGGCAACAACTTTAAGAAGCGAGCTCTCAACTAAAACTGGGGTGGATATAACTTGGGCATATTGCTTTCGTCTTCTCCATATTTGTTTTAAGACCCACCTGTTGAGAAACTCGATTGAGGTCTTCAAGCAACGTGCTTAAATCTTCAATCGATTCTGCCATGATCACAATATAGTTGGCAAATCGAAGGTGAGTGATAAATTCGCCGCTAATTTTGATGCCAAATCCTTGAAATTCTATCAGCTTGAAAGTGTCTTGGCATTCCATCACCGATAAAGTGGTATTGTCATACAAACACTTCAACACATCCATGTACCCATAGTCAATATGGCACCACTGAAGAGATTCAAGCACAGTCCACGTCTCAACCGAATCGAAGGCTTTCTTATAGTCCACAAATGCCAAGCATAATGGCCTGTTATACTGTCCCGTCTTCTGCATAACTTGCCGCAGCTTAAAAATGTAGTCTGTGGTATTGCAGCTTTTTTGGAAACCGGCTTGCTCGAAAGATTGAAAGTAAACAAAGTAGCATTTGAGCTTGTAAACATGGCTCAGGAGTGAGCTAGGGTGGTAATTCTCTAACTAACTAACTATTGTCAAAACTACTCTCCTGGGCACTTTTGCCTTTAAGGACAACGTGATAAAGAGCTTCTGAAGGCACCGGTGTTCTACCCGCCTCCAGAAAGTCAGATATTATTCCGTCATTACCCGGCACCTTGTTGTTCTTAAATTAAGGGCTATTCTAATATCGCTCAGGCTAACTTCCGAGATATCCTGAAAATAATGTCTGATTAACTCGGCTCTTGGATATTCTGCTAAACTACTAACAGGCTTAGAAACGCAAGCGTATAACTCTCCATAGAACCTTTCTATCTCCTCCAGCACATCGGCGTTGGTCGTCACTAAACTTTCATCATGTCCAGCAGCGTAGTTATCAGACTTTGTCCAATAGGCGTATTTCTTGCGAACACTTTGGTGCCTTAATTCCGCTCAATTGACTTTTTAATATATTCCGTATAAAAGAGACTAATGTCGTGTCGCCTAGATTTTGAAATATGTCTTTCGAGCTACCTATATGACTTCGCTACCCTCGAAGACTGCAGTTTCATCGCGCGTCACTCGGCCATGAGTTCGGGAGAGTGGCCGGAGAGTTTCTGAGGTCTATTTGAACGGCAGTGCTTGATGAACTTAGAACCCACCATTCGGAAAGATTCTACGAACCTGTCGTTAATCACGTCCACCGACGCAGGGTTCTTTAAGCAATTGAGGTGGTTTGAGAGCTCGAGTTCTCGGGGTTTTAGATATGGGCGTGAGTAGTTTGGAACGAAGACTTCATCAGGCGGAGCCTTTTATGTTTAACGTTGTTATTCAATGTGCCTCTAACCTTCCTGTTATCCTACTGATCGCTACCGGTTTTGACCATATGGATCACGGAAACATTATTGAACATACATTTTTTATTCGTCTGTATAAAGTCTATCTCAATCTCGTGGAACCATCGGGTCTCATCCCGTTCCAGGCAGCTTCTGGGAAAAAGAGTTCAGTAAAGTGTCCCTCTTTCTCCATTAAGTCAGCCAGCCTCTAACCCCTAGGGTTCCGTTGGACATATGTATGGTCCGACTTATGATAACAGAGCTGCCAAAGATTTAGAGTAGTACTAAGAAAGTATATCTGAAATATCTACCCCTAAAGTATTACGCGAGTGCAACATATGTACGAAATTGTTTTGAAGTTATTCAAACGAAATTAGGTATGTAAATTCTTCATTAAAAGTCATGAAACACTATCGTATATAATGTTTTCCCTTAAAAATTATCCCTTAATAGTTAAAAAAAGGGTACAAAGTATGAAAGTTCTACAACTTAACGCGTGTGTAACTTAAACGTGTGCGGGACACTGTTAGTTTTTGTATGTTAATTACAATTAAAAGTACCATGAACAGGCTATTTGAAACTTGCATGAGTAGTCACGAGCAATCGTAGAAGACGCCTGATCTGTACTAAGAATCACTAAGTTAATTTCATTAGCAACCTTTTTACTGAAGGGGAAGAGTCAAAGCTATTATTAGACTAATCGAAAATCACCAGCGTGTAACGAACCGCAGAAACCCAACCTTCTAGTTCTGACTAATTAAAGGAGACGAAAGTTACGACAAGAAGTAAAAGTTTAAGCCTGAAGTTAGTTTTTAATGGGTGTTGTTATGTCCTGCTGAGTTTTAGTTTAGTATAGTAATAGTTGAGAGTTTTAAAAGAGATTTTTATACTTGCATCAACAGAAAAATTTATGTCCATAACCTTAATTCTTTCATAGACACATAAGAACTCATTAATTTGGGATCAGGTAAACCTTTATCTCTCGAACTACTGTGTTATTCAAGTCAATCCCATCATCAACTTTTGATTTTATATGGTTTTGGGAATCAATGTCAGTACGTACCCAAATAGAGTAGATCTAAGCAATGGGCCATTACTAATTAAATACTCTTTTCTAGATAGATAACGGAGGTCTAAAACCACTGACCACTCTTAGTCTCAATCTTTCGAAACATCGGACATGCTAGGGCTCTTTCCATTTTCTTTTCTTTCGGGTTCGGTTTCATATTGAGCTGTAGTGTTATCATGTTTTTATTTGTGACTTGCAATGTAGAATATAGGTCCCTCCTAAGAGATTTTTTTTTACTTTACAGCTTTCTCTAACGCTAACTAAAGCCTCGATTTAGAGGTAATCTTAAATAATCTATATTGGTTTCCGGACTTCTAAGGCAGTTTTTACGTAAAATATGGAAACCTTTTTCGGTGTTCATTGAGCAGTCTGGTCTCTCTGGTGAAGCTGAAATTCTTATTTATGTCATATAGCATTTAGTTCGCTCATATTTAAAAAAAAAATGTCATTATCATTAACCACTTTTACTTAACCTTCGTTTATCTATCAAAAATAAGAATTGTAGTTACAAACTAGCTACATTTAAAAATGTAGACATTCGATTTTTACATTAAGAGGGGTTAATGGTCGGAGTCTGTTTGCGTTATTGAATCAGGAATGAGGGAACTTGTAAAAGAACTAATGTTTCTGACATAACCAGCGCATTAACAAGATGAAGTGGCAATGGGCAATGCATATAGCTCGCAAGAACCTAAGGCAGATGGGGTCTTAAGGTTATGGAATGTAGACCACTTACCCCCAAGCGAAGCATAAAGCGTCCATCTGACTAGATCTGCACATTACAATACTGGATTTAGGCGGTATATCACGATCATATTGTAAATCGCTTGCAGAGGTTTATGTCCAGCAGAGAACGTCCTATGGCTGATGATAGTACTGATGACAGGATTACGTCAGTTTCGTCTCGGTCCATACGTATGAACTTTCTTTTTTAAAACAGGTCTATTGGAACCTGAATTTTAAAGTTCCCGGGAATTAAAATCAGGCCTATCCAAGCATATAGAGCTACCTAACGTATAAAAATGTTATTTTATTTCGTTACAAGAAAGAATCTATTTGTTGGGGCAGATTAGAAAATCATTAAAACCAAAAGGTTTTCATTAACGAGCAACAAAATGAAAAAGCTGTTTGCCTTTATTTATTTGGACCCTTTCAAAGTGACGACTGATTGGTTTCGCAATGAATGGTTAGGAACGAATTTGTTTCTCACAAACGCCGATTCGTCGAGAACTCGTTTCCTTAATGTAAGAAAATTTTTCGATGTTTCAATACTCTTTATACTATAATAGAAATGGGTAGAGACTATCAATATTAATATTATAAATGCGAAAGTTTGTTTGTTTGTAACGCGTTTTACGATATTTGAAATGCAAGAAACTTCAAGAGTCACTTTTGATACCGAGAAAGCTGTCTCGGGGGACTATATAATGTCTATGCTGGTGCGGCACGAACAATCCCCCATACATATATCATAAACTTTTTTTCTATCATAACCATGTATGTGCAAAATTTTATAAGTATCAGTCAAAAAACCTACACTAAAATTGCACACATAAATGCGAAAATTGTTGTATGCCATCCATCCGGTCTGTTGGCATATCCCTCTCGTTTTCACGGTTTTAACAGCTAAGCGATTTCGATAAAATAAACTTGAAACAGAAAAAAAATGCATATACGTGTTAGATACCAGGAAAACTAGAATAGCTCTCGTAAGCGGAATAAAGAGAAGTCCACGCGATGTAATTATGGTACAAAAGGCTAGTTAAGATATAAATAGATAGCAAATAATATATATATATATGTGACATTAGCATAGATTTTCACTGAATTTGCTCACTCACTAAACTTGAAATATGCAAATGAACCGTATCAACCACCAGCTTTCGAAGCCTGATCAACCAGCAAGCACAGAGCGGTGTAAAGCGAATTTAGTTTGCCTTTGAAACTTAATCATTCAACACCTGCCAGATGCACGCTCCGCGCTGTTACCGATTCCGTCTAATTACTTTCATATCGAACCATTAATTATGATTTGTTTAACCTGAGGGAGCACATAATTGTTAAAGTTGCTAAAGTTCGTGGTTCGTTTAAAAACCGCAAATATCTGTTCAAGTTGTTAATAGTATGTTTAGTCTCATATTTTGAATTTTACAAAGTATATTTTAGAATTAGTTGAGAGATCAGTTGATGTTGATTGATTGTTGATTGATGTGATTGAAGTTGATGATTTGCATCATTACCTGTTATAAACAAGTCCAATTTTAAGAAATAGGTTCATCACTGAACCTAATTCGTGAGTCAGGAAAACTGGGAAAAATCTTCTCGTCCAATATACCTTGTTGTGAAGAACACGCGTCGAGTCTCAGAAAAAAAATTATGTTATCAATAAAATTAGTTATGCCACTGTAATATGGTTTCTAACGATAAAATTTATAAGCTAATTCTAAATAGTCCAATGAGTTATTTGAAGATCAATCTTCAATTTGCCTTTATGTGATCGACAACAATGAGATCCATCCATAATAACAAGGAGATCCATAGAAAACAAACTTTAGCAACGTAGCTCAGCTGATTTAAATAGTAGATTCGAAACTCATCCTTGTTAATATTATAAAAGCGAACATTTGAGAGTATAGGTGTTAGGATGTAAGTATTACACTTTCACGACTAAATAGATCCAAATAAGGTAGACCTCTTACAAAGGTCGTCTGTATTGGTACCTCACTCTCACCTATTTCTATCGCCAAATAGTAGTATTCGCATTGCTGTGTCCCGGTTTTAAGGGTGAGAGTGGCAGTAAAATTACTATGTCACATTAGTAACTTTAGTTCACAAGGTTGGTGACATCCTTGCGATTGCTAGTGATATCATTACAATGACACAAATATCTATAGGCTGCGGTCACGTTTATCATCAAGTAGACAAGCATAAGGATTGTTTGTTGACTTCACAATAAAAAAAAAATAACCTTTTTGATAGTCTGGAGTAATATAGGCTACTTTTTATTTTGAAAACATTTCCTCATGATAGATCTAGCTTTTCATTTTTTTTATTTATGAAATTGGCA
The DNA here is from genome assembly GCA_020976665.1 of Heortia vitessoides. Lineage (NCBI taxonomy): Eukaryota > Metazoa > Arthropoda > Insecta > Lepidoptera > Crambidae > Heortia > Heortia vitessoides. The sequence goes on from JACJUM010003147.1 coordinate 13,977,035, forward strand.
CTATTTTTGCTCGACATATAGCTGTCAGGAAAAGGCATTGATTTTTTCTGGGAATAACAAAAGTTTGTTAGAGATGCGTTAAAAGTCTCACGGACAAAATCGCGGACAAAAACCTAGTAGGATATATTTCCAAGCAAAGATTAACAGATCCATCTATATAATTCTCATGTTTATAATGTTAATTTAATTAGATAATTGGGTCCCATTATGCCTTCCTTCCTTTTAGTCCAGTCTACATTTTTGTATACAAATTGAATAAAATAAACTCCCTACTAGTATTTAAGATACTGTTTTTTGATGTATTAATTACTTATGTTAATCTTTACTTCCACGAGAGTATAAAAGAGCGAAGGACGTAGCAAACATAAATTAAACCACCGTTACAAGAGGAAAATCAAAGTCGAAAAATTACAGAAAACTTGGTCTCTATTTCAAAGAATTTGGTCTCTTTGATGCAAGGTCGTCATCATAATATTTATGTTGATGTTAAATAATATTACGGTTAGCTGATTTCTTTTATTTGTCAATTACTTCTAATTTTTATAATTAAAAAGATCGACCGTTTCGAAAGGTTCCGAGAAATTGTCGGTTAACGAGGAACCAACTCCAGAAAGGTTAAATTCACAAAAAAATTGAAACAACTAATATAACAAATTTTCTGTTTAAAAAAGCCTTTGTATTATTCTTAGAAAATATCTTGTACTGCTTACTGATTTTAAGATATTAATTTTCTCGCTTGTTTATTACTTTCAGAGAGGCCTAATGAAAATTACAGAAAAAAAATACGTTTAGGGATTTGCCTACTAATTTTAGTTAATTTGAGATCGAATATTATTATGTTATCGTCAGTTTATTTGAATCAAATTTGTTGTAACCCTTTTTAAAGAACTTGCCTAACCGATAAACTTAAAATTGGATTATATTCAATTTTATGTGGAGAAGATATGCAATAGTCTTTTTTTATAAAATATGCGCAAAAAATACATTAGATTGAACAACTCACTATGACAATAAATATGAAATTATAGTCTTTTCTCACACATATGTGAGGGACATTACAGCTGTAAAGTAACATTTAAAATCTTTCACCTTTTTTTGCGTAAAAGAATAGCAAACATCCAGCCGCATATAGTAACAAATTAATTCATTAATATTCTTAAAGATAAAAGTTAGTCTTTAATTAGTTAGTTTTGGAATAATAAGTTATAATAAAAGTATTTATAGATTGTTATCACACACGACATTCATAAATCCCAACAAGATGTAGGGTCTAAATTGTCTCCTTAAGTGAACGATAAAATCTTCTGGACGGATATACATTGAAGGTTCATATCCGCGCGCTAAACGCGGATTAAGTCTGGATTATTGTACCTATGGGAATTCTTCGCACTCTGAATGTGGAGTGAGACCGCATAATCTGTACAAGTTATTTTCGAAAAACTTTCGTTCTTTTATGCTGCTTTCACTAAGAAATAAAGATTGTTTACGATAAAGGGGACCTAAACAAGACGGAAGGACTAATGGATATGATTTTTGTTTAAATATACCTATTACAGGTAAAAATAAATAGTAAAAAAGTATATATATATTCTTTTATTTTTAATACTATATATATACTATACCTGATAGAAAATAAGACATTTAAAAATGGTCATAACACCGCCTATTTTAGTTCAGAAATGTTAAACAACGCGGCACGCACTAATTTCAGGTGTAATAGCTTTTTACCCACAATTGAGTACATATGCTTTACCTCCTGTTTATATTACGCCGTGGTATCAAAACTTGCCTATGTAAACTTAACTGGCAAAACTTGTTAAGTCATAGTAACATACAAAACACAGTAATGGTATCTAGGAGTTCGCATTTTTTACATGCATTAATTACTTTTATCTTTATTAATTATGGCCAAGCTATGTTTTCATAAAACATGAAAATTTTGACGGACCTCATGGTGCATGCGGTAGTGTCCTTATCTTGTTCTCCAAGGGTTGTGGAATCGATCCCCACCCTCTTTATTTTTATTGATTTGTATTAGTGTTTGTTATAATAAAAAATTCCTACAACATCTCATACATTCACTTGACTCCGTGGTAAGTCGCTTAAAGCGCTTGTGTAACACCTAGACAAATATACTGCTTAAATACATATAACACCTAGACACGGAACAAACACAAATACTATCATATAAATATTTGCTCCGGTACTTTATATCATATTTCATTTGCGAAACATTTGACGCATATATTATTATTATTTTTTAATCACAAATATCTTAAACATTAAACCTTATATACTAAAAGGAAAGGAACGCTTCGTAAATGTATTTGTATGTAAAACAACGGCATAACGAGGGCCCAACTGCCATCCTCGCCATTTAGTATTAATAATATTATGGGCTATAGATAATAATATACTATAATAAATTCACATAACATCTGATATATTGAACTGATACATAAATAAGTCGCTTAAAGGACTTGTCACGGACATTTGATTTATTTGAAATATATATTTATACAGACAGAAAAAACATACGCCTAGAGTCGTCCTTGGCGTATAAGATAGAATATGTGCTACCAAAAGACCCGTCTTTTGCCAATAGAAATAGCTATGAAGTTTTTATTTATTTAGTGATTATATACTCGAATTATAGTCAGATCCTACAGAAAATAGTTTATATTACGTGAAACAGCAGACCAGGTAGTATAAATTAAAACGATGATGATGAAGTGAATATATATTTAAAGATATCTGAATTTCTCTTAAAAATTAAGAACTTATTTTCTCTAGTTTCTTTCATAACAGATCCTGTGGTTTTAGTCTGATTGTCTGTCCAACTTATCGTTGGGCATCCTTCACTGGGCTTGCTTGTACTTGATCTCCATTCCAGAACCTTGCGGCTATATCGGCACTACAACTCACTAACAATAGGAAATACATAAGCCCAATAGTAGAACATTAGGGAATTAAATAAAAAATTAAAGAAACACCCAAATTTATCATAAATCTACCCTTTCTTTTTAACAACATTATTACATATAAACGCCCAGCTAAAAATAAATTCAGTTTAAAATAAACTGCTAAAGGTTTATCTCTTACAAATGTTGTCTGCATTATTACGTCACTCTCACTTATTTCTACCGCCAAATAGCAGCGTTTGCATTCTCATCTTTGCGATGACATAAGTGTAAATAAGCTGTAGTCACGTTTATCATCGAGCGGATCGCACAGTTGTTTAACTTAGAGTTTAACTTTAGATACTGTTGCCAAATTACGTTAAAATTTTAATTACAGTTTTTGTTAAAAATAAATGAACGGACGTATAAATGCGAGAACAAAAAAAGTAGGAACAAATAATCCGGATCTTGTTAGCGTTCAAAGTTTACGAAGTATTTCGTTGCCGGATCTCGGACATTATCTTAGCATAAGTACTAAACGAAAATGAGATGTAAATAATTCCCAAAGAAAATACAAGGGCTTTTTTCGATCTCAGGAAAATAAGAGTTACTGGGGTATTCGATAAAAATAATTCAAGTGAAAGACATCGCGGACTGCTAGTCATTATTAGAAATAGGAGTAAACTAGATCAATTATTCAGCTTTTAATAAAACCAAAATTTCATACATTCTACACACAGATACAGATCATGATTCAAATTGACATATATTTTAATGTTCCCTATCATTAGGATATAATAACAGATTTATATAGAATAATCTGTAGCCATTTATATATTCTGTTGCCAGAACATGGCATCCAACAAACAAAACATAAGCGAGAAATGATCATGTATCGAATTAATTATATGATATGAACAGAATCCGATAATTAAATTGAGGCCAGACAAATTGGGGCACGAAAGAGCGCTAAGTCGAAATGGATGGAATAATTAATTAAGAATCATAGAATTGTACCCTCGGGCCATTTTAATCCTCGATGCCGGGCGAAGTGAAATCACAAAAGGCCTAATACTGTGATTGAATAAACTTAGTTCATCACGGAGTCAATCTGTTTTATTTTTGTTAAAATTTAATCACCGATACACATTGCGTTAACAAGTTATCCAATTTGTTTAATTTTCTTTTAATCTTTTTTGGAATTAAAGTACGATTGCTGTCTTATTAGAATTCGTCCAGATCTTTGCAGTTAATGCGTGTAAATAGATTCTTTATTTTTACAAATGCCTCCATATTTTATATTGGAATGTCAATTCACAATTGACCTCATATTTTAGTATTTTTCTACTTAACATTAACCAAGAATATTATACAGTTAAAACTAATTTATAGATAAAACGCGTTTTTCTAGCTAGTTTTAGGTATATGCCTTTGATAATACTGGAAATAACTAATTCTCAATCGAATACATTCAACAGTCTGCGTCTAAGGTGTTATGTATACAAGTATTATATTTGTTATTTCCCTATTCTCTTTTATACGTAACACAATTGTTTTAAACTATTTATCTGGGAATCTGGACAACGTTTGTATTGTGTAAATTTATAAATTACACCGTTGTTTCATCGATTTAAGTATATCATTCCCAGTGATACAATAACAATAATAACCATTTATTTAATCTGCTAAAAAATTGTACAACGAACTATTTTAATCAGATAAAATAATTCGCATTAAAGTAACTATAGACACAAAATTTTTATTGAAGTAACTATAGACGCTCGTATTATCATAAGGATGTTTACTAAAGCGTTACCAACATTGTGGTTTGATCATGTAATGTCATATTAAACGAGATTTCACTGCCTTTCTTATCCTTTAACCTGGAACGTAACAATGCGATCACTCTTTTTGTCGGTAAAAGTACATGATAATATCTACCTACTTCTAGTGAAATGTAAGGCGGGCCAAAGATAGACTATGCCTACGTCGTTTCTTTGCAAATATTAAACTAAATTTCTTCCTAAAAATAATATTTAACTAATCTATACAGTGCAAATTAAAATATTCAATCCCTAAATTACATTTACCAAGGAAAAATTGCTACGCGGAATTTTATTTGTTATTCGAATCGTATTGGTATATCCTTTTTATACTTTAGAATATTTTATCTCCTAATGGAATGTATACTCAGAACTGTAACGAAACCATTAAAATTTATGGATTTATTAATTCAAATATAAATATAACAGTCGTTTAATATTTTACGCTCAAACGTATGAACATATTTAATCAGTAAAAAGATTACATTATCCAATATGTAATTTGGACGACACAGTCAATCAAACACAATTGAAAAAAAAGCACAGTTTCTCTGTAAGAAAAGATTTATTACGTTAATTTAAATGTACGTTACCTAACAAACAATGAAACAAGTGTTAATAATACCTTACATACCTGTTAGAAAGTAAACGAAATTTAATGTTATTATTTACAATGTCAGTTCCAAATCACAACTATTCTAGTGGTATTTTATTTAAACAAGTGATATCTCAGATTATGACAATGTGACGTTTTTAGATTATAATTATTATTTTACCACAGATAAAATTGAATGACATTAGACGCGCGACTGTGCGGAAAAATTTAAACTTAAAAAATATATTTTATAGTAAATATATATATATATATACATTTACTATAAAGTGTATTCCATTTGATAGATGAGAAGTAAAGTATCCAACCACACCTCTAGAAAACTCTAGTAGTAGCTATAACAAATACCTTTAATACAATTACATTTGTATTTCCAGGGCTCCGCTCATGTATATATAGGACTCGCCTAGAAAGTATTAATAAGAGGTATTTATCTATTGATATATTGGGCAGGAGTGGTAACAATAATAGCTTGACGAACTTTTAAAGCTACTCTACTTTAAATGAATATGGTCTATCCATATCCTATCAGTGGGTTCCAATTCTTTAGTCGTATCTTTTGATATAGAGAATGCTACTATTTTTTTTGCCTGTAGCATACTGGTTATCAAATCCTCTTTCGAATATTACGAACCAAATAGAAAACACGCAAAGATAACACGTAATATAAACTTTTTGCCACAATCACCCCATCTCCTGTTCCAATTCCGAGATACGGCGTTCTCGTGCAATGTCGGCATAATATAGCCGCACAGAAACCCCCAAATATCAGTTACCCTTGAGCAGAGCAAATATGCGGTAAGTTTAGTCAGAGATCGCGAAAGTTGGCACCTGTCAGTTACAAGGCAATTTGGCGGGCGCCCAATCCGCCCTTTCATCCACTATTCGGGTAACCAAAACTTCATTAGTACACCACGGCAGCAGAATTCACCAGTGCTTAAAATTCGAATTATCGGCTTGCGAATTAAAAATTACGGAATAAAAGAAATTATTTTTAAATTGTAATTACTGATATTTAATTAAGACTAATGTGTCTATTGTTTGCTGCATATGGAAAGTTCTACAAAAAGAGATGGATCACTCACTTAAATATAACACGTATCCTTATAAAAAATCAAAGTATTTTAGTATTAATTATTGTTTTTCAAGAACACTGAACTAGTGTTAAACCTTCGTAGTGCAAAGATCAAACTGTATCTTTCGAAAATTACTAGGTACCGGCAGAATACCTCCCTTCGCACGAGGTGTCGTAAGAGGTGACTTTGGTACTAGAACCGACAATGGCGGTATATTTATCCGAAACAGAGCTATGCATGATTTATTTTTCCCTTCTTTAAATGATCACGTGTAAAGGTTTTATTAACTGTAGCTTACCAGTAGAGTAAAATAGTACCACTTTTTGTACCAGGTGTTAGGCGACCGATGTACCGGAACCAACTGACATCGGTATATCCACCCAAAACAGTGCAGCTCAAATGCACAAGGACAGGGTGATTGCCGCCACGCTCGTCTATAATTATTTTCCTCAAGGAACAGTGGATGTCCAACGGTCAGTCAGACATTCAATGTATTAAAAGGATAATGAAAATTTATGAAATTAACGTATAATTTCATTTTTAAAAACATTTTGAATTCCTCAATATTCAGATGAAACTACTGATACCCTACAAAGCACGATAAAACATCTTTTCTTGTATTTCTACCACCAAATAAACACCCCAGAGTCCCCACCCTAGCAGGGTTTATTTTATAGCCTAAGTCTAGTTAATTTTTTCATGCGTATAGCACAAAACAAACTTTTTCATGTTTTGATATTTCTATATAAAACTGGCATATCCTTTATTATATGTACAAGTACTTCATTTTCAGTTATGAAGACAGATTCTTTGATATGGACAAAATATTTGATGTATCAAAAAATTATTTTACTATGTAAGTAATAAAAAAGATAAAAATGATTTTAAAGTCTTTTTTATATTACGAAAGACATAAAATGCTGTCAGAGTTTGCCAAAACATCATTGTAACAAAATAATATAATCGAAATTTTTGCGCCCAAAATTCGCAACTGCCACTCACAACTCACGCGTCATTTCCATGATAATTTCCGACAACATAACAACACACTTTCGGCAAAGAGATTACCGGACAAAAATATATTAAAGTATAAAAAGAAAAACCTTTTTTTATCCGTCGGACAATTCGTCGGAGAGCATTTACGTTTCATTATCATAAAAATGAAACCGCTCCGACACTTTACAGAGCGGAGTGTATTCCTCGTAATTATGATACCTATTCAGAACCTTTACAATATCACTCAACTTTCATTTCGTTTAGGAGGATTTTTATATCTTAATTTTATACGTCATCCACACATTATCCTTGCTTGCATTATTTTCGCCGTGTGTTTCGGCAAAGTAAAATATTAGGTAAGGTAAAAGGGACCTTCCCATTTACCGGGTGTCGTAAGAGGCGTGTAAGGTAGCAAAAGCGACAGATAGTGTGGCTCAAATGCACATAGCGGGAATGGGCAGCAGCATTCCCGCCGAGAAAGCTGCGCCCTGCGATTGCCACACGCTTGCCCTGAGCGCTAATAATTGGCAAAATTCCGCTTTTCTTGGGGAGGCCTATGTCCAGCAATGGACTTCTAATGGCTGAAATGATGTTATCCTTACATACATATGTTGTACGCGCAGCGTCCTACAGTTTCACTCGCGTTAAGTTATAGAATAAACCAAGTATAATTTATGCTTCTCTGTCCTAGCGTAATGTTATATATCCTATAACCTTTCTCTATAAAAGGACTATGTCATACAGATTTTTATGAGTACGTATATCGGACAAACTTGACGGACCCGATGGTGCAAATGGTTAATGATCTCATCTTGTGTACCAAAGGTCGCGGGTTCGATACCTACCCAGGACATATATGATTTTTGTGTTTTTTCTGTGTCTGGGTGTTAAATATATGTATATAAGTAATATATTTGTAATTCCTCTGTTGTCTGACGTCCGTAACATAAGTGCTTTAAGCGACTTATCACTAATCAAATCAATGTATAAGATGTAGTGTGAATTTATTATTCTTATATAGATATATATTTTTATTTAAATAACTTTGAAAACTTTTATATTAAGAAACACCCCTCTTTTACCACCTTATGAGAAGATTTTTGAAGGAACATTTTACACGTGTTTCATAACTTTCAATGAAGAACCTTCATACAAAATTTCATTTAAATAACTTCAAAAACAGCAAAGTTGTATACTGACTTTTCACCTTCGTATTCTAATGGCAATTTAAAAGCGTATGCTGCTGACCATCCCCGCCCCATTGCATTTGAGCTACACAAATGTACGACATAGAGTAAAATAGAACCCCTCTATGTACCAGCATAGAGAGGTACTATTTTACTCTGCCGGTAGGTACCTCACGGTAATTTGTCAAAATGGTCTACTTTTTTTTCTTTTATATAATTCGACGTGACGTGATTTTTGAGCAGCCTACATCGTATAATAATTAAATTGAAAATTAATTGGGTTAACTACATTAGAAATGAAGCATTATTGAACAAACATCAACTTACTAAGAAAATGGAAAAATGTTGCGTGATAGTGATTAGCAAGTTAGTGACAATTGGCAGGGTGCATGTCTCGCAGAACCGACGCTCGATGGATGACCCATAAGTTTCTGGAATTGAGACTAACAAGCCCGGTTTAGGACATCGACTTACAAAGAGGACAGACAATCGGACTCTAGTCCGAAAATTTCCGGTGTATGCCGAATAAATACAAGCGGTCCTATTGAAAATCTCATAGGACGGCTTACCTGGATATAACATCTGTAGGACAACCATTGCTGAGCTAAGATTATCTACAGCTGATACTATATTGATTTTAATTGATTTGAATTTATGCAAATCACCATTAATTGATATTTAATTTTTACGAATAATCATAATTATTGAATAGTCGATTACAGAGAAAGCAGGATAGAATTTATCATATACACCCCTACCATGACTGACAAATCCTCCGTATTTCGGGCAAGCCGAAAAACTAGGCAAAAAGTTAATAGAGATAAGTTCTCTTGACTTACGGGATGTTATGCCAGTAAGGGTCTTTAAAATCACTTAAACTAATAACAGAATTAGCCAAATAGAAAAAAAATAAAAATAAACGATTTTATTTGTACGAAAATTCAGTACCATCCCATGCATTGGTCTAACGCAGTGATAGTCTCTTAAAGCCCTTGTTTTATGGATATCAGACAACAGAGTAACCATAAATATAATACTTACTTAAATATATATTGTACGCCCAGACGCAGCATAAACAAAAAAAATTGTTGAATGTTTATCTTGGGTGGAGATCAAACGACCGTGGCGCACAAAACAGTATCATCAACTTTTACGCCATCGGGCGCGTCTTAGACACATATTTGTAGGAAGAGTTTAAACTGTCCCAACTCATATTATAAATGCGAAAATAAATATGTGTGTTTGTTACATTTTCACACATTATCTAATCGAACATTCTTCTTGAAATTTTTCATACATATAGTTGGAGGAACGGAAAAGGCCAAAAGCTACCTTTCATCCCGGAAACAAGTACTATTCTTGTAGAATTCACGATAAACGACTGTTATTTTACGACCTTAGTACTATAAAATACCAAAAGAAGAATAAATAAGCTGAGATGTCACTTGACTACTTTACCCGAAGCGTGTGTTTTTGTTTTATTTTATTTAGTATAGATTTAGGTACAGACTATTTTCATAAATACGAACATTTATAATTGATTATAATCTTAACTAGACGGCAACCTAGTAGATGTGTAGCCGACATGTTAAATTTTTTTTTCGAAAGGCTAACTAAATATGCTAGGTACGTCCAGCGGTTCAAGTGCTGTTCTGTGGCATAATGAAAAATGCTTGTGGCCTTTAAACCTTTTCTGAAGACAGAAGATACCAAATAAAAGCTATTTTTTTAATATAATTATATTAATAAAAACTACTAGCTCTGTTTTTACAAAACAATCATATAATACAAGATATATATTATATAGAATATAACACAAGTATATAATACAAGAAAATGATAATATTTGAAGTTGTAATTAACCTTGATCCAACTTTTTAAAGAATTTTATTTAAACAAACTATATGAAGTTTGATAGTCGTCCTTCTAACTAAAACCATGGACAGTACTTAATTTCAACTCAAAATAAAAATAGAGATAGATTAGAAGAATAAATAGAATATATTAGAAGATACGATGTCGTATTTTCCTAGAAAAGGGGTTTAAGGACAAAATGCGTGATATATATGTTCGATTTATTTGAGACACAAACCCTTGTCTCCTATGTAGTGCACTACATGTTTTGATTATGGCGTTCACTCATCACCGACCTTACGGTTATGTATAAAGGAGCCGCCGTCCCTTCGGCGCCTTGCTACAGTCAGTCAGTCACGAACTTCACGAACTTAGGCGCGGTTGGACTACAGAAGGTGGCCTTTGCGCCCGGCTTCTTCTGACGAGATCCAATGGGGTCAAGGGTGATGTAGCCTATAGACGGTGGCCGCCGCTGGGTGCGCAGGGGTATATATATATTTTTTTTAATCTTTATTTTATCTAGTCGCAGTGCAAATACCGGGTGTGGCCGGTCTTACCGATGGACCAGGGCCCATTACTATTAACGATTATACCGCATAGTACAATGCCGTGAATGTTTGCCGTGAGGTACCGGCAGAGTAGAATAGTATCTTTAACTGCACCAGGTGTCGTAAGAGGCGACTGAGGTACCAGAACCGACAGATGGCGGTATATCCATCCGACACAGTGCAGCTCAAATTTGCAGGGCGTACTAGACTTGACTAAATATTATTGACAGAAATACCTGAATAATAAATCGCCACAAAATCGGTAACAGAACACGCTATGATGTAAACCTCATACAAAAGTTGATGGCGTTGAAACCTTATTTTATTACATTTTGCCCTGAAAATATGCACCTATTTCTACGGAAAGATTGCTGTGTTCGTATTGCTGTGTTCCGGTTTAAAGGCTGAAAAAGGCTGTCAAAATACTAGGTAACGTGACATGATACCTTCAAGTCAAAAGATTGTCAAAGTGCTAGTAATATCTTCGAGATATTAATTATGAGCTTATATAGGCTGTGGTGACTTATTAACACGCGCACTGTATTCTCGTTTGTTAATCCAGTCTAATAAATAAAAAAAACACAACAAAAACAATAATTTCTGTTTTACCCAAATATCCGCGACTTTATAAGCAGTGCAACCACAATAAAACTCAACTGGAATAGGCCGATTGCACTGTAATTAATTACACTTATTTGTAGTTGAGCGCTGTAGTTAAAATGATTTTCATATTCATAACCTTGCTTTTTATACTCGTAGATTACACAAATAATAAAAGTATTTTTTTATAATAACAGCTGCCTTCATCTTTTTTAATAACGAAATTATAAAGTAGCAGTAATATTTCGTAAAAAGAAATGAAAATAATCTATTTTACTACATTTTACCTGAAAAAGTTAAATAATATGACAACACGGAATACAAAACTAGTTTGTATCGGTCTTAAAACGGTTATTTAACTACCTATGTAATTATTTTTATGTCCGGCCTTTTGGCCACTTTTGCGCAAACGTTAAAACTTACGCCGTTAAAACTATTGTTATACTGAGTAATGAACGCGGAAATATTAGAAAATATAATAAGTAAGAAACTTTTACTTTTGTAGGTACTGCGGCTTAATGCAGGCCAAGATTTGGAATGTTTGAAAGCTAAATATCCGTATATAAGTGGGAAGTCAGACTTTATGCCACCGTGAACCTGAATAAAACTTGAACTTTACGACAAAGGCTATTCTATTATGTAATAAGAAGGTACGGTCGAGGCGAGAAAATGGAATTATGTTGAGGGTAAATACCTTCTTAACAATAAAAGTGAATCCGTTTCTCTACTTTCTTGTTTTATCCTTTACAATATTGTTTTTCAATGTCACGTTAAGATGCTCTAACAGAAATTAAAATTACCGGTCAAGGTAAGAAAATGACAAAACTGGAGCAGGAGAAACGGAAGGGAGAGTATATAGTTGGCTTCTTGAATATTCTTCAATCATAATCTCGCATGTCCCAGTTTGGGAGGACTAAGAGCAACGGTATCCATTACATTGAAACTACTTTTTATTAACGCTTTTAACGGCTTTAAAACGCAGTAAGTTATTTTATTGTTGTTTGACGTTTCGGTTAACTTTACAGCAGTGTTCTAGAGATTGTTAAGAGGTCTTGTATAGTAATACGATGTAAAAACTTAAATAAACCGAACTCTGTAGAATTGTTAAAAAAAATTATAAGCGAAGGCGTAAATATTAGAAAAATTTATAGTATCTGATAGGTACATAGTGATCTTATTTCGAAACGTAAGGTTTCAGATAATCTAAAGCGGTGTGTAGTGATGCTCAAACATATCTATATATGTATATAATACGTGGCAATTATGGGCAGCATACCTCCTTTCATGGCCTACCCTATATCCAATAGTGGACTCTAAATAGCTGGTAAGATGATGATTACAGCCATCGGAAGTCCACTGCTGAACATAGGAGGAATATTGCTTATAATTGCCTCGCTAGGCAAGCGTGTTTGCAATCGTAAAGCGCAGCTTTCACGACGGGGAAGTGGCTGCTCATCTTTTCTCTAAACATTTGAGATACATAGTTTCAAATGAATGTACCGCTATCTGTCGGTTCTGGTACCTCAATGCTAAGAATGGATATCAAACTTTGGCGCATAACATTCCTATGTTTACTACCTATCCCACTATTGAGCCCGGCAATATACCTACCAATTATTAATACGAATTGATAGGTCTTTTCGGTAGTGTGTATTTTGTTCGTCAATTGTCATGATCCGAACCCTGTCATGGACAAATATTTACGTGAAGTTAATTTATGTATGTTCTGTATCTAGGTTATTATATTACATGTATTAAGTTATAAATGTTTAGTACCTCAATTAAGTAAAATTATATAATTAAATGCTAAATATAATATAACAAAAATAATAATAAATTCACGTAACATCTTTCATGATGTTATGTGAATTTATTATTATTTTTTGGAATATAATAATATTTATTTGAGATATTTAAAATAAATTGTTTAAAGGTATCTGTTTACTAGCGATATAGTTTAAATTCTTATACACTAAAATAAATCTTTCACATTCCTCTACCTTAAATAAATTACTCACAAGAATTCAGAGCATTCGTAAGTACGTGGCCAGAGTTAATACTCCACTATCACAGATAAGTTTAGCCTCGCCATACGTAATTTGAACTCTGAATTAATTTACATCAAGTGTACACAGAGGAGACATTAATTTTCGGGTTGGAAGCAATTCCGGATCTGTATGAGATGTAGCTAATTAAACGGATGGCGTAATTTATGCGCTTGGATACATCAGTAAATGCACTACGTTGGATACTGTCCCCTTCACAGTTACTCATATTTATTCAAATGGTTACATTTGGCTGATCCAACAGAAAATGAGAATCGTACTAAGTTATATAAGCCAGTATATAATCGAAATCCTTAAGAGAAGGAGAAGACTGAATAGTCATTTATATACATTTTATTAATATATTTAGTAATACATTCGTTTACTAAAAAGTAGCTATCCCATGCATTTAGCTGTTTATTTATCATCACAAATCTTTTCCGAGAGAGAACAGCATGTCTGCATCAAAATGTTATTAAATATGTATAAGCTTTATCATCACCATAATATTCACCATAAGACGTTCACTGCTGGACATAGGCCTCCCAAGTGGTCTCCGGTATAAGACCGGCTGTATGCGGCCTGTCTTCAGTGCGATACTGCGGTTTAGTCTGATTGTCTATCTTGTAGGTGGATGCCCTATGTTGCGCTTGCCGGTACGTGGTCTCCATTTGAGAAACTTACGACAAAGTACATATGTATAAGTATATAAAGTGTAAGCTTACTAAACTTAAAATGCAGATTGTGATTCATTTAGATTTATAATATTAAATACATAATTCTACATCTCATATATTGGCCAGACTCCGACACATAAGGGACTAGTCTTACGGATAACAGATAACAGAGAAATCACAAATATATTAAATTAAACATATTATATACTGAATATCAAGGTATAAAACAAAAAATAATTTAATTCATTTACTCGTACAAACGTAATAAATGTAACATTTACTACTCATAATAAATCCTACTCACAAATAATTTTTTACTTCAAGAGCATCTGAAAATGACTTGGTGTCAAAAGAAAATGAAAATAAGTATATGTCTGAAAGTGTAAATGGGGTGTTAGCAAAGTTCTCTAGGAAAGAAGGCTCCAAACGATCGATAGCGAAAAGAAATGGCGGGCACAATACCTTTGAAAGTTTTCATCAAAGCTTTTAAATAAAAAAAGAAATTTATTGAGCAGCAGTTGTTAATGTAAAAAGTTACTTTCTCAATGTCGCCGGAGGCACTGAAGAATTAGAATGTGACATTGATGTATCCCTAATCTATTGTCTCTGTCTAAAAGTTTTTTTGCTTTAAGTCCCATTTTTGAGCACTGAGTCATCTCTGTATACCACTATTCTATATTTTTGTATGTTTCTAGGATATCAGTCTCCTATCATTTTTTTTAACAATAACTATTTCACAATTAATGCCATGATGTTTCAAAATAAACGTTGTCGTCATCGTCGTCTTCAAGATAAATAAAAAATAAAAACAACACAAGAACATCATAAAACATGGAATGGTTGGTACAAGAGGCGGCCTTATCTCTAAATTCAATTTCTTACAGGCAACCTTTAGATATAAATAATGATAAAGCTGGTGGAAGTTAGAGGTTTGAAGTCGCGTTTTGAAGCCGTAAAATAATAGTTTTATTATTTCTAGAATGGAAACAAGCATACGATCAACATGACCAACCTGACTTGAGAACATTGTGTCAGATCACCCAGTACTGCAAGCCAATTAACCAAAACAAAACAAATTAAAAGAGTGTCTGAGGTGAAGGCGACTACGAAAGATCCTCAGGTAAAATCAACCTTAACAACATTATTACGCTTGTTAAAATTTAAATTTTTGTTTGCTGACGTACTTACGACGTTACTTGTAAACTGAGGTAATCTTGAGGTTGTTACACATATTTCAGAGAATGCCGGGTGCTCCGCAAAATAGCGCGTTTTGTTACCAACTTAAACAATTACCTGCTTTCCCTCATCTTAAGCTCCGTTTATATTTATGCAAGCTAATTACTACAGTGTACCCCTTAGGATTCGGTTTTAGTTTACACTAGCTGCCCCCCTGCGTTAAGTTATAAAACAAAGTTAGTATGTATCATTAATTCCCGCTGATATTGGTCCTAGCGTGATGTTATAAAAATGAAGAAGGTAATACTGAGTGTTTCTGTAGTGTATAGTTAAGTCCCTGAGTTGATATATCAGTCAGTCAATCAATCAGTAAATCAGTCATTCAGTCAGTCAGTCAGTCAGCCAGTCAGTTAGTCAGTCAGTCAACGTCTACTTTTATATATTTAATATTACAGATTGCTTTCGAAACCCGCATTCAATCTCAAATATTCGTGTTGGTGAATAGCAATTGAGATATTCACAGTCCTTAAGCATGCTTTACTAAAATAAAAACTTCACTTCACACAACATACGAATTACAACTTATTACGACAGTCTTTAAGTCTATAGCCTTTCCAAAAAACTTAAATCTATCTAAAAGGAAAAGCTGACTGATTGACTGACATATCAACGCAGGTCCTAAATTTTAAGGGTTAGAAACTTAAAATTGTCGTTCCTTTTGTAATGTAAGGAAGTACCAAGAAAGTATTTTGGTATAGTCCCTAAGAAGGTAAAATGGAGGTGAAAAGTTAGTATAAAACTTTGCTGTTTTTGAAATTATTCGGATGAAATTCAACATGAAGTTTTTTCTTTGAAAATCATAAAACATCCGTGATTTTTTTAAATCATTCTTTAAGAAAACTGGTAAAATTAAAGTATAAAAAAGCACCAGAAATCAAATCAACTATTTGACTATTTATCATATCTCAAAAACAAATAAATACATGAAACAATCAAATACAGATGTCACAGATATATTACCAGAAAGGTCTAAATGGAGGCTTCATTCTCCTCCATTCCATTCCGAAAAATTGCGTCATGTTTGTTACGCTTTTTCGGCTTAAGGGATGCATCGATTTCCCACTGGCGACAAGACGTCTTTAGCAAAGCTCTTTCACCAAAGACGTCTTTAAATACTTTTGATCCCAGAAAATGTCTCATAAAACAACGCGTTGTAAGTTGATGAAAACTAGTTTTATAATAAATAATATAGAGTCTATATAAAAAAATAACTTTGAATAGGATTTTGCGTAATATACATCACGCATAGTAAGAAAAATACAATAAAGTGATATACGTGTAATTATTATAATATACCATTTCAATATAATGTATTTATTTTATCATATATTTCATAGCTATAGATAACTTCGCTTTGATAAGTGGTCAATCGATATGTGTAGAATACTTACGCTATAAAATACACTAAAGTAGATATGCATCCTGTCATGACGTTCGCTGATCTTATTAGCCTTTCTCAGATATAGATAAATAGAGCGGTTGCATGAGTCTTGTATTGGCTGTACAAAGCTCTTGCAACCACTCTGATGATGACGAATCCATAATGATGGTTCTACGTAGCGATACGTAACCAATACAGTATTGGTTACATAATTTACACGAGGTAGACTTTATTAAAAGATTGCTTACATTGGTACCATACTCTCGCAAAGTACCATACTCCGCCGGCAAATAGAAGTTTTTCATTGCTGTGTGCCAGTTTAAAGAGTAAAAGAGGCAGTGAAATTCATTCATAATAACTTCAAGTCACAAGGTTGGCAATCTGCTAGTAATATCCTTGTGATATTACGAGCGTCTACTGGCTGCTGGCATTTACAATAATGCGGACTGTAAGTATGCTTGTTTCTCGACCAAGACTTATAAAAAAACTATTCTATTTCTTTTCACGTATGTGTCATATATAGATGGCGCGGTTGAAATCCAACGAACGGGGATGTACATTGTACATACTGCAGGATCCTCGTCACAAAGCTACGCTTTGTGATTACATGTATATATTTCTCGTAGATGGTCCTAAATCACTTCGTAAGGGTCATATCATTATCATTATCATAACAGCCATTAGAAGTCTAATGTTGGACATATTCCTCTCGAATAAAGGAGGTTTTTTGCCCGTAATTGCTGCGCTGGGCAAGTTGGCAATCGCAGAGCGCAGCTTTTGCGACAGGGATGCTGCTGCCCATCCCCGCCCTGTGCATTTGAGCTTCACTGTTTCGGATGGATATACCGCCATCTGTCGGTTCTGGTACCTTAGTCGTCTTTTACGACACCTAGTACAGAAGGAGGTACTAATTTACTCTGCCGGTACCTCACGCCTAGAGTCATATGATGATGATGAATTGAAAAAAAGATATTAAATAAGCTTAAAAAACATATTGAAAAAAATGTATCATACAGAAAAACATAGATCTATCTATCTATACAACTCGTACCAATTGCGAAAGATTTTTCCTTTAAATAAATATTACCGAATTCCCTTGTTTTACGAGTCCGAGCGCACATGTTTTTCTCATTACTTCTTAGTTTTATATGCCTTGAGTGATTTCATATAATTTTATAGCACAATATTTTTGTATCATGGCATAAAAAATATATTGTATGATTTTTATTGTATGTTCGCCTTAGCTGCTAGAGATTGTCATTAAAGTTCTATGAGTTTGATACTTTACATACATTGTATTGTTCACTCGTGCATTATAACGTTAATATTTTACTACTAAACTAGTTTTATGGTATAAAAATGAAGCCATATTTGTTTTTTATCTAATTTGTTTAACTTATTTTAGCAATCTATTTTGTCAAACATAATTTGAAAATACCTTATTTATTACAGTACATTTGAAGTGGACTCTGAACTTTTATGTAATCTATTTTGTTTAAATATTTCAAAATACAGTGGACCCCTGTAATCCAACATGGTCTACAAGTATGATTTGTACTTCAGAGTACATATATGTGCATATGTATATATAATATGTATAAAGAATCTAATTATTGGATCTGTAATTTGTCGGATTACAAGGTACTCTTTTGTATTCCAGACTATAGGGGGTCTTAGGCAGTACTCTCTTATCCGAAGAATTCGAATGTTCGACACTGCCCTGCAAAATGTTTGTCGGACTACCGGGGGTCTACTATACTTTATTTAAAATAATACATACGTAGTAGAGTGCACTAAGCTTTTATGTAACACACGTGTTTAAAACTACTTATCTCCGATTCAGTTCAATGTATAAGATGTGGTCTAAACATTAAAAAACTCCGCCTAATGGCATAACTTCTTTAAATGCCTCTCTCTGTCACCTTCTCACTGGCACTCCACAGTCACAAACTTCATACACATTATTTTCGTGCACCGTGTTCGCCGGCGAACACTGCAGTACCTGCGCCCTCAAGCAATAATCGACCGCACTAATACGGTCGGGCTCTCAGTCCTTTCTTTTGCAAACAACTTAACTAACTGTTCATCGTAGCCACCGAACCGAGGTCGAGGCTTAGAGGCGGCATCGGCCAAAAAACTTCAAGCCTTTCCGTAAAAGTTTTTTAAACAATTTGAATACATTTTACTAGATAGACATAATTAAATTGAATAAACGTGAGTTAGTATAGTTTATATAGGAATTATATATCTATATTAGAAGCTGACTAAATGAAAAACTGCACTATTAACGCAGCACCTAAATTACAAGAGTTGTTACATATAATAATCTTGAAACTTTGCACAGAGGTTCTTTTATAATGTAAGAGAGCGTTAGTAAAGGATTTTTGAAAATTCACCCCCAAAAGTTATGAAAACGAGGTACAAATTTAGAATGAAACTTTGCTATTTATGAATTTATTCGAAACATTTTCAGTATAATAGTTCTTCATTCAAAGTTATGAAATACGTGTCAAAACTCCCTTTTTAAATTATACCTCAAGGAGGTGCAGAATAATTATGAAAGTATTACAGCTGAACGCGGGTGAAACCGCGGGGTGCTGCTAGTGTTATATAAATTACATTATTAAAGATGAAGAGAAGAGAGGAATAAACGAGCGTGTATGATAGAAAGGGATAGAGGTATGCCAAAATCTTAGCAAGTGGAGATCCGTAGATATTTTAGATCCATCACGTCTGTGCTTATCCCGAAGAGTCACAGGTGTGATGTGCGTAAGATTATTAATATAGGAAAGAAATCATAATCATTATCCTCATATCGATCGTATAATATCTGGCAATGATCATTAGTCTCGTTTAGAGGTACTTTGTTGCCAAGCTTGGCGAGTGTTGAAGCAATCGCAACCTGCTAACGTTGAATATACTGAAATCCAAATACCGAACATTCTTAACATATAAATCTACGCAGCCAAAAACTAACATAACCTTAAAATTCTATAATTGCAACTACACAAAATCATTAAATTGCACATTCTGTCTGCCTTTGGAGAAGTGTAATCTTATTAAATACCTCGAAGTTTAACTAGATCAAAACCTTTCATGGCACACACAGTTGGAAACTAATTTGGATATTTAAAAACTGGGAAATATTAACGAACTAGCTTTTCTAAAGACTCTCTAATACGCCCTTATCCAATCTATATTTAGCTACTGCATATCGGTCTGGGGTGGAGCATGCAAGACAAAAATCATAAAGGTAGAACATTTACAGATATTTACTGCTCAAAGTGATGTTCCGAAAGCCAAATAGACATGCCACAAATAGTCTATACCAAGATTCACAATTTCTCACCGTGAGACAATTATAATTAAAATTAACAAAATATTTAAGTCATACCACACAATACCGTCTTTTTACGCCGTCAAACAATCTTCCTAGCCCTCTATATATATAAATATATATATATATATATATATATATATATATATATATATATATATA
>JACJUM010003147.1:13997479-14057155 GCA_020976665.1 Heortia vitessoides
ATATATATATATATATATATATATATATATATATATATATATATATAATAATCACCTTGTTAGTTATTTATAACACTTGAAACAAAGGGAGAAGACCGCGTACCATACAATTTTTAAACTTAAAGTTATCTACTATACTTCAGCAAGTGTGGTCACGAAAAAGGTGTGGCACGAAGTGGTTTAAAGTAATACTATACTTTGAATTCGTTAAAATTTTCGGTCTACATTCATGATTCAACATAACCGCAAGGTCAATGGGGCAGCCGCAAAAACTTCGCCAATAATTCGAATAATTAACTTTAGGCTTAGTCGGACTCAGTATCAGTGTTTGATTAAACTCCAAAGTTAATTTTGTCGGTTATTTGAGTTTTCTTCAGTATATAATTCAATTGAGCACTTTTTATAACATGATTTCAAGTTCGGGAAACATTCTTTTCAATTCTGCTCAAGCGTCAGAGAGATACGCTTCGAATTTTCTTGTAATTAAATCATAAAGCTTATTTTTGTTACAAGTGTGTTCTTTTGTGTTTTTTTGTGTGTGTACTTTTATATATATATTAATTATTCCATATATATTTATATCAACATCATCATCAACATATTAGCAATTGGTAGTCCACTGATGGACATTGGCCTCCCCAAAAAAGGGAGAATCCCGCCAGCAAGCTTGTTTCGTGACGGAGATGCTCAAGCTTGCCCATCCCCACCCTTGCATTTGCAGCTACACTGTCTCGAATGGATATACCGCTTTCTATCGGATCTGGTACCTTAATCGCCTTTTACCTTACCTATTACATAGAGAGGTACTATTCTACTCTGCTGGTACGTCACACCATACTATACCTATGTTTTTCATTTTTACAACTCGAATAAGTAGTAAGGTATGAAATAATTTATGTACACTAATATTATATATGTCTCGGTTTCACCGATAAATCTAACCTTTACAAACAAACTGTGGATAACTTCAAACCTAAGGACAAGACAAGATACATATTTTTGATCCTCGTAAAGTTTCAGAGTACACGATAAAAATTTAATCTACGCAGTTGAAATCGCCTACAGATATAAAATAACGCTAGTCTAAAAGTCAAAATAAAAATATTTTTTATTCAATAAGGCCTAATATATTAATTATTATTATTATTTAATTAGTTACAGGCAGGATAAAACTCTTGGCTCCATTGCTGTAATGTGTAGACAGAGTTACATATCATATATGTTATCGTCTCACAAGCCTATCTTAAGACTAGACTGCCGTTACTGGTCGGGCCTTACAACTAAGTTCAATGCCGGTTCATCACGCGGTCCACTAGAAAGGAGCCTGCAATTAAAACGGATGGTGTTGAACGACCCGGGCCTCCTTGGTCGAGTTGATTGAAAACCCTTCAGCGACGACTCTAACAAAACCTTTTTAATACTTTATGCAGAAACTTACCCGGTGTCTTTGAAAACTAAAAATAACGCTTCGCTATTCGAAAGATCAAACTCAAGTAACAGACTTCCAAACTTATCCAACTCCATCTTAATTATGACTACCACAATATAAAGTATTTAAAAGAGAAGGAAAGTATTTAAATTTGACTGACCCGAATCCGGATCTGACGCAGAAGAATTGGATTCTCATCTAGAGCAAATATTTATATGATGGCATTTGTGTTTGTTTTGTGTCTGGGTGTTAATATGTATTTAAGTAGAATATTTGAGATTCCTCTGTTGACTGGCGTCCATTACACAAGTGCTTTAAGCGACTTACCACAGAGTCAGGCTAATGTATGAGATGTTGGGGGAATTTATTATATTTTAAAAGAATGTACATAAACCAACTGACATATTACATTAACACAAGATAATAAAGACAACGAAAGGTAAGGGGAAACCTTCGACTTTTTAAATAAGACAAGGAAAAGCTTCGAATTTCTACTTGCAAATAAGTCGTGTACGCCGTGTTAGACATACTCCGGCTTGTTCCCGACGGGAATATTCTGAGCTTACAGTTTCCTGTAGACAAAGAATGTGCTGCGATATTACAATTTTTCTGGCACACTTCGTTTAGGGCATACAGACGGGAAGATTTTCGTACAATCGTGTTTGAGAAATGGAAATAACAATTAAATATTCCTATCCAATCTCTGTTTGATTAATAGTATTCTTCGGCTAACGGAGGACACAAAATGACTACATTTAGTTGGTAATATTCATTTTTATAATATTATGTCTGATCGTATATTTTTTATATTATATTCTTTGTCACGGAAACAATTTGTTTTATATGACCCGTTTCTTTCACTTTTTACATTCTAAAGTTGCTTGGTATATGTCGATATATTTGTCGATAAGTACCTAATGTATTGAAATGTATTTTGTTTATTTCACTTTTGTATTTGATTGTGTGATATTGTTAATTATTATTATTATTACGCGGTACATCTGAAAATTTACAAAAGTACTACATAGGAAAGACACATATACGAACAAAAGGATATTAACTTAAATTAAACATGAATTCAATGTATAACAACTATACGCCGCTTCGCAAGGCACTATTTTAACATGAATTGCTCATCAGTTACAGTTATTTCCATGTTTTTTTGTCAACATTTATGTACTTTAGAGCCTTACGATATGAAAATGCGACAAAGAATTTTAACTAGCCTAAAAAAAGGATAAGCTAATTTCGACTCTATATTACTAATATTTGCACTAGACGGCTAGATCTTAGATGAATAAAAAACTGAGGTTGATAAATGTTGCAACCAATCTTATAGCTCTCAGACATTGTCTTTTATAAAAAAAAGTCTAAGTACAACTATACGATTTAAGATAGTTCTATACTGTACCATGGGTATTGATAGTAAATTTATAATTGTAAGCCCTTTAAGATGGTCAAGAAGATGTCCACGAAATGATTAAGGTATCGAAAGTAACAGATGAGACGGGTGAACAGCATCGGTTATGAGTACTTAGATTGCCACCATAGTGACAAAATCTTTGATAAAAATCTTTAGGGAAATGGTAAAGTAAATTATGTATTGTTCATTCAATGTGAAACCAACAAAATGTTCGAGAGATTCACCGGCGTACATACCTCACACTGTATGTAACTCGTTCAAAAGGTGAGGTGTACCGAGATTGTGCCATTTGTCTCAGGCGTGTAGGCGCCCGCAAAATGGCGCGGTTTGTTACCAACTTCAACAATTACCTTCGCGGCTCATCTCCAACTTATATTTAGCTTCATGTAAAATTACTGCGAGTTTATGACATACTTGCTATTATTTGATAATTAGCGGAGTGCGTAATTGGTCGTCAATCATTGTTTAAATTAATTACGTTTCGAAATAGAAACACATATAAGTAACAATCTGATTTATAAAAAATACATTCACATCTCATAGATTGACCTGACTCCGAGAGAAGTAACTTAAAATATTTGTGTTAAAAAATAAAAAACAGAAAACTTAGAAAATAGAAATATAAAACTTATCTGAATGTGCCATCATTGACCACCAGTTCGACTTATTCCACGATCATCTTATTAAGAACACGTTATTTACCCATAAAACACAAAAAAGAAAAACATAATTAAATTCATACCTGTCATAGAGAACAAAGTTTATAATAAGTACGAGATTTTTCTTTAAAGTGCGCTACGCTTAGTTTAAACTGGCGGAAACATTTTTCATTTCCCTTGCAGTAGAGATTTCTGTAACAAATGCAGTTGCCGCATTTTAACCGCAACAAAAAAGAATAAATCCTGACCCTCATAATTAATTATAACAAAGGACGGTGTTCGTAGTTTGCTTATTACAATCAAAAAGTTCGTAAATGTATGTTAATCCTTTTTAAATGGTATTGATTATAAGAGTTGATTTAATTATAAGACCTTAATTGGTTATAAGACATAGATCAGGCAGGTAAATTCGCTTATATGTAAAAATAAATATTTGTATAATATTTTATATTATTTTTGTAAAGCTTCTGTTGTCTGATATTATAACACAAGCGCCCTATGCTACTTGTCTCTGAAACAGGTACATGTATCAAATGTTAAGTAGATCTAGTTGTTTTCTTTTCTTTCTAATTTATTTCTTATATAAAACTTATACGTTTATATTTAATGGAAAAAAAAACAACTCATCTCAGGCTTCAGACGAGACATGAACTTTCAAATTTCCTATGTCGGGCGAATGCACTTCGGTTGCGCTACTAAGACCATAACGAACAAGTCGAATATATTTGTATTTTTTATGTGTTGAAAATCTAGCGCCATTTCTTCAATGATTGAATCACTTGCAAGCACTCGAATGTCAAAACTTTACAAATTTCAAGAGATCGATAAAGAAGTAATAGTTACTTAATTACTATGCTTAATTAAATTAAGGATTTTTTTAGTCAATTTATCTCAGCCCCGCCTGAAACCTGAGATAAGTAGATTTTTTAAAGTAATTATTATTTAAAATATAATTTAATTTTTCACGTATAAAATCTCTTACGTAAACATATATGTATTTTTTTATTTAATCACTATGTTATATATGTACTGCAGCGAGAAATTTAACCCTTCAGATAAATGTGTTGAAGATTTCCACTCAAATAGAATAGTCTGGATAACGTGAATAAGTTGCTGAACAATTCAATTGTGAACTTCATACCAAGTAATGAATTCCAAGAAGTTATGCCCAGTTCAACTGAAACGGAGCGCCAGGTTCGACTAACTAGGTGAGCTCGGAGCGCAGTCAATTCCACAGCCGCCGGTCACCTGACCAATTCAACATTCATTATACCTGTATTCGAGTTCGCTTAGAATTGTATTGCATTTTGATATAGCATTTATGTTGCACTAACTTTAGCCTCGCTATAACAGTGCAGCTTTGCCGATATTTGCTACTTTGAATATTATTAGGAAAATGTTTGCGTAGGGTTCAGAGAGGTCGGAAACTATGTGTATTTAATTTTAGAGGTGTATCGCTTATAGCTCCGTATTTATACAGAATGTGGGCTAATATTTGTGCCATTTACCTCTCGTATTTGTAGGTTCCATATTTCACGGGCCGGTTATCTCGTGCACCAAGAGTTGTGGCCTCGGTCCCCATCTAAAACAAATATTATTACAATAACATCTTTTACTTTTCCAATTAAGTGTTGATGGAACCATTTTTTTAATATTAGACCAGGTCAACAAACAAGCATACAGTTCCCGTGATAGTATGCGTGATAATTTCATTGCCTTGCTCACCCTTCAAACCGGAACACATCATGCAATCACTGCTATTTGGCGATGGAAATAGGTTAGAATGAGGTACCAATGCAGACAAACTTCATTTGAGGTCTACCTCTAGTTATTACTTATTATAAAGTGAAAGTAAAATCACAAGGTAATAGGATACGATATCTTCCAGCCGCAAAGTTCGCATCGTACTAGTAACATCACTGTGATAATACGAGTATATATAGAAACTTTCTATCACGCGGATCTTCAATATATAGCAGCCGTAAGGTACCGACAGAATAAAATAGAATCTCCCCCTGTACCAGGTGCCGTAAGAGGCGACTAAGGTACTAGAACCGACAGTTGGCGCGTTATTAGTTAGTTCAAATGCTATTTAACTTGCTATAAATGTGTGAAATATATAAAAATCCAAATTCATCTCAGTCATCAGAAACATGAGAGAAGAATCTTAAAAAAATGGATTGTTACTCTAATATTAACGTAAAATATTTTATTGTTCTTACAGGAATAAACGTCTTGTGGGTAAAACCGCGAGGCGTTTTTAGTTATATAAAAATCATGCAAAGTGAGACCGTAATATTTATTTACTTCTTATTTTAAAACATGAAAAAACAATACAAACTTAAATTAAATAACTATTTTTTGTAATATATTCAAACAATTTTTTCCTCAAGTAATTAATATTCTAAAGAGCACCAACCTTAATTTTAATTAATAACTTTTCTTATGATTTGCTTTACACCATTGTAAGCATTTATATTTATTTATTTTGGCAACTTATTAAATTAGAAATACACAGTTTTCATTTATTTAATATTCCCAATAATTTATTATTATTTTCTTTTCCTAAATAAAAACGGATTATGATTTTAAAATATTTATTAGAATGCGTATAGATTCTTACTCCTAATATATGTGATTATAAAATACATCAAATAACTCACGAAAGTCGGAAGGATATTGTTTGCTTTCAAAACATAGGATTTAAGCCAGACTATTTTCCCAGCCTAATTGTAAGTAAAGAAAAGCGGGTACCATCTGTTATGAAGGATAATATACTATATTGCTCCCTTTAGGTATCGTAAAGAATGACTAAGGTACCGGAACCGGCAGATGGCGGTATAATCATTAGAGACAGCGTTGCTTAGATACAATAGGACGACGAAGAGCAGTATTCCTATAACTACGCTCTGCGATTGCTACCACATCCGCCATTACATATACCATTTTGGGCAATATTCCCAACATCTTATAGGGGCTAATGTCCAGCAACGAACGTAATATGGAAGATCAGATGATATATTTTATCGTTCAAAAAGTTTATAATATTTTTTTTTATCATTGTTTCATCAAAAATAGAAAATAACAGAGAGCTAAATAAAGATAATAAGTATCAATAATATTTACGTAGATAAATATTTAATCGCTTTCTTATAATTTTAATTAGCTGTTATAAAATAACTTCCATATAGTAACATTCAGACCCAGTCTCTCCATTAAACAGTTTATTATATTCCAAACTACGTCTAGAAAGTTTTACCGGTTTCCAAGTACGCGGCTATCTAGATCTGTTGTTAAAGGTGAAATTAGTGCAAGGAGTCTCCAACTGCTATTGCCAGATTTTATCCGATTGAATATAGCATTTTCTTGTATTGATATCAGCGTTTAGAACAATACGGTAACCGTTATCAAGCTATCACCATCATTATCATCAAAGCAGCCGTGAAACGTCCACTTCTGGACCTACCTGCTAAAGGGATTAGGAAATTTACCTACAACTTCCGCGCTGGGCAAGCGTGCTTGCAATTGCATTGTCTGAGCTACAGTGACGCAAATTATCACGTACCCGGAAATCTGGTACACTGTCAAAGTTTCAAAATGAAATATATAATAGTAACATTTTATAATTAGAAACGAGTGTTAAATTCAATTGTCACTCATGCATAAGAAATACTGAAATAGGAAGGATATTATGTCAGGATCAAAGAAAATAGCTAAAAATAGCTTTAGGAGTAAATTTATGTAGATATGTTTTCTGACAAAAAATTGGATGACATAACAAGTGTCGAATAAATTTAAAGGAAAGAACTGCTTTATTCCTGCCGCAATAAAAAATAATAGAAACGGTATCGGTATTCCAAATTCGATTGTCTCTATGTTTTCGATTCACGTCTACGATCAATCATTTTAAAATAATAGTTTTCTTACGTAATTTTTAGGACCTGCTTTGATTATCTCACTTTAGTAAAAGTAAGTAATGTTTTAATCAAGTTTTGTTTAACCTTACACTAATATGTTTGTTCTTACAACATAATCATTCAGTGAAAATATTCCAACGAATTCTACGTGCAATGGTCTGGGATAGTATCAGGGACCATATTATGTAAATACATATATCACGCCACGTAATACGTTTATCACGCCTGTGTCCCATCGGTATAGGCAGAAACTATGGTTCTCCACATGCTACGATCTTAGAATATATTTCTCGCTTCCTTTACTCACAATAGTACTTTATATAGGCTCGTTTATTCTTTGTACTTCTGCCCTGGCCCTTCTTTAAAATCTCTTTTAATAATTTAGTAACAAGTTGGTATTATGATATTACAACATATCAAAGCTTTTATTTATTTGCATGTTTATATAATTTTGCAGTTACTAGCAAAGCAGAATAATATCGGGTAGACAGGTGTCCAGCAGTGTAATTAAATCATAAGATTTAAAATATGTTTTTCTTTATGTTTAGTGACGTTAATCAGATAGTGAACTCGGATGTTTCATTTAATATGAAATCATTTTGAAAGCAAGCCTTGTAAGTTTATTAAAGTCTGCTGCTATCGGCAAAATAGAATAATACGACATCCGGTACCAGATATCGTAAGAAGTATCGTAAAACAGTATAGCTGGAAAGCACAGAATGAGAATGGGCAACAGGGAGATCATTGCGAAGCCAAGCTCTGCTATTGTCACCATACCTGCCCAACGTGGCAATTATGAGAAGTACTTATGTGTATCAGAAAAAAATCTATGGCTGGTATAACATAATTATATATGATAATTTTAAAAAATCTTAATAGTGTACAATTTTAAGTGATTATTCTTTAAATTGTATTATATTTTGGCTTGGCCAAATTGTAAGCAAAGTGACGGTTGAATGAAAACGCGAATTTAATTTGACACGTATTAACGGGATTATTTGTGAAGCTTTTCATAACTCGTTTCATTTGAAAGGCTTGTGATTCAATTTAAACAAATCTAGTCAGATTAATTCAAACATAAACATTTTAGACATTTTGGAACGTTATTAAAAATTAAGAAGTGAAAAGACGATATTTATGACGTAAGTCAGTGCTGTTTCATACGTTAATATAACTTTGAAACGTGGTTTATTTAAGTTACATTTCTATGTTTAACGATTCGGTTAACTTATTGTTAATTTAATTTAACTTAAAACTAATATATTTATGTAGTAAAACAACAATTTGTTCTAAACAGAACTGTTTTGAAGTGTTTTTTAAAAAAAAATCCAATATTCGTTTTAGTAATTGTTTACGTGTATGTAAAAAAAAGACTAATACGCAAATTACTCGGAATATTCTACAAAAAAGTCAACATTTGAGTATCCTTCGTTCGCAAACATCAGTAGCAACTGTGTTAGTAAATAAATAAAGATAGATAAATCGCTTACTAATAACATAGTATAAGGACTTTGGCTTGTGCTTAAATAAGTAAACTAATATCGCATTTCATTTAATTTACTCCACCATCCTGTAATGTTGCATACGACTTGACGTATTTCATGTTTCGTACCGTGCCAGTGCTGGCATCACATCAAGAGTAAATTAAACAGATAAAATATAAATTGAGTATTATATTTATTTTATTGAAAATAATAACAACAGACGACTTAAAATTAAATTATGGACATACAATTAATAGAAAAAATATTCATTGGGTCAAATTGGTTATTCCTAAAATGAGCAACATTAATACAACAAAAACGTAGTAACTGAAACATCAGCTTAAAAACAATAATGCGTGCACAAAATCACAACATAACAATTATTAATTAATTTAAATATCGTTATTTCGTATTGTTTTATAGCGCCCCCACAATGAACAAAGAAACCTAATTGTTAATTATATAAGTTCGCTGTAAGAACACGAATTCAAAATGTACGAGTAATTCAAAAACTACACGAATTGTGTATCGTTTCTCGCTCTGGTGTTTTCATACTATCCCGCTTCTTGTTATGACTTTATCATACTTTTAAAAAAATTACACAGAGTGCTTGAACATCCTCATCATCAACATTACAGCCTTTACAGAAGCCCATTTCTGGACATAAGCCTTCCCAAGAAAGGGGGAAATTTGCCCTCAAATGCCGCGTCTCGGATGGATATACGGCCATCTGTCGGTTTTGGTACCTTAATCACCTCTTACTACATCGGGTACAGAGTACCTATAAGGATGTTAAGCTTAATAAGCTAAATCAGGTAGGAACTTAAGAATACGCGTGTCGAGGTTAATATCGTCAAACAAATACAACAAATTTGAATAAGTGATCTGTCGCTATGTATATTAGAACCATATGCAGCATGATCACTAACTAACCAGGTCCAGTTCTAGTGATTGTGTTACTAAAAAATAATAATCCATCAAAGAATAGCTTCATCATATCAGCCATTTTAAGTTCACTGTTGGATATAGGCCTCCCCAGGATTAAGCGATTTTTGCCCACAATTGCCACGGTGAGCAGGCGCGGTGACAATCACAGAGCGCAATTTCGTGATGAGGACGCTTTTACTGTCCCCCGGCCTTGCAGTATTTAAACTATGCGTTTTCAGCTTTTAACGGCACCTGGTACAGAGAAAAATACTATTCCGCCGGTACTCTATAGAAAGTAGTACCCCAAAGTATAGTAAACAATACAAGTATATACGTATTACGTACTATAATACGCAAATTACAGTTAAACCTAATTGATATTTTCCAAATTTTATTAAATCAACTCTATATAATTAAAATTTAATACAATACCATCATCATCATATAGACTACTAGACTTATTTCTCCTAAGACTTTTTATGTTGAACCAATTATCGGGAGGGCCCAATAACTGCATCACTGGGCGGTTTCCTAACCACTAACCTGTTTCCACCTCACTTGGTGGCAACATCAAGTATCTTTGCGACTAGGATGCTGCCATCCATCCCTATCCATGTGCTACGCCAGTAAAGACTATCTGCTACGTTTTAAGATACCTCGGAGATACTATTCTACTCGGCCAGTACGCCACTACAAATGCCTTTTATAATTTTAAAATATCAAACCCTTGTCGAATATAAAAGACAATGTCGGTGGATAAAAGACAAAAAGGGCCTTTTAAAAGTTGCGTGGAAGCAATTGACCAATATTAACGGTCTGGACATTCTACAACACCAAATAATGAAGAAAAGTGTAGAGGTTCTCCTAATTCCCACAAACATAGGTTAACGAAGCTAATTGCGGCAGTATGGGCTCGTAATGGCCGGTAGTGAATTGTTTTGCTATTGTCTGCTTATTTGTTGAGGATTTTCTTACTGATTTACTCGCGAGTTTCCTTTGTTTTTGCTATTGTGGTGTTTATTATTGGGACGTAATAACCACTCAGTTGTGTTTTATTATATAGAATTATATTTTGTTTTGTTGTGTGTAAGTACCGTATATACTTACACATTCATGTAATGAAATGACATTTAATTATTTTAAATTAAAACACGTTTAAAAGATGGAAGGGATAAAAGGTGGAACGATAGAGAAACGCTTCAGAAAGAATCACGTGATTCAATGACCACTTATATTTTGTTTTTTGTGTATTTTATTACAAATTATTTAAGTCATAAGACAAATGATATAATTAAAGAGGCGTCAAATCTGAATTTCGAATATTGCTTCTTTGTATTTTTCATTTAAAATAAATGTGTATATAGCGTAGTTAAATGATATTTGTTGTTTTATTGTGATAAATAAAATATCACTTTATATATTCAGAGAAACACAACAACAATGCGAACACTGCTATTTCGTTGGTAGAACAAGGTGAGAGTGTGGTACCAATGCAGGCGACTTTTGTAAGAGGATCAATAACATTTCAAATATTTAATAAATATAAATGTTTCTCACATGTCAGTCCTATGTGCGGTTTGAACCTATGACCTTCGCACACAAGATAGGAACTCTACTAAATGGCCATCGAGTCCGGATATATATAGTTACTACATTTTTATTACTTGCTTTTATCTGTATTTGTGTCTGTTTATTGACGGTTTAGTGAAGGGCCCGATGTTGCAGATGTTATCTCGTGTACCAAGGGTCATTTGTTCGATCTCCATCCAGAATAAATACTTCATCATATTGAAAGCCATTGAAAGTCCACTGCTGGACATAGGCCTCCCCAAGAAAAGGAGTATTTTGCTCATTATTGTCGCACTGGACAAACGTGTTAGCAATCGCAGAGCGCAGCTTTTGCGACGGGGATTCAGCCCATCCCTGCCCTGTGCCTGCCCATGTTTGAGTTACACTGTTGTGGATGGATATACCGCCATCTGTCGGTTCTGGTACAGTATGAGATGTTGTGTGAACTTATTATTACGCTTAATTTACGCTTTAACATTTAAGACAGTCGATTGTTTTTATAGGTTTGTAAAGTGTATAGATTATTATTCCTTAAAGAGCAACTCTTAAAATATTTTTTCTGGTAACTTGTATATGTAAGCGAAATTAAAATTTTCTTTTACCATGTATTGCATGCGTGTTTATGTATTCCCTAATTCTCCGTTGTTTTGAGAATCTAACCTCATTAAACCGACCATTATATTATCGAAATTTGGCGCTTCGTGTATTATAATCAGAACTTACTGCTAATTATGTGTGATTAAATTTTATCCACATTAGGTGTGCTGTCCAAACAACCTGTGTTGAATGGTAATTGAAAAGGGACAAGAATTATGGGTAAAAGCCTAATCAAAAACATTAATACAAGTATATTTAATTTATGCTACTTTCAAATATACACATTGGTATGCAATGAGCATTTGATATAATATCTTAATTTGAGTGTATACGACTGGAGAGTTGGCACATTTGGTAGTGATCCCATCTTGTGCACTAAAGATCGTGGGTTCGATCGCCACCCAGAGCAAATAATGAATATTTGTATTTGTTCTGTGCCTGGGTGTTATTTATTTATATTTATATATTATAGCTGTACTTCTTCTGAAGTTTTATATCTGTAATACTAGCCTTGAGCTAAATATTTTGTAGTCAGATCAACGTATGAATTTATTATTATTATTTACAAGCAAGATCATTCTATTAGAATTTTTTCATCTACCAGCGGTATTAAAAGGTGACATGTGACTCTCACTCATTTCTACCGCTACACGTTTACCTTCTGAAAATATAAAGAATTAAAGAAGTACAATTTATATATCGCCTCCTCAATCTTTATTTTAGGGTTCAAAATTTAAAAAAAAATCACAAATTAATCTAAACGTCAATCCACTTATAAATCACGTGATGTGGTTTATCAACTTCCATTCAAAGTTTTTTCATTTAATATATTTACAAACTAGCTATGTTTACGCTACAATACAAATAATTAAAGTAATCCGTACTAATATTACAAACGGGAAAGCGTATGCGTGTATCTGTTTGCTTTCCGTCTTGGCAAAACGTCAGAGTAAAACAGAGCGACGAGTTGATTTTTGACGTGGGTGGATATTTTAAGGGATAGTAAGCTACTTTTTGTCTTTATCTAACCACCTTCTTCGCTGAAATGAGAGGTGGAACTTTGTATTGGTACCCATTCAGCAATTTTCGAGATTGGTGAGAAAAAATATATTTTGATTAACCTCAAGGATCTTAATATAGGCAATTAATTAACCTTTGAATTTTTACAACGTTGGAGCGTTGTAATGATTCAAAAGTAAAGTTAAAGTGAGTACATAGCTTGAAGCAGTGCTTGGCGGAACGTTGACCGCACCAAACTTTTTATGAATATGTCAAGATAAAGAACAACGTAATAAGTAATGTAGTGGGAAAGTTAAGATTAGTATTAGAAGTCTAATGGAAAGCTTGATAGATGTAGCGTCGATGGACGTACGCTAACCAAATCGGAAATATTTTTAAGATAATGTATAATCAATAAAAGTCATAACGATGTTTTAAATAATCCAAATTCAGGTATAACATACTTCGATAAAAATTTGTTAATTGTTTCTAACCAAAACACCAACTTAAATTACTTTTTCCAACAGAAACAGTCCATGAAGTATATATTTAACAAATATATTCTTTTAACTAAGTGAAGACACATTGAAATTACGTAAATAATATTTAATTATAATTCATTTCTATAAACCATCTTAATATTACCTTAATTAGTAATTAATCGTAATTAGTATAATTGGAAGCAGAATAACTTAACAGAAAACCTAATATAACAAAATAAGAGTTATAATTTAATTTAATTTCAATTTACAAATATATGTAGTATATACAACTTAAATATTTTTATAAAAACATATTAGAGGAATTCATTAAAACTAATACATATTATTTCTTATTTAGAAAAAAATACGCTTTCGATAAAAAGGATATATCCGACCCAAATGTCCCCAGAATGCTTGTAGCATTTCCACGCTGCATAGCAAGCGGGATCCTCTGCATCAAAAAAGCCCCGGAGCGGTGGTCCAAACCCCGGTCTACCAAACGCCTTCCTAATTCTTTAATGAAGCAGTTTCCTTCTTTATTCCATACACTAGATGTTTCAATAGCAACTGGCACGAAATAATAATCAGCTGCCAATAAACTGTACTTTTCTGTTTTAAGTCTGGCAGCCGTTTCCGCTGCAGCACCAGATTTGCCCGCGGTTGAGGACACTTGCGAGGGACTGAAAGTACAAACACATGTAAAATCCCATAAAACGCAACGACCCCTCTCCCACGGTATCAAATACAGGCCATCAGGTCACTTTCCATCGGTACTACTAAGTCCTGGTGGATCAAGAGCAGAAGGGACCCCAGCCGACACGAGGGCTCTTCTAATGGAGTGGTGCCTAGATAGTCTACCTGCACTTCGAACACAATGAAGGCCGTGCCGACCTAGGGCATCCACTTTAGCCCCACACCTGCAACGATTCTGAAGCCCAGACGCAATGCCACCGCTATGCATAGGGTGTCATTATCTCTCTCTCTATTATTAGCAGCGTCACTAAATCTGGCTAATTAATAGCTTGAAGCCACATACCTGATTCAGACCTAGATGGTGCGCGTAATTGAGCCATCTCTAGCCTAGTACTAAGGTTAAGGAGTTTCTCTATAAAAATCAAAACAGAAAGTCATGGCTCGTTAAAAAGTTAATTGTTTTGGAGAATCTCTACTCACACATTGAGCACGCCAAAGCTCCAGGACCGCATAAGGAATGTGAAGCTCATCACCATTACATGACAAAATCCGAGTATTTTATATATATATATATATAAATATCTAAATATTTTAGTTACTGACTCCTAAAGTAGATGTCGCTGTACCATTTTAATTTATTCATTAAATTTATATATTATTTGCCTATGCACACAAAAATATAACAACACCTACAAATTAACAAAATCAATAGTTTTGTTCCCCACCACGAGACGTACATGAACGTCGGCAAATTAGACTGCGCCTGTACGAGTAATTACATTTACATATTGGCACAGGTGCGAACAACCTTACCTATTTCAGCTGCCGATTAGATTTCAGCATAAAATAGTGGTGCCACTTATAAATTAGATTCAGATGGTTTGGAGTTGAGAATATAATGTCCGATTACTAAGCATTTTTTTAAAACACCATTCATTAATAAAGATTTCGTTTGGTAAATGTGTTTTCGAATATTAAATATGGAAAATAAGACGCTTAAATAAAAGTATTATTATTGCGCATAATGTAAACTGTTGGAATCAAGAATCGAGAGGTCTTCGTGTTACGAGTCATCGAGTTTTTATTATCAGACTGCTACTTCTACCGTAAAGGAAACTCTGAGCCTAGAGCTCTGCCCGATTTGGTTTTATTTCGAAATAGAAATAGTAATTACTTATAGTTGGAACATTGAATTATTAAATAAAATTTAAAAGACGATTGTTCAATGAATATCACTGATAGATAAGTAAACTAATGTATCACACATAATACTGTCATATTTGATGAAAACATAAACCCAGCTCAAAACGAAACTAAATAATTTTACCAATTGTTTTGAAGATGACAACTTTATTTGCTTCACGTATATATTATATTAGCTGTATATTATATTGTAAGTGCTATTTAATGTACTATATAATTCATTATCATAACAGTTGCAAAAAGTCCACGAAAATTGCCCGTAATTACCGCGCTGGCAGGCGTTGTGACATTCGCAGAGCAAAGGCTTGCAATAGAATCCATCGCCGCCCTGTTGCATTTTTCAATGCTGTTTTGTGTACATACACCCTCGTCTGTCGGTTCCGGTACCACGTTTGCAATTAACCCGGCAAAGTTGCAAAGTTTATTAGTACCTTACTCTGTATTTGGTACAGAGTAAGGTTTTATTCAACTTCGCTGGTATATAATCAGGTCTAGATGATTTAAGCCCGCATATATAGATACGTGTGCACGTTTTGTATAAAGTGTGCTATAGTATGTATGTATACGCAAATACTTGTATATGTAAGTACGCTGTAATATTCGATGTAGATATTACCGACAAATAGCAGTATTCGCATTGTTGTGTTCCGGTTTAAAGAGTAAGAGAAGCAGTGAAATTTTTGGGTAAATGTGACAGGGGTTGGCGACACGCTAGCGAAATCTTTGAGAAGACACTAGCGTCTATAAGCTGCGGTCATGTTTACCATCAAGCGGATTGAATGTTTATTTGCTGACTTCATAATATAAAAAAAGACATACCCACCCCAAAATTTTATGAAAACTAGCAACAATAATAATAAATTAATTTTTTCCACAATACTTAACACTATAACATACATTATTGTTACAGAGTTTTTAATTATCTATTGTGGAAGGCTGGTGCCTGAACTAGACTCGAAGCCTGAGTTTCTGGTCTCCAGATCTCCACTCATTTGGTTGACAACGTATAGTAAAAGGTTCAGGAGATTTTATTAAAAAGGAACATTTTATTACTACCCAGTTTTATTTTGTTTACATATAAAAGTGTCTGATGTGAGTAAGATTGTTTTTGTTATATTAAGTATGTAAAAATTACAGTATTGCTTTACTTATTTCAACGGCCGATTAGATTTCAACAAAAAATAAAATACCAGAGATGTAATAAATTCAGATTTTTGCACACAAGCATGTTTGGAAGTATTTAGGTTTTGTATTTGGTTAGCTATCTGTACCAACATTTTTGTGTGTTAACTTCGCCTCAATAGCAACCCCAATAATTCTACGAATCCGATGGCTAATTTGTGATTTCAGCGTCATATTTATGTATATATGTATGAAACCAGCCACCTGTAAGTTCTGTTTAACATAATTTCCCTATATTCTGTTTCTTTATAGGCTTTGTGGATGCATGCATCTTGTTCACATTGAAATGCATTTATTAATATGTTAGCTGATCCAAGATCCGTTGGTCTTGTTAACTATAAATATGGAACTTGAGTTAGTATACTCTGACCTATGTATGTTTTTTTAAAATGATCCTTGCAATTGCGCAGACTGTCAAACTACTGAATGTTATTTTATAATCCATAAAGTGACCTTCATCATCATCATCATATCAGCCATAAGACGTCCATTGCTGGTAATAGGCCTCCCCAAGTAATCTCCAATAGTATGCGGCTTGTGTCCAGGGCAATCCTGCGGTTTTATTCAGATGGTCAGTCCATCTTCCGGGTGGACGCCCTACACTGCGCTTGCCGGTACGTGGTTTCCATTGCAGAACCTTACGACTCCATCGGTCACCGGTTCTGCGTACCAAATGCCCTGCCTACAGTCACTTCAACTTACAAATCCGCCGGGCAATGCCGGTAACTATGCTTCTGTTACGAATCTCCTCATTCCTGATTTGATTGCGCAAAGAAACTCCGAGCGTTGCCTTCTCCGTAGCTAGTTGAGCTACTTTCAGGTGGCCAATAAGGCCAATGATAAGAGACTACGTTTTGCTTCCATGGGTCATCGTTGGTAACACATATTGGTCGAAAACTTTCGCATTGACATTATGGAATTTCATATAGTTGTTAAGTTTTCTTAAGTATTCTAATAATTGGCTTTCATTTTTCCTTTCTGTCATGAAAACCTTCTCCTGTTAATAAGAAACACAACAAAAGAAGAATTACCGCGACGCGGCGCGACGACGTAATGCGACGCGTGATGCCGTGACCAAAAAAATAGAGATCCATTTTTGTATGTTTTATATGTAATGTGGTTTATTTAACTTTTTACCCATATTTTTACTATTCTTGAGAGGATTGCCGCAAGGTAACCAAAACATCAAACAAAAAAAAATAAATTTGAATAAATCATTTTTATGAGAAAAGTTATTTTCACTTAATAAACATCACTTCTATTTAACTTTTTCTATATATTATAACCGTTAAGTACAGAAAAATTTGTTTATGTACTAATTTCTATCTGCAATAAAGTAAATCAAATGCACAGGGCTTTTTTTTATAATATTTTCACGCAAAGTCACTTGTCGTGTTAAGAAATAATGATTGTGCATTAAATATTTTATATTTATTTCTTTATCATCATCATCGTCATAGCAGCCGTAAAATTTTACACAACTGAAAAAAGGCCTCTCCAAAAAGGGGATATTTTGACCTTAATTGACGCACGGGGCAGGCGTTCTAGCAATTGCAGAGCGTAGATTTGCAACCGGGATGCTGCTGCCCATTTCCACTCTGTTGCATTTGGGCTACGCTGTTTCGACTGGATATACCGCCATCTGTCAGTTCCGGTTCTTCAGTCGCCTCTTACGGCACATTATACTGAGGGAGGTACTACTCTTCTCTACCCCACGGCGTATTTCTTAATGATATTTTAACTTATAAACAGTACCATTTTTAATAAATCAATATTCATCATAATCATAACAGCCATTGGAAGTCTACTGCTGGACATATGCCTCCCCAAGAAGGGGGGATTTTGCTCATAATTGCCGCGCTGGGGAAGCGTATTGGCAATCGCAGAGCGCAATTTTGGCGACAGAGATGCTGCTGCTAGTCCCCAACTTATGGGGATACTATTCTATAGGGAGGTACTATTCTACTACCGGTACCTCATGGAATCAAATCAATATTAAAAGACTTAAACATAATGTGATATATTTATTATGAAACATAATTGTATTGCATCTTAAATCATAAGTGATAAAATAAAGAATTACTTAAAATGGAGCTTAAATCACGTGCAATAAACCATAAAATCTAGAGGTACTAAATGTTCGCTCATAAAGTACTGTCATGTAGGAAACCTACCGGAGCGGGAGGCAACAGGGTATAAAAATCACTGGGATAGCTGGAATTGCGTTACCGCTATAAAATCGAGACTTAACGGCCGGCACTTATGGGGGAAACGATAGAAAAGACTGAAACTTTATGAAACTGTAAAAATGTTGAACAAATAATAATCATAGTGCTCCTTTAAATAATGCATAATAAAATTATGTTATGAATATCGTTTATTTACAATTAAATTAGCATTTTTACGGAAGGAATATAGTCTTTTTGGGAGGATATATTTAATTTATCAAAATATGCGACGGTATTATTTTATTAGTAACCAAGAACTTCCACTGCTTGATAGGCCTGACCATGAAAAGGGTAATTGTGTCTATGATTGCAGCTAAGCAGATGTGGTGTAACCGTAGAGAGTAGTTTCGTAACAGGAATGCTGATGTGCATCAAGCCCTGTGTTGAAAAAAATATTAAAAAATTGCCAGATTTGCCGCTTGAAAGCCGTTTAGGTCTTGGCAATATTTATTTTTAATATACAGATTATATCTTCTATCTAAAAATATAAACTTTGCAAAGAACTAGATATACTAAAACCTGGTAACTCAATTTAAGTGTTATGAAACTAAACAATCAAAACTAAAGTCCAAATTTAGTTCCCAGCAATAATTTTGGTGCTTCTCAACTTCATGTGTGGGTACTATCAAGCATTGTTTTTCTTTTTTACTGATGCAAGCGTTTCAAGCATCGCAGTTCTGACCCTTAAGCATGATTCCGGTACCATTACCTCGCACTTTCTCGCGCACTGCCTTCACCTTTTTATAAATTATTATCTTAAACCTCTTAGGGGCTCTTGCTGAAAATATTAAATATGGTAACTTATTACCATAATTTGTTTGTGTTGCAAGTTACAAACGATGCATATAGTGGTATCCCTATTATTAGCGCCAAGGGTAATAAATATAGATGTTGAATACTTATGTTTGTTCTATGTCTGGGTGTTTAATATTTATATATACATTTGTGGTCTCTATTTGGCTGATGTTCGTCACAGTTGTGCTTAAAGCTAATCATCTCGTCGCGTCAGGTCAGGTACAGTTTACGTTGAATTTGCGACTTGAAAGGGGGGTTTATGGTTATCTTATTACAGGTTAGACAACAACGCCTAAAAACGACTGCACTTCTCTGAAGTCAAGTGATTAATTACTGTTCAAGTGTTGTAACAGTTTTGCTTACAGCACTAAGAATTTATAAAACAAACATGCATTATATTAAAGAAGTTGTTACTATAAATTTTATGAACTTCACGTTGTACTTGTAAAGAAAAGTAACCAAATATTCATCATATATATATATTTATTTTGGATAGTAATCGGATCACTACAATTAACGTACAAAATAGGATCACTATCATCTGCGCGCTTAGCTCCGTCAATGATGTCTTAGATTTATTATCATTTAATAAATAATTAAAACGCGGTTTATACAAAGTTGACAACATTTAATTTAAAAAAAAAGATAAATAAATTGCAATTTAAATGTCATAAGAGAAGTTATTATCCCACAAGTTTAGGATTGTGCTATCTGAAATCAGATAATTACCCAAAACGTACTAGACTCTTGACATTACACTGGACCGTAACGACCTCCCGGTCTTTAGTTTTGATCCAGTAAATGTCAAGGACTCCTGTATTCTTTGCCTAATTTCTGAAGAGTACCGACATACATACTACATTCTTTGGAAGTCTAGTCATTTGGTCTTTCAAAGAACGTTCATTTCATTTAGATTACGCCCTCAGATAAGAACTAAGTATTTTTAAAATGACTTAGACTAACGACTAGACGAACCGATAAGTTCGAATTGAAAAAAACTGTTTATGTTGAACTATGCAGGTGAAACAAAGGTACCACTAAAGATATAATATACTAATATTTCAAAAAAGGGCATCCTACACCTTCTAAGACTTATATACATAATGTATCAACATCATAGCAGTCAAAGACCGTCCACTGCTGGACATGGACTCCACATAAAAAGGGAAATTTTACCCATAATTTAATTTAATTATTTAACGGATCTCCTTCGGGGACTTATAAGTATACAATAATGTTAATTAATGAATTCAGTTTAAAAATAAAGCATATTTAATCATTTCACATCATTTCGGAATTGCTTGAAAATTGGCAACTAAAAATTTTTCACCTGACGATAAACTTTCACGAATCAATAAATGTTGTAACTCAAGATTTAATTCGGTATATTATTTACGAAAAATGTTTATCTTGCCTGATCAACTGATAATAAGCTATTGCTTGTTTTTAGTAGAACAAAACATAGCTATTTCCTTTTTCAAACTCAGTCTACAAACTGCCTGGAGTATTAACGTTTATTACGCAGTTTAATCAACGTCCGAGAGAAAGAATAAGTCCCGGTTTCCTAAGGGATTTGTCCCGCAAATAAGGACATAGAACTATAAATCGCTTTAACTCCACGAACCCAGTCTCCTGTTAGCTCCCTTAGGAGTTTCTTTTACCCGAACATTTACAAAAACAAAACAAAAACGGGTGTAATTTGTTACAGCCCTTTTGTGATTGCTAAGAGTGGGAGATTTTTTGAAACGCTAGATTTTTTAGCTGTATTACTAAAAGAGAAGAGAAAATATTAGATTCTATATCATGCATTTTAAAATAAAGCATATATTATGTGTCTAACACATTATCTTAGTGAGTGATTTAACATCTGTGACATTGTCCTTTAATCACCCGCCCACATCAGGTATAATCATTTTGTATTATTCGGTTTTGTTAATATATTGCTATATATTTATATGTGATTATTAAATTTTTTATTTGCACTGTGTTAGTCCCTTTTCTGCTGTGACCGATGGTTGACTGATAGATAATACAATTTTGGCATTAAGTCCGCCATTTGTACATTGCATGTATGGAAAAAGTTAAATAAATAAAAGAAAATGTTTGACGTTTTACTTTAGTGGCACTAACTTAGTCGGTGTGAAAAAAAAACACTCTCAGCTTTCAGCCGCCATTTAAAAATTTGCGTGACGCTGTCAAAAATAGTATAGAAATATAAATAATATTCCAAAAATAGGATTCGCACAACTTCTTAATAACAGGGAGTTGATCCAAATGACTTAAGTTAAACTGGAACAACTGTACGGAAATATTATAGTTGTTGTTCTAATTATGTGCAGTAACCTCAGAAAGATAATACAAAGAATGTTTTTTGTATGTTCTTAGCTTGTGTATATAAAAGAAGAATACATGACCAACTTATACGACGTATCTCTTAAGATACTTACGTTCCTAACTTTTATTTGCTTATTTTTACGCTTACAAAGTTTGCTAACTCCAATATACACGAAACGTTTTTATATAAAGATGAATGTTGGTCCCAAACAACAGCAGACTTTGATGTATGTTTATCAAACTTACGAGGCTTACTTTCAAAATGGTTGTTAATTTATGATACAAAAGTTATCACATTAAATATAACTCTAGATTTCACTACCTGATAAATGTCGCTAAACATAAAAAATATATAAATTGTATTATAATCGTCATCATATTAGCCGTTGGACATACACGTGCACAAACAAAAGGGTTATAGTGTATATAATAGTAGGTATGGTGGCTATCGCAGAGCGTAGCTTTGCGACAGAAATGCTGTTTCCGATGGTTATACCGCCATCTGTCGGTGCTAATATCTCAGTTCTCTCCATTAGTACAGAGATGCTATCCTACATATATTTTAAATATCTATAATAACAAAGATCCACCATTTTATTGCAGGTGTTGTATGTGATGGCATACATTAAAAATATTTATATTTATATTCCGTTCATTAACTTGCATAAATGTAAAAAGAAGTTTAAAAATCCAATATATTACATTTAAAAACCTCTGATTCTTCTAGCTGATCCGAAAGACGAGGACAACATCTGTCTTATATCACTGTGTTTATTTAAAATAAATGTGACTATAAATTGAGATATAAACTAACCCATCGCTAACTTGGACTAAACTGTACACAGTTAGCAAAAATTTATTAATATTGGCTCAATAAACTTAAAAAGTAATCATGGACGAATATCCTGACACTTTTTTTTTAAATCATCATACTAGCCATTGAAAGTCCACTGCTAAAGATTCTTCTTTACAAAATGGCCAGCTTTTACTCATAACAAGAAAAGTCATTTTTCTGTAAAAATATTCTAGAATTATACTCAGTTTGAAAAGCAAAAAACTTCATTATTGTTAATGTTATTGTTGATTGTTTTTTTACTCCATGTTGTAGTCAATATATGGGATAAACTTCGGAACTACTAAACCGATTTTATTTCTTTGCTTTCTATGTACATTTACTTTCTATATACTATATAACAAGCATATGATCAACTTAAAGAGATAGGTTAATTTGTATCTCAATTAATAGTCGCTATGTAATTTTCGTGCCGTGAGATACCAGCCTAGTAAAATACTACCACCCTCTTTACCAGGTGTCGTAAAAGGTGACTAAGGTACCAAAAACCGACCGAACCGGTATTTCCATCCGATACAATGCAGCTCAAATGCACAGGGCGGGAATGAGCAGCAGCATTCCCGTTGTGAAAGCTGCTCTCTGCGATTGCCAACACACTTGCCCAGCGCGGCAATTAAGGGCAAATTTCCCCCATTCTTGGAAAGACCTATGTCCAGCAGTGGACTTTCAATGGCTGGTATGACAATAATGATATTGTTTTCATAATATTCCTACAACATATCATACTTTGACGTGATTTCGTAATAATTTTCTTAAAAATCTTGTGTTACGGACATCAGACAACAGAGGAAATACAAATATACTACTTAAATACATATATTTAACACACAGACACAGAACAAACATAAATATCATTATATAAATATTTTTCCTGGGTCGAGCTCACGGCCTTTAGTGCACAAGACGGGATCACTACCATCTACGCCATCGGGCTCACATTGGTATTCAATATAGTTAAGACAGGATAGCGTCTGGAGCTAGTTGTTAAACAGAATTTGGCATATAACATAAACCATTCCAATCTAATGGAGCAATGCGAGTAAAGGAAGCAAGAGAAGTATGCCAAGATCAAGCAAGTAGAGATCCATATACTTTGCCTATCCCGATGGGGCACAGGCGTGATATATGTATGTATCTTTCAAATCATATTTTCCAATATTTACGCGTTCACTATTATTATGAATTGTGAACGGAAAACGGTTACTTGTCCGAAATTTACTTCAATTCGTCTAAGAGATTTTCAAAATAACTTTGTGCTTTCGGCTAAATACTCTTCTGCGTTACATAGGTTATCAATGTAACAGTCTGATAATTAATAAGCCTGTTCCGTAACGTCTTTAAAACACAGCTTATTTACTATTTTACCTTATTTGTTCGACTTTTTTATTTTGGGAATCAT
The DNA here is from genome assembly GCA_020976665.1 of Heortia vitessoides. Lineage (NCBI taxonomy): Eukaryota > Metazoa > Arthropoda > Insecta > Lepidoptera > Crambidae > Heortia > Heortia vitessoides. The sequence continues at coordinate 14,021,653 of JACJUM010003147.1, forward strand.
TAAAGAAGTAATTGTATTACGTTGCCAAATCATTGAAAATATTACGCTCAAATATCTCTTTCATGTCAAGAGTTCAACCCAACACGGTTTCCTAAAACGATCTAGTTGCTGTCGACTATTAATTTTAAAACATTTACTGGTAAAGGCAGAGAGTGTCATGGTTCTGTGGTCAAGCATTTTACCCATTCCGTTTGGGTTCAACGTTGTTTGCGAGAATCCTATACGTATGCTTCGGCTACATAAATTAATTTTAACTGCAAAAGCGATGCCAACTAAGATATACACGTAGCTTTATGGAGCTACAGTTTTGTGATTCTAACTGGATGCTCTGTAGTTGTGTTTTACGAAATGCCGGAATTCATGTTCTGTTTATGAATATACATGAGATAGAGTACATTCATAGGTTTCCACCCTCTTCGATCATGTGATTCATCCCTTGCTTTCTCTACGATTCTTCTTAATATTATAACATGAGTGACAGTTGATAGTAGATTAGTTGTTACATAAGTACCTGTCTAATTTATTTAGCTAATGACAATTGAGACACTCACTTTCGTAATTTTACAGTATTATATTTATATATTTTTACGTTTTATTTTATGTAGTACTAGCCGACAGATGTTTTCTTATGTGCACAAAGCAGCAACATCTAGGGCGCAAATCGGTCCGGTCGTTAAAGGAGTTCAGTGACATACACACATACAGTAATTTTATATATATATATAAATATGATGGGCTATATATAAAAATTTATTTAACGGGCTGCATTTTAGATAGTACATAATCAATGTACTATCTAAAACGCAGACGATTATTGATTCGGTCCACACCTTTCAATTTAAGTATTAAGTAATTAGTAAGTGAGTACATAATTAAAAATAATTCTGGCATCCATATCCAAGACTAAACATTCTGTTTAATTACTGACTTCTTTCGAATATATAGCGTAAGTTAGCCGTTGATGAAGTAGTTTCTTATTGATGAAGAACTTTAAAAATTGTTCGAGCAGTTTTTAAGTTAAATCGTAACAAACAAATGAACAATAAAATCTATCCTCTCTGTAATATTACACTGCAAAACAAAAACTTCAAAGTTTCATTAAAAAATAACTTCACTTTTCGTTTTATTAGTTGATTTATTCAATCAAAATGTTTTTTATTATTATTTATAACTTCATTAATGTTACAGATCAAACCTTATTATAAAAATATTAATAGTATCACCATGAAAGCCTTATAACTCAACATTTCCGATAAGAAAATTAAATTCACTTTCAACCGATTCCAATACTTTAGGAACTTTCAAATAAATTTCACGTTAACATCATGGTGTTAAAAATAAATGAAATTTCGAGACGTTTCTGAAAGAGTTTGTAAAAATCTGTAGGAAAGTTTAACATTTTGTAGCAAACTTGAATTTGAATTCACAGCGCTCTCCGAAATAATGGTACTTCTTTAAACTTGAGGCTACAAAGTACTAGACGCTAGCTTCGTTTTCGAATATAAATTTTGTAAGCAAAGTACATTTCTACTTCTGATTATGATTCGACTCAAAAACTATATTTAAATACAAATACACGCTTAAAGTTTGATGTGATGTAAGTTTGTTTTACTTTCGGTGCTTTTTCTATACAATCGACACCGCATTCTAACTAATAATTTAAAATTGTACGGAGTAATTCTACTTCAGGTTTTTTGGAAAATTATTTGTGTACACTTCTTGTTTAGTTTGACGGGCCCGTTGGCGCAGATAGTAAGATAAAGGATCAAACATTTATATCAGGACAAACATTTATATAATGATATTTGTGTATATTTTATGTTCTATGTTCAGGTGTTAAATATGTATTTAAATATTATATTTGTGTAATGTCCGTAACTTGGGTACTTTAAGCGACTTACCTCTGAGTTAAGTCAATCAATATTATTATTATCAACTGTAGTTGATCCATACTATAACATTATATTATAAAGAGGAAATGTATGTTTAACACGAATAAACTCAAAAAGTACTAGGCGGATTTCGATAATTCTTTCATCATTAGAATGCTACATTATAAAGTTATAAGGGTTATATTTTTTACTAGAAAAGTTAGAGATCTCGACTAAAATTTATAAATAATATACATATAAAACAAATACATGTTCAGCTATTTTAATTATATCACTAATACTATAATATATATATAAACATTTTTGAAGAAAATTATAACAAAAACCATACCATGCCTAAAATGCCATGTTATTCATATCTTTATATTCTTTATCCTTATTCAAATAAATAATTTTGTGTTTAAGACTGTAGTTAAATTTTTAAATAATTAAATTAATTTTAAAAAAATGTGTGAATTGCCAATAAGTGCCGCTCTTTTCGTCGCTGGGGTGTGGTGCGTGCCGGCTATGTGGCAAAGAAAGGGACACGGGACTATTTTTAAATCTTACATGTACTATTTATACTATGCAACATAGAAGATACGGTGCACTATTCTCAATAACTTTTAAATTCACTTAACCCGCCTGGTTTGCCTTGTTATAGACTAAAATTGAAAGTAAAAACTCTTATATTGATAAATTTAAGTCCTCGCAATATGTGTAACGGCACCGCAAAGCAAAAAATATAAAAGTGAAAAAGCATTCAACTTAAAAACAATATTTCGTATGACACACGATAATACGTATTTCAACAGTGTTTGGGTGAACTGTGACTTAATTTGGCAGGTACGGTTAAGAATAGTTCCCGTTGAGTTATCACGCACCAGAACATTTTGTTAAGTTAATACAATCATCTACCCTCAAACAAAGGACATTACTTACGATTAATGTCTTTTGTTTTGTTTGACGATTACGATATTTACGATTAGATTTTCGATTCTAGGTTGGATCGTGGGTACAAGACTTTTAAGTCTGTTCAGTTTCAGCCGTATAATTAACCCGAAAAAACAATTGTAAACCCGTACGAAGCCGGGATAGGCCGTAGGCAGTATTATTATATAAACAGAAATATTATTATTGCTGAACGAGACAATGGTGAAATAATAAATATATTTATGAAGATAAATAAAAATAAATCCTTATTTCCCTTGGTCACGGGAACACGCAAGAACAGCTGGATGATTTCGACAATTATTATTTTATTGTGTTTGCTATTATCGACAAAAGGTTCTTATTAAAGGAAAAACCTATGTAACTTGTAATATGAGAAATTTTATAAAAGGTAACGAAAAGATAAACTTTTCTATCATGATTAAAATTTTGGCGTTCAACTAACTGCTAGTCGTACGGCAGTTGGCGTTTGGATTTAAAAGTTATGTTTTACAGCTGCATTGGCTGTTATAAAGTTTATACTTTATATTACTTTTTGAATACATATATTTGTATAAATTACAATACAAAATTAGAATTTATACTAATAAGTTATACATAACTTACATTATTAATAACTTATTTTAACATTATATATATACAAATATTAAAGACAATAATCACTACAAGATGTTTAACATATTTCTACAGAAATAATATATTTTAAAGAAAAGGTATATCCGTAAGGAAAAGGTATAAGCTTCGTATTGTGCGCATTGTATATATTCAGCGTGCCAAAGCTGCAGAGCCTCGTCATTACAAAATACGAGTAACGAGCTCCAGCACTCCATATGACGAAGCTAAGAAGGCAGGATGTTTCATGTTATTCAGACAACAAATACTCAGACCACCGAGCCTAATAGGCAGTGAAGCCTGGCTCCACTGAACTAAGGACATTTCTATGTTGACGATTGTTTCTACTGATTCCCTTTAAATGGTGTTAAATTTGTTGATACCTTCGCCACATAACCAACGTGAACAAAAAGCTGTTTTAAATGCTGTTTCGCTAATGTGCGGTTGTAGTAGTATTTCTTTTTATTCATTATGCATTTTCAAATACAATATATTATAGTTAAAACACGTCGTCTGTCGAATCAGGTATATATTATAAAAACCTTTTATAATAAGAATTCGCGCTTTTATAATATGCTTGCGCGCCACAATTCGCAATGCCTTTAAGTGGCATCCCAATACTAGACTTTATACAAAATACTGCATACACTTTACTTACACCTGTTTCTTCCACAAAACAGCCGTCTTTGCATTGCTGTGTTTCAGTTTGATGGGTGTAAGAGGCAATTAAAATACTGAGTAATGTCTGGGTAATGGCATCTTTAAATAACAAGGTTGGTTGTATGTTAGTGATATCCTGGTGACGCTTTTTATCTCGCGGACCGTATACCGATTGTCGACTTAGTCATAAAAAATAATATATAACATCATAATTGGATCTACGATAACGCCGGGAAAGCGTAAGAGTAAAACAGACTTTCGACTTTATAGATTAAAGTTAACTTGAAAGCATATTTCTTCTAGTCGGTTGGTAAGCAAGCAAGTATTTTGAAAGTTCATCGGTACAAACACAAATGTATCATGAATTTTTTCTATAAAGATAAAAGTAATTGCAACGTTAACACATCTGATAACATCAAATTTATATTTTGGCAGGTACTTCTTTACATCTATATATATACAACAGCGCCTTACACGTTTCGATCTCGGATCCATTAGCGCAGCCTCCATACGAAGTTAAGCCAGTTCACCTCGAGGCGGTGGCACTAAATTGCAGGTAGAAATTAACTCTGCACAGATGGCCCAGTTTATACATTTACGTATTAAGTAGACATGTTTTACGAAGAGTTGTATTAAAAAGTCAATAAATTCTGAACACCGATAGCCCGAGTGGTGTTTTATAACGGTGGTGTTTTATAAGATATATTGTACTCGTCTCTCATATGTATATGTATAGAGACTAGAAGTCCCAGCTACGTTGTTCTGCCGTATTATCATCATCATCAATACTGTTGGGGCATAAATAAAAAATTGATTTCAAACACTTAATTCTATTTTATTGCCATGATACAAATTAAGCGATTGTTATGCGACACATACATACTACTTACACACCGATACAATAGCAATGCAGATTGACACAAGCTCACAGATTTCTGTGAAAATTCGTATATCATAATAATTCCATTAATTAAAATTATTCACCTAATAATATCGCTACTAAAAAATAAGAATAATAATTCAAGGATGAATGTTTTTTCTATTGCCACAAAGAAAAAACATATCCAAAAAATTAAGTAAATACTTTTGGGGTGGACCATCCTTACCGGATAAGGGTATGAAACATACATGACAACCAATCTCTAGAACTACAAGTTCTAAATCAGTTTAGCCATTTGTAGGAGTATGGTAACTACAACTGTGACATGAGAATTTTATATATATGATGTCTACATCTTAGTCTATTGACTTTATCGTACGTGTCACTAAAGTAAATGAAAGCTCAAGGTGATTATAGAGCAAAAATTTCACAAAATATAAACAACAAAGTGAAATATAGTGAAAGTGAAGTGATAAGAAGTGAATTAAGTAGTCAAAAGTTAAGATGTCAAAAAATATCGGGTCGTAAAATAATTAAAACGGGCCCAGGCGATGGCGTATTCGATAGTATCCCAATCTTAAGCATACTATGAGATAGACCTTATACAAAGGTCATCTGGTATGTCACTCTCACCTTTTTTTTATCGCCAAATAGCAGTATTCGCATTGCTGTGTTATGTTAAGTAAGTAAGTTCTGTTAAAGGTAAAGAGGCAGTGAATTACTGGGTAATGTAACATAATTTCTTCAAGTCACAAGGCTGGCAACGTGAGTTATATCCTTGTAATATCACGTGCGTCTATAGGCTGCGGTGATGTTTAGTACCACGCGGACTGTATTCATGCTGGTGGACCTGGTCTAATAAAAAACAATTGGCAAATTTGAAAATTAAAGCTATTTTTAATATCAAATATTAATTATCCAGCTTTCGTGGTCCCTATATAAAATTTAAAGACTTTGCATTGGGCAGACTATCTGTACCTATGATTTCTGTTAGAAATAACCAGATTACACCTGAAGTAGTCTGTATAACTCATGGTTCTAAGGAAACCATGAGTTACTCCCTTAAGTGTATTTGTAGGTACCTACTGAAGAGTTGCCAATGTTAAAATCTTCCTTAGTATAGCATTATTATAATGGAACATATTATTTTAATATTCAAATGAATTGGAATTGTTCTCTTACTTATCAGGTGTCCCTCAGGGTTTCTATTTTGGACCTCATATTTTCTAACATATTCCTAAATTACTTGCCTCATGCTTCATAATAAAACATACCATTTTATTGTATGACGACGACCTGAATGAAATGCAATGAAATTAATCAGGAATCCGTAAAATATAACAATTTTCTACAAGATAATTTAAACAGCCAATCTGTTTGCTGGTATTAAGACAACAAGATAACACTAAATACCGACAAATGCTGTTGTAAATGCTTTTCTCGTAACCCCAGTGAGCTGTCAGGCTCCATAAAATAAATATTTGACTGAGTTAAAGAAGTGACGTGAAGTGATATTCGTGACGTGATATGTTATATTTCTCTAGATAAACAATGCATTTTTTAGATAACATTACGATATTATTGTTTCTGGGTCCTACAACTAACTAGGTTTTGTAATAAGTATCAGCAAAATTTTTAGAATTAAAGTACCAAAATACAACTGTACGAGAATCTAGTAAGATCTTGTCTTAAATACTGTAATAAAATAGAACGTGTCCAAAAAAGTTTTTACACCACTTTTCATACAAAAGGTTTAGTGTATGAAGAAGGTAAACTGTCATACAGACCAATTAACTCACTTTTATTTAACATCTCTCAAACATCGCTGTCAATAATTTAAATTGTCCTCAACTGCTCCAAGATTTTGGAATTTTGGAAATGGAATTTCTCCATTTCACATGTATTATCATTTCACATGTACTTGCATTTCTGAACTCCTTTTTTAAAACTAACCATTATAAAACGAATCTCGGCCGTTACTCTTCACTGAACAGGCTCCAATCTAAATATAACTCTGTTGGTGAGAACAAGGTTGTCGATATACACTAATTTGCAAAAAACGGGCCCCTAAGCAATAAATCATTTTAAATGTTACTATTGGTTTGTTTGATAATTATAGGTAGTTTTACTTTCACAATTTTGTAAATTAATAAGCAAATAATCGTTTTCGTTAGAATTATCATAAAATGTTGATAAAATTTATGGGTTTTAATTCTAATGTTAACAGGCAGGTAGTGTATGCTCGCTAGTAGTGCGTATGCTCGAGAAGTAAAAGTTTACAAAGATTTTTGTTTGTTTTTTATTTAATAAAGTAAAAGCAGATAAATGTTTATTATCGAGTGTGACCCCCTCTAGCTGAAATCACAGCTTGATTTTTCAGCTCTCTGATGGTCTGCGGACCCGGTTATACTGATCTCACGCGTCGTTTCAGAACGTCCCAGACATGTTCTATAGGATTGAGGTCGGGACTTTGAGCTGGTCAATGCCGACCTCTTGCACATACGCTTTCACATCGCCAAACTGGTGGGTGCGAGCGTTGTCGTCCATAAAAAATTAGTCTTCGCCTAAAGCGGCCAAAGCGGGTTTTGCCTGAGGAATTAGAACTTCCGTTATGTATCGATGTCCAGTCTGTGAATCGTTTTCAATGAAGATTAACTCTGTACGATCCATTAAATTTATTCCTGCTAAAAACATAACAGAGCCCCCACCTTAAGTTGTGATTTCTTTAAAACAAGCCTCTGCAAAGCGTTCTCCTTATCTTCGTAGCACTCGCCGACGTCGATCTCCACCAAACAGAGATATCCTGGCTTCATCGGAGAACAATAAACCCTATTCCAGTCTTCTTGAGTCCATGACTCACAATTTCGAGCAAATCTAAGCCTGGCAACTCTGTGCTCACGGAGTAACTTAGGGCTGCGGGCTCGGTGATGACTGCGCTTATTGGCCGCGAGAAGCCTCTTCCTGACCGTCCATAGACTAATATGCACATTTCTAACTTTTTCGAGGTTGTTCTTAAGGTTCGCATACGGAGACTTGCGAATCTCAATGCGCGACTCACAAGAAAACGATCATCCCGTGGTTGGCTACATGGATTTCTTCCAGAACCAGGCCTTCTCTGGACGGAACCAGAGTCAGGTACTTTGAACCGTCGAGCGATTCACACTTAGTCTCTGAGCCAGGAAGCATTGGCTGCAACCCTCTTCGAGCAGCGCAGTAATTTTAGTAGCTTTTACCACTTTCTCTAATATTATTGAGACAGCTAAACAGCAATAAATGAAGCTTTGACATTTAAGAATATAAAATAAATTCATAAAAATTCACTAAAAGTTATGAAAACCGATATTATCTTTTGGAACTTCGCACCAAAAATGTAGGATAAAAAGTAGTTTTCTGTAAAATCGAGCATCAAACGAAAATTTGAATTTAGTACGTACTGTTTTAAATACCACGGCATTTTTAAAACCGGCCAGTAACATGTACAAATGTTTAAAATAATTTTAATACCGTATTTTTTTAAAGAAGAATTAAAATCAAAACCGCCCGTTTTTTTGCACATAAGTATATTTGGTTGTAGTTTGCCAAAATGTTTGCAGTAGTTTATATAACATAGACATGTAGTTAAGTCAGAATAACTACGTATGTATATAAATCTATTTAATATATCTTATTTAAGTAAAATTTTACATAGATTAAGGGATACTTTATGCTCCTAACTTCGTATTTATAAGCTTTCTGCTACCTTTCGGCAACCTAGGAGTATAATTCAGGCAACGCCAATAAATTTACCCTACTGTCCTTGTATATCTTTAGCTTTCGAGGTTTTTTGTCGAACGAACCTATTACTGGACTACTCAGGCGTCAATTCCAGCGCCACTGAACAAGAGGTCAGGTCCAAGCTCATCAGTAAGCGAACCTGTGCTCGTATCCACCTGCGGGCCCCGCGGCAACGACCGCTTTTAGCTACAGTAACCCCTTTCTAGGCGAGCAGGACTCAGCGAGAGCGACGACGATCACTCGAGGACGCCTTTACAGGCTCGACCTAGGCACGGGTGGCCTGCGGTGGGGATTGAAGTTAAATTTTGCAAAAGAGGATAGAGTGAGCCTTTAACTACTCCGTCGAAGAAACGACGCAATGATCTTTTTATGAACTTGCGTATCGTGTGGCAACTGATAAAGATCGCGTTATACATTACGGATGTACCAATGGATGCCGGTCGCACTCCTAAAGAATTTATTATAAATGTAAATGTGTAAATAAATGTGTAAATAAATGTAAAATAACTTTAGACTCTGTAAATAACTTTAGAGTCGACGGGACCGCGTAAGCAAACACAACGCTTGCGTACGTCTTAACGGGATTTTTAGGGTTCATGATCTTGTCGGTCGTCCTTATAAATAAATGAATAAAAATAAATAAATAAATTTGAAAAAGCACACGCTATTTCATGTGCTTTTTTGCGGTCAAGTAAATCCCCAACACCAATAAACATCTCATACATTGGCTTTATTCCAAGATAAAAAGCTACAAGCGCTTGTGTAACACACATCAGACAACAAAGGAATCGCAAATATAAAACTTAAATATAAATATAACATCTAGACACAGGAAACACACATATTCTACATATAAATGTTCATCCTGGGTGGGGATCGGACCCACGACTCTTGGCGCACAAGATAGGAGTATTACCATTTGCGACACTGGGCCCGTCATATATTCAGCATGTTAATACTTGTTATTACTGAACCAATTATACAGGAGGTTGTGTTACATTTATTTCAATGTTTCATCATTTTTAAATATTAACGATTTATTACTTTTTTTTGCTATTCCCAGAAAAAAATCTTTTTCGATCTCTGACACGCTACACTGCAAAAATAAAAATTAGTAAAGATCTATTCCACTGAAACATATTCAGAATAAACCGTGGGGTAAAGTAGAGTAGTACCTTTCTTTATAGTGGGTGTAGCGACTGAGATCCCAGAGCCGACAGACGGTACCTGCTCTAAAAAATAAAATAGTGTAGCTCAAATGCGCAGGACAGGTCCTCCTGGGAATCCTCGTAGGAAATTCACCCTTGCCAAGAAAATGTTCAAAAGTAGGTATTTTGGTAATTTTGTGTTATCCCAAATTAGAAATGAGGTGATTCGTAAAAGAACCAAAGTTACAAGAACGCAGACAGAGCCCGGTGGATTAGCACGTTGAAGCAGTAGACAGGACACATCGCTCGCACAATCGATGGATGATGGATGGAGTCATAAGATTCTGAAATATAAACCACCAGCAGACCCAAGAAATATCGTCCAGCTACAACGGGGACAGAGGATTTGATTAAAACCGCAGGATTGCGCAGAAGGATGAGAGTAAATCAGTTAGAAAGACCTATGTCCAGCAGTTGATGTTCTTTAGCCGATATGATGGTGATGACAATAATTCCAGATCTGTTCCGCCGTTTGGGCTTAGAAGAATAGCAAACATTCGTCCATTTATAGCTTCCGCATTTATAATATTGGTTAATGCTGCCTAATTTTAAGTGTTCTGCTTTAGCTACAGCCAAGTTTACTCGTTTGGATAATATTAATTCCTTATACTCTGCCAAAATCAGGATTAGCATGCTAATGCTGTTTTCATTAGCTGTGTTAACAAGCTGTAACATGTAACATATCTGCTACTCCGAGATGGAACGTGTACTAGAATATATTTAAGTGCAACCGTCAAGGATCATTCAAAACCGCGTAAGTCAATGCAGCTGTCAATAAAGTTCAAAGTTCAATTGCAAAACGAGAAATTTGAACCTTATTCACGAATGCGGTATACGCAATATTGAACTTCCCCCGACGATATATTGCGTATGAAAGATACAACAACAACCACACGACCTCGTGTGTTGAAATGTGAAGTTTATAAAGTGTGTCATTGCAGTATCCTTCGACGTTATTTTGCTCCGCTGTGGCAATGTTGCACTAACAAAGCCCTTTCACTCAATGTTTAGAAATAGAGGCAGCACTCTGTTTTAAAATCTATTGGAAAATTCTAGGACACGCGTTCACCAATCAGGGTGGGAATTGTTGGGAACGGTTCCAATGTAGTACACTGAACACAATGTAAGTAATAATCTGAAGTGATAGCATATTACTTGATCAAGTAAACGTTAATTTAAATTATAAATTAAAAAACCAATTACGAAATGATTAAATTTAAAATTTCTAATATCGCTTTAAAACAATTGGGATTGGAAAGGTAAAAATTGAGGGCTTTAAAAAAAACACAAAAAAAATAATTAAATATATTTTGGGGTGGTCTAACCTAACTACTTAAGGGTCTAATAGTTAACAACCGACTCTCAGACCTACTGAGTATAGCTAAGCTATTTTGAGGAAGAGTGACACGAGATTTTTACATTAGATATAACTGGTTGAGGGTCAACTGAAACACGTTTTAGTTGATCCTCAATCAGTTTTATGACGATTATAAGTAGGCTGATTTAGACCTCAACGTCAAGACGGATTTCAGTTGGAGCAACGGTCGTTGTCACGTTACGTCGAACCTGTAACCGGGACGCCATTTACTGCAGACATAGCATATTGTCCCATTTACTCCATTCAACAATTATAGGGATGATAAAAGACATCAAACTAACTAATTAAACTAAACCATTAAGATAGGCACATTCTTAAGGTAATTCCAAAGGCATAAATTGGACAGATTCTCATTTGGTCAGGGATCGTGGACTCGATCCCGGGACAAATATTTATCAATGAATTTACCTTTTTAGAATAAAGGTTTGTTTATCTGGGTGTTAAATTTATATTAAAGTATTATATTTGTAGTTCCTCTTTTGATACTCGTAACACATGTGCTTTAAGCGACTTATCTGTCAAATCAAGTCAATGTATGAGTTGTTGTGTGTAATTATTTATCTAAAATAGCTTTATATTTGCTTGTGCCTAACAATGCCCTGTAGGGTCATCAACTTTGTGTACTTCACTCTTTTTGTGTGCTCTCAGACTGTCTAAAGGAAACTCTCGCTCGGCAAAAGGTAATTAATCACTAATAGCTAAAGATAGTTTACACACAGTCTAGACAGGATATTGTTCCAGAAATTGCTGTCGACGTTATTTTGAAACTTGGTTGAATGAAGCACGCAATCCATGTTAATACGCGAAATAGGATTTTAGTACCTACAAACACATTTTAAGCATATTTCGCAGATTCGAAGTTATCAACACCATGTACCAGCCTATGTCCACTACTGGACATAGGCTTAGTCAAAGAAGAGAAATTTTGCCCAGAATTTTTGAAATATTCAGGCGTGATGGCCATTGCAGAGCGTAGCTTGGCCATAGCGACACTGCTGCCTATGCCTGCCACGAATTAAATGTCGAGTATAGGTATTAAGAACACACAGTCAGTACAGTCACAGAACATAAACGTAGACCTCAAACAAAGGTCGTCTGCATTGGTACCTCACTCTCAGCTATTTCTAGCGCTAGACACTTGCGTTCGCTGTGGTTCCAGTTTGAAGGGTGCATGCAGTGAAATTACTAGGTAATGTGACATAATATCTTCAAGTCACAAGGTTGGCAATGCACAGTGATATCCTTGTTTGCGTCAGTAGGCTATAATGACGCTTACTATCAAGCAGATTGTACGCTTGTTTGTCGAACTGGTGTAATAAAAAAACAACATGGGTTGGTTGTATATGTCGATTAAAGCAGCATACATATATTATCCTATATACTCGGTGAAACCAAATCTGAACATACATCTTGACGCACTGAACACAAAAACTTGTAATGAAATTTTCACCAATATACGGAATGATTCACGAGAATATTCTAGAACAATGTTTTATTAATTGTTTTTGTCTATGTTAGCTGAAATATCAGAATGACTGTCGGATATATCAGAAAAGACACATCTTCTACAAGATTTATAGGCGGTTGGGGGATGATACTAGACAAAACAGATATAGGGTTACATGCTCCGCTTTCGTGTATTGGGATAGATTACTAGCATATCATATAACTTCTAAAAGTCTTAATCTGTTTTGTTTTAATACTTAAGTATTATATTTGTGATTTCTCTGTTGTCTGATGTCTGTAACATAAGTGCTTTAAGCGACTTACCACGGAGTCAGGTTACTATATTAAATGTTCTGTGCATACTAAGTCGATAACTCTTTCTACAGATATTTTCTTTGCTAACTCCTTCACGTAGCTCGTAATACTATTTTAATCAAATCCATTGAGATCTCTATTGAAGACTACATTGCCACCTGAGTACAAACAGAACTTATATTTAAAGTATTTAAAGGGGTTATTCTTATTTGATTTTTTCGAATAGTTTATTTTATTGTTTCTACGTGATAGTAAGCGTCACCGCAGCCTATAGATGAGCGAATTTTCACAAGTTTATCATTATATATTTACATATATACTAGCGCGTTGGTAACTTTTTACCTTGAAGGTATTGACTCATATTACCTAGTAACATTACTGTCTCTCTCCCGGATGTTTCTTTTCTTACTAGATCCCGCTGGACGCAGGCCGCATGTAATCGGTCCTATTTGAAATCTCTTGGAGAGGCCTATGTCCAGCAGTGGACGTCTTGCAGCTGATATGATGATAATTGTTTCTCTAACCCTTCAAACCCGAACACAGTAATACGATTACTGCTGTTTGTCAGAAGAAATAGGTAAGAGTCAGGTTTCAATGCAGATGACCTTTTTGTAAGGTAGAAGAGTATTCTAGGTTATATTCAAACAAGTTTAGAAGTTCATAATAGTTCAGAAGAGTATTTATTCTGAAATGTAACTTCTACGTAACATAGTGTATCTTTTTTACTATATCATTAAGACCATCACAGTTATCCTTAGAAAGTATTAAAATAACTGTTTTGTTTGATAAAAACTTTCAACAGTTACCGCTTTATTCCGCGAAATTGTTGAGAAAACATCTCAGTTAGATAACTCGCCGCAAGTAACAATCCCGTATTGTCCTAACTTTTGCCGCCGTATAGACAAGTTTCCCTGTACCGCACGACAAACGACAAAACAAGGTGTTCGCTGTTCAAATGTAAACTGTTAGCAACCAACGATAAAATAACTTTCCCTCCCTTTATTCTGTGTGTAAGCTGCGATTTATTTTATAACCAAATGGCGAATGCCGAAACTTTGGCCGTATAAATGATCACGAAGAAGAGCTATTTTGTTAACTCTGGCCCAGAACCACTGACCCAGCGAAAAATCTTCCCTTTTCCCAAACTCAACAAATTGGTATACCCTTAGCTTTTCCATCTCTCACATATAAATAAAACCAGAAATAAATAAAATCAATCGATATCTCATACCATATGCTGACTTCGTCATAAGTAGCTTAAAACACACGTATTATGGATCAGACGATAGATAAATTACAGTTTTAATACTTAAATACATATAATATTACACCCATATACAGGACAAATATAAATATTTATCACATCAACATTTATCGTTGTAAAATTGTCAACAATAACTTTAATCACTTCCTTGCCACGTCCGACAGCTAATGTGTTCAATTTTTCTCCTATAACCTTAGATGAGACTTTTAAAACTATTTCAGTTCTCAAATCCAATGCTGTTGGCTATGATGATTTGAGTCGCCGCATGATCTTTCTCTTACTTAACTTTATTGTTCCACCATTGACCCACATTATCAATTTCTCCCTACAACATGGCTCCTTTCCCAGTATATGGCGCAAAGCCTATGTTATCCCGGTTCCTAAAACACCTAACCCTACTTCTTCCCATCAATTTCGTCCCATCTCTATTTTGCCATATCTGAAACAAACAGTTGGGGTTGGACTGTAAAATTTGCTTTCACATTGACACATATACGATGTCACAGACTAGTTCACTGGACTTTTTTGAAAACTGTTTAAATGCACTGCGCAATATAGGCTCCTTAGTTGTATGAAATTAAATTTCAATGTATTTGTATGTATGTAGCTTTTGTATTTATACTATTAATTATAATAAGAGATTATGTAGCTTACTTATAATACACCTTTTTATGATTATTTAATACATACATGCATAAACGTCTGTGTCCCATCGAGGTAAGACGAGACTATGGATCTCCACTTGTTATCTTCTTGACATACCTTGACATACCTCTCTCGCTTCCCTTACTCGCA
Organism: Heortia vitessoides; assembly: GCA_020976665.1. Lineage (NCBI taxonomy): Eukaryota > Metazoa > Arthropoda > Insecta > Lepidoptera > Crambidae > Heortia > Heortia vitessoides. Next base: position 14,036,807 of record JACJUM010003147.1, read on the forward strand.
TTACTTGCTTCATTACAAAAAATTACATTACAAATACTGATGCTTTGTTTGACATTAGTTTCATCTTATTTCAATGTATTTAGCCATTCAATAGCGTCCTTTTTTAGCTTGTTATTGCTTTTCGTGAAAATGAAAAAGAATTATTATATCCCCTCCTTGAAAAAAAAAGAATTTTCTTGCCAGACTTAAAATTTAGAAGTGCCAGTGCTATACTCGTCGCTGTTGCTATTTAACTTAAGCACTTACTTTTAGCTAGCAGTCCTGTTTTTTATATATAATTTTAACATTATAACTACATATGTACATTTATTCTTTCTTTATTTTACATCATCGACTTAAGCTGCGGCCCTTTTTGACCATTTTGTTTCAGGCCTTGTTACGGGTCCAATGACGCAGACGGTAGTGATCCTATCTTATGTGCCAAGGGTCGCCATATAAGTTGCCATAAGATTTTCAATAGTAGTAGTTTCTTGTTAAAAAACAGTTTCTTATAGCCCGAATATTTCAAATTTATGGAAGTGTTCATGATTTTGATTAAGTTAATCCATGTTATATTGGGTTCGGGCGTCCTTGTAAAGAAGTTATCTGACGCATATCATTCAAAGTTAATAATTCAGGTAAACTAACCTTCGTTACTTACGCTGGCCCAAAGTTCGAGCGAGCCTGACAGATTTGGATCTGCTCACAAAACACGATTGTGTTTCTATACAATTTCCAATTTCAATCAGTCGACATTTTGTTTAATTACATCATGCAGGATTATTCGAGCCGTATCAACGTATATTTTTATTTACCAAAATGATGAATTTTATTTTATGTACGGACAAACTTTAAATAAATAGTTATACGAATTTGTGTTTTTTACGTAATTATACATTTATATGTACCTGGGGTATCGTCGTAGAGTTCCTAATGAGAAGATTACTAACTCGTCCTGTCTTACGTGTCGTAAGAGGCGACTGCGGTACCAAAACCGATAAATGGCGACATATCCTCTAAATTCAATGCAGCTGCATTGCCTTTAAAAATGCAACAGAGCGGAAACAGGCTGCTGCCCCTACCCACCCTTTTTCGTTTAATCTGTCGGTTCTGGTACCTCAGCCACCTTTTACGACACCTGGTATAGGGAGGGGTAATATTCTGCTCTGCCGGTACTAAACAATATTTTCACATCACGTCTTTCGAACATTCGTATCAATCTAAAAAATAATCTAAATTTACAATGCCGAAATGTCCGTCTGTAATATCAAAATTAGAGCTATAAACGGTTCTTATATAACAACAAAAATGTAAACACTGCTTTGTATTCTTTAAGAACACCAAATTAAACAAAAAACTATAACAGTAAGCAAAATTATAGTGTCTTTCTGTAAATTTAGCCATTTTATAGATTGATACGAATGTTCAAACGATACTTATAACAAAAGAGCCATTACAAAAACTTTATGACTGTCTGTTTATTCTGTCTGGTGTTTGAGACTGACACTGGTTTTATTTAAAAAATACAATAGGTACATGACTATTTAATTATACCCGCATAGAACCATTGCTACAACGCAAGAGAAAAATTAAAACAACGCGTTTATTAAAAAATAACGTAAATATATTATTTTATTAATTATTAACATCATGTTCGACGAAAATAAACGGTATTCTTAAATCACTCGGTAATAAAAATTCACTAAACATTTATATTCACTTGTCGGTGAGCATACATTCTATTGCTTTATAAATCTGTTCAAAATTTGACTTAGCCTAGAATTGAGTTTCAGGTAATATTTCAGTTTGTTTAAGATCCCTTCATTTTTAGTGTTAGCTAGTCAATTCAGAGGCAGGTTTTCGTGCAGCCATGTCCTCTTTCCTTCGTTAAATTCCGCAGCAGTATGGTCTGTGCCTTCCAGGATCCATTTCGTAGTAAGAAGACCTTCGACTCCGACTGGACCTGAAAATAGGCGATTTGTTTTGTTTTAAATATATACCTATATATTTTTTATTATACTAGTAACAGTAGAAACCGCATAGGGAAACGGTACAGATGACGATATAATTATACGAAATATTATATATAACAGGGTAGGGATGGGCACCAACATTCTCGCCGCTAATATTTGCTCTGCGACTGCCATCACGCTTGCCCAGCGCATTATGGGCAAATCTGTTTTTCTTGGAGAGACGTTCATTAAGCAGTGAACTCTAACAGATGATATGATCACTGTAAATATTGAGGGTGTCATCTCCAGGTAAATCTTTTTACAAATCTCGCACCTATTTCCTAACGTTCTAATAAATCCGTGGCACTTTTCTGGTAAAGCACATGTTCAAGATTAATTCCAAATATGATTAGATGTTTCAAACATATGATGATATCCATCATCTTTGTAATACTACATAAAATATTATGAAATATATAGAAAGAAATCATTCTCTATGCTTTCTCTTAAGCCGTACCGTTGTCTATGGAACTTAAAACCTAAGCCGATAAATACAACAATTCCCCCGAAACGATAACTGTTTGATTAGTATTTCACTTATTTTACAAACATCGTGGACTCTTTTTGTATACTTTTTTAAGATGTGCATTAATATAGTACATTATTTTGGTAAATGAAAAATATTTTTATTTACGACAGCTGTTTATACTGTAAGTAAAACACAGGCCTCCCCAAGATAGGGGGATTTCCCACGTCATTGTCACGCTAAGCAGACGTGGTGACAATCGCAGAGCTCAACTTCGCGATGAGAATTCTGCTACCTTCCCCGCCTTGTAGTATTTAAGCTGCGCTGTTTCGGGTGGATATACCACTATCAGTCGGTTCCAGTACCTTGGTCGTCTCCATCTCTATGCCAGGTGTCGTAAACACCTGGCATAGAGGTATTCTAGAATATCCTTTATCTTTATACAATAAGGTGACACTATCGATAATACTTCTTAAACTGTACGTATATTTGTAACGCTTTGATGATTTAACCAAAAAACTGATTTATATTTAATTAAACATGTAGATAGTTTGAACCTTTAAAAAAGACACGCTGCTTTTAACGCTTTGAAAAGAACAAAGCTGATAGAATAATTAAGAAGTGCTGTGATATTGCTTTTGGTAGAATAGTTGCTCTGACAGCTGAACAGTCAAGCCAAGTTGTAGCAATTATTTAGATATGCAAATCAAATAGCCCGGTGGACAGCTTTAAGGCCAACGTTTCTGCCAACATTTAGACAGTCACATGGTCATAAAATATGCACATGTGCTAGAACTTTCCAGACGAATAAATTACTGCAATTACGGAGAATTAACGCTATAAGAAGTTGCGTGACAAATCAAGTACTTTAATATTCTGACCCTACATCTTAGTTTGTGTTCATAAAAAGCTTATCTAACGTACTTCTTTTATGTCAACATCATATGATGTATAAAGTAAAACAATTGAACATTTCACGTGTACACACATGTTACATTTTGGAAACCAACTCGAACACAAATTAACATACTTTATTTGATAATATTTTGATATGTTTATGAATTTATTATTCTCAATCACACCATTTCTTAACAGCTATTAAGAACGCGGTAAACATCGTTTTTAAATTTTATTTTGACGATTCAATCGTCAAAATAAATAATCTTCCAGCAACCAGTAATCTTACAGCAACAGTTCTCAAGAGTCACAAAGAAGTTATCTCAGATTATTTGACGTATATAACAACAACTTCCACCAGGTTCGATATATAAATTTTAAATATTCAAATTCCAATCCAACCAAATCCACCGAACTAAATCAAAGAAAATACTACAAACATTTTTATTATATCTAGTTGTACCTTTGTCCTCAGAACAATTAATTGTATAAAAAGGACTGTAAATATCATCAAACCTTCCCAGCTGTAAATGTCAAGTCAATTTTAAGATGAATTTTAAAATCTAAAATAAATTACCTCTGGCATGTATCCTTGCGGTAGAGATTCCCACTTCAGCCCCTAAACCAAAGCGGAATCCGTCAGCGAAGCGAGAGGACACATTATGGAACACGCAAGCGCTGTCCACGGACGCCATGAATCTTTTAGCTGTATTGTCTGTAATTTGAACATTATGCACCTTATATTTATGAATACAGAGTAGAATTCTGCAATAATATAAATGCAAAGTTTATTGTTTTAATGCTGGTATTAATATCGAACGGTTTATTAAGGTCATGTTTGTATGTATAATAAATACGATATATGACCATCTCAAGTTCAAGGATCAATATGATACCTAAATTATCATTCAAATAATGTTATCGTTAAAATAAACAACTAATCTCATTATATGTTCTCCTTGAAACGGAATGCTATCTTTACGACTTCCCTATTTGCTACGCGTCTTAGTATGATGTAATTAAATAATAACATACTGTATAATTTTAATGGCTACTATTTGCTTACCGTTCTCTGTGACGATAACGTCTGTGTGCGAGCTGCCGAATTTATGGATGTGATCTACAGCTTCATCAGTATCTTTGACTAATTCTATACAGCATTCAAGGGCACCATATTCATGACGCATACTTCTAGCTGGAGGTGGTCCAAAAGTCAAATGACTTGATAATTTAGGTCCAGCATGGATTTTTACACCTTCTTTCTTCAACATATTACATATATCAGTAAACAGAGATCCGGACAAGTGATCCTCATGTAGCAATAATGTCTCCATAGCGTTACACGCAGCTGGATAGTCACATTTGGCATCTCGGACAATCTTCAATGCCTTAATGGGATCTGCATCTTTGTCCAAATATACGTGGCATATACCTTCGGCATGACCAAGAACTGGAATATGTTGGGACTGTTTCTGAATATTTCTCACCAGATCTGATGAACCACGAGGAATTATTAAGTCAATGTGCTTCTCCATTGCCAATAAATCGCTGATTTCTTCCCTTGTCGATACTAGCGATATCGCATCTTCAGCTCCCACTGTCCCTAGAGATTCTTTAACTAAATCCATGAGTGCTTTATTCGAATACGCAGCTTCTTTACCACCCTTTAAAAGAAGACCGTTAGCTGATGCCATGGCAAGAGCAGCAACTTGAGGCAAAGAGTCGGGTCTTGACTCAAATATAACCAGCAATACCCCAATCGGAACAGTTACTTGACGTAAAACTAAATTGTCAGCCAACTTAGTTTTCCTAAGCACTCTTCCAACATTTTCGTAGCTAGAATCAGCAATTTGCTTCAAACCAATAGATAAGGTTTTTAATTTTCCGGCGTTCAACGAAAGCCTGCTGAGTAATGGTTTGGCGAGTCCTCCTTTTGTAGCTTCCTCTAAATCTTTGGCATTTGCTTCTAATATTTTTTCTTGTTTATCCACTAATAAATCAGCCAAAGAGTGGATAGCTGATGCTCTTTCTGCGGGTGAGAGTTTTTGTAATACTCTGCTGCCAGAACGAGCTAAAATGAATGGTGCGATTAGAAGTAAATACAGGGAATACTTAATGCTATCACAATACACTATAGAAATTTTATGTTACCGTCTTCAGCCATAACATCAACAGAATTGGTGTTGGTTGTAGGAGAGTCTGTGAAAAATGTTCCAACCTTTCTTCCACTGATAATAGTCTTAATAGCTTTCTCTTGCATCCCGTTACATATAACGACACTGACTCCTCGATTCATTGCCCAAGTCGCTGCATTCACTTTGGAATCCATACCTCCAGTACCAACCTATAATATGGAACAAATATTCATGATCAATAGAGTGTACATATGAAATTATTCTCCATTTGTGTTGATTTGATTTTGCGTTAAACCTTAACGACCTAGTTAAGTTTCGAAAGGCAATCCATTGTATAATTTCTCTGACAGATCGACGAATGCTTCATATTTTTCAAAAAGCGAATTGTCTATTAAAGTTTTAATCACTTATTAAAAAAACCTGTTTTTATTCTTATTTAACTTCTCAGAGAAAATATTCTTCGACTCAACATTGTTTAATGGTATACGTTTGCGCATAAAAAGGATTCAACCCTTCGTTTAACGACCCTTGCCTTTAATGATCCCCATCATTAGAGGTAAAAGCTCATCCAATTATGAAAATTATAAATTGAGCAGGTAAGCGGTATAATTAAATTTTTATCTTGCTTTAAGGATGTACTAAATTGAAACTAAATGTCTTAATATAAAAAACATGAACTTCTCCTATTTCTAATCGCGGAAAGCAAAAACAATTAATAACATGTTTCTATTTTAATTTTTTTTTTCTCCTATATAAAAAAATCATTTCTATTACGATTATATAAATTTTCTAAAAACTTTTGTACTATTAACAAAAATCGCTAGTATACCATTACTTTCAAAGTTACCAATTAGGTATTTGTTCAGTTAGAAAATGTTTAAGACAAAAGAACATGATATTTATTTGCATTAAAAGAAAAGAGTTATTAACTAGCAACTTCAATGCTTTGCTCAGAATTATATATTTATAAGACAGTATTTCAGAAGATATACCCCCAGCTGTCAGTTCCGGCACCTGAATCGCTAATCAAATACTCTCTAATAAACGACTCATTAGTCTAATTTGAAGTGCTCCGAATACAAATATCAATATCTGTCATAATGAAAATTGCTGACGATTTATTTATGACATTCTGTAATATTCATCTACGCTTTCATCACTATAAATCTACAATGGCCTTTGAACGCATTCTATTTTACGTTCACGTAATAATTTAAGATAGATATATTGCGAAGTAAGGTACGCGTACGTTATTAGGAAAACATATTATTTCTTGAATTCATTATATCATACATAGCATAGTGAACAAAGGGGAGTTTTACTTTAAGAAATTTTTATTGCTTATTGGCTTACGTCAAAAAATATATAGGCATAGGATATTCTGACGGTTGAACTATATTAATAATAATTAGTGTATACGATTTTTAAAATAAGAAATTAATGAAAAATTAAAGTAAATAATTCCGGTCCTTCCGCAATTAGAACTACTGTACACAAAGCAAATCTGTAAACATTTCGCAATCGATTAATTATTAACACAGCATTTTATACATTGACCTGAGTCCGAGATAAGTCGCTTAAATCACTTGCGTTAAAGATATCATACCACAGAGGAATCACAAAAATAAAATTTAATTGAATTTTTAACACTTTTTGTGTTTTTCATTGTGTTTGACAAGTGTCTGGGTGTTAAGTACGTATTTGAATATTATATTTGTAATGTCCAACAAGGGTTTTAAGTAAATTATCTCGAAGTTAGGTCAATAGGACAATATACGAGAATTATAATTTTAACTTAAAGTATATTCGAAACATCACCTTGGATTTTTGTCCAAATTGAACTTGCTCCTTCGATGAGTACGTGTGCATCATCCTCGCGCCGTCTTCCCATGGTGGTTTGTTGTAGATGCCGTCAACGTCGGACATCATGATGAGAAGGTCCGACTGGATCTCTGCAGCCAGCAACGCTGACAAGCTGTCATTGTCTTTTATACCGATGCCCTAAAGAAAACATGTACTATATCAAAGTTCTTGTCGTAACATTTGTGACTGACAAACATAACGAATGAATATACGGGAAAATTAGTCGCATCATAAATAATTTCATGGAAGTAATTTTCCTAAGTACTTGATTCTTAAATTGCTTCAATCTCCTCATTATCATTTTTCTTATGAAGCTAAAATAGACATTATTAGATTACTAATAATGTTTTACTTTGTAATTCATTTGGAACTAAGGCCGAAGTTTTTCCTCATTTGCCAAAATAAATTATAACATAAATGCTGAAGATGTTAAGTTGTACTAACGATAATATTGAGGCTGGGTAATTTTATTGAGATGCTTCCAACAAAATTAATGTTGACAAAACAAGCCTACGGCATATTTTTATCGTTTGACTGCTGAATGTTAATTTTATAAGAATGCCCAATCTGAGTTTTTTCAAGAGATTAAATGGATGTTATCAATCTGAATCAATATACGTTGGTATGTATTTGACTTAACTCTTTAAATATTGAGTTTAAAATTAGTTAAGGATTCCGTGGAATTTGTATAGGTCGGCCCGTAGCCTTGTGTGTGTATTAAAGATAATTGATATCGAGACTGTAGACTGTAATACTTACCATGTTATACATATTTAAAATAATTAAGATGGAGGTTATTGACTTTATGTTCTAACAAGAGTAACGTCCCAAGACGAAACCTATAACTAATTACAACAGTTCAGCTGTAAGCCAACGTTGTAACTTATGAATGAATTGACTGATTCACATTTTTATATATCATATGCATTTATTGCGTTTATTTATACAAATATGTATGTCACGTTTATTTATTTTGTATATATATTGCCTGCACCACTATATATATTTTTTTTTCTGTTTTGTGTAATTGTTGACTGGGAGATAATGCCATCTGGCATTAAGTCCGCCATTTGTACATTTTGTAACATTTTGTGCAATAAAGTTAAATAAATAAAATAAATAAATAAGATAATTAATATGAAATGGCTATATTTGGCCACATAGTGGCAGTCAAATACAGCAGGCAAGTATAGTATATTAAAGTTTATATGAAAATTCAATAAACTTTTTGAATACTATAATTCAAACAATGAATGACCTATATTTAACACGCAGTTTAGTTTTATCAATTTCAATCCTATTATTGAGAATGTTTATAAACTGTGTATATTAAATATTTTAGTTTACATAAACGCGAACCCACTTTTTTTAGGGTAAGCAGAGACAATCGATTTGATTCTGATAGGATTTACTTTCACCAAATTCGTTAATGTCTTCGCAAATGAGAGCAAACCTTACAGTACTTCGACACGACCACCCCATAAAACTTTAGATTAAAAACTGCTTTGCTATTTCAACTCTCTTCTATTCGCTCACTTTAAATCATTAGTATTCCTCTAATATTAATATCTTTCACCCTACAGTCTTCTTTTGTTCTTTTAAGTCCTGTCATTCTAGACTGTCAATATTACACAAATAGGGTGATATAATTAATATATAATTCTTTTTTGAAGGATGGAAGGTGGGAGAAGGAATACCACTGAAAATTAACTTTTGAACTTTCCAACCTGACCTGTTTACACCTGAATCTTAAAGGCTTAGTTGTTAATGTTCTACTTCGTGCTACCTATAAAGATTCTAAAAAAAATTACCTATGAATACACCGCGGTTAACTTATTAAGAAATCTATTGGATCTGTCTTATTTGATCTATTTACATTTTTCCAGTAGGTCTGGTACGTCCGTCTTATTTACCAGGTTTCAATTAATCGCATTTACAACATACCTTCTTTCCCGTACCAGGTACAACTGTGTCATCGTGTATATACATAGGCGGGCTCACGGCATCGTTAGTGTTCACAATAGGCACGATGTTCAGAGATATCAGCTCGGAGAGAGTGCAGAACAGATTCTTTCTCGTTTCTTCGTTGTAGAAGTCAGGCTTTGTAACCAACACCTTTAAAAAGATAAATTTAAATAAGTCTAGTACTATTTACAGATTACAGACATTTTCCGCCTTAATCCGTTTTAATTAACTAACAGTAACAATTAAGAATCAACATTCATAAAGAAAATAAGATTTCAAAGGCATTAAAACGCAGTTCATTTGATCTGTGAATTTTTTTCAGGTTTTGCTAATATTTAATAAGTCGATTATTATAGATATTTATTTTAAATGCATTAAAAAGTAGTTTAAATATGAGGCCCTAATCGTTGAGGTCGCCAGTAAGATATCTACTTGCAAAGTTGACAAAGCAAATATATTTTAATGATTAAGAAATGAATATTCGTGCAGCATTATGCTGACATGCGTAGGTTTTGTCCCTGTTCAAGAACTTGTGATACTAATGAGCAGGTTTCGATTCAGAGATCGTTAAACTCCATTATTTATACCTAGAGAAAACAGAATAACCTTATTCGAATCTATAAAAAATAGAATGATCTTATTCATACCTAGAGAAAAGAAAAACTTGTAAATAAAGAAACTGTGAGCAGAAAAAACATATTATTATTTTACATAAGTATTTTATTATTGTAAATATAACTCGTCGACAAAACAGAATATTGGAATAATTCTAAAAACTCAATCCCAGTATTACATATTGGTATATTTAAAATATAAGTAAACTTTAAAAAAAATATACTGCAAAAATCTATTTAAACAAGAATAGAACGTACACTTTTTTAATTGAACTTTAAAAATTCGGCACACAACGTCTGCGCGGACTTTATGTGGCATCATAAAAGAACTTTTCTGAGATGAAATTAGTCTACATCTTTCCAAAGTGTTTAAGCAATATACAATGCAAATATCGTATACGTGACAGTTCAACAGTCAGACAAAAAAAATTACTTTTGCACATATAATTGGATTACGGACAGTGAAAGAGCCATTTTTTGAACAATGATTCAATCACAACAATGATTTTGAAATGCAGTTACCCTTGCCTGTAGACTTCTTGAATCTTGTCCTAAAGGAACTCTATAAATGTAGTCTTTGTCTTCCCGTATGGGCCAAGCTTTACTCATTCAATGCATGCCAAAATCTGTAGCTGAGTACGCGTTTCACCTTCCACTAATTTTATAGTATTATCGATGTTGCCGTGATGTACCGGCAGAGTATAATACCTCCCCATGTGCCAGGTATTATAAGAGGCGACTGAGGTACCTGAACCGACAGGTGGCGGTTTATCCCGTCGGTAAGCTCTGCGATTGCCACCACGCTTGCCCAGCGCGGCAAATTCCCTCTTCCATGGCTTATATTCTGCAGTGGACGTCTTTAAGACTGCCATGGCGATAATGATTACGAATGGGCTAATAATTCTAAAGCTAGCAAACTTTCACGTATACAATATCGGTGAGATGTTATTTCTTGTAAAGGTAACAATTTACCAATATCAACAGTCCTTGTGTTGGCAGCATTTGTGTTTATCTATTAAAAACAAATAAAATATGTGGATAATAATAATTTAATTACGTGAAACATGTACATTGATTTATGCGGTCACATTAGAACATAAATTACCTCCTTCAATATCAGATACAGCGATATTAAATAAATAACAATTTAAATGTTGTTGTAATAAGACTTAGTTTGATATATTATCAGCAGAATAATCCTTGTCATATTAATTTTATTATTAATTGATTTATTCTCAGAACCGAACTTTTATATTTTATAGATAAATTTGAAAATAGAATTTGAAAATTTGCATGCGCAATCTTAAGAAAGTAGAAAACAAGAATGTGTAATTATCACAACGTGTTAAAATATTTCAAATTTTACTGTTTATATTTTGCCTTTATATAATGATGATAAAGATTTAAAAAAATATTGGTGTAGTAATCGCATCACAATGATATGTACAACAAAAACATATAATCGCATAATATAAATCATTTCCCACTTTTAAATTCTCAACACGTCACCTTGTCGATCGGAGTATTTGCAATTCTCATCTTTACAACATGCTGTAGCGTCTTAAGAAGACACATAAAAGTCGCATAATATGAAATTATTCCTTAAGGAGAATCATTCCGATTTCAGGAACTGCCATTTGAGATCCTTACTTGTAAAAAATTTGACAAGTTGATTTGCATGTGTCTCAAAATGGCTTAGTGAAATATAAAGCCATTTTGAGACACATTTATTTACAATTCGATTGGTTTAAGTATAACGATAATGATCTCAATTCAAACATGGCGGTGTTTATTTAAGACAATTTTTTTTTTACTTCGCGATACTGTAGTAAAAAAGTACGGTCATCATAGTAGTTTGACAGAAAAAATAAGAATTAATTCCTTAATTTTTTCCAGTTTAAATATGCACGATATTTATTTTAGCGAATCGGATATAATATCCATCTAAAAAGGCTTCCAACGACATTAACAAAAGGTACTTTCAAACAACCAAATTCATAATGTTTATTTCTTGTTAAATTAGTTATATATATATATATTTAAAATTTTATGCAGGAAATTATTTGAAAGTAATCTCATTAAAACGCAATCTGTTGCTCTTTGTAGTATTTATTTATGACCTCTTGCTCGCGCGTCAGGAGCTCGCAACACCTCATATTTCAGCGGACAGGCATTTTCATTACTCAGGCACTGCGGGGAGTATGTAACACTACTGCTCATTTTGTTGTAAAAATTCTAACATATTAAAAAGAATAGTAATATATGAACTTCCAGGGCATTTGTTTTCATAACAATTGCCTATAAATAATTAAATTATAAAAGTATGAAATCTTTCATCGCTTCAGTCAACTAACAAAATATCTACCGTTGAGTATCGAGCTCTACACTGGCAATCGCAGCCGAGACTGCCCATCTCCGCCCATTTCATTTGAACTAAGCTAGTGCCGCTGTATCTCAAACGCTTCTTATGACATGTTTCTATAGAAGTAACACCTCTCGGGAAGCACTTACTATAAAAATTTGTGTCCAAATTAAATTTTATTAATTAATTTTTTTGAAGTAATACTATGTATCAAAATTAATATAAAATAAATTATATCAAAAAAAGGTAAATACCTTGTGTATGTGTCAAAGAAAAAATGTAAATAGTTGAATAAACCGTTTTTAAATCCATTAGGAAGCCGCGCTAGGCATGCGTGTTGGTAAACGCATAACGTAGCTTTCGCAACGGGGATGTTGCTGCCCATCTCCGCTCTGTACATTTGAGCTACACGGTTTTTGATAACTATACCGCCATCTATCGGTTTTGGTACCTTAGTCACCTCTTACGACACCTGGTACAGGTGGAGGTACTTTTCTACTCTGCCGGTACCCCACGGAACTTAGGAAGCTAATAGGAAATAATTAGTTTTATTATGAATAGTGAACGCGTGAATGATAGAAAATACCAAGTATTAGAGTATTCTAATGTTCCAATGATTATCTTTGCAAATTAATTTCTAAAAAGCTTACGTCATAGAGATTTTTGTCATCAGCATTGCAGTAAATCTTCATACAAACCACAAAATTGTACTTAGTGAACATAAAAGCTAAATCTTAATTCGACCTACCTCAATGTTTCAAATGCAGTCGAGCATGTGTCAAATGCAGGGGTAATTAGGGCCTTAAATAGTTAATTAAGAAGTTTTTAGAATTTTAATCCGTTAGGGAGACTAACAATAGCCCTTGATGATGTCAGGCATTAATACGGTGTCGTATAAAATTTCATAACGTTTCTTTTTTATATGTTGGCTACTACATAATATAAGTATGATTTTTGAACAATACACGAAATAAAAAAACCCATTACAAATCAAAATCAAATTATCATCATCATATCAGCCATAAGACATAGGCCTCCCCAAGTAATCTCCAATAGGATCGGTTATATGCAGTATGTGACCAGCGCGATCCTGCGGTTTCAGTCAGATCGTCTGTCCATCTTGCGGGTAGACGCCCTACGCTGCGCTTGCCGGTACGAGGTCTCCATTCCAAAACCTTACGACTCCATCGGCCATCGGTTCTGCGTAACAAATGCCCTGCCTACTGCCACTTCAACTTACTAATTCGCCGGACAATGTCGGAATGAAAATGAAATAAATGAGCACTTAATGAACTGAGCTCATCGAGAATTAACTGTGTTGTTTGTAAGAGACCGGTGGCATAATAAGTTCGTCTACCAGTATTATATCGCAAGTATCAAGTGTCTTATTCTATTACTATACAAATGCTCCAATTATCGTGTGTTTGATTCTCACCCTGAGCAAATATTTATATGATGATATTTGTGTTTGTTCTGTGTCTGGGTGTTAAATATATGTATCTTAGTAGTATATTTGTGATTCCTCTGTTGTTTGTCCGTAATACAAGTGCTTTAAGCGACTTACCATGGACCTGACGTCAATGTTTGAGATGTTGAGGAAATTTATTATTTATTATAATAAAACACGATGTTATAATTATCAAATAACAATAATTTAAATGTAATTTTGAAAATAACAAAAAATGTGTATGCTTGTACACACAACAATGTTAGAAAAAGAAAGAAAAAAACTATAATATATAGAATGAGAATTATTCTATCGAATAAATTAATTATCCCTATTTTTAAAGGAAAATAAAATATATCATATTCAGTTCGTTATTGCAGCGCAAAATTAAAAACGTCGTATTTACATTGGTATGCAAAATTTCGACAGCTAACTATTATGATCCCAGCATAGAACAAAGGGTTCTCTCGTTGGAAAATGTATTCCTGTTCCATCGGGAGGGGATTGGTACTACAGATCACATCCGGATAAATAATTAGAGAAAAAAAGATTAACTTTATAATCATATATGCAATAGTATAAATTTAATACATCCTAATGGTTTCAAAAATACAAAGCTACCTAGAAGCTATATTGGTTTTTTCAGCCTTTGTTGTGGTCCTTTCTAAGAAACCGTTTTGTTTGTATAGTTGTTTAGATTATCCCTGTTTTATCTAAGAATTTATTTCACTCCAGCTTCATTAAAATGAAATCCCTAAAGGGTTGAGTAAAACAATAAATTAACTTTGTCTTACCGCATGCTAGCTTCATATAATTGCTTCAAATAAGTCAACGAACTAGAAAATGGAATACGTCATTTACATCAACAAATTCCACACAGGTTCACTAATCAACTATAATTGAGATATATTGTAATTAAATATTCAGTTTAATAATTAGTTTCTAGAATCCACAAATCTGGATGTTATTAAGCTACAGTTGAACAAACAAACAATATCTATCTACTGTGTTGTATATTAAGATGTCTGCATTTGATACCTCACTCTTACCTATTTCTACCGCTAAATAGCAGTGTTCGCATTGTTGTGTTCTGGTTTAAAGGGTAGGAAAAGCAGTGAAATCACTAGATAATGTGACACAATATCTTCAGTTCACTAGCTTGGCATTCATCACGCTAGTGATGCTTTTGTGATAATACGAGTGTCTATAGCCTGTAATCACGTATACCATTAAACGTATTAAGAACCACTTAAAGAATAGTAACTATGAGTATGCAATTTTACCATATCAGCGCGAAGAAGTCTAAAACTTCTAAAAAAGCATAGAAGGGAAATGTATTTATTGATATCATAGATACATAATTTAGGAAGACATAAAATAACACAAAACAATATATAAAAACACAAAACTAAATCCTAAAGCAAAACATAATTTAGGTTATCAGGTGTCTGTCTGCCTCAGCGTATATTTATTACATCCCGGGAAGCCATAGTTGCGCTGATTTTCTGACAAAACCTATGAAGCTTTCACTTCACAACTATAATAAAAGTTATCATGAATTCATCATCATCAATCTCGTACGTTGAATTGACTCCGAGATAAAAAGCTTAAAGCATAGCAGAGGAATTACAAATATAACAAGGTATTATAGGCTTGTAAAGGCTTGTAAATAACACGCAGACACAAAACATATACAAATTTTCGTTATATAAACGTATGCTATTAGTGGGGATGGATGAACCATTATCGAATTTTATATCCTATTTGTTTGAAAACATTTTTTAATGAATCCTCTGTTAAATCTCGTCTTGTGTTCGTAATATCTTCATGATATAAATAAATAAATGATTAAACAAACTTTGCTCTGGCCCCAATTATTGATATTCCCTATACTATGAAGCCATAAATAATGAAAGCCTTGTAAATACCCAGACCCAATAATGTGGTGTTGAATTTGAATCGACTCCTAAGACATTTGCGTCTGAAACAGTGCTCTTAATGGCTGCACTTAACGTGAAGTCGTATTTTATGCAGTGACTTTTGTTGTAAGTATGCAGAATTTAAAGATGGCGTCGAAGAAATAGTTATTCCGCGGAGGAGGGAAAATATCAAAGCACTTTTTATTGGTGTTCCCAAAAAGAGATGTCACTACGTATGTCACTACTGATGTACCGTAACCAACAGTTCGAGGTATACCCACTTAAAACGTCTATTTTTGAGACAAAGGATTTCTAACGTTGATGCTAATAAAGATTCCAATAAAACCACTAGGTGTTAATGACACCGTTATCACCACCAGCTTTTATTTACAAGTTCTTTTCTAATAGAATAAATAAGTTTTAATGCCCATTGGGTGCTAGTTTTAAAGTAGGCAACTCAATTATACTTTAGTTTACCTCTTTTGACGCTGTAATGTCATCAGGATGATTTGTGCAATATCGTGATTGACTTCTATATTTATGTAAAAAAAAACTGTTTATTTTTATGATTTTAAGTGTTTGTGTGGAATTTGAGTTTTAAATAGTATAGTTCAAATGCAACAAAACTTTGCCTTGCTGTTGTAACTAGCACAGCAGAGTTATGTTTGTATTTAACAATAATAGACAGGCCCTGATTCTGGGTTTTACACCATATTAAAATAAATAATCACCTCAAAAATATCGACTAAATCCATTACATTTCTAGAATTATCGATAAAATATGCTTACTCCAGTAACTTCGAGTTAGTTAAATTAATTTGAAATTGTTAGAAGCTTTCATGTCAATTACTTATAGATGGATGAGTCGGGATAATAGTCTGTTAAAATAGCAGCCACTAATCAATTGTAAATATTTCACTTATATTTACAATACAAATTGTATTTGGTTCCAATTATTTCAATTGTAACAATTCAATTGTTATTTATAGAAACTGAACTATCACTGAAATATCAACTCTTTTGTCTACTTAGAAAAATCCTTTTTCTACTTGAATGGTGTCCTTGAGACAATTTCCTGTTTTTGGGAAAGTTTATTTAGTAAATTTTTGCTATCTCGTATATTTTAAATGATTCAATTAAAAATTGTTGCAGATCACAATCATCTTTTTACAAACCATAATCAAGTTCTCTACGCAATAACTAACCTGGAAGTACCCTCAGTAATTTCCACCTCAAATAGTCCAATCTGCTTGCTATACAGGATATCATTAAGAATTGAACACAATTATAATAATTACATGACAACATAACTTAACTATTTTTTTTAATATTTACTTAAGTCCTTTCCAAATAACTTTAAAATATTCTGATTAGTTATGAAGATATTTAAATAACATTTTAAAAACTCTGTAAAGCTTTAAAATAGTTTGAACAGATGTGAAACATGGTGGGAGACGTTTAAGAACACGCCGTCGTGCAGTTTTATATAAAGGACTATTTACTATGAGAAGGATGGATTTATGTATTTCTTTGAAACTATCATATTATATTATTTTTAGTTTACAAGTTCACTACTATAATAATTAGAGATTACAAGACACTATCAGCACATACAGCGTAGATGGTAACTTAAACGTATAAAATTAAAAACAAAAAATAAATAAAAAATTGTAATAGTAGTAATTGTAAAATTCAAATCCAAATACAACAACTTTTGTAAATATTTAAAACTACCCAATAAATACCTCAAGATAATCAAAACATTGAACAAATAAGATGAATAAAACAAACATTCAACAAAACAAAATGTTTCTTATTGTTGAATTTAGACTTTGGTTTTATAACTAGTTTTCTATCCATATTCCATATAGTGTAGTGTTATGATCTTATATTTTTGTCATCCATAACTCCTCCGACTCTTTTAGAAGGCGTCATACATTGTTGTATATCAAGAACGCACCATATATTATGTTTCTCCATAGACCTCTCATCAGAATCAGGGTTGTCGCCACTGCATTTTTAATTTGCAATCCTATTACGTGGGACATGTGCCGTCTATGATATGCGGTGTATATTCTACTGTAATATGGAGTAATAAAAGAAAGTGACTCCTTGTGACCATAAAAATACTAAACAAGATCTCATGGCCATTACATCCAATTATTACGTAGGATATAGACAACAAGTAATGAAGCACAAATAATATTAACATTATGTGACCAAAAAGTATTGAATAAAGTCTTAGAGGCTTTCAGGTTTGTCCACATGCTTTCGAATGCTAAATGAGACATACACATTTAAGTATATAATTAAATATAAATATATACTAAAAACGATAAAATATATATTATTTTATTACACCAGGTCGTTAGAAAAGCGTACAGACCGCATGATAGTAAGCGTCACTGTAGCTTATAGACGCTTGTAATATCACAAGGATATCACTAACGCGTTGCTAATCTTGTGCCTTGAAGAAATTATACCACATTACCCAGTAATTGCGTTGGCTCTCTTACCCTTCAAACCGAAACACAGCAATGCGAAAACTGCTATTTGGCTGAAGAAATAAGTGAGAGTTAGGTACCAAAGCAGGCGACGTTTGTATAAGATCTACCTCTTGTAAATAACTAATCAATGACTTCTTTTCACCAATAAAAGTAGTATATATTGAGGAATTTCTAACAGCTTTTATAATTTTTATTTTAACTATTACTAACACGCAGTTAGTAATGAAATGCGGCAAATATTTTGCTCCTTTTTCAGAAACAATACGAAAATGATAATAATATTAAATTTGAAACGGCTTTAAAATGCAGTTCATTTTACTTTTTATACTTTTTATTTGACCTTTTTAAAACTGACATTAATTTTATGTAAAGATTCCAAATTTACAATTACTACTTACATATTTTATTAAAAAGCCGTTATATAAGTCGTTTTTGTTATAGGTAGCGACCGCGTAACTGTAGGAAAATATTAATAAGAAAGTAATTTCTTTTGACCGATAAAAGTATTGATCAAAATTTGCCCATCAGCATTCCAGCTATTACGTTAGACACGCGCAATATGTGATCTGGTACGGTGTATATTCTGCTGTCACTACAATTTATGTGCTAGCTAAATCATGCCTGTCGCCGCCGCATTCGCTAATTGAACTTCCTTGTAGCTCGGAGTTACTGTTCAGTCGCTGCGAGTTCACTGTTCTTGGCCAACAGTTATTAAATATCTTAGGAAATCTAACAATACTGTAAATGCTACTAATGTTTGTTTTCTTTCAAGCAATTGGTACTGAATAGAATTTAATGTCACTTTACATTTATTGGTGAGAAAATTATATATGATATAGTTTTTAAACTTCTGTTTTCCAGGGATATATCTTTTTAGTTAAAGTTAAAACTTTAAAGTTAAAATTTTGTACATACTGAACTTTATCAATATTGGGTAATATAGACACACTTTAATATTGGTATGCGGGAATAACAATACTACCTAAAAATTAATGACTAACATTTCGGCTCCAATTATTGGCAAAAATGTTTTAAACTCTTAAGCTGAAAACTGTAAAAATATATAATAACAGTAAATGAGTATACTATTTTCTCTATTTGAAAATAGGTCGTTAGATTTATTAAATACTGACATTATTTTATATTTTGTTGACGTCTCAATAAAATTGCTTGCGTTGAATGTTCTGAATACACGATCAACCTCGTTACCTTCGAAGGAAACTGCTTCTGGAAACGTAATTTAGTTCTCGCAAAAACCCAACGTACATTTAATTAATTTTCCAATCACTCTATCAATCCCTGAGGGTATCCTTTCAATATAGAAAGGGATGTAGTCAAATTGAGTTATACTGGTTATTTATATACTTAGTATTAACCAGGCTTTATTATTACGTGCCGTGTGGTACCGGCAGAATAGCTACCTCCTACTGCACCAGGTGTCGTAAGAGGCGACTAAGGTACTAGAACCGACAGATAGCGGTATATCCATTGGAAACAGCGCAGTTTACATACATCAGTGTGGGGATAGACAGCAGTATCCTCGTCGTAAAGCTACGCTTGGTGATGGCCACCACACCTGCCCATCGCGGCTATCATGGGCAAAATCTCCCTTTATATGCCTAGCAGTGGACTTTACGGCTGGTGTGATGATGATGATGAAGTGACAGGGTACATTAAAATGTCGCTTGTGAAGTCCAGCCTAAACAAGCCAACCGAAGAAACTGGTAAAGAATTGAACTGCAATTGTTTTGTCTATTTGGAATCGAGATATAGGTCATGTATCTTGTAGTTAACATAATCCATTGCTTACTTTTGTTCCATAAATAATTTTAAAAGTTTATATTTTAACATCAAGGATGCAAGAGTCACGTAATAACATATATTTTCCCTTAAGGTATAAAGTTTGATTTCTTACGTCACTCCACACAACACTATCTATTTTCTCCAGTTATCCATCCATCAAACAAGATTATTATTTTCAGGCTATTTATAAAACGTAATTCATATTTTGTTAGGCAGGTTCTATTGTGCCTATTTATAGGTATCCCATCTGTCTTGCGGTACAATAATACGCGTTCCTTTGTTTTCTCCTGAATCATTATATTAAAACATTTGCCCACGATGAATATATAATTTATCATGGCCAAAGAACTATTTACAGCTTTGTTCAAAGTAACAGTCCC
>JACJUM010003147.1:14057165-14096855 GCA_020976665.1 Heortia vitessoides
ATTGCATATTGTAGTAAGCATGTGAAATGCATTGCATATTGTAGTAATCATGTAAAATGTATTGGATATTGCAGTAAGCATCCAAAATACATTGCATATTGTGTACCTTCTATTTCGCAAGGAATTGTATTTGGAATGTGTGTTTTAAAAATCAACCCATTGCCAGTTGCGTAATGCCAGTTGTGTCATAATTATCAACAGATTGTTGTTAATTATTATTACCTGAAATGAACATTTCTTACATTTCCCAGTAGTCTACTCAATTTGATTTACCAATTGTTAGACCTTCACTAACGTAATATGGTTTACTTAATTTTGTGATATTCTGTAAACACAACAGCTTAAACGCAATACGATCTTTTAGACAAAATAATTCCGATGCAATAAAACTTGTGAATTGTCATATCTACCCAATGTAGTCTATATTTTTCGAACTTAAGAAGTTCTGTACCGAAACTTCATGTCGACTCGACACAAACTCGAACAGCGTCAGTTCCAGTGTCACTTACGATAAACTGTTCGAAATAGAAAATTCCCAAAGGCACAGTTTCTGAAACGAACTTACTACGTTTTAGTATGCAACTTCAAAAGTGCAGCCTAAACTCTACAAAATTAGAAGGTTTAATAACTCAATTGAAATTATATCTTAATATCATCATCATCATATCAGTCATAAGACGTCTACTGCTGGACATAGGCATTCCCAAGTAATCTCTAATAAGACCGGTTGTATGCGGCCCGTGACCAGCGCGTTTCGGTGGCTTTAGTCAGATCATCTGTCCATCTTGCGAGTGGACGCATTACGCTGCGCTCGCAAGTAAGTACGTGGTCTCCATTCCACCTGACGACTGAATCGGCTATCGGTTTTGCGTACCAAGTGCTCTGCCTCCTGCCACTTTAATTTACTAATCCGCCGGGTAATGTCGGTAATTTTGGTTCAGTTACGAATCTCCTCATTTCTGATTCCATCACGCAAAAAGACACCAAGCATTGTCCTCTCCATCGCTCGTGAAGGTATTTTGAGTGGGCTTAAAAGGCCAATGATAAGATACCACGTTTCGCTACCATAGATGCCATAGGCTGGTAACACACATTGATCGAAAACTTTTTACTTGAGACACTGAGGTATGTCGGACGAGAAGATGTTCCGCAGTTTTCCGTAGGCTGCCCAGCAGAGTTGGAATCGGCGATTGGCTTAATATATCTAACTAATATTTTTTGTTAATCAATTTTTACAGAGTATCTGAGTAGATCTGGTTTAAAATTGATAAAGCTGAATTATTTTTTATTCCTAATTAAATACTTCCATGCAATAATAGATTTGCTTTTGATTGTGACAGAGCATGAAATCAACTTAATTTATACATCATGAAAAATTGCAATGACTAATTATGATTACTGATAAAAATATTATATTCAAAAGCACAACAATTTGTATCCTACATGAAATATTGAATAAAACTAGTTTCTATTGCATTAATTTTCTTAGAGAAACCATGTCCCTAAAAAAGATATTTTTAAAATAGCGCGGGATTGTAATACTTAATTTTATTTTAAATATACTACATTTAAACAGGCCATGTGTATGTACATACCATCAGTTCCATGTATTGTAATCATCATTAATTTAATCACTTAATTTGCTTTCTTAACTTTTATGTTTACCTATAAATGGCCTGATTAAGGCAAAAGCGACATAACATTTGGTCGGACATTTATAATTTACAGAAGACCGCATACAAAGGTCCTCTGCATCGGTACTACACTCTCACATATTTTTACTAGAAAAACATTTGATCCAGTATGAATGGTGAAAGTGTCAGAGTAATTACTGGGTCATATAATATAATATCTTGAAGTCACAATCCGGCAATATGCCAGTGATATCCTTATGATAATACAAGCATATATAGACTTAATATCCGGCTGAACGTATGCTTGTCTTTTGACTTACTAAAATTAAAAGTAATAATAAATTGTAAAAGGTAACATTTTAAAACAAAATTACTATTTCAATAATGCTGCCAAATTATCCATATTTTTAAAATGTCACGAGTCTCAAGCAATAAAATTACTCTTAAGGTAAAGTAAGATTATTTTTAAGACTAAAATAAAATTAATTTAACATGCTACACTCAATTTTACATTAGCCGATTCAAATAACGATATCACAATTTTAAATAATTCACATCCAACCGCAGAATAAACCAAGCGAACACTAATTCACATTTTTAAATGTCACCGTAACGTTATATCTTTGAAATAGCAAAACCGCTTTTGGCCGGGCAAAATAATGCGAGGAATTTGCATTCCAACCGGGAAAATTTCAATTTTTTTACACCGATTCCACCGTTGTTTTAAAATCCTTCATTTTACAATATTTAATGCTACAGATAATTTATGACAAAGCAGAAACAAAAATGTATTCCGAATAAAGGCTGTATTTTTCAACTTGTACAAATTCACATATTATGTATGTTATACAAATAATAATTCTGAATATAAGGCCGAAACCGGCTTTGTAATTTATTTATTTTTTAAAAAGACTTTCTAACTAACTACATACTAAGACTTTGATATACATTACTAATAGACTTAGTTTTTTTATTAAACAAGCATGCAGTCCGCCTGACAGTAAGCGTCACTGCAGTCTATAAACGTTCAACGTATATACGGCGACTAATATCATGTGGTATCCACTAGAGCATTGGCGACTTGAAGATATTATGTCACATTCATTCATACACTATCATACTAGCCATAGAATATCCACTGCTAGACAAAGGCCTTATAAAGAATGGTAGCATGTTACCCATAATTGCTGTACTGGACAGGCATACAGTCGCAGAGCGTCGCATAGATTTGCGACGGGAATGTTGTTCGCCGCTGTTATTTGAGCTACGCTGTTTTGGACACTAGCATCTGTCGCTTATGATACCTTAGTCACCTCTTAGGACACCTGCTACAGGTGGAGAAACAGTTCTAACCTGCTAGTAACCCTAAGGGAATACACAGTATTCTACTATACATTGTTGGCTACATTGATAGTCTCTTTGTGTACGATGTATTCCACGTTTCTTAAGATCAATGAAATACTGAGACAAATTTTAAAAATTTACTATCTGAAACTATCCTGTTATGTGTAAGATTCGGTGACCGTGCTAATTTGTTCGTTCTTTGAGCGCCAGTTTGTCCGGTAATAAGTAGGCTAATAATATAAGGGCATATTTATTAAGATACTAGTACAGTAGGGTACAAAATATCCCAACTGCTTCAATATTGAAAATATCGAAAAATACTTCTTAATATACCTATATATGTATATTATATACATTAACTGAACCAACAGGCTGCCTGTTGTTAAAGCAGCGCGTTTTCTGTCGATTGCGCTTACTGTTAAACGACTAGCAAATATGTCAACAAGGTTTCATGAGATTTTATTTTTATGATCGATAATTATTCACGAATTTTTCCGCGACATTTTATATTAATTTTCTTACGAGCTATCTGACAACAGCAATCACAATAAACGTAATGCCTAGGATATTTAGACAGATATATTATATTATATTATATATTATATTATATCAGGTATATATTATATAGATATAGATAAATACTAAACCACTGGAACGCACTAAATGCAAACCGCAAACAAACAGTCCTATTAGAAACCTCATGGGGAGGCACAAGCAACTATCGTCCTACAAATATGTGATGATCTGAATGTGAAATATAATACAATTCAGAACACTTTCTGAAAACTTTTTAATATATATAAACACAATTTGCTTTTACTCTGTGCTACAAAAAATTTTACCCGAATATGTTAAAACATTTTTTCTTCAACCAGACGAGTACATTTAGTTTTCAAAGAAATATCTCTCATTCCAATTTACTCGACACAAACTTTTTATTCGAACCTTCATTAATTTCGGATCGTTTATTCATGAAGTCTTTAGGCCCGTTTAGCAAAAATTCAATATGATATTATTTTGCAACATTAGTCCTTTTTTATATTTATCATATCTGTAGGAGTAACACACACTGATCTAAAAGTTATTTCACGTACTTCTGACATTTATTCAGAATTGTATTGCTTCTCTGCATGATAATCAAAGATTGATTTGCTGCTTTTTAAATTATAGATTTAGACATTCATAGCAATCCAAATATAATATCACATAATAATATCGAGCTTAAACAGTATTTGAAATCATATATATTTTTTTATCGGCACATATGGAATAGATTAGGACATTTTAGTTATTTGTTTCAACAGATTAATTAATTCCTTCTTATTATTGGCTTGGCGAAATGACTATTTTACTGTATTACAATTATATACTGAGATCTTAATAAATTAACATCTTAAATACCGTGTTTGTAGCAAGTAAATAAATTTGAAAAATAATATACACTACACTTACACCATTTTCATTTAAATAGATTTAATAACTTTAATATATTTCTCAGGGAAACTGTTGCTGTAAAGGTAACTAATATGTCTATAATTAAGAAACCGTATTTTGAAAGTTAGCATTTTTAAATAAAAAAGATCAACTTACCTGTGCTATCTTAACATTGTACTGTGAAAACATGGCGTCGTACATAGACATCAATTCGGATTGGCCAACGGCCGCCGCTGCTCGAGGGTCGAGAATGCTGCCAGCATCCTGAGTAAACAAACATAGGCTAAACTTTTCGAAGCTCATTACTGTACCAACAACGCCCCGCGGTTTTACTCGCCCTTTTACCCCATAAAGGAAAATTTTCAAAACAATATTTTCTCGTTTCAAATGTTTTTTATTTAAGTACTTCATACTGAATTTAATTTCTAAATCAGAATTCAACTTCTAAATCAAAGATATGTAATACTAACATTAAACACCGTTTTACACTTTTAGGGGATGTAATTTCCAAAATCTTATCTTCGTGCACACCTATGTCAAAACGGAACCCCTGAGCAAAATTTTAAGTTTGTGACGCTTATATATTAGGCCCTGCGGTAATCAGTCCATCAGCATCTCTTTTTATGTATGTATATAAATTAAAAATTAAATTGTTGATAACTCTGCTTGGTACTGCTATGAAAAGTTTTAACTGTTATGGTTTTTTGAGGAGTTCCATTGACACTTATTTAATTTGACCTTTATTACTATTAATTTTTTGTTGACGGTTTTAGTCATAAGTCCCGCCAGGTGCACACTAGTTTAGTTAAGGATACTCAATGACTTGTAAATGTTAAAATGACTCTGATGGTCATCAGGGTCATCAATCATTTTAAATAAAATTTTAAGAAAAATTGTTTTTTTTTCATTAGAAAAATACTATTAAAACTGTATTAAGCGTGTCGAAGATTTAAAAAGGCTTGTAATATGTCAATTTAAATAAAGATAATTTTAAGTTTAAGATTAAGTTTAAACTCTTTTGGCAAAGTAACTTTGTTGCTGTAAACTTATACTTTACTATACACTTTTGTTCTGAAAATTGTAGTTGACAGCTTACTGAACATATGAACTCAGTTTGAAATAAAGACCTTAATTATTTACAAATAATTCAACTCATGTCAAGCTGCTATATTTCAAGGATACTTCTCATGTATTCTTGTGCCGTATGGTACCAACAAAGTAAAATAGTACCTTCCCCTGTACCAGGTATTGTAAGTGGTGACTGAGGTACCGGCACCGACACATAAATTAATGGAATTTTATAATGATAGACTATTAACTGATAAGTTCAGGAAAAAAAGCCAATGAAATGCATATTTTCAAGTTTTTTTTAATATTAGTTAGAGTACCTCTCTGGTGTGATCGCTGGGGGACAGTGTCTCTCTCATCGATAGAGACATGAGCAGCTCTTGCGTCAACTTCTGCCTTCCAAATGCCACGGCACCGCTGGTCACCATGATGCATTCGCGACCTTCGTGGTGACATTCCGCGACCTGGATAAAACAGTTGATGTATACGTAAGTTGGTAAGGTAAATGGCGCGACATTTATTTATTTTTTATTTATTTAACTTTATTGCACAAAATGTTACAAAATGTACAAATGGCGTGGAGTCAACCATTACACAAAACAGAAAAAAATATATATATAGTGGTGCAGACAATATAAATATTTATTTTTCATCAGATAAATTTAAGATAATATATATTCGGATAAATTTTTTTGGGGATTGCATAATATTCAACGGAAGCACGTTATGTAATAGAACATTATGTTTTTTCACTAAATTATACGGAAATCTCAAAAAACATTGTAGTTTATATACTCTTTTAATTAGAAGAAGAATATAAAAAAAAATAAGTACATATTTTCTATAAGGCCTAAAAATAATGACTATGCAATTTTCTACCGAGAAGGTAGCGATACTGTCAAGTAAAAATTCAAAAAGTCCTCTAAGGTCTCAGTAGCATAACAGTAGTGCTGTCCCCCGGTATGGGAAAAATGCGAGTTCGAGTCCCGCCGGATACTTGAGTCAAGTTGATTTTTTTTTAGTTATATTATCTTTAATATAATTCAACATTTTCTATGCATAAAATATTATTATTATTAAAATATTTGGACCTTTTTTATTGCAAAAGTAATTGGTACTATTCTTAAAATATTTATCTACCGTACCTCACCGTACCGTACTTCTAAGCCTGATCATTGTCATTTATTAATTAGACCCATTTTCTAATTTTACTTTTTTTACTCGTTATTAAAGTTGTTAAGAAATATCATATATCCAAAAGCCAAATTTCATCAAAACCAGTCGACACAATAATGCATAAGAAGTTGCAAACAAACAAATATATTTTCGATTTTATAATACGAGTATAAGCATAGATGACATTTTATTTAAAAACAATTCTCATTTTTATCTGCAAAAACCTTCTCTATACTGAATACAAATTTTCGTCTCTCTTTATTACACTGCTACAGACAGACAGATTTACATACGATATCCCGAAGTAACTCCCTAGGACGTCTAGTAACCCACCCTTTAATATCCGGCTTTACGAGTACATATATTTTATTCATCCAACAATGTAGCATCAATATTGAAATCGTATTATCAGTTTTTTCTGAAAAGTTGTATTTTATTATATGACTAATATTATTAATTGATATGGTCGTCTAAAATGGTACCTTTCTTTCACTTATTTCTACCTTATTTGTGTTTGAAGGGTGAGAGAAGCAGTGAAATTACTGAGTAAATGTGACATAATCGTCAGGTCACAAGGTTGGAGACATACTAACATCTTTGTGATGACAGTAGCGTCTATAGGCTGTAGTCACGTATACCATTAACGTTGGCTAAAACTGACCTTTTACTTTGTTTTTACTGACTTCATAATATAAATAACCAAAAAAAAAAAAACTTCTGCCTTGTATACCTATCCGAATGTCGTGTCTCAATTGCATTACGGCAATCGCTCTCAAGAGTGACAGATTAGTAGCACACCAAAGTTAGTTAAGGTTAGCTGTGTTAGCGACTTCTTCCATGTAGAATTGTGATTTTGGACAGCATATTTTCTTTCGAACTACAAACTTCCACGCAGCGTACGCAACGAACGTAATTTTTTCGTTGTTGCCACATTTTTAATCCATGCTCCGCTTCTTTCAGACGTAGCGTGATATAATATAGCCTAAGTTACTGTGTATTACGTAAACTATTTTTCAGTGAAAGTCCCGTTCAAATCGGTCCAACCATTCCAGAGATTAGCCGGAACAAACGGACAGACACACAAATATTGTAAAAAAATAAATGTTTGTATGTGTACTGTATATACATTCATATGCATATAGTAGAATGCAGTTATTATAATATTACAAATGGATACTCTAATTTTATTTATATGTCGGTATAGATGTCCTGAAGAAAAATTATTATTTTTAATCTGTTTGTCTTTGTCTTTAAAATCTAGGTATCAGAAAACTTATTTCTTTTTTTATTAGACTTAGTCGACAAACAAGCATACAGTCCGCGTGATAATAAGCGTCACCGCAGTTAATGCACGCCGTAATATCACAAGGATATCACTAGCGCGTTGCCAACCTCGAGCTTTTAACATATAATATCTTACATTAAGCAGTAATTTAACTTCCTATCTCTCACCCTTCAAACCGAAACAGCAATGCGCACACTGCTATTTGGCAGTAGAAATAGGTTCTCACCTATTTCTTATTACTTGTGAGAAACCAATGCAACCAACTTTTGTTGTATGGAGTTTACCCCATGTACCCTTTAAATTGCTGGCCTAGTTAAATGTAGTGTACAAACATCGGAATAAATAATGTTTTTTTAATAATTATGCGTTTACATCTCGTAATTCGTAACTCGTTTAAAATCCAATAAAAAGGTAGATATTTTATTAGCCGGATAAATTTAAGGAAATAATTTTGCTTATCTATAGAAGAGAAATGAGATTTATAACTATTGCCATGAGCATTAAACATAAAATTAAAGTTTAAAGCAATCAGACTTTATCAGTTCTAATATACAAATTATTCGTGGTTTATCCTTTATCCAGCAACAATCAACAAAAACTCTAGTGCTCTCCAATTACATCCTCCACGAACAAACAAGATATTTAATACTCTAATATCTACTTTCTTTAGCAAACAAGAACAAGCCAAACAAAACATTATAACTCGCCAAGTGCGAGTTGGACTCGCGCACAGGTGGCTCCGTACTAACCTGTATGCATGCAAATGGTTTGTCTGTGTCGGGAATTGAGCTTCCAAAATGTTTACTGCTTTTGTTTTAATATTTTCGTGTTCACTACTACTTTTTATGCGGCAACCGTTTTGGTAACCAAAATGGCGAACAAAAAATGTTAAATAAACCGCGTTTTAAAAAAGTAGTTTTATGTTTGCCCTATATCAATGATTTGAGTTTGTTTTTATTTAAAATATATTAATTTCAGTAACCTGCTTACATGCCGTATCATATATTAAATATGTATGTACATTTTTGGCCAATAAATAAATAAATAATAATTAATTATGCTCCTTGTGTAGATTTTCAGTCTTATCGCTTAAAAATTCAAAAAGTACGTTAAAAATTAAGCTTCTCTTCAAAGCTTACTATTTTGTTAGAGATTGCGTCAATGATAAAGGTATGGGATTAAATTGTTTTGTCCACTAGATTTACGACAATATTTAGATTTGTCAATGCCGACAGACGGCAGTAAGGATTTCATTAACGCCATCCACCAGTTAGTGTTGGTGGAAACTTTCACCATAAGTTTTTCTTTTAGGTTATTTTCTGATGGGTCGCGCCATTAATCTGCAGTACTTAGTTTTCCGTCCAACAGATTATTTAAAGATAGGCCTCATTTAATTATCTTTTGGCTAGGTAATTCCTAAGATTCCTTGAGCCATCAGGGTTGTT
Source organism: Heortia vitessoides (assembly GCA_020976665.1). Classification (NCBI taxonomy): domain Eukaryota; kingdom Metazoa; phylum Arthropoda; class Insecta; order Lepidoptera; family Crambidae; genus Heortia; species Heortia vitessoides. The sequence goes on from JACJUM010003147.1 coordinate 14,066,552, forward strand.
AATATTATAAATATGAATTTAATGACTATAAAGTCATTAAAGAATCATAAAAACAGTAATCGACCGTTTTGAATAAAGTACATTTAATAATACACGTCTATATAGTACTAACTGACCTGCTGGCTGGTCCGGTTTTAACTATGTACCTATGATTATCATGAAAGAAATATTGCGATATGTTCCACGCCGCTAATTTTTGGGGGGGGGGGGCTACTGGCGGAGTAGAATAGTACCTCCCCTGAACCAGGTGTCGTAAAAAACTACTAAAGAACCGAAGCCGACAGACAGCGGTATGTGCAACGGAAACAATGTGAGTTACATAACTCAAATGCACAGGGTGGGGATGGGCAGCGGAGTCCCCGCCGCCAAAGCTACGCTCTACGATTACAAATGCGCTTGCCCAGCACAGCTATTATAGGCAAATCCCCCCTTTTTGGGAGGTCTATTTCCAGCTGTGGACTCATAATGGCTGGTATGGTGGAATGTTGATGATGATATTCTACGCTCAACCAGAGCTATGTATTTGAAGAAATTAATGTTAAGAACAGCAAGGATTGTAAATCAGGAATGAAGCAAATAGGAATCAATATTCATCTGGCTACCCCGACGTGCCATAGGTACAGGTTAGTAAACCTCCTGGGTAAGTTTGGACGTTTAACTAAAATATAATAAAAAGGTAAATATGTTTTTTGGGTACGAAAACAAATTTTTAAACTTTTCTTCATCGTTTGGAAACATCATGTAATTTGATGATGCTTCAGAATTAAAGATCCAATTAGATTGAAGATCCCTAAAATGGATTAATATAAGAAAAATCTTTACTTTTGTACGTTTGTAACCAATAAACCCAAAAACAAAAGAACTGATTTCAAAAATATTTTAATCAAAAGAAAATGTAATTATCAGCAAATAAAATAAATTAAATTTTGTTGCCGTACTCTGAAGGAAACGATAATTACGCGTATATATAGTTTATATAAATAAGTGTGTGGACAGGTTAAGATCAATTAAGAATTACCCAAAAATAAATCTTTATACAAACATTGAAACCCGTGAAGTTTTTACGGGCGTTCTAAAGCTAGCTCAGTAAAATAAAACGTAAATATTTAAGATCCTTTCCATAAATATACGATAAAGTATGTTGAAATTCCTGGGAGGGGATGCTGTTCCCAATTTCATAGAATCCTCATGTAACAGCTTTGTGGAAAAGTCCGTAAACAATAAAAAAGGGTTTAGATTTTCCTTTGAAGGCGAATGAATTTTCTATTTATAGCTGTTCCCGAGCAATGGGTAATGTGACTGTGGTTCGAACATTACACACTCAGACATTGGGCCTTTATATAAGTTACCCTACATATATACCACGCCTGAGTCCCACGAGGTAGGCAGAGACTACGGATCTCGACTTACTATGTCTTTAGCATACTTTTCTCGTTTTATTTACTTGCATTAGTCGCTCGTATGTATAAATTATGGTATTTCTGACCTAACCCTTCTTTTAATATGTTTTCTATCTGATAAAGTTATAGGTCATCCTTTACCACCACTTTCAATTACTACCGCTCTATATATTTATGCAAATGATATTAATGCTCAGAAAGTTATTAATTACCTGTAATACCAGTATTTATCAAAACACTTTTTTTAAACATAACATCATTGTAACTCAATTGGCGATCTATCTACCAGAAACAGCGTAACCCAAATGCAACAGGGCTGGAATGGGCAGCAGCCGCAGGTAGAATAGTAGGCCTAGTTAAATATATAACTAAATTAATTTACTTTCGTTGTGCCTCTAAAGTACAATTTAAATAATAAGATTTTTAACTAGGCTTGACTCGAGTCGTTTTATTCCCGAGTTGACATATCCAGCAATTCCGTAAATTTAGCTCAACCGTATTGTCTAGTAATTATCTATAGTTGAATGTAGGCCATATCAATGTAGGCCTTTCAAGTTTCCAGTTTCAAACACATAGGAGAGTATCGACTCTCAAATATCCACTTGAGTAATCTTTTGTATTACATCGTCGAATTTATTAACAATAGTCTAAAAGGAATTACAAGACTTAAAAGCTTTGTACATCAAGAGAAACCCTGGAACACAGACGCTGAATAGAAATAAACCCAATTAATTTACGTAATTGATTTTGTTTCATTCGTTCGCCTCCACAATTGGGAGGTCTGAGTAAATATCCTACACTCTTTTATTTAAAAGAACATAAAGAAAAATTCCTTTCAGTTCCTTACAAAAAATGAAGGGTCCCGCTTTAGTTCAATTCAATAATTCGAAGAGATAATGAAACTGTGTGTCTGTGGGACTTTAATTTACCTTAATGGCGCCATGTAAATTGACGCCTCGAAATGTGATGTGACAGTTCGACAAAGGGCCCAAGAAGATATTGATCGAATAGACTTAGCTTTAAAACTTTTAGTAAAATTCAATTTTTCACCTATATATAATACTGTGTGTAGTATGATATTGATATGATAGTAGTTAGGAGTACCTAATGTATGAATAATTGATTATAGATATTCACTATTTGCATATAATTATTCTTTTTTCTTCTTCACAGATCTTATCATTATAATTACAGGAAAACCCTGAGTCAAATCGAGTAAATAGCAAATTGATAAAGTTTTATGCACTTTAACTCAAAAATAAAAAGCACAACTAAAATTGGCTTAGCCTTTTAATATGCAGATCAGTATAATATGTCCGGTATATTAATAGACCATATATACATAAATGCGTATTTATATATAGATGTATTATATATACATGGTTACAAATGAAAATTTTGTACCCCTTTCTAAGGAAATTGCGCAAACGGAGGAATATAAATTTTGGCAGTTATTAAAATATGCACACTACTTTTAATTATAATTAAATTTATCGGCATTGTTATAAGTTTTGGTGATTATATTCTCTTCGGTATAAAAATAAAATAGTTACTAAAAAAATATATTAATTATGTTAGCATTTCGACCACCGGGCAAAAACTTATTACTCTGTACGTCTCCAGTACTGGATATAGGCTCAAGAGATTTTAAATAGGACCGGTTGTAAGCGGGATGCATCGAACGCGTTTAATAATTGAATTTATGAGTGACATCCTACGCTACACTTGTAGGGGGTTAACAAGCATTTATAGAATTTGACAACGCAACAAAGGTACTATTTAGTTAATTTCTAAATATCAATAATATGAATTAAATAAATTCCCACAACATTTATTACTTGTGTCACGGACATCGGATAATAGATGAGTCACAAATAAACTATTAGGTTATATATATTTAATACACATATAGAGTTCAAACATAAATATCATCATGTAAATTTCTGTCCTGGGTGGGTATCGAGCCCGCGACATTTGGCGCACAAGACAGAATTGCTATCATCGGCGCTACCGGCCCATCGATACACAAAATGTCTGCACGGGTACTTCACTCTCACCTACATCTATCACCAAATAGCAGTTTTTGCATTGCTGTGTTCCGGTATGAAGGGCGAGAGACGCAGTAAAGTTGTTGGGTTATGTCACATAATATCTTCAAATGATAAGTTGCAAACGCAAGTGATATTCATGTGATGACTCGTTGCCATATTAACCTTATCTAATAAAACTAATATACATATTTAGTATTTAGAGGATTCAATACAGATACAATAGATCCTTTGAAATAGGAATAGCTAAACTTAAACGTTTTGCTGCGATAGTAAAGCTCATCACGAATAAACTTTATGGCATCAGCAACTATCAAATCGGTGTAATGCTGTGAAACTTTTAAACTTTTATCGCGGCATTCGGATAATGTTAGTTTGAGATTTTAAAATGAGTTTAACTTTCAGTTGATCTTTGGAAAATGCAACGACAAAGAAAAAAACAAAGATTTTAAATAAACGAAAAAACTTTCCTGTGCTGTCATCAATTTTTATTTAATCGAGTTTTTTAAGCAGTTACTAGTTTTTATTTCAAATTTTTCTAAAGATGAGCCGAATAGCATGAAGCGAATGCATGAGCCGAAAATATGTAATTGAATACGGAAAATCGGGAGAACTTGATAAGAAGATGACAATGCCCTGCGGAAATTAATTTTTCGAGACTTGAATCTCAAATGTGCCATAAAATTGATCAAGGCCAAATAATTGGATTGGACTGCCTTTTTTCTATTTCTTCACAAGCGATACTAAATATTTAAAGATACCATCATCTCAAGACTATTTTTAGGTCTGCTTATTTTTCTATTTATCTCAGCAATAATGAGATAAAAAATATGAAATTACAATAGATAGGTCCTAAGTACCGCATACAATCGATTCTCTTGGAAGAATCCTGGGACATATGTCCTGCAGCTGACGGTACGGCTGATGATTGTGATATAAAACATTCTAAATAATGAAAAAATATGATCGTCCTGTGGTAGTGGTAATCTTGTGCGCCAAGGGCCGTAGTTTCTTGAGCGCCAACGATCCCCACACAGTACAAATATTTATATGATGATTTGTGTTTATTCTGTCTGGGTATTAAATATACGTATTTAAGTAGTACATTCGTAAGATTCATCTGTTGTCTGGCGTCCGTAAAAGCAGTTGGTTTAAGCGACTTATCTCGATATCAGGTCAGGTGACCACATTAGTTAAATATAGGTATTGGTTTCCGGAGATAGAATAAGATTTTCTGTCACGTAGCCTTAGGCGTAAAGAGCGCGATGTTTTAAAATTATAGTTTAGTACGTGCTGAATCACATAAACTAAGTGATGTATTGGCACCAAACTGTCTTCTTCCTTTTGGTTGAAAGACCAGTTTGGTCGAACTGAGGTTCAATTTAAGAAAAAATTGTGAATTACGCTTATTAAATTATCGGCTTATTCTCCCGAGACAGCATAACTCAATGCATTAAAGCGGCAATGGACACCAACTTTCCTGTCCCAAAGCTACGGTGTGCAATTGCTAACACGCTTGCCCAACGCAGCATTTATAAACAAATATCCCTCTTTTTTGGGGAGACCCATCGTTCTTGAAATTTTGTTGTTATCACCTCCGTTACTCCACGCAACTTCATTTGACTTCACTGTTTTTACCATAATTATAAATTACCCAATTTCTTACATATTCGCAAATCTCCACTTTGAATCTTAACAAACTTTACACGAATTTGAGTTTGAACTTTATATAGTCTAGCTGACACGACAGATGCTTTCCTCTCTTAAGGGTGACTATTGAATTCGAATTGGTATAATAAAGATTAATATTAGATTATATACATTTTATGTAAAAGAATATGTTGATTTTAAAAAAGTGTAATTCTTATTCTAATGCTTGGTGGTATACAACATTTTTAGGTTTTTTCTTGCGCGTATATAAATAGTTTTGGACAATATAAACATAGAATTTACAAAATGCGTGCTCTATATGGTTGTTTAGTATTCTAAAATATTTATAATTTTCCGCGTAATTTTTATTTTTTCTTTCATAAGAACCTTTTTCTTACAATAACAAACAACAAAAATTTGTTAAATCCGTCCAGCCTTTTACGCGTGACCAAGGGCGATAGATAATTTTAATATATATATAGATTACCTGTTCGACAATAGAAGCCAACCGGCCTAGGGCCAATCCGTTGCCATCTTCTCGGGTGATGACTGCGCTACCCAGTTTTACCACCAAACGCCTGGCATACTTCAACTGGGACCGGTCAGTAAACGTCTGCTTCTTTCGCTCAGCACTGACTAGCGTTCGTTTGTCCACATTGACGCACTGCGAAAAGAGAATAATATGTACATTAAAAATACGAAAAAGAGACTATTCTTTCTTATTCAAAGAGTTCTTACAATGCCCCTAATTGAATTAATTCAAATATTTTTTTTTTATTTGACTGTCAACAAGCAAGCATATAGGCTGCGTGATAGATGCATCACCGCACCTAATACACGTGTTATCATAAAGATATCAACAGCGCGTTGCCAACCTTGTGACATGAAGATATTATGTCGCATTACCCAGTAATTTCACTGCCTGTATCAGTTTTTAAACTAAAACACAGCATTGCATAAATTGCTGTTTGGCTGTAGAAATAGGAGAGGGAGATGTACGTATGCTGACGACTTTTATAGAAGATCTACCTCTATAAAAAATAATATAGATATAACTACCTGTTTATTGACATTAATCTATTTTTAATATGTTTGAGTGTTATGTTTTTCGTTCCGATATAAATTATTAATCTGCGGTGTATAATATGAACCTACCAATTTCTCAGTATTTGCTAAATTGGAAATAGATAAGATACCTATCTAATTGCCTTCTAAATTGATACGCATACTTATTTTAGTGGCAGCTGCCAACAGTAAGGTATAATTCTGCGAATTACAGCCGGCAGCATAAATTCTATAAATTAGTCTACATAAAATATTAAAAGATTATCCCTAATTTGAGATCAAAACCGTTTTCTAGAAATATTCTTGAAACGTCAATAGCATATTTCCAACAAACAAATTTGACCGACAAATTAATTTCATACTAGCTTTTACCGACGGATTCGCCAGTGTGAATTTCCTATAAAAGAGTACTGACTTTAAGAAATATTACGTACTATATATCCGTCCTCGTAAAACTTTAGGATGCTTGATTGAACTGATAAAGCGTGAAAAGTTAACTAGTATTTTTAATATTAGTTATTTGAGTACGAAAAATTTAATCGAATTAGCTTTTACTCGTTAGCTCGTAATTTTTAAACCGCTCAGCGCCATCTGTTAAATTTGTGTAGTACTAAAATTGTGGTCTAGCGTAAATCACACGAGACATTCATCAGACGTTTACTCAGGATGAGAGATAATGTAATTTTCCACACTCCAGACTTTATGGATGCACAATTTCAAGAAGATTGGTTGAGTATATAGTGCGTGAAGCGGTAACTAACAAACAAACTTGCTTTCGCATTTATATCATCAGTTGTAATAGCTTTAATGATTTTGATACTTATACATTTTCATAATCATACCAGCATTAGAAGTTCACTGCTGGACATAAGCCTCTCCAAGAAAGGAGGTTTTTTGACCATAATTGCTGCACTGGGCAAGCGTGTTGGCCATCGCAGAACGCACCTATCGCGATCGGGGATGCTGTTGCCCATCCTCATAGGCCTGTACATTTGAGCTGCACTGTTTCGGATGTAAATACCGCCACCTGTCGGTTCTGGCACCTTAGTCTCCTCTTACGATACCCGGTGCAGTGGGAGATACTATTCTACTCCGCCGGTACCTCACGGCTTATAATTTATATACATGACGAATATTTATGTTAGTTCTGTATTTGAATATTGTATATATAATATATTTGCTGTTTCTCTGTTAACTAATGTTCGTAATATAACACAAATGCTTTAAGCGACTTATCCGGGATCAGATCAATATACGAGAAGTTGTGTAAATTATTAATTTATATGTATATAGATAAAGCCGATCAACGATCTCTATTGTTCCTGCTAATAAGAACTTTGAACAAAGCTGACTCATCCTGGAACCACAGCCATATTTTATTACACGAAACGCGTGTATGAAAAAAGTTGGGAAAGTAGGGCGAGGTGCATTAAAAGGTCAAGATATCGTTTCCCAAAGATTGGCAATTTTTCATCCCCGCAGATTATGGGGGTCCTATGTCATGATTAATGACGGTGATGCGGTACTTTTAGGCTTTCCTTTATGACCCCGTGTGGTAGTTAGTTACCGTGATGTACAAACTGGGGCCCAACAAACTGCCTGTAGGAGTCCTGATCTTCTTTCCCCTTAAGGTTTACGTAGCATCGAGTCTACGAAAGAACTAACTCCTCTGAATCTATACAAACATGAGATAGGCCTCATACAAAATATCGTCTTCATTGGTACCGCACTCTCACTTATTTCTATAGCCAAATAGCATTATCTGCATTTCTGTGTTCCGGCTTGAAGGGTGAGAAAGGCAGTGAAATTAGAGGTAATGTGACATAACATCTTCAAATTACAAGTTTCACTAGTAAATATGGTAAATGTACTAGTGATATTCTTGAGATAGTATGAGCATCTATAGGCTGCTGTGCTTACTATCACGCGGACAGTACTTTGTTTGTCGACCTTGTCTTATAAAAAAAAAGTTTAACAACATCGCGGCCTGGTTTACCAGCAGCGTAAAATAAATAGTACCTCCTTTTTTGGTTTATAAGATATATTTTCCATCGGTAGCTGTGAGGTACAGAATAAGAGGCACCCAAGAATAGTACCTCCTGTATCAGGTGCGGCAAGAGGCGACTAAAGTACAACCGATAGATTTCGGTACATCCATTCGAAATAGTGAACATTTCTAAAAGTTATATATTTTACGTAAACAGATATAGAAAATCGCTATTTAACAACATTTTTGTCATTGAATTACTCAAAAAAATAGAGCGTACGGGTATACGTCTAATTTACTAATATGTATTTGTCACAAATAGATTAATATCTAATAATTACCATATCTTACGGAACGTCCTAAGTTTTTAGCTTACTGCTTGCTCACTACGTACCACGTATAGATTGCGATATAACCAACCAGAACAACGAAAATTAAATGCAACAGGAAGGGGATGAGCGGCAGTCCTCCCTTCATGAAGCTACACTACACTTTGCGATTCATTCCACGACTGTCCATGGCGGCAATTATGGACAAAACTCCCCTTCCTTAGAGAGGCCTAGATCTAGTACTAGACGTTCTATATTAATATGGTGATAACGATGATTTAAGTATAAAAAAACGATGTCTAACAATGTTCAAGATGCAGTAAAACTTATTCTAATAAATAAACGAGCTCGGATAAATGTAACGACAACAGTCGTAAGAACATCTTACGACTCACTCTTAGTAGTTATTTAAATGCAAGTGTTAAACTAGTTTTAGAAGAATAACTGGTGATTTTCCACCACTGTCATTAATAACAAATATTCACATTTCAAGAGTTAGATCATCGTAAAGTCTAATGAAAATTAAACATACTATCACGATGACTACTTAAAACTGTAGTATGTATACATTCATTTAACATTTTCTTAAAAATACCTGAGGATATAAATTAAACAGTGGGTACAGAGAATTTAGTTGCTCGTAATTATTGTATTGATTAAATATAAATGGGAGAATGCGACCTTTTTTATCACCTCCATCCCAGAGATAGAGGCATCGTCAGCATTGCTTATCCGCTCGGTTTGCGATCGATGCTCTTGGACCGGTGGTCCGATTAATTGCTTGTTATAATCTGGACAAGCTTTCATATCATAATTGCATACACTATATATTTGATATTAAGCTCTACAACATTTGGTTTAATGGTTCAATAATTATTTTTATCATTAGATAATAGTGACAAATTTTAAATAAAGGTAATATCATTATTACTTTAAAATTGTGAAATTTGTTTCTTTAAAAATATTTTTCTTATCTATTTTTGTAATTGCTCCTTTGAAAGTGCTTGCTTGGGCTTACTTGAATAAATATATATGAATTCGAAATGCTCTTACAAAAGTAGTCTCGGTGGGTACATTTCAGGATCCAGAACGTGGACCACGTTTGACTACTTACCAACATATAATAAAAGTATGTTAGTTCGTCGGTTCGCTCTAGTTTCTGAACTGAAAAATAACTGTTTTCGTGTAGATTCTATTAATTCAACAGTACGGGGAAAACCAAAATCTAAATAAAGTAAATTTAAACCTTTATTCAGATTTGAGTTTCAAATGAACTCAAGCTGTGAAATGAAAACCGATTTTATATAAATGAAAGAAAATGTGTTCAATATATTTAATCTGTTATGGAAGCTACAATTTAAAAAAAACACTTAAAATAGTTAACTCGTTTCGCATGAAATCCAACAGATCACAGTTAGAATACAAACTGAACTAATGAGACAATTAATTTATTTAAAAGGATAAATTCTGTCCATTCCAGATAAATAGCCGCTAGTCGGCCAAAATTAGAACATGACTGGGTCTCGCTGCCAGTCGTATCGTAATTGATGCTTCCAAGCGGATGCCTGGGTAAATGGCTCGATATTGGTTATTCGGGATTTGTTCAAACACAATGCCTGGGGACTTACATCTTTACTTCACTTTCATCGCCATCAGATTTACTCACATGCCTTTTTCTGGAAGATTGTGTAATGGACCTGCAGTAAACTCAGTTTTAAGATCGGTCTTATGATGAAATAACTCCGTCGTTGCACTAAGAGTCAGCTGATTTACTGTATCTTTTTTGAACTGTTGGAAAGTGCCAGTGATTAGACCTTATTTGTTAAAAAAATGGAATCATGATTTACATTATCTATGCTTATAGCTTTAACAATATTAAGAATGCAAAAATTTTAATAAATTTTTGTTGCTGCACAACGTCAGAAGGCTATATATAATATTAGTAATGGAAAATGTGTTTTATCCGAGGGAATTCACTTTTCTTTTAACAAATTTATAGTTGTCATTCACATTGTTCTAATTAATAATTGGCCCTTTATTGTACAGCAATTAAAACAATACGGCTTTAAAATAGTTTCATTTGTTACTTTGCGACAACCGTCCTCAGATTTACCCAGTAATTTCAGTGAAAGAGGCTAACCCTTCAAACCGGAACTCAGCAATTGGCGGGAGAAATAGGTGAAAATGAGGTACCAATGCAGGCTACCTTTTATATGAGGTCTATCTCATGTGAAAGGATATATATATATAGCTATAGGATAAATATGTTTGAAGCGAATAAACCTTGAAGCTACACAAATCATGTTCTAAAACTCTATTAGTAGATAGGTTCTTCAAAACTTTAACAGTTATCTATACGTCTGTCGGTTTCATATCATCACTATGCCGCATTAAATTAAGATTTTCTTTTAACGACACGCAGGAAAAATGCTAAATGTGTCAAGATAAAGAAAAACCCCCATAAATGCGAATTTTACGGTGTGTTGCTCCCATTTCTTATTGGCGAAGGTTATCACCGACTAAGAATAGGCAGGTAAAATCAAATGGAGCATACCTCTCTCTCTCTCGGTCTCCAGGGGAATGGATATAATTAATATATATTAAAAACAAAAAAAACAAAAGTTTTAATTACTGAGCCCTAGTATATGGATGTTCTAGCTCTCTTTCTGAAACCACCAAGCTAAATAAAAGCTCATTAAAAACCTTCGCTCGTAGAATAAATTTTACATTTTGTTATAACTTAAATATAAAAAATACTTTTCCCTGGCAAATATTAGTAGAAGTATGAAAATCGCTTAAAATACAGTGGACCGAAGAGTGTACTTAAAAAGGGAGACAAAAAAATAATTGGGTCCCAAAAAAAATATTGGATCCCCTCTGTATACACATTAAATCAATTCTCAATAACTTCGTAGATATGTAAATTCAAAAAGACAGAACCAAGCAAATACGATCTGGGTGGACGAGGAAAGATTTCTACGCATTTACGATTCACCTTGAGAATATAAATACCGAGACTTTTGAACAAACTGCAAACTTTAAATATAAACTGCAGTATAATCTAGAGATTTCACATGAAGTAGTCATTGGGGTCTGGGCCCTGACATGCTAAGGCCGATACGATGACGCACTTACTCACACAATTGACTTTCCATGTACAACTTTTCGAGTCGGTAGTCCAACATCCTGTCGAGGGCACTAGACCATCCTATGGGCACGTCCCCTGCCCCCTCCCCATCTATTTCTGCCAGTGCTCCCATTGTTACATTTCGGTTTGAAGGGAAAGAGGCAGTGAAATTACTGGGTAATGTGACATAATATCTTTAAGTCCTGAGGTTGGCAACACGCTAGCCCGATGGCACAGTTGGTAGTGTTCCTATTCTGTGCGGTTTGTAGATCGTGGGTTCAATCCCACCCATAACAAATATTTTTATTATGAATATTTGTGTCTTTTCTGTATTTTTGAGTAAATATGCGTTTGTAAATATGTAATTGTAATTAAAATTAAAAGATGTAGAATAATTTTGATTCCCCTATTGACTGACGGCTGTAAAACAAGTGCTTTAAGCGGGATATCTAGGAGTCGGGGCATTTATTTAAAAAAATATATCTTCACCTCCAGTTTTAAAGTTGTTTTATTTGATGTAAGTGCCGTACACACTCTGTATATGCATTTAGTGAAAAGCTGTTTGGAATTACAAAATCATACTTCTATTTTATTAATATGTACAGATTAGCTATACAATATTCGTATCTACGAAACGTCACACGGCTTCAATAGACAAACGTAAACTGTCAATATCTGCCAATTGATATAAGCAGGATTTGTATTTTATGTTGGAAATAAGTTATTGAGAATTTTAAATGAAAGTTTAATATGAATTTTTGATAAACTTGAATATTAATTTGTGATAGAATTTAATATGAACTGTTGATTACACAAATATATCCTTCAAATTTTACTTTACATCCTTGCTAATATTAAATAAATAATACTGAATATACCTGATTCCGTAATAAGTCGCTTAAATCACTTGTATTACAGACAACATAGGAATCACATATATTATACATAAATACATTTATTGAACACCCAGTCACAGAACAAACACAAATATCATCATATAAATATTTGTTCAGGGTGGAGATCGAACTCATAACCTTACGCCCAAGATAGGATCACTAACATATCCTTTCTAATATTTTTTTTACATTTTCGCACCCAAACCACTGAATTTATCTAACATTTGGCATAGGGATTATATTGATAGTCTGAAGTTATACATACATAGGCTATTTTTTTATAATGAAAGCCTGTTCTTGTGATAGAACTGGAATTTTATTTTATCTATGGAATCAACACGAATATTTGCATAATCTGTGCAAATAATCGTGTCGATTTCATAAATAGCTGTCAGAGAGTGACATATATTTTATTCCTGGAATAACTAGAGATCCTCAGATGAGATAATAGAAAAGTTCTTGCAAGCAAAATCGGGGGCGGAAACTCATTTACCTATAAATGTTATTTACTCTCGTAACAAAAACCGTCAATTAAATACTTCTGATTTAGCTAACTCCCTTGTCTCTGACTTCAGTCGCGTGGAATCGAGTATTTATCGGTTATTATTTATTCATTTAGGTATCCATTATGTCTAAATATGGCAAAATAAACTCAATATAGAACACCTTAGAAATTTGGGCCGTGTATTTTATGAACACCTTAGAAATTTGGGCCGTGTATTTTATGAACACCTTAGAAATTTGGGCCGTGTATTTTATGAACACCTTAGAAATTTGGGCCGTGTATTTTATGAATACCTTAGAAATTTGGGCCGTGTATTTTATGAACACCTCAGAAATTTGGGCCGTGTATTTTATGAATACCTAGACACAATTATTGTAATCATCATCATCATCATCATACCAGCCCTTGAAAGTCCACTGCTGGACATAAGCCTTTTCAAGAAAGGAGGTTATTTGCTCATTAATGCCGCGCTGGGCAAGCGTGTTGGCAATCGCAGAGTGCAGCTTTCACAATGGGAATGTTACTGCCCATCCCCACCCTGTGCATTTGAGCTGCACTGTTTCAGATGGATAAAACCGCCATCTGTTGATTCTGGTGCCTATCTAATTAGTTTAATAAATTATATTAATAAATTCCCACAACATCTCGCACAAAACCGGACTTTGTGATAAGTCGCTTAAAGCACTTGTGTTACGGACGCCAAACAACGGAGGAACCACAAATATACTACTTAAATACATATATTCAACACCCAAGCACAAAATAGACACAAATATTATCATATAAATATTTCACCTGGGTAGGAATTGAATCCTTGAACGACCCTTGGCGCACAAGATACGATCTGCGCAATCAGCCCCTTCATGTAATATAAGGTTGATCCTACATCTATTCTTTCTTAATTCTAGAAAAACTTAACTAAGTTATCCGGATAGATAAACCATAAATTGTACATTGGATAATATCTAAAATCGAACAAGACCTTGAATCCAGAATACGTTCATGAGGCTGAACAAGGAAATTAGCGTCGAGATACCCTTAATGGGTTCGGAAAGCGTGCTAATAGCAACATTATGTATTCCAGAGAGGAGCTGGCGATCCATCAGAGCGGAAGGGGTCGGTAAATAATGACCTCGTTCGCGCGTCACGGAGCCCGTTTGATGGACCACTACCCGCTTGGTTTGTTTAGAGGTCAAATACTGTGCTAATTCAAATATATTTTTGCTTAGATAACTTAAGATATGATTTATAAAAATTTAATAAATATATATATTTAAATATAAATAAAACGTTATTACATACGTTGATTTGATCCGAGATAAGTAACTTTAAACACGTGTTACGGATATCAGACAACAGAGAAATTCCAAATATAATAAATACTATATAAATAACATCAAGGCACAGAACAAATACAAATATTCATTCATATAAATATAAGGTACCAGAACAGACAGATATCGGTATATCCATCCAAACATATTAAGTTTTTAGAGAACTCTATGTCCAGCAGTGGACTTTTAATAGCTGGTATGAAGATGATGATGAAATATTTTCTTTGGGTGGGAATCCTTATGATGACCTTTGGCACACAAGATAGGATCACTGGCATCTACACCATCTAACTCCTCTAACCTTATTATGTACCTGGAAATTGAACTTATTTTACATGTAAATACAAATATAATATATTTAAATTAAATTGGAGTATCTGTTTGCAATTCCCAATATTTTTTGTCTATGTCTGTTTATTCTAGCTTTTTACTGAAACCTTAAAGAGTTTCCGCAATGTATGTCATATTTGGAAACTGAAAATTTACTTCATGTTCCTCGCTAATGAAATATCCAATGTTTGGATTCTTTCCAATATAATATACTTACATGTAAAATACAATTATAACTTTTCCTATCTATACTAATCTATACTAATATTATAAAACGGAAGAGTTTGTTTGTTTAAACGCGCTAATCTCAGGATCTACTAGTCCGACTTGAATAATTCCTTTTTTGTTGGATAGTCCATTTATAGAGAAAGTCTTTAGGCTATATAACATTACGCTGAGACCAATAGGAGCGAAGCGTCAGTGAGAAATGTTACAAAAACGGGGAAAATTATTATATTTTAGGTCTTTCGCATACGCTGCATAAATGGTTTAAGTTATTAAAAAACTATCTATAAAAGAATTATTCCTTTTTAATAATAAAAAAATGACTGCGAAAGTATATGTCTACCTCTCAAGATTTACTCTTAATAACATTATTTGTCGAAGAAGGCTTGCTACCATTATAATGTGCAAGCAGGCCGCGCGGCGGCGGGTGAGGGGGAGGTGGCCCTCGCCCCACCGCCGTGCTTGCCACTACCACTCGCGAGTGTATCTTTGCGAGGTACCATGCCGCGCGGCTCAGACGCGTGGTTGGCTCCCTAGGGAACGGTTGAATACAGCGTGCTTTATTTTAAACAATAGTAAAGATATAATTATTGTCGAATTACTTATTACGAATTACTTATTACTTTATTACGAATTTGCTAGTGTATCAAACTATTT
Organism: Heortia vitessoides; assembly: GCA_020976665.1. Taxonomy (NCBI): domain Eukaryota; kingdom Metazoa; phylum Arthropoda; class Insecta; order Lepidoptera; family Crambidae; genus Heortia; species Heortia vitessoides. The sequence continues at coordinate 14,082,105 of JACJUM010003147.1, forward strand.
TTCGATCATCCATGTAGGATTGTTATGCTGTATCTAATTTGGAAATTCATAATAGTTTTGCTTATTCATTTTAACTATGGATAGTCCCGATGGCTTAAATATTAGATATTGGTTATTCATAATTATACACACACATATATAGACGTATACATATAAAGACCATATACACACGCATCCACACCTACAGAGCATAGGTGCCTATAAGAACAGGCTAGACCTAGTTTAGGTACTTAAGTATCAAAATGTATTTTAGTTTAAGTTTCCTTTTGTTGTTGAATAAAGTTATTATTATTATTATTTATTGGGTTCTAATAATGAATTTGCTTGCTTTGTTACAATTATTGCGAATTCCCTTCTCAACGCGTTACATCTATATTAATTTGCGGTCGTATTAACGATGCTGGCAGCATTCACACGCAGTGCCGACGAAAGCCGCATCGGATGTCAGGAGCCACGGCAGTAGCCCATTAATTACGCAAGCTGTCCGTAACTACGTACCTACGCTTGTGTTACTCTGATACATTACTAAGATAAATTACGACTGACAGTTAGGAGTGATTCCGCATTAAATTAGCATCGTAAATTATTCGTGCTCAAACAATAGTTCTAACATAAAAATAGACATTGTTGGTGTCATTTCTCGCATCAAATTCCTAGAAGCATTTCCCTCCGCATTCTATTGTTTATGGCTCGCTCATTTGTACATTTACTACTCACAATATAGTTACAATAAACGACTAGAAACAAAAGAAGTAGGTTCATAAGATTTAAATTTACTAGATAAAAAACTACTTGTTTCCGATATCAGGTGTGACTTGTACCCCCGCATCTTTTCCATAATATAATATAAAAACCATCTTAAATTTATTTCAGCATTGTCTATGCATTAAACCTCAGGAAGTAATTGAGTAAGTTCTTAATTGGACTGATTTTCTTGATTTTTTTATGTCAATCGATTTTCTTCACACTTCAAAACGTGGTTTTATTTTAGTTTTACATTTATTATTCGACGTTGAGTTTACGGCGACGAAAACGGTTTCAAAGCGAAGGTCGTCTGCATTGGTACCTCACTCTTTCCTATTTCTACCAAGTGTTCTGGTTTGAAGGGTGAGAATTCAAATCTAAAGGAAATAATATATTTAAATCACAAGGTTACGCGCTACTGATATTCCTATGATATTAGGAGCGTTTATAGGCTGCGATGACGCTTACTTTAATGGTAAATGGTACGATCACGCGGACATAAAGTTTTTTTTGGCGACCTAGTCTAAAAAAGTGACCTAGTCTAAATAATTTTAAAAATCTGCCATATACAACAATATTTAAGTTTACAACGCAAAAAAGAACGCGTTAGAAAAGCAATCCCACTCAAAAGGGAGCACTTGAAAGATATCCTATCTCCGCTAAACATTTGCATAGAAAAATATTAAAAACCTCGTGAGAAGCGGCACCTGGTGACTGGGATGGGACGAAAGGTAATCCCTAGGGAAGCTCGTAATCCCCAGTTTTAGTTATCAATATTAATTCACAAATGAATCCGACTTGCCAACCTTATACTTTATACTTTAAATTCCAGTTTTTAAGTATTTAAATCTGTCTTTTGATTTGTTTCGTTTTAAAAGTATTTAGGCTCGATGTTGGGATAAATTTGTTTTTTACTGTATTTTTAAACGTTGACATTTTATTATATTCATTTGTATTAGAATATATAATTAATAGTTATTAAGGAAAACTGACAGAGGCAGCTGTGACTTTTTATTTACAGATAGAGTTTTGGTGGAAAATTGTTCATTAACGATGTTGAGAGGTGTCGTTTTAACATTTAATTTTAGCAATCACATATTCCTGAATTATTAATAGAGAGAGAAAGGTATTCATTATAATCATCATACCAGCTATTAAAAGTCCACGGCTGGACATAGACTTCTCTAAAAATAAAAGGATATTTGCTCGTAATTGCCGCACTGGGCAAGCGAGTTGGCAATCGTAGAGCGCAGCTTTCGCGACGGGGATGCTGCTGTCCAACCCACCCTGTGCATTTGAGCTGCTGGATGGATATATATTAATATCTTTTTATTATTATATGAAAATTATATTTGACGTAATAATTTTACAAAAAAAATAATTAAAAGTTTACATTTACAATTAATTCCCACGGAGTAATGTACCTCGATAGTCACAGGTCCGAATTCAACATTCACTTAAGATCTTATGAGCTCATCATTACATTGATAGAATATGACGGACCCGATGGCGCAGATGATGTTTTAGTGGGTTCAATTCCCATCTATGACAAATATGTATATGATGATATTTTTGTTCTGTGTCTGGGTGACGAATATATATATATATATATATATGTATTATATTTGTAATTTTTATCAGAGTAGACTGTAAAGTAAATTAAGTGTTTTTAGCGACTTATCACGGAGTCAGGCCAATACATACACTTTAACTGTAAATGTTCGGATTTCCTGACCCGATATTTCTTTCACGTGTAGAAAGTTACAATATTATTAAAACAAGTAATAAAATTACCAACATTTAGAACAGCAAACTTCAAATACAAAGAAGGTTCCAGAAACATACCGCAATATTAACGTGCAAGAGTAAACAAAAAAGACTGCGTATAATTTATTAAAAATCCTAATACACATTACGTTCAAACGCTGAGTGTTTATTAAAATAAGTTTGGTGAACAATTTCGGATTCGCGGTGTTTTATGCAAAGCTTTTTTGGATGTTTAGTTATTTGGACTCCCGGTTTCATTCCATTGGCTTAAGAAACTCATTTGAATATAGCTTTAGTGGTTTCCAAACATAAGCTTCAGTGAGTAAATAACCATTGTTTCGGAGGCTTCAGTGTTACCAAACTTTTGTTGTTTGTTGTAGCTTCACGTACGTATACAATATTTATTATTAGCCGTGAGGTACCGGCAGAGTAAAATAGTACCTTCCCCTGTACAATGTGACTAAGGTACTAGAACTGACAGATGGCGGTATAAAATAGTAACAAATACATAGAGCGGGGATGGGCAGTAGCATCCCCGTCGCGAAAGCTGCGCTCTGCGTTTACCAACACGCTTACCCAGCGCGGCAAGTTTAGGCAAAAACGCCCATTCTTGGGGAGGCCTATGTCCACCAGTGGACTTCTAATGGCTGGTATGATGATAATATTAAAATAAAAAAACTCGAGCAATGTTACACTGATATATAAATATTATTCTTTCACTATTGGAGCTGTATTCTGATGTAAAACTTTTTAATTTTCCTTCTAAACTATTAAGAAGTCAAATCACCTTGAAGTATTTGCCACCTTCTAGTAAACATTTTTAACCCTTACAGTTTAGGTTCTACGTTAATATGTCAGTCAGTCAATCAGTTACCTTCTCCTTTTATATGTATATGTTACCGGACAAACCCGATTTCAGGATAAACCAGTTTTGCCTAGGCGAAACCAGTTATTCCTATACGCGATAGGATTAACTAGTATAGCCTAGTTCAAACTAATTTGTCCTAAACCCGATAGGATAAACCAGTTTAGGCTAGTCCAAATTAATTTGTACTAGGCCCGATAGGAATAACCAGTTTAGGCTAGGCCAAACTAGTTGATCCTGATATAAATACGCCCACTCCAGGATAAACTTGTATGGTCTAGTCTGAACATTATAGTATATCTAGAAAGTTAAAATAAATAACCTAACCTAACCTAACCTAACCTAACCAACCATACCAGTACCAGTAACCATACCAGTTTATCCTAAAGTGTGCGTATTTATATCAGGACCAACTAGTTTGGCCTAGCCTAAACTGGTTTATCCTATCGGGCTTAGTACAAATTAGTTTGGACTAGGCTATACTAGTTAATCCTATCGTGTATAGAAACAACTAGTTTCGCCTAGGCAAAACTGGTTTGTCCTGAAATCGGGTTTGGCCGGTAACATATACATTGGAATGAGAACGCTTTTTTATCATTGTATAATGAAAAATACAATGACTAGTACTTATAATTATTAGAGTAACAATACTAAACATTCCTTTGAAATGTATACTTAGACTAGTCTAGACTAATTCATATCTTGTCAATTTACTCTATGAGAACTAACAAAGTTACCTCGTATAAGTCTAACTTTTTAAACTATTTCAATTGAAATAGCTGGTCGATATAATCATAAGTGAAAGATGCTTAAAACTTGTCTTAAGAGAATACCTAGACCAGTCTAGAATTTTAACATTGATATCTGGTCAACTTACACTCTAGAGACAATCTTACCAATGGCTATTGCAATATAATTTATAGTTTCGAAGTTCGAATAAGTTTTGAAAGTCAGATGTAATTTTATTGCTTTTAAACTATTTATATTTATTTCTTATATGTTGTTGTGGGTTTACAACTAAGCAGTTACCACTGTATCTTCAATTCATTGCATAGAACTTTTTGTTGAATGAATGATCCATCTAATAATTTCTGAGAATTAGATATGCTAATTCTTGTTTTCTTACGTTGTGCGTGTTCAGTTCCCACTTTGTGATCGTTTCTTAGATATAGTTATATAAAAACAATTACGTTCAAGGAATCATGTACATTCATTTAACCATTACTGTTTTATAGCCAGCCAGTGTGGTACCGGTAAAATGGAATAGTACCCTCCTTGAACCAGGTGTCGCAAGAGGCGACTGAGGTACCGAAACCGACAGAGCGCGGTATATCTATTCGTAGCCGTATAGCTCAAATGCAACAAGGCGGATGTGGGCAGCAGCATTTCACGCTCGCTCAGCGTGGCAATTATGGGCAGATTTATCCTATCTTGGCGATGCCTAGGTCCAGTGGTGGACTTTTTATGGCTACTATGATGATACCGCTTTATTTCCGTTTTCTGAAACCGATTCCTAAGAATAACTTTAAAAATTGGTTTTTTTTACCTTAATCGATTCATTTGTGTTTTCCCTTCATTTCCCTTATCTGTTGACGTTTACTACGGCGATACCCAAATTAAAATGTCCACTAAACATAACGTTATTGCTGTGATAAACTGACGGAACCTCTTGAGCTTTAACAAGACGCTGGGTTATGGCGGAGAGTTATCCTCAAATTATTAAGCAGTAATGGCTGTAATAACGGTGATGATGCCTGATTTTGCAAATGGCAGCATGGAATATGTATCACTCAACTTTATGACGTCTTATATTGAGCAAATATAAGTTTTGAGCATAATATAATAAATTCAAATAACAAATCATACGTATACTAACACCCAGACACGGATCAAATACAAATATTCGTCATATAAATATTTATTCTGGGTGGGCATCGAACCCACTACCTTTAGCGCAAAATCGTTAATCCACCACCAAACCAAATCATCAGCGCCATCGACCCCGTCATATTAGTGTAGAGTTCAAAGGTTCAAAATTGGCCGTTTATTGAGTACGCAAACATTAATTTTGTTTTAACCTTTATTTATACTTGTTTATTTTGTAGCGTTTATTTATTTTTGAATTATGAGTTATCGAGTATCTACACCTGAACAAAGAGAATCTATTGTTATGAAACAAATATTTCACATATTTGCTAAACATAAATACTCTTTGTTTGAAGTTATTGCGCGAATTATATATAATAAGTCATTCAGTTTTTATAATACTAAGGAATTTAACAACCACACTCTTCTGAAATTCATAAAGTTATATATTTTTGTGTTATATATTTAGCAGACGACGCCACCTACTATGCAACCTCGGTTAACAAAGATCGCGCAGCTAAAAAATTACAGAACACCCTCGACCTACTGCCCGAGTGTTTAAGCAGGTGGAGACTGCAGAAAAACGTAACCAAGACTTTCTGCAGTCATTGGCCGGTACCGTCAACTCCCGAAACCACTGAAGCTAATGGGGCAAGAAGTCACGTGATCCCACACGGTGAAATACCTGGGGATCATAATAGACAGCCACCTCAGCATGAAGCACCACACCGAAGAAGTGATCAAAAAGACCAGGTCGGTCGCGCATCTACTCCGCACGGTATTCGCCACCAAATTCCCGCTCAGAACGACGCTGGGAGTATACAAGACATATGTTCGACCTCACCTAACATATGCAGCCCCGGCATGGTATGTACTAACCAGACGGACCAACAAAGGCCGCCTTCAATCCCAGCAGTCCCGTGTTCTACGCACATTCGTTGGGGCACCACTTATGGTGCGAAACTCGACGATATACAGGGAACTGAGAACAGAGTACCTAGAGGAATTCATCCGCAGACTGTCGAGTGCGATGTTCGCGCGCGCCGACGGCGCCTCCCTGGCGAATCCGCACCTGCGCAGCATAGCGCCACTGCACGCCAGACCACCAGACACTAAGGCCTACCAGTGGGATATCGCGACCGGTGAGGTTGAGCAAGATCCGGGCACAAGACCGAGACTGTAACCCCCTGAAGGGCATCGATTAAATTTTCACCTATTCCCTGATGAGTTGACCCTGCTAAGACCAGGATGACCCTAGCCAAAAGCAGTGGGTAAGCATAAACAAGCCAGTCCCCACGAAACCGTCACCAAAAGCCTGCATAGCGCGTTCAAACATACGCCAAGTAACGCCTATGCAGGCAACGAAAAGAAGCCGCTTTGGATATAAACAATACAAATTGTATTGATCAATACAAAACAATTTGTATTGTATTCAACTTAATAACCAAGACACCTGCGCAGAAAAACAAGTAGAAAATTGGGTAGAAATTAAAAAAAAAACTCCCAACCCGATGACCGGCGTGTATATACCGCGACAGAGGTGCCGAGCGCTGTAGTCACCCAACAATTGGAGTCTTAGAACTAAGTTTAATGCTGGTTAATTACACGAGCTATTAGAAAGGAACCTACATAAAAACAGTGGTGCATCTAGCCAAACCGTACTTGTAAATGGTCATTATACACTGCGATTTTTATTACGTAGACCTTATTCCAGATTATTACAGTGCTATCAGCAGTCCGTTCGCCGTCCCCCTTGCTTATTCCCCTTTCAAGTTGCTTCTTCGCCGAGCGCTGTCGGTATTTTTTACGGTTATTTTCATTTATGCTTTTTTAGTTTGTTGGGCTACTTTGAGTAAGCCAATAAGGCGCCCTACATTATAGTCTCATATGACGCCTATCATCATCATTGTAGCAGAATATCCACAGTTAGACATAGAAACCTCCCGAAGAAAGAGAGAATTTAGCCCATAATTGCCACGCTGGTTAGTCGTGCCGGCAATCGAAGAGTAGCTTGGTGTCGGAATATTCACTTCCATCATCTGTCCTACCTTATTCGCCTCTTACAACATCTAGTACTGGGTATTATTCTACTTAGTCGGTGAGTGATGAAGTAATATAGATAAAAAGGTTTTATTTTTTGCAAATAAAACTATTTCAATACGGATAACACGTCGCCTTTGTCTGAGGTAGCTACATAGGTAATTTTGAAGGAATTCATTCGACATCTAAACCGATCAGTACTGGAAATCCCTTTTAATACTCCGCTTAATTCCTTCAAAGGCTCTGGATAAAGAGAACTGATAAGAGAAAATACGAGTAAGGATATGTAAGGAGATTAGGTTGGGTGCGCATTTCTGTGAGTTTTTAATGTCTTTTGCAATCCGTGTCATTACCTTTGCCATATTGTAAATGCGAAAGGAGGTCCTTCAATCTTTTTTAATAATATTTTTTTCATAATATACATATCTCATACAAGGCCTGACACTGAGATAAGTAGTTTATAGCACATGTGTTACGGATATCAGACAATAGAGAAGTGACAAATATAATAGGAACTTAAATACATAAATATCCACCCAGACATTATTTTTTGTCTCCCATCGCGCCCACACGTTTGCACCGTTGGCGCACAAGATTAGAATACTACCGAATATTGGCCGAAGAGTACCGGGAGATTAGAATAGTACCTCACTCTGTACCAAGTGTCGTAAGAGGCATCTAAGGGACCAGAACCGACAGATGGCGGTCCATCCAAATGGTGTAGCTCAATCGCACAAAGCGGGGATCGGCGACAGCAACCCCTTTGCGAAATGCTCTACGTTTGCAAACACGCTTGTCCAGCGTGACAATTGTGAGCATAATTCCCCCTTTCTTGGGAAGACCTATATTGCTGGAACAGACTTCCGATGGCTGACACGATGAAATGCGCCATCGGGCCTGTCAAATTTGGTTCGCTTTTACGACTTAACAATAGCTAATTTTTAACTGAGGAAATTTCTACAGGAATATTACAATCAGATTATATGTTTATACTCGGTGTGAAGTGATGAAATGATTGGGCAATACGCTAGTGATGATAACATGAGCGTCTATCGACTGCTGTGAGGCTTACTAAAACGTGGAACGAATACTTTTTGTCGACTGAGTCGTATTAAAAAAAATAAAGTAAGACGTCACAAATATATCTTTTAAGTAGTGAACGCGTGAATGCTAGAAAATATATAATATTAATATCTACATAAATATATATAATATTCTGCATAACGGTATTCAATTTTATCCTCTCAAACGTTAACACGAGGTGAAGGCATGGTGTAATACATTGGTCCTTGATACTAGCTGCGGTCGAGCAAGGTCCATCTGTATCAATTGCGAGCATGCGGCCGACGCATGGCCACGTGTCTCATATCATACTGTCGCTTTTCATATAAATAAATAGAGAATACTACTTGTTGCTAGCGGTTTCACGTGACATCTATAAAGAAAATACTCAAGCATGTAGGGATTGTAGTTCTGTGTGAATGTGACGAGTTATTCTTGGTAATGTTGCAGTTCAGTATGGCGCTTTTCTCTTTTTTTCAGATAGGTTCATCTGGGCTGGGCTACTCTGCCGTCAATAGAGGGCAAGTCGCTCGTTAGTGAGTGACTCTATGCCTGTATCCACATGCGTGATTTGCGGTGACACCACGCGTTTTGCTTCCGTCGCCCCCACAGGGCTCGCGGGATCTGAGTGAGACCGACGTCAACCACCTGAAGGCCACCTCTGAAAGCTTGACCTAGGCTCGTCACTACGTTGCATTCGGTAGTGTACCTATATTATGCGCCAAGGGTCGTGGATTCGAGTCCTACCAAGTTCAATATTATTGTGATGAACGTTTGTTTGTAGTTTTAAATGTATTTAAGTATTATATTTGTAATTCCTTTGTTGTCGTATACTCGTTCAACAAGTGCTTTGAGCCGATAAGCTACATTAGCTTGTTTTATCGGTCATGTATATCAAAGGACGTGAGGTACCCGCAGATTAGAATAGTATCTTCCTCTGTATCGGGTGTCGTAAGAGGCGGCTGAGGTATCAGAACCGACAGATGGCGGTATATCCATCCGAATTAGTGTAGCTCAAATGCACAGGGTGGGTATGGGATTCGGTAGTGTATATGTGTATACATATACGTACACTACCGAACACTTGGTTTCAGTTGACCCTATTAATTTACTGAAATAATATTTTAACATCGGCATTAAGTCGGCGATATAAATTATGGTTGGATAGGATACATAATATTCGGATTACTATTTTAACAGTAAGCAGAGGATTTGGTAGGCAGAACCGATGGCCGATAGAGTCGTAAGGTTCTGGAATTAAGACCACGTACTGGCGAGCGCAGCGTAGGGCGTCCACCCGCAAAATGTTTAGACGATCTGACTAAAACAGGCCGCATACAGCCGGCCCTATTGGAGATTACTTAGGAAGGCCTATGTCCAACAGTGGACGTGTTATGTCTGGTATGATGATGATTAATTTAACTATAACATATATATTATATGTTATAGTAAATCAACTGTACTTCTAAAGCTGATTATCGAAACACCCAAAGAAAGAAACAGTTATGCTTAATACAATAAGTTAAAGCCATTTTTAATGTATCTCATTTTCAGAATGCTCTTACTAAAATTATAGAGCTACGAGCTGCCCCTACAGACATTGTTCTGTCCCAACTACGTATATTAAATTTGAATTAATATGGTCAACAAAAATAACATAATTCCGAATGAAACATCCATCCGAATTTTGCATCCATTCTTAACTATTCAGCGCAAACTATGTGTTACGTATCAACTGTCAAATGACTGACAGTTATGACAGATGTCAAAAGTTATAAAAGTTAATAAGATAACCAAGTTTTCATAAATTTTTGCACAACTTTCGTAAGGAACATCTCCTGAGTATACGTTTTCAACAAAAAGAAACAATGAAATCGGACCGTTTACGCTGGGTGACTAAGCGAAATCTCTAAATACGTTTTTTTATTTATATTATGAAGTCAGCAAACAAGCCCACGGTCCGCTTGATGGTAAACGTGACCACAGGTCACGTCACGTCAGTATCATCACAAGGATATCACTAGCGTGTCGCCAACCATATAATTGAGAGTACAATATCAAATTTACACAGTGATTTCACTGCCTCTCTCACAATTTTAACCAGAAATCTACAATGTAAACACTGTTATTTGGCGGTAGAAATAGGTTGAGGTATACTTTCAATTAGCATAAAATACATCAAACCTATAACTATAAAGTAATTTTTGGTTAATAGCGCAACATAGTGAGGAATCCTGAATAGATTTTAGACTTCAAAAAATTGTCAACGCCTTTTGATTTTTCTCCTACGTGCAAACTTTGTAGGAACATTGCACCTAAATCACGCTTGGTACAATCCGCACTTTTTCGATAAATCCCAGAGCATCTGAGTCATAAATACAGGGGGAATTGGATACGCCGCACAACTCTTTGAGAACAGGCGGATGCAAGCGAAATCTGATAGGTACATAGACGTAGACTATTAATAGCTATAGTAGCCATGAGATGCACGCTCTTAAAATGATTAATGGAAGCTAAAAAGAATAACTTCGAGTATAGAAACTAAGTATTTGCTTGATATTGTTTTGTTCCTGAGATAATTAATAATATTTGTTTTGATATCTACTGTACTAATATAGAATGTGAACTAAATCAATTATCCTAAATCAAACGACACCTGTTATAGAGCGAGGTACTATTCTACTCTGCTGGTACCCCACAGCAAAAGATAAATACATTTCAGACTTTTGACAGTGCTTCAATCTTTCTATCTTGTACGCCTAGGATCATAGGTTCCAGTACCGACTTAACGACATACCTATGTTTACCAACAAAAAACTATTTTGACTATAAATTGAGGTATAAACTATCGCATCTCACAAGTTGGATCATACTGTACACATTAAGCAAAAGTTATTAAAGTCTGTTCAGTAGTTTAAAAACACCGTGACACGTAATTTTTGTTTATAAAGATTATCCATGATGAAAGTATCTAAACAATATGAAAAAGTTAGTAGTATTAGTATTATCAGAAATAAGTTCTTCTCAATGTATGAAACTGGTGAACGAGTAGACGCAAGTTAATCCTCGCGGTGCTAAGACCATTAATAGTGCTGCGCGCTACTGCCAGCGGGTGCAGGCCCAGAGATTGATGACTCGGCGCTAACTTCAGATAGATTGCCCTCCTACCTGATACGAAAACTTTACTCATGTTTTAGTTAGTTTCAAAGATAGTATAAGACAGTTTTAACTGACGAATAAAATAAATTACTGTCATGTGGCGCACCATTAAAGTACAACGTCGTTGCACACACAATTAAAATCCATGGACCTAAATCCGAGAAAATTCGCTTAAAGAAAATGTTTTACGATTATCTGACTACTGAGAAATCACATATATAATACTTAAATACGTAGTTACCACCTAGACACGGGACAAACATATTTTCTTGGTGGGGATAAAACTTGGCGCACAAGATAGGAACAATACCAAGTGCGTCATCGGATCATTTGTTATGAGTAGGTCCCTAGGTTATTTTCTTCGATAAAATTAATATTATCCATCTAGAATTATTACTTTTACCGTTGACAATATGTATACAAAATATTATAATGTTAAGTGAATCAAAATATATATATATAAATCGAATTGTAATATTCTTTTTCTTTTATTTATACGTTCACTTTGTAATAACACCTTTTTAAATGGGTTAAGATTATGTACGGAAATTCGAATATTCGAAATTTAAATTTCGAACTTGTAATGAACTAGAAATTATATACGTCACACATACTGACATTACATGTGTCACTCTTGAGAGATGGTACCTAAGTACAGGATATAAGTATTTAAAAATGGTATTATTACAAACTATAACATAAAAATTTACTTGTTTTTTTGTCTTAGTAAGCCTTGGCGGACATGATAAGGGCACTATCGGGCGTCATCGGTCCTGTCAATTTAACTATCATTTATGTTATAATAAATAAGTTCACGCACACATAAAAAACACAAATATTGACCATATAAATTTGCTCTGGTTGGGGGTCGAACCCACGATAAGTGACGCACAAAATAAGATCATTACCATCTACGCCAACGGGTCCGTCATACTCTCGGAGCTGAATACATCCATAGCTAAAAGACCAAAGAATTAACCCTTAAATGTATCTACAATACAGCAATTATTTGTTTCGTTGTATACATCCAGGAAGCAAAAGGTTGGAATGGAAATAAGGAAATGTTTTTCCCTCGCGTATTATTCGAGGTACGTTATGAACTCACGTCACACAAGCCATCACAGCTATATTATTTACGATAGTACGCAATGTTATTCTTTCTTACGCAATATTTTATATGGCAATAAAAATATTGCCCGCCTGATTTGCTTAATCCAAAAACTGTATAACATATTATGATTGATGTACCAAATAAATAAATCATAAAATAATATCACATACATTGCTCTGACTCTGGCCTTATTTTATAGAATAGACCAGAGACATAGACAAGGAAGGTACCAAGAATAATTGAAATTTTAACTATTATGCCTCAACAGAATGACAGAAAAAAACTATGATATCGTATTGTAGTCCCTTATAATGGGTTATCAGAATATTGTTACTTATTATTACTTTACTAGCTGTGCCCGCGACTTCGTCCGCGTGGAATAGTGTCTTTTTTGGGTACCATACCACTTCAACTTAACTTATATAAGCTTTGAATGTCATGTTTATTTATATCGAAACAATGGCTTAAAAATAAGTTTACAGTTTAGCTCAAAAAAATAGCGATAATTCCATACAACCTTTCATCCCCCCTTTCTACAACTCACAACCCTTTTTTCGAATTAAAAATGGCCTGTCCTTTCTCAGGATCTAATGATTGTTTGTGCCAAATTTCATCTAAATCGGTTTAGAGGTATTAGCGGGAAAGCGTATCAGACAGACAGACAGACAGAGTTACTGTCGCATTTATAATATTACTAGCTGTGCCCGCGACTTCGTTCGCGTGGTTGTCGGAAACTCTATCGAGATTATTTTTTGATTGCTCACGTTGGTTTATGTTATTGTATAATAGTGAATAAGATTTTTTTTAAATAATATGTAAAAAAAAAGTTTTTAAAATAATGGGTCAAAGTAATGTACTTCGGCATAAATTATATTTTTACTTTTGTTTAAAATAAAGCACGCTGTATTCAACCGTTCCGTAGGGAGCCGACAACGCGTCTGAGCCGCGCTACATGGTACCTCGCAAAGATACACTCGCGAGTGGTAGTGGCAAGCACGGCGATGGGGCGAGGGCCACCTCCCCCTCACCCGCCGCCGCGCGACCTGCTTGCACATTATAATGGTAGCAAGCCTTCTTCGACAAATAATGTTATTATGATTAAATCTTGAGAGATAAACATATACTATCGTGGACTTTTTTTATTATTAAAAAGGAATATTTCTTTTATACATAGTTTTGAATAACTTATACCGTTTATACAGCGCATGCGAAGAAAGACCTCAAATGTGAATAATTTTCCCCGTTTTTGCAACATTTCTCACTGACGCTTCGCTCCTATTGGTCTCAGCGTAATGTTATATAACCTAAAGCCTTCCTCTTATAAATGGACTATACAACAAAAAAAGAATTATTCAAGTCGGACTAGTAGATCCTGAGATTAGCGCGTTTAAACAAACAAACAAACTCTTCCGCTTTATAATATTAGTATAGATAGTAGGGATTTTTTATTTTTCATCTTCAACCTAACCATCAAACGTCCTTTGTCTTATACAAAAATCTTTTTTCCTTAATATACTCGTATGTACTATGGGCGCGATAGCGCAGCTGACTGTGATCTTCCGTGGATACGACCGATATGTTTGTTCTGTGTCTGGGTATTAAATACCATTTAAGTATTCATTTATTTTATTTATTTATTTAACTTTACTGCACAAAATGTACAAATGGCGGAGCTAATGCCAGATGGCATTATCTCCCAGTCAACCATTACACAAAACAGTAAAAATATATATATAGTGGTGCAGACAATATATATACAAAAAAGATAAACGTGACACACATATTTGTATAAATAAACGCAATAAATGCATATAATATAAATATATATATATATATAGAGAGAGAAGCAGCATCAGTAGCTTATAAATAGCATCAGTATCAGGAGTTAAGAGCGAGAGAACGGAGAAAGGAACGAAGATTACGTTCATGAGAGGAATTGGAATCTGTCCTTTGCAGTGCATACGGATCAAAAAGTATTGAAAATAGTATGGTTTGTACTCGAATTTTGCGACGTTCACGAATAGGAAGCCAGCCGAGAAGAGAACGGTAATGGGAAATATGATCGTATTTACGCAAGCCGAAAATGAAACGAAGACAGTTGTTTAATAGCCGACCCAATTTATTAAGGAGTTCTTGA
>JACJUM010003147.1:14096865-14191225 GCA_020976665.1 Heortia vitessoides
AATAAAGATTTGCTATGGAACGTATAAGCCAACTCAAATGAGTTCAACAGACTGCCGAAAGGGCAGTACAGCGGCTACATGTGTTCATAATATATACAAGATACGTGAGCCCATTCCAATAGCATATATATAAGTATATATATATGTCTATATATTATATATATATGTGTGTGTGTGTGTGTTTCTCTTGCTTACCTATAATTACTATGGTTTTTAACGAAACGTAATCAATACTAATACTATTTGCGAATGCCCTTTTTATTAAATTTTATTAAAATCGTGTGAAAGTAACTTGAACCCTGGCAAAATATAATTTACTTTTGATCCCAGACAAAATCTTGTGTTAAGAACATCAGACAGAAGAGGAATCACAAATACAATACTCAGACACAGAACACAAATATCAACATGTAAATGTTTGTCCTGGGCGGAAAACGAACTAACGACCCTCGGCGCACAAGATAGGATTACTACCATCTGCGCCAAGGGCCCCGTCAATTATGCGAACATTAAGCTTGAGTTCATTATGTCTTATTTATTATTATCACTTGCATTATTTATTATCACTTATTTCACCTAAATGTTTTATTTAATCACATGACATTGGAAGAGCTATAGTAAACACAGAGTGAATGATAATGAAATGTTTAATATCTGTAAGGAAATAGAGATATACCATATAAATTCATTATTAAATTAGGTAAATACGATTTCATTAGTTTAACGATAGCACAAATGTGCTATCGTTCAACTAAATAAATACGTCGAAAAAATAATCAGAACAAACACTAATACTGGGCTGGAGTACTATTTAGACAAAGAAATTATAATTTTAAATTATTTGCACAGTTAATAGAATAAGTCTCTTACCTCCTGTGGATACCTCGCACCAATGGCGGGAAATCGATCCCAACCAACCACAGTATAACATCTCTTCCCACTAAACTTTCTCACAACTCCAGCACCCAAATGCAACATTTTAACAACAACAAATACTATGACACAGCATGTACAAAACACTACACAACTTGCGTGCAGGAAAAGTTATTCCACTGTGAAGTTATCAAGGAACGAATGTACAAGCACTTTTATCAGAGCGGATTGCTGTGATTATTACAAAATGTTTGTTGACACCATTTAGTACTTAGTGTATCCAAGGCAATATTTTCCGTCGTTAATTAATGATATTTGAACTTCAACTTTAATAGAATGCAATAAAGTTTAGCGTTTGAATACACGGATGATTTGACGGTGCAATTTTATATCGAGCTTGCTTGAGTGGCACGTGCATCGATGCAACCACTTTATAAACGTCAGCGACAAGTAAATGAACCTTGATGTGTATGCAGAGTGTATTAGTCCATATCGTATAGCAACCAACTTCACAATAATATATATACGAGTATCTATCACGTGTACTCCTAGTAATTCATATTTAATATTATCAATGAGTCCAATGGCGCAGATGGTAATAATCTTATCATTGCCAGAGTTCGATCACCAACCCTGATGAATAGTTGTGTATGCTCTTGTGCAGATATTAAAGTCAAATATAATTTACTAGCGACCCGTCCCGGCTTCGCACGGGTGCAATGAGGATAAAAAACGGGTATTGTGGGTTCCCCTCAGAGATTTGCCAACACGGACTTCTATGTAAACCTTTTTAAGGTATACAATACTGTTGTACATTATTTTAGTTTATCCCTTCGTGTTCAGCCAGCATATACAATGTAAGCGCAAAAAAAATGTTTATTTACGACATCATATTAGGAAACTAGAATTATCAGTGTTTTTCTACTAAATTATGTATTACTGCTATATACATAAACCTATGAAATGTTGAATCAATCTATCATAAGAAAAGAACATCCAAATTCGTTACATTGTTTAACATATGGAAGGCCAACATAGGGACAGACAGACAGCGGGAGCTGACTTTGTTTTATTCTAATTAGTAATTGACACAAAAATTTTCGTGCAAACAATTTTAAAACTTGAGTTTCCTCGATTATAATTCACAGAATTAATGTTCGAATATTTATGTTACATATATTTAGATTATGTTAAACATTGCAACTAACAAATGCCATTTTAGTTAATTAACATATTTTTCTGGACTTAAAACAATTTCAAAAGATTTTATTTTAAACAAGACCTCCAAGACTTGCCCAACCCATACGTTCCCTTCTGGGAACATATGGGTCAGACAATGGGTCGGAGTTTCCTGCTTGCAGCATTATCACCCTGCATAGCAAGCGAGATGCATGCAGAGGGCATCAGTGAAGCCCCGAGGCGGTGGTACAAACCCTGGTCAATCAAATGTCTTCCCAACTCTCTGATAAAGGAGTTTTCCTATTTATTCCATCCTCCAGATGCCTCAAAAGTTACCGGCATTAAAGAAAAATTAGCTGTCAATAAACTATATTTATGGGTTTGAAGTCTAGCAGTCCGTTTCCGCTGCAGCACCAGATTCGTGTGTTCATATTAATTATGTATATAAGTATTATAATTGTGATTTCTTTGTCTGATATCCGTAACAAAAGTGCTTTTAGCGATTTATCTTGGAGTTAGGTCAATGTATGAGATAAGGATTTATTTTGACCGGTGAATCAATTTTTCCATGAGTTACCGGCAGAGTAAAATAGTACCTCCCTCTGTATCAGGTGTCGTAAGAGGCGACTAAGGTACCAGAACCGATAGATGGCGGTATATCATGGTATATCCGTATATCCGTGGCGGTATATCCGTGAAAGTGTAGCTCAAATGCAAAGGTTGGGGATGGGCAGCAGCATCCCCATCGCAAAAGCTGCACTCTACGATTGCCAACACGCTTGCACAGCGTGGCATTTCTTGGTGAGGCCTTTGTCCAACAGTGGACTTGCAATGGCTATGAAAAATAATGATATGATGTTGATAATGATTTAAGTATTTGCTCCTGAAACTAGATTCGATTATTGTTGTTGAAAAAATTGTATTATTGATTGGCTATGGCATTACTGTAAAAATCAACTTATTTATATTTAACTCGCTTTTGATTACTGTGTTTTAACATTAATTTAGAGTTGCACCTTATGAATTTACCTTTATTTTTTTTTAAATATTATTTTTTGTGAGGTTAATGTGTTCAAACAAAGTCTTTAACAATTTATGTTATCTGGTAATATGATAATATTAATAGCGTTTGTAAATAATAGATAGTCGCTAAATCATTAAATATGTAAATACGAGTTGATTAATACGCAACGATGATTATACTTATTTGTGGTTAATAACCAAGTTCACTGATAAGAGTGATGTTCAAATATTACAAACTGAACGATTCATTCAATTGAATCCCGAGGGAACATTTTTTTGCGTTATTCATTTATTTGTAGTAGTATGATCTGCATATATGTGTATGACTTACACAATCCTCATATTGTTTACTTCGAACGTCTCGCACTAATTATCGGATTCTCATAATTCCCATAGCCGGTGGCGCCACACCGTTCATTGTGACAATAAAACAAACCAAATCTAACATCAATTATGATGATATATTATATTAAATGTAAATTGTCAATTTAAGTTCTAGTACGGCTTTTATGCAAATTAGTAAGAAAGTTAATAAAACACAATGGAGCTCTTTGGTTTGTCGTATTCAAAATAGGTTCAGATGTACCAAGTACAGATACAGTGATGAAGTAACAAGAATAGACGAGCATGAAAAAAAGCACTAATGCTAATAAAAGCACCGAGAGAGGTATGCCAAGATCGTAACAAGTGAAGATCCATAGGATCTGACTACCCCGATGGGATATTATGTATGGTACAATGATGGATATGCCTCCTGAAGTATATTCCAATGAAGCCGGTTATGAGACCTGCGTCCAGGGTGATTCTGCAGTTCTAGTATGATCGTCTGTCTGATTCTGAGCATTGCGCCGTCTATAGCACGTTAGACAACTTTAAGTTAACTAATAAGGCTTTATACTAAGGAACCTTGTACCATTACCATAAACCATCACTGGTAACACACGGGAGATTTGAAATGAGACTCTAAGGTATGTTGGACTAGAAGAATTTTTGAATGCAGGCCAGGCGAACTGTATTCATTGATAAACCTCTTTCTTGATGTTAGAATTACCTAGCTGGACAATAGTCCAGCCAACCTACTTATAAGTAGGTAACAAAAACTTTAAGAAATTAGTTCTCAGGTAATACTTAGGCGGGTACAAAATTACTACGTTTTCTTTATGTTTATATATAGGTCTCAGAGACCTAATAAGAAACCTTCCTTCAAATCTTCCATCGAATCTAACATGTCATCGGTAAATTGAAAGGGAGTGATATATTCGCCATTAATATTATAGCCAAATTCATACTATTCCAGGAGCTTGAAGGCATTCACCAAAATGGCATTAAACTTCTTCGGAGATACGACATCTCCATATCTAACGCCCGTTTTCAAAGGAATTCTAATTCTACTTCTGTACTCGACACGACATCGTAGCGTTGTAATAACATAAAAAATAATCAATAATTATAAAAACAATCTATATAATTGCAACACATTGATAAAGTTTAATAACCTAATTATTTATTTGTATCCTGATAAAACACAGACAGATGATATATAAAAGTCTAAGCTAATAGTACATATCAAATAGCAACAATGCTGATTAGATAAACTTATTTTTACTATTCCTAATTCTATGCTTCTCCTTTCCACTGACAGAATGATTAAACGAGTATTGTCAATTAGTCATAAGTGATCAATATAATGCTCAGCGTTAATTTATTAAGTAGAATAGAAATATAGCATTTTCTTGGGGAGGCCAATGTCCAGCATTGAACTTCCAATGGCTGATTTGATGATGATGAAGTATTGTGTAATAAGTGTTAAATTTTACCCAACATCTTTCTCACATTTATAAAAATTGTACCCCTTATCAATAGCTATAAAAGTATTTTTACTATCCATAGATTATAATATGAACAGAAACTGAGCCAAGATGTTATTGACGATATTAAATTAACGATTCATTGTTTGTTTGATTGATAAATTGATTAAAATTGTAGTTGATGACATTTATAAGCAGCAAAGTATTTTTTCCTGTTTTAAAATACATTTTTATTATTTAACTAAATTACCAGCAATGATTTTTCTTAATACCGAGCTCGGGAAGTCACGTTTTGGAATCATAAGCCTCAATGCCAATTTTTATCGAAATCGGCTCACCAGTTATAAGAAGTGTCTGCGTGAGACGTTTTTTTAGCTTAACGATAATTTTTAAAATATAACATCATAAAACCTTTCTCACGGATTTATAATTTATAAAGTAATGTATATAATTAATAACCTTATCAAATATAATTTATTTTCCTTATTCTGTGTAATACAAAATTCTAAATAAAAGATCATTTTAAAATGTTATTTCAGTAATCTCAAATATGAGAGTTCTTATCTTGGAGTATTATGTAGCACAAATTAATTAAAGCTCAAATTTGTGGCAAATATCCGCTTTTTAATCCAGGCCTTGTAAACTACACTGCAAAATAATTAAGCTAATCGCATTAATCAAGATAGACATCGGATTTATACGAGCTAATTATTTGCCGGCCATTATATAAACTTTAAGCGAACTCTGCACGTTATTAGAGTCTATTGTGATACGAGCTCCGATCGAATCAAAGGGATCATCAACTGCTCGCTAACTCCCAAACTAGTTCATCGCTATGAGAATTTGAATATCTGTTATAACTAATTTTGGTGTATTCTATATTTGGAACCTTATTTACGACCCAGCAGCTTAGATGACCCGATTGCAAATAACCTCTAAGTGTTTATTCTCAGAGTTGATTCTCATCTTATTATAGAAAAGACAGTTTTCTTGGTACAACAGTTTCTCCTACTTCAATGTCTTAAAAAACTATTTATATTTACAACATAAGAATAGTTTCTATACAAGCCCTCCTGCTTGACATTTTATGCACGTTCATCATAACAGTCATCAGAATCTACTGCTAGACTTTAGGCCTCCCTAAAAAAGGAGGAATGTTGCCCGTAATCACTGCGCTGGCGTGTTGCCGATTCCCCACCCTGTGCATTTGTGCTACACTTTCATCGATGGATATACCACCATCTATCGGTTCTGGTAATAGTCCTAGTCACCTCTAAGGATACCTGGTAAAGGGGAGGTACTATTAGGGCATTTGTACGTCAATTTTCATTAATACCGACAACCTCGTCAGAACCTGAAAGTGCAGTTGGTACGGATATCGTGAGCCAAGGGTCTTAGGATTTTTTATATAATGAATATTTGTGTTTGTTCTGTATCTGGGAGATAAATATGTATTTACGTATTATATTTGCGATTCTTATGTTGTGTGATGTTCGTAACACAAGCGTTTTAAATAACTTATCTCAGAGTCAGGTCTATGTATGAGATGTTCTGTGAATATATTTATTTGTTAGTGAAAGTTACCCAAATAAAGATGTGATCCGGTCTGCTAATGTCTTAAGAATGCTATTGGGACTTTACTTTATTCATTTTGAAAGACAATCTTTAACCTCTTTAATAACTGTGTTGTTTAGTGTGATATAGAGCTGGATATAGTGGCTTGGATTCAAGCCACTATATCCAGCAATCTTCATTATTTTTAATCAAGATACAAGATACATTATTAAATAAATCACATTATTCATTAGTGAAAATCATATTAGAATTCGTTTGATATTTTTGTGTTTCATAATAACATTGACGAGAGGATGTGTCTAAATGTCGTTACGTTGTCGTCGTTATTTATTTTTTCCCCCCACAAAACCTAACATGTTTTTAAGTGTGTGGTGTTAATAATATTTTTGTGGGAAACTTGGCATGATACTGTGTCTATGTTACTTATACAAGAGGTAGATTCGGTGACACAATATCTTCAAGTTACAAAGTTGGCAATGCGCTAGGGATATGAGCTGATTTGACTTGACCTCTTTCTAGCTATAAGTTTTTTAAGCCTATAAATTATATGTAAATAAGCAGAGTATATAGAATAACATGGCAACATTACATTTGCTCCGCTACAATCTAGCCCATCCACCCCTTCCTCCGATATTAATCTGAACGTTTAATCTTTGACAAATGTTGTCCACGTAACGTCACAGTAGTTCCAACAGTGCTATGCGCATATATATCAAGACTGCAGTACCTGAATTGCGATTTTCATTACAATGTGAATGTACAGCTTATGTACAATATGTATATGAACTTATCCAACTATGCTTCATACCAAATGTGCTATGCAGCGACGTTTATGATTGCATTCAGATACGTGGTGTACGTAACATTGAAAGAGGAATCAATGGGGGAAGACCGAATTATTAAACTGATTTACAAAAGTCACTATATTCTAGTTTTTGCACCGAGCTACAATTTCGACATTCTTCGAAAGAAAAAAGACACAATTGAAGATACTCTTAGAACACGCCTCATGTGGTCTACATTCAAACGACTTGTCTATGAACAGACTAGCAGCGCCCCATCGGTCATACAGTTAATCTGTTACTGCTTGCTACTTGCTTCTCCTTTTATATAAGATTAAAGAATGCGGAGAAAGCAAGGCTATGTATAGTATATGGGACTAGTCTTGCAAGCAAGGATTTATCCATGAGGTACTGGCAGAGTACAATTGTATATCAGATGTTGCAGCGACTGGGGGTCTTCATTAAGCAACGGAGTCGACTAGAAAGTCTATTCCTGCTATTGATATCACGCTTACCCGCGCAGCATTTAAGGGCAAAATTCCCTGTTTCTTGGCAAGACCATTGTCCAACTGTAAACTTATAATGAATAATATCCTGATGGGAAATACATGTGAGTTCATGTT
Source organism: Heortia vitessoides (assembly GCA_020976665.1). Lineage (NCBI taxonomy): Eukaryota > Metazoa > Arthropoda > Insecta > Lepidoptera > Crambidae > Heortia > Heortia vitessoides. The sequence continues at coordinate 14,104,729 of JACJUM010003147.1, forward strand.
TTTCTTATAAGACCAGGTCGATATACAAGTATACTTTTTTTTTCTCACTGCAACCTATAGATGCTCATAATATTAGGTACTAGCGCGTTGCCAACCTTGTGTTGTGTGACTTGAAGATATTATGTCACATTACCCAGTAATTTCACTGCCTCTCTCATCCTTCACAAAACAGCAATGCGAACACTGATCAATGCCGACTCGAATCGATAAAGACTATTTAACAATATTATATTGAATTCAAATTGTAGTTGTATAGCTAATTTAGTATAATAATACTTAGTAACAGTTTCACAATTCTTGACTAGTTAAGTGATGATTACAAATGCATCTCACGTCTTATATTTCTAATGAATCACGTTACGAATCCGCGTTCAAATATATATACTTTAGAGCGGTTATACTGACTTCGATTATCACGTTGTTTATGAAGAAGAGAACTTCGTCATTATTTGATAATATTATGGGATTCTGATTGATCACGCAAAGGCGATAATAATATGTCGCAATTTCGTTCATATAATTATTTCACAGAATATACATATTACTAACAATTTATCAAAATCTAACAGAGTTTTCTGTTCAGGATGAATATACACTGTTACTGAAAGCAAGAAATCATTCCGTTCGAACTGCAGAGTAAATTAGATGAACATTAAAGCTTTCTTTTCAAATATCTATTTAGTACATTAGTATATCAGGCAGAGTCTTATAAATAAGAACAATAATTCTGAAGACCAGTCCACAACGAAGTCCATTGAAGTTATAAACTTTATGAACACTACAATATATTAAGAGCAATCGGGATATTCATTTAATTAATTAATTTATGTTAATAGCTTCAATAATAATATTTTGACATATTATTTTATTTCATGTGCTCACCGCAGCAGTGAGATGATATATATAGGTAGATATATAGCAGTCAAATGATTCTTTCCTCGATTGATTTACTGATTGTAAAAGTTTGAAATGAAATTTTTTTTCATTGATTTTTAATGATAATTTTATCAGAGAGCATATTATGAATTTAGTACCGATTACCTTTTCTTCAAATAAAAGCAATAACACAAATATTATTTATCGTTAAGTATTCTAAGTATCGTTTCCAAATTAAGTAATAACAACGTGCTCCCTATTTTATTAATTCCTCATATATTTCTCATTGTTATCCCATGGATAGTGGTTATATATATATGCCAAGTTACTATGATATATATAAACAAATGTTCAAAAACTTACGCCCAAGTTGATCCCCTGGACAGTAAAATTCCTAACATGATTCACTTTTCTTAATGTACCCCCGAAAATTCTGTTCCTCACTCCACCTGACTGCAAACATAACAGCAACGAATTGTAACACATTTCTCACTTCTATTATCCAGCACTGTATCAAATCTTGTACTATTTTATATTAAATTTAATCTTAAAAGTCCAACAAGGAAGTTCTACTGCAAGCACACAGTTCTAGTCGATATCGGTGAATAACTGAGTTATACATTTATGAATATGTACGTTGTTGCTGTGACGTGATAATGATAGCGTCTATCAAATACAATATGATTAATAAATGGCTTGGTAAATAACAAATATTGCAGGAAAATTTACTACGCATTTTACTCGTATTTTTGAGGCAACATAAACATCGTTATCTTATGACAAATATTCGAGAAACTTAATTTTCTTAAATCTTTGATTCCTCATCATATGAGCCGTAGGATATCCACAAATGGATGTGCAGGTATAGTAGACTAGCGTTGTGGATATGCGACGAGGACGCCCTTCACTTCCCTGACATATTGCAGTTAAACAACGTTGTTTCGGAATGGATACCGCTATCAGACGGTTTCGCACCTCAATCAGCTTCCACATCAGCTGGTGATTTTCTACTTTATTCTTTTATAAAACATAAGTTCGAAAACTTGTGAATTTTTGTTATACTTACACCAAAACTGCAAATTGAAGTCAATAAAACTCATATATTACACTACTAGAAGTGCAGTATGAAAGTTGTACAAGTTAACGCGTCTCAACCGCGTTAATTTGTACAACTTTCATACTAAGTTTGCACACCCCTTTTACCCCATTAAGTGATGATTTTTGTAAAAATATTTTCACGTACTTAGTGACTTTCACAGTACATAATATTTATAAAAATCTTTGTACTGTATTTGAATTACTTAACTTTTTTTTATAAAATTGGCACCCTCGTTTCACCCCTATAGGGAGTGATTTCAAAAAAATACTTTCATAGTGCTCTCCTACGTTATAAAAAGAACATCTGTGCAAAATTTCAAGATTCTAACTCTTGTAGTTAGTTTAGCGTTGATCAGTCAGTCAGATAGTCGATCAGTCAGTTAGATAGTCACTTAGTCAATTAGTTAGTCAGTCAGTCAGTCATTCAGTCAGTCAGTCATTCAGTCAGTCAACTTGTCCTTTATTACACAAGCAGCGCTCCACGGCTCACTTGCGTAGGTAGTTCTTTTTCCCATAAAAAACATGCAAATAAAATATAGCTTATGAACTACTATTATATTTTTTATTAGTGAAAGTGTTTTTAAAATCGATCCACTAGTTTTTGTATTCATATGTTACATACGTACGGAAATAGTCGTACAAGTCCCGGTTACATCTTAGGTGATAGGGATCACAGTATTTTTTTATTAATATACTCTTTACTACTTTTGGTAATATTTGTTAATTCTTCAGAAAAATAGAACTTTCAATAAGTGAAAGAAAGTTTCAAAATAGGTGCATTTGTTTTTGAGCCTATTTATTTTAAAAAATCAAATAATTTTCCTTTATAATATTACTAGCTCATTCTCGCGGCTTTGCTTGCGTTAAAATAGGGCCTACACGGTTTTCATTTTTCTGATTTAGAACACAGAATAAACTCGGAACAAAATATTATTTTAATTCGCTACCGTAGATGATATTTATGATATTTCATGTTTGTTCTTTTGGTGATAATCCTACCCAGAAAATTGCAAAAAGTCCCATAAAAATTCACCCAAATTTTCTAAAAAAAATTATGCACGATTTTTCGTTAATCATAAATAGTCCTTATACCAATTTTAGCTCTGTTGATTGAAAGTTGTGGTATTCTCTATACAATCTTCCACCCCCCATCATTTTAGAAAAGGGGATTAAATAGAGACAAAAGTAGCCAATATCACTCTTCATCCCTATAGCTATCTCCAAATTACGTCGATTCGTCGCTCCATTTTGTCGTGAAATACGGAAAATCAAACAAACTCAGACATAAACTTTCCCGTTTATATTAGTATCTTCAGATTTTACCAGCTGGGCTTCATTATTTACATTTATAGCAGCCACCATCTAGCAAGTAAACTGAGAAGACTTCGTTACTTTTAAACACTATTAACAACACTTTTAACTCTACTACCATCAAATATTACTTTAAAGAAAAATCAAAGAAAAAGAAAATGGTTATTACAGAAGTAAACAAAACCACGAGCCGGAACTAGTAATATAAAATTTTCCACATACTGTATGTAAATTCAATGTTTACACAACGCACTTGTAGTTGTGCTCATGTTAATTTATCATTTTATTGTTCTTATCGCCTCTAACTAGGTACTGTCTGCATATTGAACAAGAAATCAACAGAAAATTAACGTTTATACCGTTCAGTAAAATTATCAAATTTATTTGTTAGTAAGTAGGTATAACAAAAAAAATATCTATTTCTTTGACATAATACGTTGTTTCTTCTCTGAATCTTTACTTAGAGACTAGAATACGCATGTTGTGAAGTATATTTGGAGCTAAGCAAAATAATCACAAATATAATACTTAAATATATATTTTACAAACACAAAAAATATCATATGAATGTTGGTTCTGTGTGTCTTACTCGTATTGGATATTAAATAAAGACCACATTATTTAGCGATATCTAAAACTCAAGCCAGGGCTGTCATTCAATCAACGAGAACATAACATAACTTATTATTGGCAAAAGCATTATAAGAACTCGACACATCATTGTCCTAGTTACTATTCATCTCACATTCATTTATTTAACCGAGCAAGTCGCAATATGCCGTGAAGTACCAACAGAGTAGAATAGTACCTCCCCCTGTATCAGGTGTCGTGAAAGGCGTGACCCAAGTACCTCAAATGCAATAGGGCTGGGATGGAGAGCAGGATTCCCGTCGCGACGCGCCGCTCTTCGATTGCCACCACGCATGCTGCAGTTATAGGCAAAGTTCCCCCATTCTTGAGGAGGCCTATGTCCAGCTGTGGATGTTGTACGGTCGTTCTTATGATTATAATGATGAGATGCAATATGGCGTAATAATAAAATTTATACTCAATTATACGAACAAATCTGTAAACTCGTTGATGTGTCAGTAAATACAAAATAACAGACAAAACTCTTTTGACCCTTATAATTTGAGCCCACTATCTGTCTATCTATGTATGAGTAAAGATACACAGATTGAAGGTCAATCGGACCGGGCCTCGGATCCCGTCTTTAAAGCTTGCATAGGGCCTAAGCCAACACATAGAAGCCCTTGGTACCATTTATTCTACTTTAAAATGGGTACATCTACTGGGTATGGACTCTGTATGAACATAGAGAATTTACTTATAAAAAAAACCCGGGAGATGCAAAATCTATTGCAAAATATGGAGAAAAAAATAAAAATAATCCAGATTATGGAGTGCGGCGATCGATAGTCTGGCGTGTGTAGTGATGTGCTATGTTTTTCATTAATCCAGGTCGACAAACAGGCATACAGCCCTCGTTATAGTAAGCGTCATTGCAGCATATAGAAGCTTGTAGTTTCACAAGGATATCACCAGCGCGTCGTCGAACTTGTTGAAGGTGTTATGTCACGTTACCCAGAAATTTCACTGCTTCTCCTAATTAAAGCGGAACACAGCAATGGTTACGCTACTTATTGGCGGTATAAATAGGTACTAATGCAGGCAACCCGCAGGCAATGTATGAGGTTTACCTGATGTAAATATCGTTTCGCGTTCCTAGGTGACAGCCACGAGAAATCTCTCAGATCATCAGAGAACCTTATATTGAAAACGCCTGTGCATTCCACAACGTTTTTTAATAAGTCCTTTACGGCCCAGGCTGATCGTTTGTGGAATGCACTCCCGCTTAATATTAGATGCACGCCTGTGTTTAAACGGTTGGTGAAGGATCACTTTCTATCATTATAGTTTTATCTAATTATATTTCCTTAAATATAATCTATTTATATTATGTATATTTAATATATTTTTATCGATCTTCTTGACACCTCCCATTTCTTCATCTTTATCTCATTCACTCTTTCCACCCAAAGGTTGCCTAGAAGAAATCCTTATTTGCGTTAAGTCGCAAATAGCGATTTCTTCTAGGCAATCTTTGTACTTTATATTTATTGCTTTTTTTTCATGTATTTTTATGTTTGGTGTACAATAAAGTATTTATTATTATTAGTATTAAGAAACTACAGACGAAAAAGGTCTCAAGTCTTACATTTAGCTGACAATGACTCATCGCTCACTTAATGGGCCACTCCAATACCGACATGGTGTGAGGAGCTCAGGGTGTACAGACGTACATGTTTCAATCCCAACCTGCAAACATTAGCTCCAACGCCTAACTTTGGATAGCCAACTATTTATTATTATTATTATGTCAAGCTGTTAGAAACAAACAGATAAATTGTGTCAATTAACAGATCATGGACTGCTAGTACGTACTGACAATGCAAATGCAGTTTTATTAACACATTCATGGAATGCACACTGACAGACGCGATATAAGATGCATGCTTTAACGCCTACAAAACTCTCTATATATTAGTTGGTAAGTACTATAATAAAATTAATTGTGTGCTGATATTAATAAGAGTTTGATTTAAAATTAAACAATAAATAAAATGTAACATTAGTGAAAATTGTTGTATAACTAAGTGATTGTTGTATAACTTTGTCGCTCTTAAATACAGTTGGCGCATTGTAAACTAATTGTGAAACGTGTAGTAAACCTTATCTTAGATGCCGTTAATGTTAGTGTTCTTATGAATATTAAACATGTAAATGTTATAAAGTATTAACAATTAATACTTAGAAGTTATTAAAGTACTCTAGTATTTCTAATATAATAGTTAGATTATATGTAAAAGTTCTCACTTCAAAAATGCTGTTTATCTGTTTCAAGTTTATACTATATTAGAATTTATATTCATACCACATCTGATACATTTATCTGACTCTGAGCTAAGTTTCTTTATTACGGAAAGCATACAACAGAGGAATTCATACAACAGAGAAATCACAAATATTATACTTAAATAAATACATTATTTTGGTGTCCAGACACAGAAAAAACACAAATATCATCATATCATATTGACAGGGTGGGGATCGAACACAGGACCCTTGACACATAAGATGGGATCACTACCGTCTGCGCACCAACGGGCCCGTATTAAAGAAAAAGTTAATCGTTTTGGTGAGTCTACTTTTAATTTTCTCAAGCGTTATAAATGATTTCATTTTAACTTCACAGAAATTTACCAATCATCATGAACTACATTTTAGGTTGAATCGGCTTTGAACATCAAATTAGTCACTATATGAGATAAAAATCGAAACGACAAACCATTTCTATATAAAAAATACGCATCAAGAACATGACTGTTAGTTCATATTATATAGTTGTTTCCTTTTTTCATAATAATCAACTATTAGGTGTCCAATGCTGGACATAGACCTTCTAAATTAAGGGAGAGAATTTGACCATAATTAACACGCTAAGCAAGCTTAGTAGAAACTAATAAACTAAATAAATGAATTCCCACAACATCTTATGATAAGTCGCTCAAAGCACTTGTGTTACGGACATCGGACAACAAAGGAATCACAAACATACTACTTTAATACATATATTGAATACCTAGTGTTCTCACATAAATATCATCGCATAAATATTTGTCGTGGGTGGGGATCGAACCAACGACTTTGGCGCACAAGACAGGATCACTGCGCCACCAGGCCCATAATAACAACAATAAAATCTCATTAAATACTCTCATTAATTACAGCAGTAAATTCATACCTGTTTGTTAGAAGATATGAATAAAAATATTATTCGCTTCTATTGAATATCATATTCTCTGATAGTTACCTTCGCAGGGTACAAACTACAAACATATTTATGTAACAGACGGCGTGTTGTAGCATTTAAGTCTATCGAGTAATTGAAACTTGGCAACCAGTCTAGACAATTTAAATAAACGCTAATGGCGTCAATTAAGGTGCGTTAAGCACGCCTGTATAGTGAGTAATGTAATATTATCTAGATATATAATATTACTTTTAGTTTAGCGAAACTATTTTCGCTCATAATATTTCTAAATATTTTTCTTTATATTACCATCCGTGACTTTGTCCTCATAGAATACATTGTGATTGTCTTCCTGCAGAAACTACCTCGGGATTAAATGTGGCTTGTAATCTTTCCCTAAGGTTTAAGCTAACCACTGATATCAATAATATTAATTCACACAACATCTCTTACATTAACCTGACTCTGAGATAAGACGCTCAAAGCACTTGTGTTACGGACATACACAAGGCACCAGTTACAGAATAAATACAAATATTAACCTCGTAATTATTTGTTCTGGGTAGAAATAGAATCCACGACCGTTGATGCATAAGATAGGCACACCACCGAATGCGCCACCAGGCACGTCATATGATAAGAACGTGAGTGTGGTCTAAAAACTCGTGGCGACGGTATTCCCTGGCCAATAAGACTTAGAAACCAAGAACAGTTCATTTTCTTAAAAACTAGCAACACGCGTGTGATTCATTCGTCAGGCCACACGAAAACTCAACTAAAACCGATTTACCGGTAAATGCTAGGTATTAATCATAACAAACAAAAGAGATATATAAAGAGACATATAGAATTGTGTTCTCATAGGAATTTGTTTGGTAATCAAGAAAGTTAGAAATAGACCACATTCAAAGGTCGTCTGCATTCGTACCTCACTCTCGCCGATTTCTACCGCCAAACAACAATGTTCGCGTGGTTATCTTCCAGTTTGAAGGGTGAGAGTGAAATTACTAGGTAATGTACATAACATCAAGTCACAAGGTTGGTGACGCGCTAGTGATATCCTAGTGATATTACGAGCATATACCTATAGGCTGAGGAGACGCTTACTATCTACTCTAATAAAAAAAATTAAGTTCCTTCTTTAAGCTACGCGTTACGTCATTCACAAGTAGATTGGTTACTTCTCTAATAACTTTTCAGCATTTGAAACAATAATGACAACCAATACATTAAGCATTATAAAAATTCAACAAGAATCTTACTTTAAACAGTGTCGTCATTACACTATATCAATACTAAGTACCCTTTAAGTTATTTATGTGAGCAAGACTCTTCAGTGTCCTGTTTGCTTATGCTACGAGAATTCAGCAGCATCTACACAATTTCCCTATAATCCCTGTATTGTTCACCAATGAACCCGACGCCTCCAAAATGTAATATTGCCTCACCTTGGAACACCTAGCGCCCTCTCCAATCCGGATATTTGGTGTAACCTACCGCAACATTCCAGAATTAGCCCGGATTCAAATGCCGTGGTTTGTATACACTTTATATATCGGGTTGAACACAAACTGGGAGTGGATCGTAGACTAGATAATTAAAATGGATGTGGTACTGCTAGTATAACCACTTAATGATAAAGATGAAGGTTCTATAGTCACACTCTACGATCAGTTACTATACACTGTTTTTATGAATGAGATTATTGCATTAGGAAACAAGCAAACGCCTGCGTGATGGTAAGCGTCATCATAACCTAAACACGCTCGTGTTATCTCTACGACTTTACTACCCCGTCAATTTTTTTTAACTACATTACTACATTACTCTGTAACTTCACTGTCTTCATCATCATACCATTAAAGTTCACTGTTGGACAAAGGCCTCCCAAAGAAAGGGGGTATGTTACCCATAATTGTCGCGCTGGGCAAGCGTCATGGCAATCGCAGAGCGCAGCTTTCGCGACGGTAAAGCTGCTGTCCGTCCCCGCCCTGTACATTTGAGCTGACGTTTTTGCATGGATATACCGCCATCTGTCTCTTTTGGTACCTTAATTGCCTCTTACGACACCTGGTACAGGAGTAGGTACTGTTCTACTCTGCCAGTGCCCGCTGTCTTACTTACCCTTTTAACCGGTACACAACAATGCAAACGCTGATGTTTGGCGGAAGTAATAAGTGAAAGAACCCATGGAGATAACATTTGTCTCGATAGACGACAGATGGCATTAAATCCATGTAGAAAAGCTTTGCAATTATCACCCGACCCACTTATCATGTCAATTATGAGTAAAATACAATAAATCAGTAAAGTTAACCGCGCGATCGAATGAATGACAAGCAATTTTATTGGATAATCTTTTGGAGAGATCTACGTCACAGTCAATTTAAGGCTGATTTGGCTGAAGATTTTTCGAATTATGATTCACACTACATCTCATACATTGACCTGACTCCGAGATTAGTCTTTTATAGCGCTTTCGTTACGGACATCACACGACAGAGTAATAACAAATATAATACTTAGTTACATATTGAACAACCAGATACAGAACAAACACAAATAATTATCCTGGGGGGATCCATCTCACGACCCTTGGTGCACAAGATAAGAGCATTACCAGTTAAGATGAAATAAAGTAATTTTTTTTCCTGGGTAAGTTATGGCTTCATGAAAAGTCGTGACATGTATTATTGTGACGCGTAATCTAACGAACAGAAATACATAAATGATAAGATTGCCTCCTCCATTTCCTTTGAAGGCCGAGTTTGTTTAGTATCAGTCGGCGCTCAGCGCGGTTGGTACTGTCCTACAAATTGAATCGTTTAGTTTGCTCTCTGAAACGAACCGAACTGCTTCCAGCTAACGTTGTTTAAGTTTTGATTGGAATCATTAAGAAAATCAATGCAGTATCGATTACATAATAGCGTAGAATCACGTGAGGTACTTAAATGAATTGCCTTTTAGTCTGATTAAGATAAGTTAAAATAGAACTTTTTTATTGTTATATTTCTTTCAGTTAAAGTAAATATATTCTGTAGTTAAATTAGCTCAATATTAGCAGTCGTAGATTATTATTATTATTTTCATGTACTAACTGAGGACTGGGATCGTGGTCCTTCTGATTTTTTTACATAAAAAATTCCCGGTCCTGTTGATTCCAGACAAAAATAGTACTATATAGTACTGACAATTTGAAATTGACTAGCCGTTTCAGAGAATAAAAGTATTTTTATTGGTTTTAATTGTTTTTTCGCGGAATCTTAGTTACCCCCTTGTAACTACAGCCAGAACAATGAGACAGACAAAAATAATTCTATAGTCTATTTTGCTTATATATACGATTATCTTAAATTTTGACAGTCTGATTGTTGTTCTACTGAATTAACATAAAGCCCGTTCCACACAAAACTGTATTTACAAGTGTCAATCATGTGATAATTGCTTTTGAGGGATAACGCGCCTTAACAATTTTAATACAAAAGCTTTGGCCCGACCCTGAAGTGTCTCCTGTACGATACTCGAGACATTTCATTTCATGTGTAAAATAAAATCGAACTTTAGAAAATAATATGCATGAACTATTAAGTTTAACACAGTTTTTTTGTTGAAAAAAGACCACTTAAATAATCCTTTATAAATACTAACAGCAAACTGTGCAAAACGCTAATTGCTAGAAAAACTTTCTTGCCTAAGAGTTTTTGACATTCGAACCGGCAAAAGAGAAACTCCCATTATTATCCTGTGACAATTTGATCGTGAAATATAGAGCACTCAGTTCCAATTACGGCACTAACGAAGACGAGGCGGCTGTTAATTTATTCATAAATTCGGACTTAAACTTAATATTGTATACACTAAAACAATGGTCTAACCATGTTGCTATTTTGCAAGTGCAAGAGTTGTAGTTTTAATATCAAATGTAGTTTTGATAAAAATAAATATATTGTCAATGGCAATATATCCATTATCCGTAGACAAATAGACTTCATACCCAACTAAAATCTGTCAAAATTACACATTCAATATTAAATTAAATTAATCGCTTTTAAAGATTAATGTCAACTGTAAAGTTTTGGCAGATTTGGTGATATGTTGTTTTGTTGCGTGTTATTTTAAAAAATATTTATATAATATCATATATAGCATAAATTTAAAATTATAATTTTTAACCCAATATACTTACCCCATGTAGAACTATTTAAAATATAAGGCAAATCTGACAATTAATTTTCTAGTAAAATAGTTTGTGCACCTATCATTTTTATTAAGAACAATATGTAGGGTCGAGATCTTCAAAGACGTCATAGCTAGTCTTTTATAGTCGATGGACTCTGGTAGTGCATACATACGTACATACATTAAATGTTTACGAATTTTTTTAAGACAATCATTAATTTAAAGACATAATTTCCAAACATATTTTTAAATATTCCAGCTTATTTTGTTTTGTTTCTAAACTCTATATAATATGTTTCTTGAAAGATTACGATTTCTTTTTTGGCGGTCTCATTTATAAGAATTTAATTGGCAATTTGCGGTATTTTCCATATTTTTTTGTTTTTCTAGACAACAAACATTTTAATTATTATTTCACTAATAATATACTTAATTTATTCTATTTAAAATATAAATATGTACTTACTAAAAATACCTGCCCTGTGGTACCGACAGAGCAAAACAGTATCTCCCAGAGTATCAGGGTCGTACGAGGACGTTTACGGTAGCTATGGTGTGCTATAATAATCATGAATAAAATACTTAATAGTTATACAACTTGGGATGCAGTTAGAACCATAACGCTCTACTTAGAACGATATGGTTCTATAACGTTTTCGTATATTTTATTTAGGACGATTTTGTAGTGAATATTTTGACTGTGTCTACTACAATCATATGAGGACAAACCTAAGGATTGTGCACTACGGATCCAAAGAGAATAACTCTCTGGATTCAAAAGTCACATTAAATCTGACGTTTATAAATCGGCAATTTATCATGTTCACTATGTAGTTTCATTTCTCAAAATTATGAAAATATAATATAACACTATCTCACAAAAATGATTAACTGTATGCCATGATAACAAATGCTCAGAAATATCCTCTCACGGCTAAAAACAGTAAAAACACATTCGGATATAAAAAGCAAGAAAAGAAGAGTTGACGAGTAAATATCATTGTCAATTTATTTATTGAGATCATCTCTATCACCTTATACATGTTGATTATATTTTCAGAACGTATTTTAAAGATCTACAAATATTCGCTGTTCCCCAAATTGTCAACTATTACGAAAATCAATCACCACCTACAGGGAACTTTAGCATATGCAGCTGGTGCGCCAAACGCCGAGAGTTAAAAAAAATAAAAGAAGAAAAGAAACGAACCAGGAAAGCTCTACACGAGCAAGCACATAGACAGCGCGAGCAAGAACTTTGGGAACAATTGGTGCAACAGGAACAGCTCCGGCAAGAGTTCGAACTCCAACATCAATCACGTTCTAGAAAAAATATACAGCATTCGAAAGTTAAAGGTAATTTATAAGAAATTTACTCGTGAAATTCGGTGTATAATATTATTTTCTGTCAGAACCGTTCCCGATACATAAATTTATACGACACATTTATAAAAAGAGAACCCTTCACTGACTGATATAAACGCAGGGATTAAACTATAAGGACAGAATAACAGTATTACATTTAATCATTCTAGGTTTGTTCTACAACCTAAGGCGTGTAAAACTCAGGCTGCTAATTTCTTAGAAACTTTCTAGTTTAATGTTGATACTGTGAAAGATAGATGATGAAAATGCGTGCATACTGAGTTTTATCTCTTATCTTAACCGTATTTAGCATGTAGGTCCACCAAGATCAAGATCAAGCTGAGTGACGTTTTAAATAGCAATGGAATTTATATAAATCACGGTTTTGTTTAAATGCTGTCTAATATCCACATGAGTGGATACAGTCTGGGACCAGACACACAAAAGAAAATCCAATGCCTACAATTAACCAGGACTACAAATTGAACGTCCGCTAAAGCCTTTAGAGAGATGCTCAGTAATACCGTTCGAAAACCATTGTTAAAATTCTACTGTAAGACAATAAATCTTCACTTTGCTCGTGCAAATGTTTTTACGGGTACAACCAGATGACGTGAACATTATCGATATATTGCTTTTGAACTGTAATTAATTAGCAAATACCAAACATATTTTATCACTTTCTGCGGAGCGGCAAGAGACACACATTATTTAACGTTTGCCTACGGAGTACTTTCTAATCTTAACAAAAAAAAGTTTTGGAATATGACACGAGCGTCGTTACGTCGTTCCGTGTACATTAACGTCGTAAAACGTTGCGCCATTTGAACGACACTAAGAAATTTTCTTTTTATGTAAGTTTAAACTATTGGTCTATAGTCACTAGATTGTGTTTCTTATAAAATATAGGTATAGAGACGTTGCTCTGCTGAAAGTGTTAAGTTAAGGCCTAGAGTAAGAAGTTAATGCCCGTGAATTTTTCGGTTTGGTTTGGTTGAATATGGGATTTTATAAAAATGAGTAAAAAATCCCGAAAAATCGTAATTACTTAGAGAAGTAATTTTAAAAGTGTGTCATAACAATTAACCACTATTGGAAACGTTTATATATTTCGAAACGTTTTATTCATCATCATACTCTTTCTTGGGAGGCTCTGCTGTTAGACAACACTAAAGAAAGCCGACAGATGGAGGTATATCCACTTGAAGCAGTGTGGTTAAAATGCAAGAGGGTGGGGATGGGCAGTAGCATACCCGTCGCGAAACTGCGCTCTGCAATTGCCACCACCCCCATGCTTGGCAATAATGGTCAGGTTCCTCTTTTATTGGGGCGGCCTGAACCAACAGTGGACGTCTTACGGCTGCTAAAATAATATCACCCATCTTTACTGATACTTTGGTAAAATTACCTACCATATCCATAAATACCATGAATGTAACAACAAACATATGCGCTAATGTATGCCAGTGCAGGGCTCGGTGCCTCTAAACTAGAAATCGAGTTGGTGAAAAAATTAAGCAATTTTTTTTCTGCAGACATGCAGATAGACGAAATAGATACTCTTTTACGCGTATCTGTTATGTCAAATTAATGACAGATCTCCAACGAACTTGAATTTAACATGTATTTTTCAAAATAAATCATTATATTTACTCACCAAATATCTTGAAAATTGCTTTGATGTGATCTAAAACTACTATCTTTCAAGTGGCGAATACTACTGACTTTTCTATACGAATCCATAACTCTATGCAAGCAAATCGAGAAGTGATCGCGAAATAAAAGTAATTACCTTGCTTTTTCTTTCAAACCGCGACACCAAAAGTAAAGTGCTAATATGTATTTTTATGTTGCTGCAAAGTACAAAAGGTAAAGGCAAACTTTCGAAAGTTAGATTAGATAATAGAATTTATGTGTTCACTACCTGCTCATAATTAAACTTCTCCTTTAAGGGCTTTAAAACGTGGTTTTTTAACTTTTTAGCGTTTTTTTTCGATTACCTTGCGGCAACCGTTCGATAATTTTATCGCTTTGCATGGTTAAGGTGAACTATAAGGTTTTCTGTCAGAAAAAGATAACGAGATGTTTTTTTTATTATCGCACTCTAGCCACACAGTTTGTCTTGACTTGTTAAATTACGAATTAAAAATATTGCTTGCTAATGAAAAAAATGTAGTATTCATTTAAAATCTATGCAATTCCGTAAGTCATCAGTTCTTCAACTTATTAGCCTGCCCACATTGGCGTATATAGTGGGGGGGGGGGGCAGGTGGGCCGTGCCCACACCATGATGTTGGACCGATATGTCGAAGGCCAGCTGAAAATTAACCCTAGATTCTTCTACCGATCTCTTTGATTTTAATTAGATCACGTTGCTTGTGGGGCAAATTTCTGGGCTAAAAGGTTCAGTGTCATGATCAACGGATGACTTGTTGGTAAGGAATTGTTCATTACGAATTCGCTTGATGCGTTGTTATACCATACAATTTCAGACCACCGATATATCTCGAAGAACCACATGAAACTCGAATAATCTGCAGGTATTTAAAAAAGAAATCGCCTGTTACAGCCAAGAGAAATACCGCTCGTCGTCGCCGCCCTTTAGAAAACAAAGAAAAAAAATCCAGCTGTAATTTATTTACTTGGTACACTAACCGGCGCGCTTTAAGTAAGTTTAAGAACGAACAAAAGAGACTAAATAAAGAGAAAGAAAAAGAAGCGCGACGCGTTTATAAAGAGGCGCTTTTTAATCAACTGGTTAAGGAAGAACAAATAAGAAAGAACAATGTACTGACACAACGCATAATCACTAAAGGAACAGACACTGTAAAAGAAAAACGAACCAATTCAAATAAGGTTAAACGGCATAAAATTAAATCGACGCTGACAAAGCCGAAGGTTCGAGATAAATATGTAGTGGTGCACAAAGAGTAAGTACAATTTACTAATGTAAGGTGAATGTCACATTCAATAGTGTCTCTTATGCGCCAAAGGTCGTGGGTTCGATTCCCGCCCAGCACAAAAATTTATTAAAAGAACATTAGTGTTTGTTCTATGGAATTACAAATTTGCCTGATATCCGTTACGCGAGTACTTTAAGCTATTGTGAAAAGGTAAAACAGGGATTCCAAGTTAGCATGAAACATTGTAGTATTTGAAATTATTCTATTTAGTATAAAAGTTTTTCATGGAAAGTCATGTGTATAATATTTTTTGGAAAAACCCTGCTTTAAGAAGGTAAAAGGGGGATGCAAATTTATTATGAAAGTTCTACTTGAGGAGCTGCATCAAATGCTATATAGGTACTAGTATTGTGTAAAGCTCTTAAAGCAGTTCTCTCCTTTCTGGCATGGCACTGCCCAACACGCAGCACGCACGCTTGTTTTCTTGTGTAGAAGTAAAATTATGGGCAAAATTCCCCCTTTCTTGGGGAGGCCTGTGTCCAGCAGTGGACTCCCAATATCTAATGTGATACGGTAAAGGATGCTGATGTTATCCGCAGTATATATAACCAAGGACATGTGCAGTTATAATGTAATATTATAAAGAACACGCAAGACCTCTCTGCATTACATTTACTAGTTACTGGTAATGTAGCAGTCAATATTGTATCTTCTATCAAATCCTAATTAACTAAAATATTCGCCAACTTACTCGGTCACTAAATTATATAGGATTACAAGCCGACCATCTCGACTAAGTCCGGGTACATATACCATGTACCCGTTGATCTTGTTACGGGTAGTGTATTATATAGTGTTATTTACTTATATAACTATCGTACACACCGCCATCTGTTAGGACCTATGGTACTCATAGATAATTATAACTCTTTATCTTTTAGTGAACAAATAATATGTATTAAAAAAAATGTTGCGATTATGAATTGAGTTGTAAGTTATCCTATTTCTCAAGTTGGAACTGCACACAGTGAGCAAAATTTGTTAAAGCTTGGTTCATTTAGGAAGTTCATCCCGGACAAACAATACGAAATAATAAAAGGACATATTTTTACATAATAGATGTATGTACAAGCATTCTACTAGTTAAGTATACCAAATATGTGTTCCTGCGCGCAAATCAAAGTTCTTTACTATTATTGTCTTAGTTTCCAGACTCTACATGAAAATATTTAGGTAAGTGTAACTAGTGCTAAATAGGAAGTAGAAGATTCATAGTTGGTTCGCTGGGCCTAACCACAACCGACAGCTTTCATTAAAGTGGTCCAACACAAACTGAAAGTATGAACACCATCGCAAAAGGGAACGCTCAGTTATGTTTGCCTTTTGTTAAAGTGCTTTAACTTTAATTTATCGCTTTATTACGGCTCAGTATAAATATTAGTTTAGTAAGAGAAAGCGATATTTTAGTGAGGAACCTTGAACTTTCCAAATTGTAGTGGGTATTGACTTAGCAACTTCCACGATTATCTAGTTTTGATCAGTTTCAAAGGGAAATAGTTCTTTTAAACGACACCTCAGATATCAAACGGGATATAAATCCAGTTGAGGTTTTAAGAAATGGGAGAGGAGAATGTCAGGTTCAAAACAAAAGAAAACCGGTTGACTCCTCTAAAAAATATTGCATACGTTTCTATTTCACACAAGTAACTTGCAAGCACCTACATAGGGCACCTACCATACCCGAAGTGCAAAAATGCCCGTCTGTCTGTCACCAGGCTGTGTCTCATGAACAAAGAATACGATTTTTTTTAACAAATTATTTTTTCTGTAGCCGTTATAATAGTAAATATAAAAAACACTATAAAATAAAAAGTTTATCGGTTTTACATATTCTTTTAACCGTAGAGACCGTCAATTAGATAGCTTTGATGTGATAGGTTCACCTGTAAGTATTTATGTACCTACTTATATACAAAGGGACTTCTGTAGTTTTTAATGGAATTCATAAGTAAAAACATCTAATAAATATGTAAAATAAAAATGGCGAAACACAATTTTCATGGCTCCGCATGAAGAATTGTTGAAATCATGCTTCATACCTAAATCCATCCCGAAAATTTACAGTATGTACGTATTATATTCGTTAAGTAATTTAAACGAGGGAAACCCTAGTACATACTCTCAAAACTGAGCGGACTTTCATACCTCTACTCGATTATTTCAAAATCCCCATTAGCTTAACATAGTAGTTACAAATTTTCTACTAGTAAAACGGCACACATGCAATGATTGCAAAACACATTTTATTTGTTTTGTAGCTATATATATCTATTTCAAATAGGATAGCTAAGATATAATATTTTCTACTGATAAGAAATATGAATGTGTTTGTATTTGATGAACAAAATTCTCTAAAATAACCTTTTATAAGGAAAATAAATACGCAACACTAAGTTTAATTTTTTTTACAGTAAAATACCAATGGGAGACCGCTTCATGAATTGCATGTACAGATTCTGTTGTCATATTTGCTGTTGCCTGTCACTGGTCCTCATCCTGGCGTTCACTTTTATTATGTTAATATAATGGAGAAGAGAAAATAACGCCTTAGTAATTGTATTGTCTGATGTCACTATTGAGATCATAGTACAGTTAGCTAATAAAACGGTTGCCTTATTATCACGCGTTTTATTTATATGTATAAATATGAGGCTAAAAGTGAAACGTCTCTTGTGAAACTTGAGATTTTTTCCTTGCAAATTATAACTTCTATCAATAAAATCTGAAAGCGCTAAATTGCATTATCTCAAGGCGACATATTTCCACTTTGTTTCTTAAAGTTGCACATTTCAGTAATATTATAATAAAGTATTGTTTTGGTCTTTTGTTTCTTATCTTGAGCTCGCGGGATTGCCGGAGTCCGGATATCATCAAAATCATCACTCCTTAAGCCTATTTTGTCAGCATTGAGCTTATTTTATGAATCTAATTAAATGTATTTGGGATTAACGTAAAAAAAAATATTAGGCTAGATCGACAAACAAGCGTACAGTCCACGTGACAGTCATTGTCACCGCAGCCTATAGACGCTCGTAATATCAAGGAAATTACTAACAAGTGGCCAATCTTGTGACTCAAATAAATTGTGTCACATTATAATTTTATTACTTTTCTCAATCTTCAAACCTCAACACCGAAATGCGGACATTGTTATTTGACGGTCGATGTAGGTGAGAGTGAGGACCAATTTGAACGACCCTTGTTCATACAAGTCTTTCTCATATAAAGAAAAAGCCCTCGTTTGGTGCTCCTCTTTGTCGTTCTCTAGCATGCGCTCCATCACTGAAAATTATGTCGGATGCAGCTGGAATTTAGCGCATTCTTTATATCTCATCCAGATTTTTTTCTTTTGATAACATTTTTTTTAATCATACATAATTTAGGTAGTTATACAAAAAAGTATGTATTCAAATCAATTGCGAAATTTTGTTACAATAGTTGAGGTAACTTATCTTTTGTGTACTTAATTACTAGTACTTAGGATACGTTTAATACCAGTGTATTGTGTCAAATTAAATAAATAATTGAATTGATTACTCTAATTTTGACAATGCTTGCTTCAAAATGTCGGTAATTATTATTTCACACCCAATAAAAAAAAACATAGTTTCACATTCTATATAAATGAACATTTTTGTTTCTAATTTCTTTTACTTAAAAATAAATATAAAAAAAAAATCTTAAATTCTGATCAATATATAATATATATAATAAATCAATAGTCCAATCGCCATTTATGAACGGATCACATCACATTAGCCGTTGTGACAAAATGACATTTGAAAACAATGCTTTCGCAGTTTTGTTTTAATTTAAATTTTCGTTAAGTTTCATAAGATATTGATACATTATAGAACCGGCAGTGAATATACCTAGAAGAACTTTAATGAAGTGAAATTAAAATGTGAAGTAAAATGACCCAGTACATGCATGTTTCGTGTTTCTAAAGTTCATAAAAGTTACCGTTTTATTTAGTAAACATGAGTTCTACGGATGTAGCTTTAATAGAAAAACTTCGAAAAGAAAATCTAGACCAATACTTTACACTAGTCCGCATGCATTTATCCTTTGTTGTAGATATAAATACAGACGAGTAAGTATGTTTATCTAATTATTACATTTTTAGACTGAAGTTTATAACTAAAAAGTTCACTTGCGTTTCAGTGTTGATTGCTCAACAGACAAACCAAAGCAATTCCGTTGGAATTTTCACAAGAAGGCAAAGAATAATGTGTCTACTCCTAGTCAAAACAGTACCAATATACCTAAGATCAGTGCAGAAGTTAATTCTATTACAGAAGAAGGAATTCTTAGGCTAAATGAGTTAATAGAGTTCCTGTCTAAGCCTGAAAGTGAGTATGTATACAAGGTGATGTCACATTTAATATAAACATTTTCTTACTATTTATATAGGCAATAAAAATCTCTATTAAGTGAAATACTTGTATTAGAATTACATCCATATAGCGCGCAATCTTAAACAAGTGTGTTGTATTCTTATATATATATATAGATACACTATGTATCTAAAAGCTATATACTATGGACTAAAACAGTTTCTGTGTATTGATGTAAAAATACTAAATTTTTTAAAATAGTCATCAACATCTTTGCCTTTTACTTCCAGATGTAACACAAGAAGGTATATTTCGTCGTACCGGTTCCCTAAGTCGGCAACAAGAACTACGACAATTGCTCCAGACAGGGTCAAACCTTGGTCTAGATGAAGGCAAATTCTCTGTCCATGACTGTGCCTCTGTTCTCAAAGGATTTCTTGCGGAACTCCCTCAACCATTGTTGATGGACCAGTACTATCAAACTTATTGCACACTAGCTAGTATGTACACCAATTCTAATTAATTTTGTATTTTTATACACTAGGTTCAGTTTGTAACTGAATATTCCATGAATATCATAGTGTAATTTTATTTCATTTATTATGTTTGTTGTATCTAAACTTACATTTTGTGAACATATGTTTATAATGCACAACTTGATAACATAAGTTGCTGAAGAATACCATTATTGCTACATGGCTCGCTCAGTGTAAACTGCAACAATTGTGTTTGCTTAGTTTGCTATATTATTTACTTACAGTGAAATCAGTTAATCTTTCCTACTGCCAAGACCATAAGTAAAATAGAAATTAAGACATATTTACTGAATGTAATGTGTTTAGGCTAGCTAAAATGAATTGATTTGATTATCTGTTAGTTCAGATCTTTTTAAGGAATACAGGATTTCAATTCAGTTTTTGAAGTATGCTATCACGTAAAGTGATTCTAAAGGAAGGTTTGTATGTAAAATACATACATATTGTAGTATAGAAAAGCCAATAAATTCCAACATTTGTAAATTGATGTTAAAATCATTTAATACATTTTTGTGCACTTCAATTTCAAACACTAGTTAAACCTTACATAATACCAATAAATGTACTATGAAATTGTATAATCTATAAAAGAAATTGTATAATATATTAAAAATCAATAGATAAGTGTACTAATAATGTTATTAATCGTTACCTCTCCAATATATATTAGAATAAATATTGCGTTTGTGTGAACCCAGGGCGGGTCTCTAGTATGAAATTAAACATAATTTATTTTAATTAATATTTGCCTTATTTCATTTTCAGCACAATACCCACCAAATGCAGACTCCTCGGAAGCTAAGCTGACAACTGCACTTCAGTTGTTGTTATTGCTGTTAGCTCCATCTCACAGAAACTTCCTAGAGAAACTGTTGAAACTGCTTCGTTTAGTTGCTGATAATGAAGCCTCAAATCGAATGTCACCTGACACACTGGCTACAATGTTCACTCCACATTTACTGTGTCCAAGAAAGGTAAATTATGTACAATTATATAAAATAACTAATAAGAATGCTATGTACATGCCATTTTTAATCCACTCCTATATCACCTATTGTAGTGTACAAAGTGCACATAAATAACAAAGTTAAGTGTTCACTACAGGCTTAATGTATTGCATAATAAGTATAGATTACATTCTTATTTCTGGACAAAAAAGTTAATATATGTGTGATTGTGCATTTGTTAGTGTCGGTCCTGTTTGACTGGGGTCGATATTGAATGATATCACACAACCTAATACAAGTATGTGATAAATATGCTTCAAAAAATTTCTGATCTAACAAAGTATCTAAAGCTACAGATTGAAATCTGAGGTTTCCCGCCTAGCTATACATGTTTGGAAAAATTCGACATATTTACCAGTCGATTGCTAGTCCTTCGGGAAATACAGTTAGTAACTCACACATAAAAAAGTTCTCTGAAATGTTCAAGTTTTATATAAAAATGGCATATTTAACACTCTACTCTTAACATTCTCCATTTCAGTTGTCCCCGGAACATTTCCACACAGAATCGGTGGCCCTGGCGCCGGTCATCAGTTTCATGATCCGATGCGCAGGCGCACTGTTCGCGCCGCCAGCACAGCTTGCTACAGACGCGGCTGCGTACTTCACGTCTCGGGCGCGCCGACGCATGCTGTCGCCTGACCTTTGCCTCGACGAGAGCATATCGGACAGGTAACTTCATAATTAATTATTATAAAGAGAAAAGATTGGATTGCTTGTTTGTTTATAATGGATATATACTTAATCAGGTAAAAATTCGATCGTCGATCGAAAGCTACACTATCAGCATTTAACAAAGGCTATAGTCTATATAGCTATATTTATGCAAATGTATCCGCCTGAAAGGGAAATTTGGAATTGGCCTCTTCAGATTTAATAAACCTTTAATAAATCTAAATAAAAAATATCGTACAGTACTTATTATATTGTTGTGTTTGTATATTTAAAATCAAGTTTATTGTTCTGAAATAAAAAATTGTATTGTCAAAGAACACAAAAAATTATAGCCATTCTTCTTGTGAAAAGGCTGCAGGAGAGACAGTTCTAACATTTTCATAGTACAATGGCTTTCTCGACAAGATATCAATGCAGATGACCAAAGTCAATGTCAAAAATATCTTTATTTGCCTATCTTAGGCAATTTTAAATAGTTATTCCAGTAGATGTAAATTAATGTATATATAAATATTGTTCATATAAATGTAGATCTATAAATTACAATTTCTTAGTTGAATAACTAATATGATCTTGATGACTTTATTGGGTTTTAAAATCAAGTTTTCTGCTGGTTCAACACACAAACCACTAGAAACCCTTTGTAAGAGGAGTACCTCTACAGTCTTAAATATATTGCTTGATTAGACAGACATCTGCTACTAACATATTTTGTACAATTTCAATGGTTTTTTTTCTTATTTTTATATTGATTTTATATAATCCGCTTAATTATTTCATATTAATTCAGACGTCATCTCGTTAAAAATCTCGTCGACTCTCATCTCGACGACATACGTTGACTTAACTCTATAGATAAGTGGCTTAAAGCATTTGTGTTGCGGTTATTAGAAAAAAGAGGAATTACTAATATAATACTTTAATACATATATAACACCCAGACACACAACAAAATCAAATATGCGTCATATCTTTAGATCACTACCACCTACGATCGGGCCCATCAAAATAATGCCGATATAAATAAATCGTGCGTCGCTACTACATTGACATCTGTCATTCTTATCATGGTGTATTTAAAGGGGTAAAGTGAATACCCTTCTTCGCTCATGGGATATCACGTGACATTATACAGGACAGCCGCCAGCACAGTGTACACGTTCGTGGACCGGCACCGGACGCGCGCCGAAAACGCGACCAACCCCACGGACACCGCGCTGGCGCAACTGTACGCGCACATTCAGGCGCTGCCGGACTCGCACCACAAGCGGAGGCTCATCAAACACTTCAACCGCCAGAACGGATACGGTCAGTCACACAGTTTACACGCTCAGTTGTTTGGCTTTTAGGTTATTGAAATTAAAAAATATATATTATAAAGGAGATGCTGTGGACTACTAGCAAAGTAGAATAGTACCTTCGTCTGTACCAGGTGTCGTAAGAGGCGACTAAGGTATCGGATTCGACTGATGGCGGTATTTCAATCCGAAATAGCACAGCTTAAATACAACAGCTTAGGGGCAGCAGTTTCTTCGTCGCGAAGGTTCGCCCTGCGATTGCCACAACTTGCCCAGCGCGGTACCTATATATGGCCAAAAATCCCCCTATCTTGAGGAGGCCTATGTCCAACAGTGGACGTTCTATAGCTGATATAATGGAACTGATGGATGGAATAGAACAGATAATAGGGTAACCCTAGCTTTTATATGGCTCAAGTTGACAATCATTTTGGTCCGCGTAATAGTGAACGTCATCGCAGCGTATAGACGCTCGTAATGTTACAAGGATATCACTGGCGCGTTGTCAACCTTGTAACTTGAAGATATTATGTCACATTAGCCAGTAATTTCACTGCTTCTCCCGATTCGAATTGGAACAATGCGAACATTGCTGTTTGGCGGATGAAATAGGAGTGAGTTAATAATGCAGACGATTGTATGAGGTTTACCTCTGTTAAATTGCCTTAGGGCTACCAACCATTAAAAATAAAATCATATCAATAGATAAACTAATTAAGCGAACTTAGAGGCAGAACTAGACCTGGAATCTGAGCGCCAGTTTTACGCAAGAATGCATATTCCCGTGGGCTTTAATTTTTCTTTGCGCAGTTTAGCTATTAGAGAGTCATAGTCTTTTTGTTCCCAGAATAGTGAGAGTTCCTCAGTCATGTATAGACTCCATAAATCGATATATCATTTTGACGGTAGAGTATCGACCCGACCGCAAAGCTACTACAAAATAACAAGCGAATTATATCAGTCGTTTTCCCTATTCCAGGTACACCTATCCAAATACAGCGGACGGGTAAGGTGGCCGGGTCGCGCAGTTTCGGCGACTCGATCAAACGGCACATCTTTAACAAGGGGCTCCTCAATAAGACGCCGAAGAAGGGATCCGGCACCATACACACCGTGGAGGAGGTGAGTGGCCACGCCAAAATCAGCTTTATGTGCATCGTCCAAAGTCCATGTTTGTGTGCCGCTGTTTGAGGGTGTAGTTTTATTGTACGGCGATCAGAGAATATATCTATTTTTTGTTTAAAATTTCTACTGCAGCCATTTATTCAATTATTACGGAGCATCAGCATTATATATACTTCAAAAGTTATTGCTTATAATAATAACATAAGTACTTTTATGTAAACTCATTTATTGGCTGTAAGATTCGATATTTATTTTGTTAACCATATAAGAGCTGATTTTTAAATAATAAGAATAATTAAATTAAAATTATTTTGTGGGGTGAAAATAATTTTGCGCACCTAAATCTAACATAATAAATTCGTCGAAATTGTGGCAATGTGTTTGAAGCTAATTTTACATGCGGTCAGGCTTTAAATAGACGCTATTTACTGCAATGCGAAAAAATGGTTATTTCAACTTATTTCCGTTAAATGTATTTTAGGTAATAGTCAAACTAGACAATAACTTAAAATTTAATTTGATTCACTGTTGTTCCAAACCATAGACCTACACAAAAAACTAATACACTAATAAGGTTTTCTTTATTTATCTGATTGGACGTGACTCTTACACAGAATAAGGTTAAAATAGGTATATTTTTCTGAAAACTGTTAGTTACAACATACCTTTTTTAAATAAATCTTTAAAAAAAGACTTTAAATAATGCTCCATAACATATCCAAATATAATGCTATAATATAACTACACCCTCTCTTATTCACAATAACCATGCATCGTGAATCTCACTCGGACCTTGTAACGTGTCTCTTCTGTCCTAACTTTCTGTCACGTGCTAAACGCATGCGCTATTTACAGAAAACGAGCAAAGGAAAGTTACGTTTCACGGACGACAGTAAAGTAGACGTGTCCCATAAAAACATTGTACTTAAGAATTTAGCGCAAAAGATAGCCAGCACCGAGTCGCTGGACGGCAACGATGATTACGAATCGGACGCGAGCAACGAGAGCACTTTATCAGAAGGCGCTATTAACACATCAAGGAAAATAAGCCCTAAATTCGCATCGGAACCTAACTTAAGCATGCTCGACACCAACGAAGAGACGCCGAAGAACACGAAGAAACGGAGCACAAGGCTGTTCAGGTCGAAAATACTGTCCGGATCGCAGAATTTGAACAAGAAATACCAGAAACGGAACGCGGTCATAAAGGGGACGCCCGCGTCTTGCGTATCGTGTTTCGATGATCAAGAATCGTGTTCAGATGTTTCGTATCCAGACGGTGACGAGAGGACTCCAATAGTGGACACGCCACAGAAGAGAGGGAATAGAAATGATATGGAAATTAAAATGCACTATCTAACGAGTACGCCGGGGATCACGGAGCCGGTGGTATTCGACGAAGAGCCCACGACCCCTTTTGGCGTCAATTTTAGGAGGACGTCTATGTCGCCGATTACGAAGTCAACGCAAAAGTTGTCCAAGGCTATGCAGGTTTGTGGTCATTCATCATCATGCTTTATGTGTATCATGCTTACGTTTGTGCATTGCTAGTGTAGTCGTTTTTTTATTAACTAATACGATGTTTCTCCTAATGGCAACACAGACGGTGATACCTCTCATCGCCCTCAGTGTTGCCATTTCTTGAAACAATAATGGTAAGTCATGTGGTGTTTCGATTCCAGTAGATTACTAGGGACTAGTTTCTTCTAACTCAGTAACATGCAAGTATTTACAGTATTTTACTGTGTTGTACTCTAATGGTTGTGGAAACAAGTTTTTTTTCTATAAATATAGTTTTATATCGCACTCCTAGATAAAAAGTACAAAAAGCAAAAACTCCACTTTTACTTAAACTTTGCAGAATTAACGTAAATGAACGCGTTAGGGTCCATAATTCGATGACTTATTGGAAAAGAAAACATTTCTGTTGATTTTTTTTTAAGGAATTCAAAATTTCCTTTAAATTTGCGAATAAACCACAATGTTTCTTAAGCTGTACTAAATATATATTATTTCGAGTTGATGCAGTTTTGATCTAGTGACATAATATATAACAAATCCCTGATATATAGAACAACTGAAGACCCTAATAACCCTTTGAATTCATAAGAGTCGTTTGAACAGAAAACTTATTAATTGCCTCGTGTAAGTGCTACTTCTATTAATGAGTTTTAAAGCTATTAGACATTATTTATGTATGAATAGTGTTCAAGTGAATATTAGAAAATATTTTCTGGTTTAAAATTAAATGTAAATAAATAAATGTAATGCTGTCGGTGCATTTGTCCGCGTTGATTATCTTCATACTATTGTATCGAGGCGGATGTTTTAATAAAAAATCTTACCCAACTATATTCACTTCTTGTTAGTTATCGTAAGCACAGTTTACCTGATGTCCTAAAGATTATTTTCCTAGCCCACAATATAAAATATTCAGAGTGACTGTTTGTAAAAGCATCAGTAGTCCCTATCGCATTCAAAAGGTTTTTTTATTTCCTTTGCTTCTTTGACCTTGAACAATAATATATTTTCTAGAAAAAAATTACTTGTATAGGTTTAGGTGGGATTAGAACCCATCTCTATTCCGGGCGACTACCACTTAGCTTAGTGGTAGTCGCCCGGAATAGAGATTCTGCATTTTTTTATATATTATATAATGTTCGTATCTTTTCTGAATATTAATAATCTCTAATGAAATCAAAAGATTCATATTAACCTAAAAAATGTGTATATTTCCAGGAATCAATAATGACGCCCAGGTCTAGGAAGCCGTTGATCATAACATCCGAACAGAGAGACAGTGTGCCGGTAACGAGCGAGAATAAAGAGGAGGCGAGCAAATCCGACGTCATGTTCCAGTCAATGTCGCCTAAGAACGACAGCGATTTCGTGTCGTCTGAAGACGACGATATGATGTCGAGGTCTTCGTTCTCTTGTGAAAGGTAATAATAGCATGCTGGAAACTTTCTGGGGTAAATTGTAGCATGCTTATCTAAATATCAAGCTTCAAATAGTTTACTGGATATGCTGTGAACATAACAAACAGACATATTTTCTCATACATAATACTAGCATTCCACCTGCGACTTTGATCGCAAAGTTTTCACTCATAGATTATCCCTGAGAAACTCTTGTTTTTCCAGAAAGAAGTCTACGGATGCAATTGTACAGTTGAACTGTGTAAACGTTTTTTTCTCTAATGATGTATTTTTCTATCAGAATAAAAAAATCTGACCCATCCTACGGGCAATGTTTTCGGGATAAAGTCTATGTGTTATGCCAGACTTTCAATAATCTCTGTGCCAAATTATATCCAGATCTACGCAGCGATTCCAGCGTAAAAGAGTGACAAACGTACATCCATCCATACAAACTGCATTTATAATATCAGCAGGATTAGTATGGAGGTAGAATTAATAAAAAGCACCATAAATTTTGTTTTTAGTATTTTTCTATAAAGTGACTAAAGCTCTGCTGATCTAACTCCTTCGAAGAAAAGATACATTTATCTTTATAAATCATTTAGTAAGATTGTAATTGATAATTAAAATGTATTTAGCTCTATAGTTTTTTGAAGATTCTCTTGTTCCTTTCCCATAAATTAAAGTGTTTACTTAATCACTTTCATAATAAAACTTCTAATACCAACCAACTTTTTTAATCTTGACAACGATCTATTGCAACCATTTTCGAATCTTCAATAAAATAAAATATTTTCGAGAGGTAATAAAATTATATATTTGTAAGGTCATTTAATTTTTAAGCCAGGCGGTACTCAGAGCTTAGTTTAGTTCTGGTCATTTTGTGACCTTCTGGAAAGAAATTGGCAATTGGAAAATGTTACAGATCCCGCCATTCGAACGCGTCCATACCGCGAATGAAAGCCCTCGACGGGCGCTCCCTGTCCGCCGGCGACGTCAGTCCGCTCCGTTCGGAAACCACGCGTTTTATTATCAGCCACGACCGACCGCGCGCAGATGACCTCGAAACGACCTTGTGCGACGCTGTGCCCAAGTTCAAGGTCAACCACGAAATGACCTACGATCCGAAGAAAACACTCAGCGAGCCATTCCGCGAGTATTTACTCAGTAGGTCAGTGTTGACTGCGACTCCTGTGGATCTCTCTATATTGAACAAGTCGAGCGACAATGAAGAGAAGATCTCCGAGTCGTTGCTGTACTGCCTAGACGGCAACGTCCCAGCCGACTTGACTCTGTCGATTAGTAACTTGGTGGTGGACAGAGAGGCCAGTCTCCGATCCCCGTTGAAGAGTATAAGCAATATTGTGTGTATAGATGAGAGTCAAAGCAAGAAGCGTTGCGCCGCCGCCATATTGGCAGATGCCGAGGAGTTTAAAAAGGTTGTTATGGAGAAGGAGAATATGGATTCTGATGTTTTTGAGATACGGGAGACTGAACTATAGCTGTAAACTGGACTGTTAGTGAAAATTGTACATAAAATTGGCATGTGGTTGAAATAAAAATGGTTCTTAATATTTGAGATCAATAGAGGGAATACATTGAAGTATGCAACTATATTTTTTTTTAAACATTGTTCTAGTACTAGGATTAATTAGTATCCTGGGAACCAAAAACATTAAAGGTACGACAGCAATAAACACTACGCTAATTTAAGTTTTAGTAAATGTTTACTTTTATTTAAGTTTACTTACTATTTTAATGAACACTCAAATAATAAGTCCATTTTTATGGTGAAAAACGCCACTAAGCACTACTGTAACTAAACTTCAGGTATTTTAATTATCTATAAAAAAATAGCAATTTTACCAGTTTTTGTTCTACCGTAGCGTACCGTAATTGGAACTTATCGCTAATCTAATTAAAACCTGGCCTGGTGCGAGAATCCATCCCGCAACCTTTATTTATTAACTAATCTGCTTCACGAATAGACCTACGACAATATTTTGACTTTTCATTACTTTGTTCTAACTGGTTGTCAAATCCGAGATTTTTAGATAGCGCTAGCGCATTTTCGACGGTCTCTATGCTTACTTAATCAGAACTACAATGCCATTCAACAAGATGTTATGCATCAGATCAATATATCGAGGAACCTTTCTGTTACATCTTACTTGTTTATTTTTTATCTCATACACATTTTTCTCTTTCAAATTTCATTCACTTTAATGGAAAGGGACTTTCCTTTGGCTTTCCATTTTTGACAATTACCAGTAACACCCCTAATATTGATCTAATTCACAACAAAAGTGCAACCGTCACTATGCAGCTATACCTGTCCATGTCCAATGAAAAACAACATGTTAGATATCATACAATTTATGATTTTTTGTGAATAATCATGACTTATGATTTAGTCATCTAAACATAGTTATTGAGATAGCAATTAAAAACGGATGCATGGTTTTGAACTATAATATTTTTAATATTTACTATACTATATTTAACACAAAAAAGTAACAGTAATTGGCTATGTCTCTACATTATGGTACTATTTGATTTGAGATTGTTTAAATTAATTTTAAATTAAATTAATTATTGCCTTAAGTACAGACTACCAAAGATATAATAAATGTTTACGACATACAGTAATCCTTTTATATACTGGTGTGTTCTCCATTTGATATCTCATAATAAAAAAATGACAATTGTTAAGACTGTAAAAATCACAAATTGTTTACCTTTTAAAAGAAAAATAATTGTTATAATTAGTTAAAAAACACAAATCACATAATTTTATAATATATATCAATAATATTTATGTATGTAACAGACAGCATAATATTAAGTTTAGTTATGTATGAAAAAATGATTGAAATTAATGATTTTATTTTCACATTTCAGTTCTAGTATTAGAACACTTTTTGTATTGGAAAGTTACTATTTTAACTCTGCATTGTTATTCGACTTATGAACATAAACTTTATTTTATTTAGAAGTAGGTATTATTACAGTGATATGTATTACATATTTAAATGGTTATTATGATTAAAGATTATTTCAACCTTTGTATTATACTATTACTTATTACTCTTGTTAAATCACAAATTACATTTTAATTACGGCATAAAAAATATCTTTGTAGTTTTTGTAGATAAATTCATAGAGGTAGAAAGTTTTAAATGTTCAGTTGTTAAAAAATTTCAAACTAAAAGATAAACAAAAGTGCAAGTGAGTTCCTTTATTCTTTAGCATAATTATAACTAGCACAATTAAAATTGTCCCTATTCAGATAAATTCTCCCTAGTTACTCCACTATTTCTAGTTGAGTATTTATAACCGTTATCAGCCCTTAGTTACACCTGGCATTTATAAAAATTACCACTTATGTATAGCATTCTTCCTAGTATTAATTTATTTTTATAAGCAATATAAATATAGGAGTACAGATAATAAGACTGCATGCAGCAAAGACTACACTGTGTTTAAGATATTATAGTTACAATGTATGATTTATTGATATTTTATAATTGATGCCTATCGCACTGCACATAAAATAATTAAACTATAGAAAATGAGTTTATTACCTAATTTTAAATATGTTTACCTTAAACTTAAATTCTGATATAACTGCCAATACATGCCAAGGGCGTTCTCAATATGTGTGTGAATTTCAATAAATAACAACCCAATATCTTTAATTATATTTTAATAATGATTACAGTCTTATATAAGAGATACAATGTTCAAAGGACATTAAAACATATCATCATGCCCCAGATCAGCAAGAAGGTTGAGACCCCTCTCTTTTAATGCCTTTGATAGTAGCTTTTGCTGCTCTATTTTAGCATCTTGTTCTCTCCTTTGAGCATCCAGGATTTCATCAACTGTAACTTCTGTTAGTGGTAAGTTGTCTTCTTTTTCTTTGTCCTGAAAATTTAAGTTTGCTACAAGTTTATACATAGTTAAGTAACATATATTTTACTATGTTAACTAACACTAAATTGTCTCAATGGATAAACACACTTTTTAAATTTTTTAATACACTTAGTCATTATATACATTGTAACTAGCCACACCCTAATACATCCATGATGGATACTTGCGAGGAAAAGAAACAAATCTACTAGCCATACTTACTTGTCAAGTTAGTCAGATATTATTTAAGTGTATATACTTAGGATGATTCATTAATTTATATGTTTATAGTGAAGGTCAAAGAATTCTTTAAAACTTCTGCCCATTTCTCTGTTGCGATCTATGATATATTATTAGATAAACGGAAGTTTAATTAGTAGAATAGTATTTAGATAGTACTTACAATCTCTCCTAAAAGAACAACGTTTTCTCCTCTGACAATAAATATACCCCTTGGAATGTCTCCATACTCTTTGCCTACATGAATCCTCTCTATAGTCTTGTGGAGCACTAAGTTAGCAAATTGATCGACGCAGCGCAGGTATCCAATCAATGTTCTTCCATCTCGAAGCAACACCATAAGTTTTTCTTCATGAAACAATAAGCACTACATGAAAAACCATGAAACATGAAAAATTGCATAAAAAAATAAAACATACTGTCCAATTCGTCCCACAAATGAGCAGTCCCCTCTAATGGATTAATATTACTTGACATGTTTCTATTTTAAAGTAAGTAAAATGTTTATTTAATACTGTATAATAGGTATATTTTAAAGATCTGTAGTTTGTCAGCCGACTTGACTCTTATTTGACATGACATGACAGTGAAGGGAGATTGACATATAACGTACGTTTAAAAAGTATATTAAGTATTGACGGTATATTGGATTATACATTCCATAAGTAAGGTCTTTTTATTTTCTATGTTAAATCGAACAAAACAGAAAGAATACAATATGTAACGTTTACACAGAACTCTTCAATTATATTAATAGAAATTACCATGTAGCTGTAATAAAAGAAAGGAAAAGTAATAAAAAATATAAAGAGTCGTTTACTGCGAAATCAGTATTCCACAGTAACATTTTTATATGCACCTATTGTAGAAAACAGGTAACTAACTATTAATTGATTTGGAGTGTAACATTATATATATATACTTATTATTTGAAAAACTGTTTATGAACTGAGTAGAAAAAAGAAAACAAAAAATGGCTGCAGGATTCACCGCCTGACTGCTGTCACATTTATTTTGTATTTTTATAATTTATTTATTTTTGGGTTGCAATCTCAAGACTAAGTGGTGACATTAATGATATGATTTACCACGCTACTGGTCTACAACAGGGTTTGAAAAGACTCACACTGCCTGTTGGTATAAGATGGAGCTAGATGACGAGATCAAATCCGGTTGTTTATTATTCCCACCCGCTGGAGGAAATGTTTTCAGTAAATTCCCGAAAAAGGTAAATTACATACGTTTTACTTTTGTTATAGCACACATTTAGAAGACCTACCTTTAAAGGTATCTGTCGTGGCAAGTGTTACATTACAGTTACGTTATGTTATCGTTTCTATGTTATGACTCAGTGCAGTTGCATGCGCGTTTATTGCCGACAACAGGTTATGTTGTACACAATGACCTCTTTTAATCATATAAATCTTTTTTCATTTCACCTCTAGTTTCATAGAATATATTAGTTGAATATTTACTATAAACTGCTGCAAAATAAAAACTATAAAAATGATTTTATTAATAATTATGCCATGTATTTGGATTTCAGAAAATCTGGCAACAAAAATACTGTATTTTATTTAATGCAAGCAAACAAGGAATTGAAAGGCTTGAAATATATGATCACAAGGAAGAAGCAACATCAGCATCTGCATCAATTCCTAAAATCCTAACTCTTGAGAATTGTATAAAAATAACACATTCTAGTCCTAATACTATTACTATTCTTACTAAGTCACACACTCAACAAATATGCGCTCAATCAGAAGCTGAAACATTGGAATGGGTAACTGCTCTGCAGTCTGTAGCATTCAGAGGCAGGGACTCCAATCCTATTAGCTGTGATGAAGATAATGATCTGTACTGCTCATCTGGTGAAGGTGTATTTTCAGTTAAAATGTGCTCTTCTGATGCATCTACTAGATGTGGTCTAGAACCTTTAAGATATCTCCTTGTGTTGACTGCAACAGCAATTGAATTAAGAGATATCAATGACAACAAGCTATATGCTACATGGCCCTATAGATATATCAGAAGGTATGGCTATAGACAAGGCAAATTCACATTTGAGGCCGGAAGAAAATGTGATACCGGTGAAGGAATCTTTCACTTAGAACATCCCAACCAGTCTGAAATATTTAAATGCCTCTCATTGAAAATGAAGACAATGAAGCAATTGATTGGTAATGACAATTTAAACAGTCCTGAGCATTCTGAATTTAACATACAGCCCAGCATTAATTTGTTTCCAGGATCTAGAAGTCCATTGGTTGCTGCTAGACCAGATGACTTGAATCTGAGTTCTCTTTCATTCAAAACAACTTCCATTTCAAGCCAACAGAGTTCATGTACAGATAGAGATACCGCACCACTATTAATGCCCAAACCTGCTTTGAAACCAAAACCACAGAAACCTCCACGGAAAATAATTAATGTTCCCAAAAGTTTATCTAAAGATTTACCAAGTTCTACAGATGAGAGTATAGATTTTGGCAGGTACAAAAAACTGGATAATTATGAACCTATTGATCAGGTGAAAAGAGATGAGAGCCCACCATCAGTGCCATATGACAAAGTAGAAGTGCGCAGTGAGGCATGGAAAACATTTGGGATAGATGATCCTGATCATACAGAATTTACTCCTAATTTGGGTGATAATCCAAATTGCATTAAATTGATATCAAGGTCACAAGATAATTTAAACACAATGGGGCCAGAGTCTTCCAGGATAATTTTATTACCAAGTCTAGTAGTGGACCCAGAAGATGAAAATTATGATAGGTTACAATATTTTGGCTCTACAAGCAAGTTGAATAAATCTTCACGGTATAAAAAGATTGAAGCACGCCCAACCACACTGACATTAGGGGATGCTAAAAGTAAAGAGACATGGAATGACTATGATGAAGTGGAGAATGTAATGCAGACTGCTCGGTTAGCTGACGATTCCCATTTGGGATATGGAATGATTAGAAAACCAAACACTCCAGGCCCACAAGTGCCAACAGCTGCTCAAGCCCAAGCCTTACAGAATCAGGTTGCATTAGAAGAAGTTAACCACAATACTTGCAATGGAACTGATTATGCTATAGTAAGTCGACCCAAAAGAGTTTAAGAAGAATCTTATTGCAGTGAAATTTTTTCAAGACTGAAATTTTTATATTGAGACTAATCTCTAAAATTGAGACTAAACTCTTAAAGGATATGAAAATTTTTGGCTATTATCTAAATTGTATTAATTTTAATTTATACAATAAACACTATTTTGACTGGATTAGATATTTAGATGAAAGTTAGCAATCATTCCCATTCTGTATTTTACT
This sequence comes from Heortia vitessoides, assembly GCA_020976665.1. Taxonomy (NCBI): domain Eukaryota; kingdom Metazoa; phylum Arthropoda; class Insecta; order Lepidoptera; family Crambidae; genus Heortia; species Heortia vitessoides. Next base: position 14,139,709 of record JACJUM010003147.1, read on the forward strand.
TAGATAAGCTGTCTAATTGTATATTTTAATTTTTAGATTTAGATGTATATTGATGCACAAGTATTTTTATAGATAAGAGATTATTGATAATCTTATAATATTGTGATTATTTTGTGCCTTATTTTTAATATAATGTGAAGGATGTTTACCATACAAGCTGTGCCAAGAATTATATAAGTAATGTGCAGATTTGTGGTGCTGTAAGGTGTTAGAATGTTGACAAGCAAATTGAATCATAATTTAAAAAGATGTGTTGGTCTCTTATGTGAGCACTGTACATGACTTAATTGTTAAGTAAAAAGAGAAGGAAAATAAATCCTGCAACAGTTTCATAATTGAAATGTTTAATATTGTTTGTTATTGACTCTTGATATAATGCTTCTGAGATATAATTCCTGTACTTTAAATTTATAGGAACTGTAGCTTGCTTTAATGCAACTGCCATTATAGTTTAGTTACATAGCAGTGTTTAGAATTTGTAAATGGTTTAAGATGATCAATAAAACAGTGATTGAATTCATTCCAGTTTTATGTGTTTAAGTGCTCATCATTTCAAAAGACAATTATTAGATATTTTTTTATTGTCAACTTATTAAACATGTACTGTATAGTTAACATTATTTTTGATATAAGGGTTTATACCTCCAATTTTAATACTTGGCCATATTTTTTCCAATTTGAACTATAAGAATTATACCTGACAATAAATGATTAATCTCATGGCATATTTTATTTTTTAATATAAAAACATACATAAAATATATATAATAAATACATTATACTACATGCTATATTTTTTAAAAGGCCCATAGACAAATCTTGGCATTCAAGAGTATTCAAAATAAAAACAGTAAATAAAGAATTTACACTATTTATTGACAACAAATGACATTGGGAAATCAAATTACATTTTCTTCAGTCTAATTTACCTTTGAGTGTGGACAACACTATTTGCCTTAAGTGGTCTTACATACATGTTGCATAAACCCTACAGTTGGTAACAGACATGTAGTAAGTTACACTTGCATACTGCAGGCCTAGCTAGTCTAAAGGTAAGCCTCGAAATTGACAATATACCTATACTTTTATACACATAAAAAAATATTGTTACTAATATTAAAGCAAAAGCTTAAATAAGAAGCAGTTGCAAATGTTAATATACATAGTATGTTGTGGAAACATGTTTAACAAGTGTGCATCATATGGTCTATGTTATTTTGTAGTATTAATCAAATAGCATTGCAGTTTGATTGTTACAATTTAAGAATGAATGATGCAACCTTTTTTTTGATATAAAGAAATTGTATAACTAGTATATTATCTTCTAGTCACCTATATTGAATCACAATAATAATTTAACTACAATAAAATATCAACCTTTCAATAATTTATTGTCTAACTCCTGTTGGTTGGTGTTATTTGCAAATTCATTTGCAATGAATTCTAAATCCTCCGAATTAATTTTCTGTACTGATTCTCCTTTTTCTGCCATAATATCTTCAATGTTCTTCTTTCCATTCATATCAGAGAACCAATTGAGATTATCAGCAATCAGGTGCTTGTTCACACAGCCATCACAATTAACTATTACAACGCCTTTGTAGTATGCAAGTTTGGTGATAAACTTCGAGTTCCTGGTGTTGCATTTCTTACAGGTAAACATTAATTGGAATTTTCCTTCAGTTTTTTTTGCTTCACTCGTCAATTGCACATGATTGAGTTTGGCTGCAGACGTTTCAAAGTTTCTTGGAGATTGTATCTTAGGCGTTGAACTAGAAAAAGGTGCCGATGGCACTACCAGACGTCTTCCAAAGAAAGAATTCCCATCACTTGGGAAAAAGACTAGGTTATTCAACAAACGCGGCGTCTGGTATTTTACTACAAAATCAATCAACGTCTTATGTGCCATTTTTAATGTATTCATTTATGTGCTTTCACAAATAAAAATTCTTATTGCATCACTTTAATATTTTGGTTGAATCAATCGTGATCGATTTCCGAAAATGTGACTGAATTGTTTGACAGTTTGAACTTTTTTCGGGATTAGGACATAAACCAAAACTTATACTGCCTTCGTGCTGTAATGAATTAAACTGAAATTAATAACTGTTAGGTGTCATAAAAATATTTAAATTAAATCGAAATTATATGAAATAAAAAGTTTAATTGATAAAAAGTAAAAGATTTAGGGTGATTATACATGTATAGATGTATTGGCAGCTTCAAATCGATACTCTGCACCCATAGATAGTAAAGATTTAATGGATCAATAAAGGCGGCATCAATGGACGTAGCATTGAAAAGATGTATATCGATACATTATATCAATTATTTGCATTATAAAACTTGGAAAAATTAAGAAAAAATATGCTTGTATTTTGTCTCACGTAAATTTAATTTATTTTATCATATCAATATAAAACTTCAATTTCTATATCTTATTAAATAGACTCGTTGTTCCTTTTTTGAACACGTTTATTTATACATATAATAATTAAATTCACCGTTCGTATGCATTTTTTGGCTTTCCTGCGCTTAGTATTATTTATCTTTCTGAGATATATGACAGATATTTAATTAAAATGTTAACCTATGCTGTTTCTATCGTCGATATTTAATATATTAATTATCGATATTTTTAAAACATTAGATGTAACCTTGCATCCCTATACAGCATGTATCTCTAGCTGTCAAAAATAATGTTCACCAAATTCTGATGAACATCTGATATTAAGGTTTCTCTGTGTAGAATTTAAAAACAACCCGTTATAAAGAATCCCAGATTCGATTTTTTTCTGTTATTAAAACATTTTCTATCGACGTGTTCAAAATAATATATTGTATATATAAACATATGATATTTTAGATTTTGGTAGATATTTTATTAAAAATATATAAAAATGGTTTCAGTGCTCGGTTCGAGTTTGGCCAACAAAATAATAAATAACAATACTATATTTGACAAAATGGAAGACGTTATAAACGGTAAATGTTATAAGTTTTGTTCTGTTTGAATACTAGTAGTATTTTTCTATTAATTTGTTATGTATGACCATTTCTTCTCTACAGTAACCTTGTGTGAAGAAAATGAAATGCAAATAATTAGAATTATAATGTGAAATAATACTGTTATTAGTTCTACTATACAAATAACAAGTTACATATAAGCCACAGTTCTAGATGAGAATACAAAGTGATTATTGGTAAATGTATGTTTTGGTTTCAGATTTAATATCAAGAAAAATAGAGTTGGTTTATTTAATAGAAAGCTTGGGAGAAATACTAACTAGCCCAGATACAGAAAAAAGACAAAGAGGCATGAGGTTCTTCACTATTATCCTTAAAGAGCTACCAAAAGACTTTTTAACAGAAGTAGAGTTGAAATTCATATCTCGATTTTATATAGACCGATTAAAGGAGCACCACAGTGTGATACCTACGGTTTTAGAAGGATACCTATCAATGCTGCATATGACAAACTATCCAATGATACAGTGCAAGGAATTTGTACTTGGCGTTTTTAAAGAGATATCATGCCAGTCACATGTGAAGGAGGATAGACGGAATCTTTACCTCATTCTTAAAAAAATACTTGAGGATGGTGATGCCTGTGAGTATAATATTAACATTATGTTAATTTGAATTATTGTGAGATAGACTTCTATTGAAGCCTCCTGCTAGTCTTAAGGATGTACTATCATGACATCTTGTTGATTCTTCCTATCCTATGCCCTACCTGTACTTCACAATATGTTTCATTGTTTTATGTCATTTATGCTGAGATTTCCACCCATAGACCTGAGTGTGAGGTTTGTGTACTCCTGTATCTGTATTATATAACATGTTTAAGCCATCTTACACATTGGTTTATACTTATATATATATATATTGTTAAAAATTAATTATTATAATATATCTATGACCCAGCATTTGGCGACAGCATCATGTTATAGCGATATTGGTATTATGAAGAGTTATTTCTCTGCGATGTCTCTAGCCACTGGCAAATGTGATGTTCTTTTCAACCCAACAACCCAGAAATCTAGCAGACATTTGTAGTTGCCTACAAATTCCAATTATGTTTTGAAAACTGTGATCTTGTGTTAACTAGCTAGATATTATTTCAAAATTTTAAGGAATATATATTAATATCTTCTTTCTCCACTTTAAATTACCAATTGGCAGGCTTGGTTCAACTTTCCAAGATGGCTTGCAAGATCTATGAATTAGAGTTCTGTATGTAACACAGGATTAGTAAAAGCAAATTGATACTTGGCTGTATTTCAAAGACATAATAAACCTATGACTTATCATTTATAGTCTTATTATGTTATATGTTTATTTTATAAATGCTGGCGATACAAAAAGAAAGAGAAATAAATTAAACATCTAATAAAAATAATTATCACATCGCATTATAATTTATTCCATTTTTTTTTTCATTTCCTTTAAAATTGATGGATACCCTCTATATTTTTCTGTTGATAGTTTCATTTAAGTTGTAACTATTATTAGTTGGAAGTGCTTTCTTCCTGTAATGAACTGTTATCATTAGCTTATTGACCTTAATTATTATCATTAGCCTAATGTTTGGTTCCATATTCTTAAATAAGAGATGATGGATTACTAAGAGATGATTAATGTGTTACTATATAAGAGCAGATTTTAGAAAAAGTGGTGAATATAATATTTATTAGTAACATACATAATGGAAAATAAATGATTTTGTTTATATGTTACATAAATTATGTTTATATCTTAATCGAATCAATAGTTAATAGTTCGCTATAGTCCGGCAGATTAGTAAGTCAAAGTGGCAGTGACGAAAACAATGGCTGATGGATTCGTAAGGTACTGGAATGGAGACCATGTACATGTATGCGCAGTGTAGCGTCCACCAACAAGGTGGACAGACAATGTGACTAAACATGCAAGAGCGTGCTAGACGCTAGCCGCTATTTTGATTTATTTATCAAAATTAATTGATTCCTAAAATTTTATCGATACGTATATAGGTACTAGGACTACGATACGAATACTACCGACAGAGTAGAATAATACTTTCTCCTGTATCGTAAATAGCAACTACGAAATCAGAACCGATAGATGGCGGTATATCCACCCGAAACAGCATCCCTAGAATGCTACAGGGTGGGGATGAGCAGCAGCATTCCCGTTGCGAAGCTACGCTCAGCGATTGCCACCACGCCTGCCCAGCACGGCAATTCTGGGCAAATTGACAATTTCTTGGGGAGGCCTATGTCCAACAGTGGACGTTTCAATGCTTCTATGATAATGATGATGATAATAATATATATTTATATATATTTTTCAGATTTCATTAGCATGCGATCAGACTTTGTGACCAACTGCATATCGGCGATGGATGGAGAGAGGGATCCTCATAACTTACTGTTTTTATTCACCGAAGTCATACCGATCCTCCTGACGAAGACACCGCCAGGGCACTGCGTTGAAGATTTATTTGAACTTTTGTCCTGCTATTTCCCCATCGATTTTCATCCATCCCCTGATGACCCAGCCGCGGTGACCAGAGAACAACTCGCGAACGCCTTGAGACCTTGCCTCTGTGCCTTACCTGAGTTTGCCGAGTACTGTCTTGTGTTGATAGTGGACAAAATAGAATCGACCCTTACAGTGGCTAGAAAGGATTCATTACGATTATTGGTAAGTATTGTTTATATTTTAGCAGTGTAGTCTACCTCTTGATTGAGGTACCCGAACCGCTGATATTTGTGATTTTATGCTTGCCAATTATGGATAAATTCCCCCTTTTCTAGGAAGGCCCATAGGCCTCCAGTGCTGAACATTTTTAGCAGTGGACGTATTACTGCCGCTATGATGATGTTTGTTTACAAACATTACTCAGTCGTGTTTTTAGCAGTATGAGAAAGTTATTAGGATATATTCCTAAAAATTTGTGACGCTCCGTGAGTGTTGACAGATGTCAAAACATGAACTTGAAAATTGTATTGTGCAGGAAATATTACAAAATTAAGTGTTTTTTCATTGATATAAACAATACCTTCATAAACTATTTTAGAATTTTCATTTAGTGTACATCTTTTGTTTAAACCGTCAGTTTACATATATTGCGTCTCAGCACTACTGAAATCATTCCTCTTTTCTAACTTTCGAACGAATCACTTGGGACGAGAGTAGCCTGAACTTAACGAGGAGAGCAAAGGTCGTCTGACAAACTAATAGTGAACAGGCAAGCTATCTGCGCCTCCCGCCCACCTCACCCTACCCCTGTACACCTCATACCGCACCATACACAGTATATGTTACAGTATTGGGCGGTATGAATGAGGTATACGGTGCAGTATGAGGTATACAGAGGTCACGGTTAGAGCCGTTACAGTTACAGTACCGCGTGTTTAATGGTAATAATATCTCAAAAAATAATATTATCGTATATATATGTACAACGTACCTCTTTTCAACGGCTTCCAAACGTATAATTTTCGTAAAAAAATCAAAACTTAAAATGTATTGTAGTTTTTTTGTGGCAATAAATTCCCAACGCGTCTAAATAACTCTTCAATTCGTAAATAGAAATTGACAATTTGCATTTCTTCTGTTACAGAAAGATAGCTGCAAAGCATTTGATCCATTTTGTTATGAGCCGTTCTTGAAGACATTATGGTCGGCAATATACAGAGATATTAATCAAAAAGGTGATAATGAACTCCAATCGCTGGCTCATGAAGCGTTAACAGCTCTGGTTGCACTATTATCTGTAACAGTTCGCACCGACCAGAGACTCAAGAATTTCTTAAATCAGATTCTGCTGCAGGTCAGCCTTGCTGGCTGTACAGCAGTAGACAAATTCTGTGACGCGTCGAAAATTTTACTGACAGTCGCAAATGCGTCCAGACAATCGTGTAAAGTCGTTACGAAGGCAATGATTCCAATAATTACGTCTATGATACACAACACAAACCAACCTTCATGCAAGCTACAAATTGCTTGCATCGATTTCGCTGGCAACTTGTACCATATTTCGGAACAATTGGAATTATTGGAGTTTGTCGAAGATGAAGTAAAAGAGATACTCCAGCTATGTTTGAACGCAATCAACCAGCCGGTGAGGGAGTATCAGATGGCTGGTTTAAGATTGTTGATTGGTTTAAAAGATGCAATAGGAGACGATGTTGTCGTGCCTTTGCTTGAAATACTTGTGCACAACATCCTGTATCCGCCAGATAGGGCGATGTTGAATCTTTGTATTCGAGCCGTGCACGAATTGTCAAAGAAATTCCCTGATGTTGTCTTGGATCTGGTCGTAAAAGAGAAATGTGGCTTAGAGAATTTGACACAACTCGACACCAGTTTGGATAAACGCCTGACTCTGCTGTCGTATTTGATCAGCATCGATGAGTTTACCAATGTTATAATGAGAGAAATGTTGAAGTCGATAAACAGTAACGATGAAACGGCAGCGATGGTCATAGAAAATTTGAGGGAAGCGATGAGCGACGAAAGTTATTTTACACCGCAGAAGTTTACTCAGATCGAACGTGAGCACAGTCTGGTTAATTGTGTCCTAGAATTGGCGCCAAAACGCTTGGTAATGGACGACCAGGACACGATTGAGTTTGGGATATGTTTGGTAATAAGTGTGATCGGCGGTTTGCCTCAAGAGATGCAAGAGGAGTTATTGGATCGGCACGCTGAAAGATTGTACGAAAAAGCGTCAGAACATGAGATGTACTTTCGGTTAATGGCGAGCCTGTGTATCTCAGTCCACCAAACCGTGTTCCATCCTAACTTCGAGAAGTACATGGGCATGGCATTACGTTTGGCATTGCAGAGCGACGTGTATTTGGTGAGGTCGGAAGCGTCTGTTATGTCCGCGCATATATTGAATAAGGCGGAGTCGGGACCGAATTTCACCCTGCTGTATGAAAAGATGAAACATGACTTGGAACTATGTGACAAAACTGACGAACGTTTGTACCCCAGACTAATTCACCTTTACGGGTGGATAACTAAGGCTTTGCTTTTGAGAGGCAATGCGTACTATAAGCTGTGGCTGCAGACGGTAAATATTTTCAATTGAATTAGTAAAAATTTTAAGAAATTTTACGTTATCCTGTATTTATATTGTAAATTGCATTCACACTATATGGTGAACTATTTTAAATTAAATTTGTTATAATAGATTGTATCTTGAAGAAAGACACGGAGAAAGAGACATAGGTATCAAGTGGTTTATAAAAATATTACTTTTTACCGATAGCTGCGGTGTTCATATCTTGTGCGCTAAAGGTCGTGGGCTCGATCCCCACCCTGGACAAATATTTATATGACGAATATTTATGTATGTCCTGTATGAATTCATCTGTCCTTATAGTGTAGGCCCTGCGTTGATATGTCTGTCTGTCAGTCAGCTTCTACTATTATGTATATAAATATAACATTTTATTGAAAAAATATTTTACTTGTGTTTTATGGCTTTAAGAAATATACGAAAGTTTTTTATTAAATTTCATTCGAATAATTGCACTCCCGTTTTACCTCCATAGGGGGTGAATTTTCTTAGTGTTCCCCTACGTCATTAAATGAACCCCTGTATGTCTAGATTCTAACCCTTATAGTTTAGGCCCTGCGTTGATATATCACTCAGTCAGTGAGCTTCTCTCTTTATATATATATATATAAATTATATTACCGTTTTGCGAATAACGACATTATATATATAAATAAAATTACAGATAATGGAATCGTTTACAACTGGTCAGTATCACAAGGAGAGCGCAGACGCGATCCGTATTGTGTCCACAACTTACCGCACATGTCTGAACAAGAAAGACCATTGCCAGATAACACTCCTGCATTATCAGAGACTGTACGAGGGCTTCAAGGAGTTGTGCTCCGTGCTGGGCCCCGTCTCTATAGATGCAAGGATCGCGTACTTGATGAGTTGGGCCAACGTCATCAGGGCTGTGCCGAAGAGTGCAATGAAGAACGACCTTGACCTGGTAAGCGACTTTGACGTTTCGGATAAATATAACGCCACCTGTGACGGGCCCTATGGCGCAAATGGAAATGATCTTATTTTGTGCCCCAAAGATCGTGGGTTCGATCCCCAGGACAAATAATTATATGAGAACTGTTTGTGTTTGTTGGAAGTCCACTGCTGGACAAAGGCCTCCCTAATAAAGGGTAAATATTGCCCATAATTACACTGTTTCGACATTTATCAGTTCTGGTATCTTAGTCGCCTCTTACGACACCTGGTAAGGTACTATCTCTTGACTGGACTCTCGGAAATACCACATTAGGTTTAATGATTCACATACTTTTTCGAAATTGAACTTTTTCGATCATGTTATCTGTAGAAATCTTTCTGAAGGAATTCAATATTACGTTTATCTATCGGTCCAGTCATTTTCTATATTGATTTATTGATATCTGTTGTAGGTGGTCCCTCTAATGGTAGATTCTCTTCATTACTACAAGAAAGAGCTTCTTGTGATTATGTTAGATTCTCTGATTTACTACTGTCAGCAAAATGACGCCGTCGTTTGCCGTCACCTGCCGACGCTTCTGACTCGGTTGACCAGCCTCACCCGATTTTTGAGCTCAATGGTAAGTTCTCACATTTTTATTACTAAGTTTTTATATTATAAGACCAGGTCGACAAACAAGCATACGGTCCGTGTGATAGTAAGCGTCACTGCAGCCTATAGACGCTAGTAATATTGCAAGAATGTCATGAGCGCGTTGCTAACCTTGTGACTTGAAGATATTGTGTCAAATTACCCAGTGATTTCACTGCCTCTCTCATCTTTTAATTTGAGACATAGCAAGGCGAACTCTGCTGCTTGGCAATAGAAGTAGGTGAGAGTGACAACTCCTTGGTATGATGACGTATCCAATGCAGACGACCTTTGTATGAGGTGTACCTCGTGAAAAGTATTGCGGCTACTCGGTAATCCGGCGCATTCCTGAACCGTAGTCTGTTGATGCGTCATGAAAGTTGGTGACACCACACAGTGTCGACTGTATAAAATATGTACTTCTCCTAGTTAATAAGTAACATAATTATGTCAAAATCGATAATCCGACATAATCAACGTAAGGTTATCGCGGCGTTACTGTAGTAAGATTTATTTTTTATTAACTACCTAACGTAAAGAAAACCTTTTTATAACATCTATGCTATCGCTACTCGTAATAAAACTAGAACTTAACTTTTTTTTCTTCTTGATAATGGTTGCCGGAAGATATCCGAAACGTCGAGTAGAAGATATAAAAGGTTAAAAACCATTAAAAAGGCAATTATTGGCAAATTTACTTCAGTCAGAGTCATAGAAGACATAGGCCTCCCCAAGAAAGGGGGAATATTTTCCATAATTGCCGCGTTGTGCAAGCGTGTTGGCAATCGCTGTGCAGAGCTTTCGCTACGGAGATTTTGCTGCCCATCCCCGCCCTGTGCATTTAAGCTACACTGTTACAGATTGATATACCGCCATCTGTCGGTTCTGATACCTTTGTAGCCTCTCACGACACCTGGTACAGGAGGAGGTACTATTCTACTCTGCTGGTACCTCACAGCAATTTTACACTTGTGTATTTTACATTGCCCTTTATTTTCAGGATGTCCGGATCAAGAGCCTCGAATGCCTATTCATAATAGCGAATTCATACAACACAACATTACTATTGCCCTACAAAAGCAACATGATATTGGATTTAGCGCCATCTCTCGACGACAACAAGAGACTCGTCCGCAACATGGCAGTAAAAACGCGATCGCGTTGGTACCTCGTTGGCGCCCCCGGAGAGTTGGCCTCTCGGCGTGGGTAGATCTTATAGATTAGAAAATAAAGGTCATATTTTAAAATAACATCAGAACGCCCTGGTCTCATTATAAGGACTTGACTATAAGAAATAAAAAGAAACTGGATTATTTTCGCAATCAACGATTTAATTTAGAAGTATTTTTATTGAATTATAATTTAATTTTAAGTTTAGAACTCAAATGAAATAATTGTATATTGTATGAACCAGTACCTTGCTGGTAGTTTCATAATGAGCCATGCCCTTGTGACGTCATCTGTGGGCTAAATAGACTGCGGTGTCCGTTACTATTAACGTGGACTTTTGACAATTCTGCTACATCAATAAACTATGTATTAAATATTCTTGATTAGTTATTGATTAGTGAAATATTTTTAGGCAAGTTGTCCGAACCCCTATTAATTGTGAGGGAATAACATGTACCTTTTATAAAATAGTCACGAATAAAAAGATAAATGCCGCATTATATTATATCTTTATCAATGCATTAGTAGAAAAATCATATCCCAGAAAACTATATTTTAAATATGGTTTATTAATATATAATAGGCGCATTAAATTGTAAGTGAAAACAAACAGATAGAACGATTAGGAAATCAGGGTGAAACTGTAATAAGTTTCGATACTTTAATCGATATTATATCGGTCACAAAGTATCGATATTTGTTCGGTATCGTATGAAAAGTCTGTATAGTTACTCCTAATGGTTAGAGTATAAACTAAGAGTAATTAAGTTTCTAAATAATCGCCAATCGTTTGCTACTCAGAGGAGTAAACAATTCACAACGCACTGGTTAGAACTACTTTCCTCCCTGACCTACTCATTCCACTTTATAGTACAGCTATCATTAGTTACACTGACTAGAAAATAGTTTTAATCAATGATATTAGATTTTAATCGTAACTAGAATAAACTAAAATCGGTACTTACTATATAATCAATTGTATTACAGTAAATGAATTATGAAATGATTAAAAGTGACAAATGAAAAAAAAAGTATCTCTTCAGTGTTGCCATGCAGCTAATTAAGTATAAGTCCAATTGTTAGATGATTTGAAGCTTTTAAGCCGGATACGGCTCTTTGGTCCTTAATGTTCGTGATGAAATATTACTTTAAGGTAAATGATGATAAAAGTAGTCTTAATTATTTTTGGATGGTGATTTTAGGAACCGTTGTGTCGTGGATGGTCGTTAAGATAATAAGGAACGTTTGATAAGAAATGAATGTTGTTAGACTTTGTAGTTTATATTGGGTCTATTGACTTATGATGTAGACCACTGCTTTTTAGGCGAATCTATTGTATGCGCTGGAATATTCTTTCATTAATTCCAGCGCCATCGAAGAACCGAAAACTCCTGTAGATTGTAGTTGAAAATAAATCTTGTAATCGTGCTCCTATCAATGACATAACCGGTAATTACCAGGATAATCTAAGCAGTACTTACTATTGTAATGATAAAGTAACCGTTTAAAAAAAAAACTAGACATTCAAAGGTATATCATATAAGCTGTAGCTGTAAAGTGCATTGTCGTCTTTTAAATTAAAATTAGATTAAATTATTCGCACGTAAATAATATTTCTTATTTTAAATTGGATATGCAATTTTTTTCCAGAATTTTCGATCTGATCGTCTATAATACGTTTATGATGCGTGTGCTGTTAGATATTTTGTTACAATGCTTTATTTTTTATTTAGCCTCAAAGAAATTGTTATTTTGCTGTTTGTGTTATTAAATAAAGTTTTTATTTTAATTATTGTCTTTTTTTACAATAGTTTTGGGAAGCATAATGTTACTCTGTTCCAAGCTAATGTTAAATGTTCCTATAGTCAGACTGTTTTGGATAATTGGGCTTCTTTGACAGACAACCATCTCGATCGGACGGACACGGTTCTAGATTTTTTATTTTTTTCATAGTCGTTCATAAAGAATGAAGAGATAATTTCCGCTGGAATTATTAAATTCCTAAAGTAACTCTTTTATAGCAGCATCGACAGATGAGGCAAAGCGGTATTAAAATTACTACATTTAATACACTTTTTAAATGCGTGTTTTTTAACAGATAACCCTATTAATAAATTCTCATCTTGTCTTTCTTTAAGCATTACACTTTAATTCATTCTTTATTATTCTTTTTGATTTAAAGAAGCGTTCTTTTTTAATAAATCAAGCGAATAATGTATGAAAAATTCAATTGTTAACATAACGTTAAATACAATCTGTGCAATTTTGTCACATACTAGATTAATTTGGTTTTTGACTTAATAACACCAGCATGGAGCAGGCACTCAATATCTCCAAGAATTGAGACCATGAATTATTTTTTTATTTGAACCTAGATAGTCCTATACCGTTCTGATGATGAAATCCCAAGCATAACAACGGCAACCCTCGAATTTCATAGGCAACTACAATGTGTTTTAGATATTTTTAAATTAAAATACAGATATTTGATACTTATTTCACTAAGCTGAATTAGTGGATAATTATTTAAAAATTATAAGCTCATAATGAATCTTATTATTGCGATGATATCATATTTATCAAGCCTTAGATCTCCTTGAAGAACGAGGTTTCGTTAACAAAACGTTCGCTATCATACCAAGTTGATCATCGACTTGGTATAATGCGTTGCTCTTCGGCTTCCATTAATTATGAGCTTTCGTGTATGAAGCCAGTCCAATGAGACGTCAAGTTTCAAGCTTTCGTATGGTGCTAACTCAAGTTTCGCTTCGCTGTGCCACGTCTATTCGGTGCTTCGTGTTTAAGCCGCAAGCCTTAGGTCAAGATAGTCAAAGCCCACTCCGTTTGCAATTTTCTTTGCGGAGGGTATGTGGTAGCTGTTTCATGTAGACCGAGACTCATTCTTGAGAGTCTACGACTTCAGTGGCCAGTTGTGGATTCCCCGTGTTAACTAAGCATATCGGGATGTATTACGTTAGCTCGTCCTTCCTCTGTAAGGGGGGACAGTTTGGAAGGGTTTGTGAAAGATCTATTGCACGGGCCGGAGATGGGCAGCACCAATTCCGTCGCAAAAGCTGCGCTTTGCGATTGCCATCGCGGCAATTGGGGTCAAAATTCCCCCTTACTTGGGGAAGCCTATGTCCAGTCGTGGACTTCTATTGGCTAGTATGACGATGATAATGAAAAAAGAACAATTACATTAAATAACGGTTTAAAAATATATATTATTTATGTAGTTATACTACATAAATAATATATATTTTTGTGTAATAAAGTAAAAAACACATCAATCTAAACAGAAAAGGAACTCCTAATATAACCTGAAAATATACATGACGCTGATCAATATCGGCGGGTCATGTCGGGTTGCGGGGGGAAAACTTTTTTCGTTCCCACCCACATTCTTCTTTGTATTTTTTATTTTCTTTGTTAAGGTGTCTTGAGGTTTTATTTCCTTCTTGGTTTCTTCGTTTGTATAATGGTACAAATTGTATTACGAAATGTATATATATTAATATAAATTGATATTTCTATTGTTTACTTTTTGAGTGGCTTCTTTACGTTGTCTGCATAGACGTTATTTAGCGTGTGTTAGAACGCACTATGCAGGTTTTTGGTGGTGGTTTCGTGGGAGCTTTTGGTTTTTTACGGACCCACCGCTCTTGGCTAGGGTCATCCAGGTCTTTGTAGGGTTGTCCACATCAGGCGGTCTCAAGCTTATGCCCGGGTCTTGTTCGACCTCACCGGCCGTGAATTCTCGCTGGTAAGCCTTGGTGTCCGATAGTCTGGCGTGCAGTGGCGCTATATTGCGCAGGTGGGGGTTCGCCAGGGAGGCGTTGTCGGCGCGCGCGAACATCGCGCTTTGACAATCTGCGAATGAATTCTTCGATGTATTCCATTCTTTAGGTCCCGGTGTATCGTCGAGTTTCGCACAAGCATGGTGCCCCGACGATTGTGCGTAGAACGCGGGACTGCTAGGATTGAAGGCGGCCTTTGTTGGACCGGCTGGTTAATGCATACTATGCCGGGGCTGCATATGTAAGGTGAGGTCAAACGTATGTCTTGTAAACTCCTAGCTTAGTTCTGAGCGGGAGTTTGGAGGCTAATACCGGGCGGAGGAGATGCGCGACCGGCCTGGTCTTTTAGTTCACTTGTTCGGTGTGATGCTTCATTCTCAGGGGGCTGTCTATTGTGATCCCTAGGTACTTGACCGTATGGGACCACGTGACTTCTTGCCCCATTAGCTTCAGTGGATTCGGGAGATAACGGTAGCGGTCAATGACTGCAGCCTGAGTCTTGGTTACGCTCACCTGCTGTCTCCACCTGCTTAGCTACTTGGGCAGTAGGTCGAGGGTGTTCTGTAGTTTCTTAGCTGCGCGTTTTAGGTTGACCGAGGATGCATAGTAGGCGGCGTCGTCTGCGTATCGAGTGTGTGCCTTCTCCTACCGGAATGTCGTCCGTGTACAAGCTGTACAGTGCGGGCGAGATGCAGCTGCCCTGAGGTACACCGGCCTCAGTGGTTCATTCTGTTGATAGAACGTTTTCCACTTTCACTCGAAAATATCTCTTATCAAGGAAGGAAGCTACCACTCGTGTGATCCGACGGGGTGTTTGTGACGTTGATAATTTGTACAGCAGACCCTGGTGCCACACTTTATCTAACGCCTTCTCCATGTCGAGGAGTACTGTAGCGGTGTATTCCTTCTTGTTGAAGGCCATCGTCATATGGTAGAGTACTCTCGATAGTTGCAGTGAGATGGAGAGTTCTGTCCGAAATCCATACTGCTCCTCCCTCGGTCTTATGTTCGGTTCCAGGTGTAGAAGCAGCAACTTCTCATACACCTTGGATACAGTAGGTAGCAGTGTGATAGGACGGTAACTCTCGGGCTTGAGTACGTTCTTCCCGGGCTTGGGCTGCATGATTACCCCTTCCGTTTTCCAGGGTTATGGGAAGTGGCCTGTTCGGTTGATGCCGTTAAAGAGGCGAGTCAGTGCGGTGATGCTTCTCGGGGAAAGGTGTCGCAGCATGATGCCAGGCGCCTTCGTGGGTTTCAACTGGTCTATAGTCCTGCTGACCTGCCCGGGCGTGAAGACGACGGGGTCTTTATCTGCCGCTATGGGAACGGCGAGGTACTCTAGAAGGTACCGGGTCACCGTCTTGACGTGTTCTACGTCATCACAGGTGCTCGGGCGGAACTGGCGTTCTAGGTGTTCGGCGAAAATCTTAATGCGCTCGCTTGCTATCTCGGGTAGCCATCTGGTCGGAGGAGGGTCTGATTGGAGCCTGTTTCTTAGAGATCTGGCGACATAGGCAATGGACACTGTTCCAATCTTCGCCCGCGTTCTCTATGTAACGATCCCAGATTTCTGCTTCATGCAACCTCAGTTCGTGTCTCACCTGTTCGGACAGGGCGTTGAGCTGACGCTTGAGGGTTGGGCATCGTGTCTGCTTCCATATTTTTCTTAGACACCGCTTCTTCGTTAATAAGTCCCTGATGCCCTTGGGCAGTGGCTGGAGCCTGCTGCTGCTGGGCATGGTGAGCGATGATGAATTTAAATAACCTATATTGAGAACTAAGAACAGCACTGAAACTCCCGCGGTAATAAGATCAACAGGATAATTAATTCATCAAAATAATCGCGTACAGGATTTTCTTATCAGACAATTACAGATGCGAATGTACATAAGTAGTAGCATCGCACGAGTTTTTTATATTTTTTATATATAATTACATATAATGTTATTTGGCATCATAATTTATTGTTACATTACAAAGATTAATATATAAAATATAAAACATATTTTACATAATATCCTAAAGCAAGAAACTGATTAAAACAATATAATATTTATGAAAAAAAACTGTATTTAGGGGGACACACGCTCGCTGGCCGGCGAGTGCGGTGTTCTGCACTAAGCCTTGGTATATGCGATTCGTAGTAAGAGTGTTTACGAAATATAAGTAGTGATGGCATCACTACGCGTCGAAAGAACGGAGTGGTGAGCAAACGGAATTCCAGACTCTATCTCCGCTCCTCTTTTCACTGTATTTACTTGTATTCACTTCACTTGTATTATTGTATTTACTTGTATTTCCCGGGGTAGAACTATTCGCAGATGATACTGTATTACACAAGTCAAGTATGCGTTATATCGGCTTCCATGCTTTCAACGTCAAACTCAATGCAGCTTGCACTCTAGGG
Organism: Heortia vitessoides; assembly: GCA_020976665.1. NCBI lineage: Eukaryota > Metazoa > Arthropoda > Insecta > Lepidoptera > Crambidae > Heortia > Heortia vitessoides. The sequence goes on from JACJUM010003147.1 coordinate 14,156,712, forward strand.
AACGCTAAAGCACTTAAATATCTTAATTAGATTCCGACGGCAAGAGGCATTGTCATGTTAATTTGTTGGGACAGACCTAAAGAATATATAATCTCGTGTATAGAAGGATACATATCGACGTTTACAAATCCGTCAACATTATTAATCTAATGACACGCATTCTAATGTCTATCGAATTTTCACAGATTTGTATAAGTTCACCATTCACCTTATGTAGCTAATAGAGTCAAAATAAGACGAAATGATAAATGGTCCACCAATAGCGAATAATGATTTATCCGTGGTAAATACATCTCTCGCCTTCATTTGTTGATGAGAGTGTAATAATAACATAACAAATGGAAGAATTTTGCCCCAAATTGCAGCTAGCAAGTGTGTTGACAATTACAGAACGTAGCTTTCGTGGCGGGAACGCTGCTGCCTATTCCCACACTGTGCATTTTAGTTACTGTTTCGAATGGATATACTGCCATCTGTCGGTTCCGGTACCTTAGTCGTCTCTTAAACAGTAACTTACCTGGAACACTATAATGGTCTTGTTAGAGATGGCATAGTTCTTTTTGTATGTCTTGACATATGTCAGTGGATTTAGCAACGAACGGACAGTGAGTAGGGCATATAGCATAGAGTAGGAACACAGACGCGTAGCATACACCGGATCTGCAGGATCGCTCTACATGCAGAATGCATATATCCAGCACTATGAAAAATCTCTAAGCAGCCTGTGTCCAAAAAAAGAAGCTTTTTCATTAGACAAACAAGCAAACTGTTCGTATGATCGTAAGCGCCGTAACTTATAGACGCTCGTAATATCACTTGGATATCACTGCCGCGTTGCCACCCTTGTGACTTGAAGATATTATGTCACATTTTCACTAATCTCACTACCTCTGTCATCCTTCAAATCTTAATGAAGCAATGCTAATATTGCTATTTGACAGTAGAAATAAGAGGGAGTGAGGTATCAATGCAAATGATCTTTGTATAAGGTCTACCTCTCCTAAAATGGCTGATATAATGTTGGTAAATTTTAACAGCAGAGAGAGATGTGGAATAGACAATATACATATCACTAAGATCGAACAAGATGCATATTTTGAAGGCAGAGTAGAATAGTACTTTTCTCTGTACCGTAGGTAGGTATCGTAAGAGGTGACTGAGGTACCAAAACCGACAGATGGCGGTAAATTAATGCGGTAAATAAATAATCATGGGTAAAATCCCTCCTTTATTAGAAGAGCCTATGTCAAGCAATTAACTTCCAATGGTTGTAATGATGATGATAAAGTTATGAAAAGCGGGTTCTTGCAAGTTGAATTACGATTAATATTTTCCACGTCTTGTGGGTACTTCATTTACCTAACTTACAAAAGATACAACATAACGTAAAGTGTTGCCAGTATCAGCCATAAATCCCGCTTATATCGGAACTCGACCCATTCCTGGATTAGTCCGACAAATCTCTGCCCACTAACAATTTGATTTAAATTTACATAATCTCTTATCGCATTGCGAGCGTTTGCGCACTTTAAATGTTAATGAAGGGTCCGTCTACTTCGTTTTTTATGACGGTGTGGAGGGGTGCGATTCTTGAAACGACATGTTCTTTGCCGAATACTCGCTACTGTGTCTCTTAATTAAGCAATTAAATACACGTGAAAAAGTTTATTGTAAAAATACATAAATTAACCATCCAGACACAGAACAAATATTATCATATAAATATTTGCTCTGGCTGGGAATCGACCCCCTGGCGCACAAGATAGGATCACTACCATCTGCGCTATCGAACCCCTCAAGAGTCAATATACCGGTCAGTTTGGGCAGTCATTAATGTAAAACGGCCGGACACCTTACATTATTGTGGATTTTGAGTCTCAGTATTATAGATAGGTTGTTCAAAATATTTGCAATCGTCTACTTTCACGATTTGTCATGGGATACTCTTAGTATCGGAAGCTGCACTCGCTCGTTTGCAAAATGTAAAAAGTGTAAAAAAAGCCGTTAAAACCGGACACGCAATCGAAATGCTATGCAGGCTTTATCTGGACGTCTAGCATCGCTAACCTCTAGTCAAGTTGCTCTATTATTTGCTATTTCATAATTTAAGCCTTTTTGTTTTACTGTTCCCGTGGTTTTGTTTGCGCCTTATTCTGTAGCCAATATGTTATTCACAGGTATGAATATTATTACATACATTAGTTCCATAAAAACTATTTACACAACAGTTTTTGCGCAAAAGAGAATTAGTATATTATTTTCAACTTTTGCTTGGGTGCAAGTGTTATTGCAAGAATGCGATAGTATTTTTTGTTTCATTACCCAGTAAATCCATCGCACTTTAACGACAGTAGGCCAAATTTTTGTATGAACACTCCTTCGCGATGTAAATTTTAAATATTCATGGGTGATGACAAAATAATTAATTGTTATGTATTAACGTATATGTGAATATTCGTGAAATAACGACATAATCATTTAAAATCTATACAGAAACATTTTGACGGGAATTGTTCTAGTTTAGAATTCTTTTACTTTTTAAAAATATAGTGCGGCCTACGTCGTTGTGATAAGGAAGTGTCAATAAAAACCAACTTTTAGTCAACAATTAATTATATTTACGAAAACTAAATCAAGTCTATAATCGTTAAAAGTTGAATATATGTACTGCGACTGTACTGTGTTATTAATGTATATTTTATTTAATCAGTGTCATTTAAACTAAGTAGTAACTGTAGATACAGTACATATAAGCATGCACCAGAACCAGTCAACAATGTAAAGCAACATTTTATTCTCGTGACACTATTGGCTTTTGGTAGATGGTATTGAAAATAATAACAAAATAAATATTATTAAATATAGATTAAAACACGCTTTTAAAGCTCAACACTATAAAATGTCATAAATATTTCTTAACATAAAAGATGAAAACGCAAAATATTAGTATTATTGTAAAAAAGCGTGGATGCTTAGTGCTATATTTTACGTATATCGAGTTTGATTGAATTGTAGATAGTTGTATTTTTAAAGCCGTGAGGTACTGGCACTATAGAATAGTATAACCTCCTGTATCAGGTTTCATAACAGGTAACTAAGGTACCAGAACCGACAGATGGCTTTATATCCTTTCGAAACAGAGTACCCCGGGGCAAGCAAAAGCTGCGCTTTGCGATTGCCAACACGCTTGGCTAGCGCGAAAATGATACGCAACATTCTTCATCCATGTCCAGCACTGGACTTCCAATGGCTCATATGATAATATAATATTTATAAAAGCATTTTTTTAACTACATACCTATATTTCTCACTGTTGAGTTAGATACGAAAAATGAGAAAAACTTATTAAATTGATATATCGAAGGTTCTTGTGTAATTAAATTAAAGTTTAAATTAAATCTGTCCCTTTAAAGAGGGGCAAAATCGAGTGCATAGAAGCCTGTCAAACAAACATACATGGTTACGGTGAAGCTAATAAAAGCGTCTTTAAAAGATATATAATTAAATCGGATTATAATTCCTTATTTGTCATTCTAATAGTTTCTCAGATCAAAGCTAGTTTCATGTGTAGTGTGAATTCGGACGGTTCAAGAATATGAAATGGAAATGAACCGACAATAGAACCGGGTTGATTTAGGTTTTGAGGACTTATAAATCTCCAACCCAGGATTTAGTGTGTCGTAAAATTCAACTTATCTCGGCTGTATGTTTCCAGTCGCACCGTGTTACTTACCCGGGGTTATGTAATCTGAGCAGCATAAGTGTAGAAACATATATGACTAGATAATATAAGGTACCTCAAATAGATAAAAATTAAATAAATTTACACAACATCTTATTCATCATTCTACGCCTGAAGAAGATATAAGTAGCCTAAAGCTACACACATATATATATATAGAGCGGAGTAGGCCAGCTCATACAGGCTCGCTTTGACCTCCATGGGGCTTACAAGATCAATCACGCAAGGGCGTCTTTAAAGCACTGACCTCGGTTTTAACAGCCGAAGTTTGGGATGTATGCAAAAAACGAAGGTTTAATTCATCCGGCCGCCCTATTGCGGTCCGTATGCGCTTTGGGGATAAAGACTATACGCACTCGCCGGTGAGTGCGGCGTACTGATCTACTATTAGTATGAGACAAAGTGTATGAGGAGTGACAATGAGAAGGCGATTAAATGGGATATTTATAGAAGTAAGGCTATCGAGCGGGTGCTTGAGGCATTGTAGCTATTTGACTCTCTACTTCTAATAATTATTAACAATTGCATCCATATGTAACCTTAAGCCAAAGCATAGATATTGGTTCCGTCTTTCACGGTTAACGATATGACGATAGTCTTAATTGGCATTGAATTAACCCATTTCAAATGAACATCAGTTCTAGATGATTTTAACTAGAAAAAATCAACTTGTCGGGCGGTGTCACGGTATCCGGCGGGACTCGAACCTTCATCTTTCTACCGTTGTGCTACCGAGACAATTTTTTAAGTGTTCTTTTTGTGCTGTAATGTCAGCACCATTGTAAGTTTTTTAATGTTGTAGGTTTTTTGTCTATAAAACTGTCTGTGTATAAAACCTCTCCTAATAATATCAGTTCATTTAAAATATTGCCTACCCTATTTAACCCTAAGGTCAAAGCAACTTAGGACTGGTACTAAAAATTGAATAAAGTTGAAGTACTTAAGTGCCGGTACTTATCATAACAACTACGTACTAACGAGAATTCTACGGGCATTCATTTAAATAGTTAAATAGTAATTGTGCTCTAGGCGAGAGTCCGGAGATAGTCCTTAGTGGGATAACATGGGATTGCGCGGACCGCCCGGCATTACCGGACAAATCCCCTGTGATGATTCAATTAAAATTTGCATGGCCATTAGACGAATAGAACTTCAGCCGGCAAATGTAGTAGTTGATACAAATGGCACGAAACTAATTTTTACGGTGTTGGAACGCGTTTCGCTTACGTTTTATTCAGATAAATATTTTCGATTTAATTTTGTCAAATGGTATATTTGCGAAGGTTGAATGTCACTGAGCTTTGCAAAAAAGTAATTAGTAAGTAATTAGGTTGATTTAAAGATCATTGCCCCTTCAATTGATTGTCGGATTCTTGTATATATTCGGAGCGCAATAAAAACTTCGTAATCGCGATGTTATGTGCCGCGCCAGAGTATAATTAATTTAATAAACTCTTGACCTTGTTTCTTAACATGTTCTTGGACTATTGAGACTTAAATTACAGGTCCACTGGAAAAGTAAGACCACCTCTCAGAAGTAATAAGACAAAAGACTTATTAATGAGTCTTTTGTCTTATTACTTCTTGCTTGCTCTGCGTGATTTTCATTTGAGACATGGATTCCTCCCTCCTCAGGCTTCATGTGATGGGATCAAGGATCTAGAAAATCACTATATATCAATATATAATAATACATTAAAAATAGGTAAGGATAGTAAGTACATGAAAAGTATGACATAAAGCCAGGCGGATCCTTTTTTGTATGTCCACTTTGTCATAAAGAAAAATTTAACACTTATATTTGTAAATCCAGGCAAACATTGACCAGGCAAAAAAATTCGTAGTATTATTTTATTAGGTTAGGTACCACCATATCTGCCATTGGAAGTTCACTGCTGGACATAGCAGCTTTCGCAACTGGGACGCTGCTGCCCATCCCTGTGCATTTCATCTGCACCATTTCTAATGGATATACCACCTTTCGGATCTGGTACCTCAGTCGCCTCTTGCTACACCTGATACAGGGGGAGATACTATTCTTCTCTGCAGATACCTCACGGCACCATGGGTATGTACTTTGAAATTATAAAAGTCCGAGGTTTAAGAATAAATAGTAATAGAATAAGTACATCATAAATCAATCCCTCTTTTATCATTTTAGGCAAATCAATAATAAATTCATACATCCCAGATCTGACTTCGGGATTAGTTGCTTGAAGCTCTCGTATTTCGGTCTTCAAAGAATAGAGGAATCACTTATATAATTCTTATATATATGTAAAGAAGATTTCTTTGATTTACGATCATTTTTCATAAGTTTGTCTCTGTCGTTTTATTGACAAAGCCACTAGATGTCACGACTGACGGTTGTCAATTTTATGGAAAAATATAATTATGATATATATAAAATATAATAAATATAAAAATATAATTATAAAAAATCACTACTATCTGCCCCATTGCCCCCGTAAAAATATACACCAAGCGTACTGGATAGTATTAATAAAAAACTTTAACTGTAAAAAGTACCTAAATATAGGTTAAAGCTAGTTTAGTTCTAAGCTAAATATAGGTTAGAGAATATTATATATTATAATGAATTAATGTTTGAACATTATATATTCGTTATTAGTTAGTTAATGAACGTATGTATCGTGCTAATATGTAAATGATGCGACTTTGATGTCTCGTGGGACAACGCAGGATTCACTAATCTTATCGGCAATGATGTTACCCAATTAGTGAGTTGTCATACATACATAAAGTTCGACTTTAACTCTTGTATTTACTTGGTTCATTCAAGGATCGAGTAAATCATAACTCAAGGGGTGAGGGAGTGGTGATTTGTCACAAAAGCATATACTTAGTTCATACTAGAGATTCTGCGGGTGCATTTTTTTTTCAAATCCACGGATGCGGATGCGGATCTGTACAAAAAACCTAAGTGTTGGTTTGGTAGGGTAAGAAAACACAAATATTTTATTTTCTTAATATCTCTATCTATCTACATAATAAGGTAGAGTTAATTAATTACTATAACTTAATAATTATTTTAGTAATTGAATTTGTAAATTGGAGCATTATACCTATATAATGAAAAGTCATATGATCACCTTTTCGGACTCCAGTTTGTTTCGCAAAGGTTCGTTTACTAATCCTGCGATATTAAAAGACATTAGCTTCGCAATTTATATAGATGCGGATGTAAATGCAAATCCGAATGCGTATATTCGCAATACCTCGTTCAGTAGTTAGTAGTTCAGACACTAATCTCTCATAAGTGATAAAATACTTAATGTCTAATGGGGTACCAATGGTGGAGTAGAACAAATACATCCTGCGTACCAGGTGTTGTAAGAGGATACTAAGGTACCGGCACCGACAGATGGCGGTATATTAATTTGAAACAGCGCAGCTTAAATATAACCGGGTGCGGCAGCATCCTCTTTCTCCTTCTCTAGCGAAGTTTGCCATCACGCCTCCTCAAGGTGGCAATTATGGCTACGAGTATATGGCTTAAATCCCCCTATCATGGGGAGGTATATAATCAACAGTGGACTCTATATGGCTGAAATAATGACGATGACTTAATATCAGCTTCAATTATCAGCCATGTGTGTAAACTACATGAGCACTGAACTGTCGTTTTAATAATGCTTATGGGCAGGGGTACCCAATGTGGACCTCATGTGGATTGATAGGTCTTAACTCTTAATTTAGTTGGAGCTAACGGCATGACGAGATTCGATATAAATGCCGAGTATTAAAATAATGGCACGCCCCAATTTCGTTCGAAACAAAGCAAAATTTTATTGGTTTTACCGTGCCATTGATTTTACCGTTAAAGTTTTAATCCCGTTTTTAAAAACAGGATTAAAAATTCAACTTCATTCTTAAAGACAGTTAGCTGTCTTGTGCCAAATTAAATCCAGATAATAACAATATTACGTCTAAAATTTGCGGATAGGAACGTGAACTGAGTTAAGTTTAATTTGAAAATACCAAAAGAAAGCCACTATATGGCCTTCTTGCGGAGAACTTTCTCAAAATATTATGCTGATTACTGGAATATAAAAAGCGTTAAATTTTTATAATAAATGAAAAGTTAATCCGGTCGCACACTGGTGTTATTTGCGCAGTGATGCAAACGCGGGGATGAGGGAAGTTGCGGCTAATACAGCGACCCGACTATTCAGTGGGCTGGCAAAACCAGGTCTCTGGATTACAGGGCTTATGGGCAGACCTGGGTAGAGGTAAGGTTGGTTTTTTAAACAGTAGTTGTGTATTTATGCTTTGTTTCCGCTATATTAATTTAAAAATTTCTTTAAGTATTTCTCCGCGAATAAGGAGAGTTATGGTATTCATTAAAATTTATCAGTTTTTCACTAATCACTTGCGGATTCACTCCTGTGGGAAATCTTGACAGTGAAATATTTCTGGAGAATATTAGCTTCCCTGAATTCGAATAATCTTACGGAAATTTAGTCATGAATAATGCAAGCACAATGTCATGAATAATGGACAATAACTCGCTACTATTAGCTGTTGGGGTAATGATTATTTAAATCGTATCAGTAGTTTTTTACTAATTGATTTTCGTATTTACGCTATAAAGTAATTCGGAATAACATAGCTTACATTTAAATGTAACAATGATCTAGTTTACTAAAACAACAAAAACTCTTTACATCCAAGCCCATATCTATTAAATCTTTATATTATTTGTAAATATAGAAAAATAATGTAGGTAAATACAAGATATTTTAATAACAGTGTTCACACGTTCTTGACCATATACACGTTGACCTGATTCGAGGTAAGTAGCTTAAAGCACTTGTGTTTATGAAACAACAGAGGACTTACAAATATTATAAATAACATTTAGACACAGAGCAACTAGCAAGTAAGTACCCGTCAGTTATAATTGGTTGGAAAGTGAGCGTCCTAATGACATGGCAATTCAAAATACTGAGGACTTGGATTGTCAGTTGGTAATACTTTTAATTATTACTGACAAGCAACAGTACTCGTAATACTATATTGCAGTTTGAAAGGCGACAGAAATACTAAAATACTAGGAAATGTGACATTATAAGTTTGTTAACATCAGTTAACAGCTTGCTAGTTGCCTTGCGGTTTTATACGATATACGAATTTACGCTACCACGTCTTAATCAAAGAATAGTAGTATGAAAAGTGAAACGACAAAAATATTGTAAAAATAAAGCCTCAGCTGACTAAACAAATAAACAAGTAATAGCATCGGCTCGTTATTAAGTGGTGTATGGTATACATATCGATTTGGAATAATGACAATCAATAACAAAATACGGCAAAAGGTAAACATGGTGGCAGCTGTCATGTTGACAGCTAGTTTAGTATATAAACATGTTACAGCATATTGTGGGTTCTATGTTTAGCAGCAACAACAAAACAGCAAAGAATAATATAATATCATTATTAGTTATTATTTTGTTAAATTAGAAAAGTTTCTCATATGAAGCACATGTTATAAAAGCAACTTAAGATGAAGATAAAACCATTAAAATAAAACATGTTACTTTGACAGCTGTCATACTAATCAAGTTGTTTTATACGATTGTAGATGTAAACCCCTTGCAAAGATCTTTTGATAGAGCGTAATGTGCCTACTGTCAACTTAGTTTTAAGACTCGTGTGGTAGCTGCAGATCAGTTTTCAAGTAGACCAGTAGCTTATGTTATTCTAATTAAGCTATATTTAAGGGACATACAAGCTACATTTATACACTGCATCCTAAATGGGGGGTGCTTACTGTTTTGTGATGCAGCATAATAACCGGGATTTGTAAAGTTTTCCGTTGAATACGATAATTAAGGTGCAGAGGCACAGAAAATTCATTTTTATTCCTCGGCCAGTTCGCGTTCAGCGTAATTAAAAATATTACGGGAATACTGCACGGTTACGTTTCACATAAAAAAACACCTTCATTTAACATTTCTGATTTTATAAAGTTTTACATAAAATACTTGACGTATTTAAAATATCAATGTATTTAAACTTTTATTTGGGAAATTATATAAGACTGCAGCGCTTTGCAATTTTACCCGCGTAGTTCCGTCCTGTAAGAATGTGGGGATAAAATATTGGTCATGTTAATAATAATATAAGATTTTGTATTTTTAGATTATTTATTATAAATTTACAAAAATAAAAATCCACTCATATATTTTATTCAAGGAAGAGATTTCAATATTTTTTGTAAATATTACATAGTCTATGTAGTTGAAGTTGTCCAGAAGAATGTAGTTTTTATATTACTAAAATCTGTTTAGTAGTTTTTAAGTCTATTTGTTACAAACAAAATACATGCTGTTTTTTATTTCATTAACTATATTATCTTTTTTTTAAAATCTTTATCACATTTTTTATTGCACTGTAATTAGCGTCTTCATGTATATTGGTTTTTAGATAAGTATTCAAAAACTGGTTTGTGTTGTGATGTAGATCATTAAACCTGTTTAAGGGTTCAAATGCTTGTAGCATAGTCTTTTTTAAAAAATGGTATTGTTTATGTATTATTGGAAAGAGATCTTTTTGATTTACGTTTGATTTGACAGTAAAATACCAGGCGTCATGCCTGGTATTTTACTGTCAATTCAGACTTACCGATGAATACATTTAAAAATAGTTCTTACCACTAGCTTTAAGGCAAAAGTTTGTGGGTGCCGATGCCGATAGTGGTTTTATTTACACTAATTATTTGGTGTTTGTGGAACTTTTATTTTTTTTTATCATTGGCGAAAGGGTAGGGAAAGCCCGTACCGACAGTGAATAAATTATCACCACCAGTTTTCCTTGCAGGTTCCTTTCTGGTGTCATTACATAAAATGACACTGCAGTATACTTAGTTTTAAGACCAACCTAGTGCTGGCAGATTAGTTTAAGGAAGGCCTAATTTACATAATATGTTAAGATGACTCTCGAGATTTCGTAAGGTCAACACGGTCATCAGGGTCATAAATATAAAGAAATATAGTACTTTCTATTTGGGATACATTGTTTTTCAATATAAAATATTTGAGAATTTAAAAGTGCTTGTTATGGCCCTAATTAAATGAAGTATATTTTGAGTTGGAGTTTTAGTATGCATTCATATGACAAAAAATAAATTATCAGCACAATTCAACTAACTCAGATTCGTCTACAAAAATTGAGCCAATTCCATCGCTAACAAGCAGCAAAATAACATTAGTAACATTACAGGGAATAAACAAGCCTTGTTTTTCCATCCGACTAAGCTCTAATACTAAAATAGACTTCAGACAAGGCCCTTAAGCTAATAGGGCTATAAAGTAAAACCTACGCCCTTATACCTTCACGCAGCCAGACTAACCTTGCTATAAAAAGAACTTATTTTACGACGTCGCCTGTTTCGACTAGGATTGAGCTCTAACTAATAAAGTAAAGAAATGAAAGTTTTAGTGCTAACTTGGATTAAGAGATTGCAGGATTAAAGGAGAAATCGACAAAAAATAAAACATGCTTTTCATTATATTGTTGAGCCGGGATCGAGAGATCTTAAAGGAAAAGATAAATTAGCTTGAAAGGAAGACACCGCAGGCAGGTGATCAGTATTGAATAAGAGATTTTTAAATTCAATTAGGTCGTTATATACTCGTAAGTAGCTGCTAAAGACATACAATTAAATTAATTATTTAATCTGATACACCATCCTTAATATCCACGCAAGTATATGGGGTAATAGATAGGTCTTTAAAGGTACACAACAAACAAAAAAGGGTTATAATCTTAATGACATTGAATGTAACATTTCGGCCCAATTTCGGTAAAAATAAAGAAACTAGATTATTTTTGTATTTAGTTGGGCAAGGTTGATAATTGTTTGTCTTTTTTTACTAACTAGTATAATAAGGTCAGCCGTTGATGGAAATTCGACCATGACTCATTCGACAATAGACAAAATATTTTTACTTGAACTAAGTATATCAAATAGTAGTTATCTTAATGGTTTTAATGTATTTCTGTTGCATTTTTTATTAAGGAAATAGCTTTATGCACTTTTCTACACATTAACTCTGTGTCAAATTTCATGTTCATCCAATCGCGCAATTTTCTTTGAAGGTTTTACAAAATACGCTTCACGTACTATATATACATTATATTATTGATACATATACCGTCCAAAAAGAGAAACTGAAGGGACTGGATTTTTGAAGCTTGAAGGCAAATCTATATTATATATATGATGTATAGACTAGAGGTACCCACAAAGAGAGGTAACAACTGAATACAATGTCTATGAGCGTACTCTTGGGAGACGGATCGAAATAAACTTTAAGGGTTTTTGCAGTAGATATTCTGCTTGAATGTAGAACATGCTGTTATGTACTGTTTCTATCCACGATCATTTATTTATTTGTATTAATAAATAGTTTTTTGTAATGAACCTAATGCAGTTTCAGCGCCACCGGGATAAACAGGCCAGTCCGCATTATGAGCGAATTTGAATACTTTTACACTATTTGATTGTTTTGGGAGTCATTCTTATAAACCGTAAAGAGATGTTCAGTGTGTCACAAAATAAGCATATAACATAGCAGATACTAATATTAAGTCTTCAATTGCAATGTTTTGATTTTCAATTTGATTTACTAGTTTGAAATAAATTTAAACTGCAGGGTAGTTTCTACTAGTTTATTATATCACACTCAACAACACAATGCATGTTTTGACAGCTGCGCAGAGCCTTATAGTAAAGTGGGGCAAATTCGCAACGCACGACAATTTGGAACTACAACCTTTCAAATATACTGTTTAATATTTATATTATTTAGTATTTGGTTAACTACTAATTATAAAAAAATGTTTTATACAAATGATATAATTTAATATATTTATTTATTAAAACTATTACACAAAATATTACAAAATGTACAAATGGCGGACTTAATGCCAGTTGGCATTATCTTCCAGTCAACCATTACACGTTACGTTATTAATATAATGATTTAACTAATGACAAGTTTTCACTAGGATTATTCTTCTTATGTAGCAGCTTTGAAACGCTTCTTATAACATTACAGTTATAATTTTCAATGTTGATGTTTCATTATATAAATGTTTCAGCGATGAAACATTTATATAATGCAAAATGTAAATAAACCTCATAGTAGTGTTCATTAACTATCAGTCTGGTCTGCACCTAATTAAGTTCGCAGTCGGTTAGTACATAACTGGTGTGCGGTGAGCCGGCACTAAACTCGAGCCCACGGCCGCTTGTAATAAAGAAAATCCCCATTTCATTGTTCTTTATGCGTTTGCCGACACGCGATATCAGTAATGCTCCATTCTTACTCAGGTGCGAGTCATCGTTAGATTAATAGATACTAATTGTTATCAAATTTAGATATTTTTGTCTTATATTTTACTACTAGCAACCCGTCGCGGTTTCGCATGGGTGGACAATTGTATCCTCCGTATATCCGTATCCTCGTATGCAATATGGAACATTGGTACACTTTATAAAAATTTGATTTAGATTTTAATGTTAATATTTTAGATTCTGTTAAACCTCCCAAATACGTGTAACGTGGTGCCGACTACTACATTTTCTCAATAGTCATTGGACGTCTACTGATGGACATAGGCCTCCTCAAGAATGGGGGATATGAGCCCATAATTGCCGCGCTGGGTATACTTGTTAACAATTAAAGATCGCAGCTTTCGAGATTGGGATGCTGCTGCCTATCTCGTCCTGTGCATTTGAGCTACATTATATCGGATAGATATACCGCCATCTGTATCTTCAGTATCCCCCTCGTGAATGCTGCGCTCTGCGATTGCCAACACGCTTGTCCAGCGTGGCAATTATGGGAAAAACCACCTTCTATTATTGGAGAGGCTTATTTATGTACAGAAGTAGACTTTCAATGGCTGGTATGATGATAATAAATTAGTAGTAATTGTTAAATCATATTCTTATACGTAAACTTGTCTCAGAGTCAGGTCAATGTATGAGGTGTTGTGTAAAAATCATTCCTTCTAATCGGAGACAGGAATCAGAGTAGCGGGTGCACCTCTCGGGTCACACGCTATTGTCTGCCACAGGCGGACGCTGTTATAAAGGGACGTTTCACGAATTACCTTTCAGTATTTAAGCTCACAGCAATCTAGACGTACCTTTATAGTATATATATAAGTATATATATGTATATAGTAATGCTGTTATGTGTGTACACCTTCAATTAATTTTACTAGAGGACCTCAAAGGAAGGTACAACCTCAATACAGACGTGCATTGGTATCTTATTCTCACCTATTCTGCCATCACACAGTAGAGTTCCGGTTTGAAGGGAGAGAGTTTCAGTGAAATTACTAAGTAATGGAGTCAAGTCAACGTATGGTAATGTTGTGTGAATTTATTTATTTGTACTTAGCGCATATAATTGTCACGATGGACAAGCGTGTTGGCAAACGTAGAGCGTAGCTTTCTTGATAGGGATGTTGCTGCTCATTTCTACCCTATGCATTTGAGCTACACTGTCTTGGATGGATACACCGACATCTATCGATTCTGTTATCTTAGTTATCTCTTACAACACCGGGTACAGAGGGAGGTGCTATTCTATTTTGCCGGTATCTCACACCATTTGACATGTCCAAATTAAGGGACCATAGTCTACAGTTTCAGAATATATGCTTCTTTATGATTACCAACACATTTTCTAATTATTACTCAAATGCATTATGAACAGTTTTACTGTTGTATAATAGTGAATTAAACTCACGTTGCCTAGCTAGATAAGACAACCATATTCCTCAACGATTGAAATCGAGAATCACAATATTCGAGCTTCTGTATTGATACATATTCCATTCCATGATGTATAGAGCTCGTGCAATCCATCACACTCTAAGCTTTGATTTTCCCATGGCGCCGGTCTCATAATCCTTCGAGTGTAATCCGGGTACGCAGGCAGTGTCGGCTGCCGGTTCTATCAAGCTGAACGTGTATAGAAATACTGAAATGAATAGGCGTCCGAATTGCGGACGTTGCGGATGCCGATATTTCAACATTTACGGACACAATTGCGGATATTAACACTATTTTAAGAAATTACGTTGTTTTAAGAACTCTTGTTTTTTCATGTGGTAATTTTTTAGGCGATTACCTTATCCGTGGGGTACTGGCAGAGTAGAATAATTCCTCCCCCTGTACCAAGTGTCGTAAGAGGCGACTAAGGTACCAGAACCTATGATGGCGGAATATCTATCTAATACTATAGAGTAGCTCAATTTCATTTCCGGGGATGGGCAGGAGCATCCCCGCTGCGAAAGCTGCAATTTGCGATTGCCAACACGCTTGCCCGGCGCGTCAATTATGGGCAAAATTCCCCCTTTCTTGGGGAGGCCTACGTCCAAAGTGGACTTTAATTACGGGTGATATGATGATGAATTTTTTAGGTATACATGATTTTAAAGTATATTCAATAAAAAATTACTGTGACTCCTGCACATCTCTAGCTTTATTTTCTTAATTTTGTCTGTTGCTCTAGCAATAAGATGTGGTAGACGACTCATCATCATCATAGAAGCCGTAAAGCGTCCGCATAGGCCTCCTCAAGAAAGTGGGAATATGCCCATAATTGCCACTCTGGGCTAGCGTGGTGGCAATAGCAGAGCCGAGCTTCGCGACAGAAATGCCGCTTGCCTCGCTATATGTTACACTGCTTGCGGTGGATTAATCTCCATTATTACCTCAGTTGAATCTTACGATACCTTTACAGAGGAAAATATTATTCTACTCTGCCGTTATCACAGGGTAGGTCTCGACTTATATTAAAAAGATGGTTAAGCAAAAAAATTTGAACCGAGGCATGTAATTTTTACATATAAAGATGTTTATTTCGCCTTGGGGTACCGATAGAGTTGAATAGTATCTTTTCCTGTACGAGATATCGTAAGAGGCGGTATATCCAGCCGGAACAATCTAGTTGAAATACATGGCGGTGATGGGTAGGCCAGAAACATTCCCGGCACGAGGTTACGCGCTGGGATTGCCACTAAACTCAAATTTGTTTATGTCCACCAGTTGATCTTTCTGCCGCTGCAATCATAATGATAATAATTATATAATATTTGTTAATAAAAATGTGATTTACTTTAAATGGTCCTACACCCAAGGGTAAATAAATTACCAAAGGTATTTTACACTCTGTGTATAAAACTTTATTGAAGAATTTATTTTTTTATATAAGGTACTGGACATTGTACAGTGTCATAATTATTATTATTATTACATTTATATGTTTATGCTTTATTGAATAACTTTGTGATGATCAAATACTGCACATTTTGCAGAATAAGCGGGTAGGTGTTGAGGAAACATGTTACCGGCCGGTAATATCAAATTTCTTGTTTGTGCCATGCAGTACGAGTACATCTGCATCCACAATAATAATCCGCATCTGCATTCGCAATATTAATGCGGACGCAGATGTACCTGGAAGCACCTTTCAAAATCCATAGCGATTACGGATTCATTTGAAATTATAATGACATAAATTGAAAGCTGTTCTGATGGCGAAGCGTACCTAAATGCGTTAATGTTGATTAAATCACTTATTACAAACATATTTTTACTAGTTACCACATTTAACGGTTTTTACTAAATTAAACTTAACTGCAATAAACTTGCATCCAGACTTTGGCATTTCTAATATTGTATAACTTAAGATTAAAAGCATATTTACATAACAAATAGCAGCATCACGATATCTCCTTAATTGACTTGCTGACATTTCCATAATATTACAATCAAAATAATTGTTTATAATATCCGTTTCATAAATAGGTACGAGTATAACCGGGAAGGGTGTGCCTTTAGACGGATTATAATACAGGATGAAATAACTTCCCTAAAACACGACTCAGTAAATAAAATATCTGTTTAAATAGGCCCGGCTTATTTCCTTAAAATATTAGTCTATATTAAAAGCCTAAAAGTCTAGTCTAAAAATTCTTTATTAAAAACATAGCCCAAATAGCCCGATAGTACCTATATAAAAATAAAATAATTATTTTACTTGCTTTTTATGTATTGAAAAAGGCTGCTACAAACTTACTTAACCTTAATTTTTTTTTATAAAACATTCTATAATATTCTTTTAAATACATAATCTACTTTGCATTCAATGCAATCGATGACGTAATTATATAAAATTAATTGTTTCAGCCTACTTTTAAGGTCTGAAATTCGTGGGTCTACAGATAAGCTACAACATTGGTGATGGTGCTATCTATAAGTATAAAAAAACCGTTAAGAAAAATTCGTCGTGACTACATAACAGCATATCGGTAGCATTAGTAGCGCCGCCTTTCGGAATGAGAAGGATGCGGGTTCTAGTCCGGATTGTTACTTGAGATAAGTTGAATTTCTGTTGCAAATATTTTCTTAAGCCTTGAACTGTACAACATCTGGCTTACGTATCTCTCTGTATATATTAAAACTAGCTGTGCCCGCGAATTCGTTTGCGTGGTTGTCGGAAACTTTATTTTATTAAAGATTATTATATATAATCGTGAATGAGATTTTTTTAATAATATGTAAAAAAATAATATTTTTAAAATAATGGGTCAAAGTACTTCGGCATAAATTATATTTTTACTTTTGTTTAAAATAAAGCACGCTGTATTCAACCGTTTCGTAGGGAGCCGACCACGCGT
Source organism: Heortia vitessoides (assembly GCA_020976665.1). Lineage (NCBI taxonomy): Eukaryota > Metazoa > Arthropoda > Insecta > Lepidoptera > Crambidae > Heortia > Heortia vitessoides. The sequence continues at coordinate 14,174,182 of JACJUM010003147.1, forward strand.
CTGAGCCGCGCGGCATGGTACCTCGCAAAGATACACTCGCGAGTGGTAGTGGCAAGTACGGCGGTGGAGAGAAGACCTCCCTCACCCTCACCCTCACCTCACCCTCACGCCGTCGCGCGGCCTGCTTGCACATTACAATGGTAGCAAGCCTTCTTCAACAAATAATGTTATTATGAGTAAATCTTAAGAGATAGACATATACTTTAGCGGACTTTTATTTTTATTATTAAAAAGGAATAATTCTTTCATACATAGTTTCTGAATAACTTAAACCGTTTATGTAGCGCATGCGACGAAAGACCTTAAATGTGAATAATTTTCCCCGTTTTTGCAACATTTCTCACTGACGCTTCGCTCCTATTAGTCTCAGCGTAATATTATATAACCTAAAGCCTTCCTCTATAAATGGAGTATCCAACAAAAAAAGAATTATTCAAGTCGGTCTAGTAGATCCTGAGAGTAGCGCGTTTAAACAAACAAACAAACAAACTCTTCCACTTTATAATATTAGTATAGATAGGTGAACGTAATCGATAGATCGATTGGTCCGGTGTTATTTGACGTAAACATTCGAACAAATTTAAGAAGACCTCATTTATTCCATCGCCATATAATATTGGTGATATAATCATCTCAAAACTGAAACAAATTACTGCTATTATCAACAAAAAACATTGGTTCGAATTAAGAACCTCCTACGTTTTTGAAGAATTTCAGACTATCTGTGCCCGCGACTTGCAGTGCACTTTGCGTTGCACTCCACGTGCAGCAGTTTTTTTGAGCACCATACCTTTTTACTTCAACATATATAAACTTTAAATGTTATATTTATTTATATAAACAAATCAATGGCCTAAATAAAAAGTTTTATGCTTCTAGCTCTAACAATAGCTAAACTTCCATGCAACTTTTCACCTCCCCTTTCGACCCCTTCCAACTTTTATGTCGATAGAAAAAGTAGCCTATGTCCTTTCTAAGTTTTTAAATCGGCTACTTTCGGATTTATAAGATTAGTAAGGATTAAAGGCTTCATTTTATTCGAACTGGGGTTTTTATAGTCAGCTATGATAGCTAAATATCTACATTGTTGGAAAAATATTTACTTGATAAATAACTTGGTATCACTGAAAGTAGAAATCGATGTTTACCATTTATATACAGAATGCTCGGTATGGACGACCATACGATTATTGCTATTGAAGTAGTATGGGATGGAGCATCTGTTTCAATTCGATTTCAGTAACTACTCACATTAAGTTGGTTCTGTTCAAGCTGTTGTGTTGTTAGCTCCTTCGCCTCCTCTATGTGCACGAGAAAAGTTTCTTCTACCGACATACCTATAGTATGTAGAAATACCTACAAGTTGTCGTTAGTCTATTTGGTTTGTAGACGAAGGTAGTAAATCAACTTTTAATTTAAATGAGGTGACACATGAGGTAGACCTCATTCGTCGGTCGTCTACATTAGTAGACTCTAACCTATTTCTACCGCCACATACCAGTGTTTACTGTGTTGTAGTTTGAAGGGTAAAAGAGGCAGTAAAATTACTGAGTAATATGAAATAATATCGTCAATTCGCCAGGTTGGCAAAACATAAGGTACTATTGCGCGGACTGTATGCTTTGTTTTTGGACCAGGTCTAATAAAATAAATAAAATATTGATGATAAAATTTTGTAATAAAACTAGCGAGCTACTCTGGCTATAGACAAGTACAAATCTGTAGACACGCTCCACCGCAACCGCTGAGATCTATTCGATATTGCAGTTGAAATATTTTATAAAATATTAATAATATTGACTTAATGTAAAGGAAAAATTGAAAATATACTATGTCGTGAAAGCGTAACCAACTCATCTAATATATATGTAATGTACATTTAATGTATATAGTTAACAACAAAATATCGTATAATGCCATTTCAACTAGCTGACTCGACAGACGTTTCGTTTTGTATGTTTATGTATGTCATAATTTTTAGTTTGAAAATCACAATTTAATATTATTAAAATTTAATTTTAAATTTAAATTTTTACTTATTTATTATATGTAGGTATACCTACAGATTACTGTCATACATGCTATATATTCATAAGAATATATCATATTAACTAGACATTAACTTAGGGGATGTGTATACAACATGTTTTATTATTTTCTTTTTTTATTTTTTATATACACGACGTAAGTAACGATAAAGAATACAACCAAAAAAAACCAGATATGAGGTTTTATTTCCTGCTCTTTAGCTGATTATAATATTGTATTTGGAGGCTGACGATGATTAGATATAAACGGTTAGTTTATCGGTATCTCACATTACACAGGACGCAAAAAATTACTAAAATCATTATATTAGTTAAGCAGTCATATCGAGCAAATACCGTGACACGTAATTTATATATAGATATATCTTCAATAAAGAGCGATCAAAATATCATTGTTGATTTATTCGACCTTATATATTTGTAAATATAAATAACGACCACGTGTTATACATATAAATAATTTTGTTATATTATTACACACATTGCCGTATCTAGGGTAATTTTCAGGGGAAGTCTGGACCCTAATATGCCATGGCCAATGCAAAAACGCACTCAAATACGCAGTTGACATTTAATGTACAACTTTTAGAGTCGGTAACCTACCAAACTGGGGTGGGCACTTCTCCCCTCAACCCTCCCTATATATACGCTTATGGCTACACGTCCCTGACAATGCTGCATTAAAGCTACGCTGCTGCGAATTAATATAGCGCCATGCTCATAATTTCACCATTATCACCCTAACATCTGGTGAATGTCCACTGTTGAATATAGGCCTCCCACATAAAATGGGGTATATTTCCCATGATTGCCGCGGTAGGCAGGCGTGGTAACAATCGCAGACCGCAGATACGCAACAGAAATGCTGCCGCCATAATCATCTCGTACTTATCTACTCTGCCCTACGACTGAGAGTTAATTACAATAATTATAATTCACATAACATCTCCGAGATATTACAAATATAATAGTTAAATACATGTAAAATAACATTTCATCATCATACCAGCCATTTTTCCCCATAATTGCCGCGATGGGCAAGCGTGTTGGCAATCGCAGAGTGCAGCTTTTGCGAGGGCTTTTGCTGCTGCCCATCCCCACTCTGTGCATTTGAGCTGCACTAGGTTCTGGTACCTTGATCGCCTCTTACAAATCCTGGTACAGTGGGAGGTACTATTCTTCTGTCGTGACAAATAACATTGAACTGTTTTAAATTAATAAAGCTTTTAACTGAAGTCGATAGAGGGTGCATCGGAGAGCATCACGCAGTTTTATGGTGGATTGACTTATGGATTTATTTGTATACTATATTATAAAATCCTCAATAATATTCCTCAAATACATATTAATCATCAAATATCGAACAAATATAAATATTTGTCCTTGGTGGGGACCCCACACACATACTTTGGCGCGCAAGAACATGAAGCGCGATCAGGCCGAAAAATATGTTATTTCGACAGAAGTTTCAGAACATAATTCTTGTTATAATCTGCTATAAATTTCATAAATATAACAAATCAATGTTTATGTACAAAACTTACAAAACTGTATCAAGACATTCAAACTGCCAAACAACCGTCTATAACATTGCGTGATGCACCGCCATTTCTTGAGGATCGTAGATAATAAATAGCGAAAGTTTCACTCCATCTTGCTGCGTATGATTAATGAATTTACGGTTATTTGTGTTGTCTATTTTGTTCACGAATTGATGGGTGTAATAACACTATCTATACCGATAATATAAATATTTTGACCTTGCGTGACCTCAGTCGTATTTATGGATACTGAAATATAGGTATATTTTTTTAAAAAGATATGAAAATTAATAAAACATATTTTATAAGCTAAGGATTGTATCGGGGCAAATTTTAAATTAACCCTAAAAGGGATGCAATAATAGTTGTAATTATTTTTGAAAAAACTGTTTTAATTAGCAATATATATATTGATAAATCTTGAGATTCTTGCTTCTAAAATGTACGTTAATGCTTATGTCATGATACTCAGTTGCAATATGCATGCTACTGGAAGGCTCAGGGAGAGGGGATGAACAGCAGCTTCTACGTCCCAAAACTAAGATCTACGAATTACGCTCTATGCGCAATGAAGCCAAAATTTCCCTTTTCTTGGGGAGGGCATATGTTCAGCAGTAGATTTTCTACGCCTGCTATAATTGGCTGTTCCTTCCTTCACATTCAGTAATCCCTTAATTCACAACGTCAATAGAAAAAAAATGTCCGCACCTTGTCAATTGTATAGAACAATTAACAAGGTGTGTGGTTATTTTTTTTTCATGACATTTCGCGACGAAGATGCTGCTCCCGACCCTGTGCATTTGAACTGCATTGTTCCAGATGGTTATACAGCCATCTGTCGGTTTTGGTACCTTAGTCGGCTCTTACGATACCTGGTGCATTGGGAGTTACAATTCTACTCTCGGTAGAGTAGTAAGAGAAAATTATTTATATTAATTATTATTTTCACTTTTTTCTATCATTATCGAGTAATCCTGAGGAGTTGAATTTTGGGGCACCTGTATAAATTTATTACTTAAACCTAAAGGTTTAAAATCCCCAAAGAAGAGTGTTAAGATGACTCCTCTTTCGTCTTAAAACAGAAAACGAATGTTGTCACTGTATTTCAAATGCTAGGTACAGATCTCGTATCAAACAAACTGATCCTACTTTCATGCTTCTGTTGCCAGCCCAAAATGTCCTACCTATGTGTGAAGGGATATGCATTGTGTACAGCCAATCTCGAATTCAGTTGTATTATATACTAACAGTCTAAATTAGAGATGCGACTTTAGCAGCCTTGTATGTTTCAAATCACTCGAGTAATTAATTACGTCACTCGACTCAAGTATATTTTATCATTCGACTTAAAAATTAAATTTGAGTATATAGGAAATGGGAGGAGTCTTTCAAAAAAGTATCCTTGGTTGGAACCTAGGACACTTCCCTAGGATGGGCCTTAATTCTTTGTATATATTAATGACCATAACGGCAATGCATTCGCTTATGGCTCATGGTCTAGTTTTTTCTGGTGAATTATTGGAGAAAATTTTGTACAGACGTTTAAATAAGGTAAGTGGCTAAAGTCTTATCACTCAATTGAGCTAAAACCTCATATTTGTCCTATTTGATCAGCTATAAGTCTTTGCCCTATGCTGACTGGGTAGAAGATTCTTTCTCGTTCCTGTAGTTTGAGTATTATGACTACCGACGATGCTATTATTGATAAAATTAAATTTTATCCTAATTATTACCATATCTAAATTATTTATTATTTTTATTATTTTAATGTAGTTATATCGTTTATTGATTCGAGTAGTGCACTTATTTTATTTTGTTCAAATGGGACCGTAGTCTTCTTTCTTTGATTACATGTATCATTCTACATTATGTAATTAGAGGACCTGCTGATCTGTATTGAGGCTCTTAAAATGCACAAAAGCACCAGTCTCTCACAAAGAACATAGTATTATATACTTATTCATGTCTGCAATCCAGAAAACTAAGATACAAAATATTTACCTGTTATATATTACATGTTAGTTTAATAACTGGTGAAATAAAATATATATATATATGTCAAAATATATCGATCACTCTTAAAAATACTAGCAATGTAATAATAATAGATTAATGTAAGTAATATAAGAATAAATATATAATATAACTAAACATACACACAAATATAGACTAAAAATAAAATAAATAAATATAGATAAACAGATTAGTATGTTGAAGTGGCAGTGGGCAGAGCATTTGGTGCGCAGAACCGATGGCCGATAGAGGCGTTAGGTTCTGGAATGAAGACTACGTACCGGCAAGCGCAGCGTGGGGTGTCCACCCGCAAGATGGACCGAAAATCTGACTAAAACCCCTGGATCGCGCTTGACACAGGCCGCATACGACCGACCCTATTGGAGATTACTTGGGGAGGCTTATGTCCAGCAGTGGACGTCTTATGTCTGATATGATGATGATGATGAATAATACAGCCGCGTCTGAAAAAGTGACGTTTTGCAATTAACAAATTTGAACATATGTATGTAATATCACAATTTAGACTAGATATTTGTTTTTTCAATAACTAGAGGGCAAATAAACTCAATTACAATTAGAGTTCAATCGATTAAAGTTTGAAATATTCACTCGAGTGAAAGCAGGACTCGAGCCGCATCACTAGTTGCATTGCTACCCAATGAATCGAAACCCCTTGGGCCGTGCGGCGGGTGAGGGATTGTAGGTGGTTCGCAAATCAGCGTATTAAATTTCCAATGCATACTGAGGCAGGGAGAAAAGGGGACCAAGTAATTACATTTTATTTGACAACACCATACTTAATTACTAGAGGTAGATAAAAGTTCATACAAAGGTTGTCTGCTTTGATACCCCATATTTCACATATTTCTACCGCCAAATGCTACGTTTTGGTTCAAAGGTTAAAAAAGGCACCAAAGTTACTAGGTTATATGAAACAACATCATCAAGTCACAAGGTTGGCAATGCCGTTAAAAGTTCGGATGCCTACGACAGTTGCCATTTGAGATAAAGGCCTTCCCGGCCATGGTTACTTTATCACGTTTCGTTCCATCGTACCTGACAAAGGTTTGCAACATGTTGGTTAGGGATCACATCCCTAAAGTGAGCGACATACCCGTATGTGACGCAGAAGGAAAATATCAAAAAGCTTTTGGGTTCAAAGGCGGCAATTAGAACGTCATTGTGCGGTGTGCGTTTTATACAACAAAATACTTAAAACAAATGAATTAATCAAATGTTTCATTATTTTGACTATTGTAGCTTTCTTTAATCAGTATAGAGTTTCATATGCCGTGATGTACCGGCAATGCCGTGACGTACCGGCGGAGTAGAATAGTGCCTTCTACTACACCAGGTGTCGTAAGAGGCGACTAAGGTACCAGTACCAACAGGTGGTGGTATATACACCAGAAACTGTGCAGCAAGCAGTTAAATGCGCAGGGCGGGGATGGGCAGCAGCGCGGAAATTATGGGCATACCTGGCCTCTATCTATCCTGGTCCATTACAAAGCCTTATGACTCCATAGTGCATCGGTTCTGTGTGCTAAGTGCCACTGCCACTTTAACTTGCTAATTTACCAGGTTATTACATATATTGCCGGTATTTTCATGTTCATTTTGAGACCCACCTGTATAAAAACTCGAATTCGCCATTAATATCAATGTCCAGTCCGTAGTGTCTGATGTCTGATGTCCGTAACACTGTGCTTTAATAGACTTATCTCGGAGTCAGATCAATGTATCAGATGTTGTGTGAATTTCCAAGTATGATACACTATTAACATCTAAATATAGTTATATAAACGAGATTTTTATGAAAATAGATTAATATAGTTATTTTTATGAAAATAGATAATAGATAGTTATTCTGTTTAGGGTTTCTGTTAATGTTATTAAATTTATTACGAGCATGCGCTACAAATAGAAACACGACTTGTGACGTCATAAGTCTGTACTTCGAATTGATGTAAATTTAGCGTTTCGCTTTCTTTTACCCTATTGTTTCTTTCTTTCTTATCGTTAAACGAAAGAACTTTATTCCTTTGATTTTTATTTATAGTTCACTACAGTGATAGGATTTTATACTTATATATTGGTTATTTATTGGATTACCAGCATAAAACACAGCTTTTACAACATAAAATAGTTTATAACAATAACGCTTAAGGATAACTATTTTTACTCTTATACGTAACCACAAAATACATTACAGACATGAGATAAAAGGAAAAATATACAAATGTTATTCAATATTTCTTTATAATATGGAAAAATAATAATTTAAGTAAAGAATAGATTGAAATTTGGGAATATTAATGTCCAGCTCAGGCAATTAGCAAAATACAGACGAGAGAGACGAACAATTGGTGACCCGCAGTACAGCTTTAATTGTTAAATTTTGGTACAAAGTCTCGCGTTGTCATTGGTAACAATTAATATCATATAAATAATTGTTTTTATGTAATTCGTACCAGCCCAAAAAAGATGGTACCGGCCTGGGTGCAAACTATTTGTTGAACCGCGCTAATAAAGTCTGCCACACGCGGTGCCCTGAGGTGAGAGCTGCTAAAATGACGCCACAACTATGCTATACATAAATATAAAGCAAGAAAAAAAAAATTGGTTGCCTGTAAAGTCGGTACACGGGCGAAAGTTTTACGTGACAACGACTTTGAGTGGTAAAATAATTTTAATGTGAATATTCATTCGTATAGTAGGAATAAGGATGAAATAATAGTAACAATTTAAAACATTTATTTATACAAAGAATTATATTTAAAACATTAATTTATACAAAGAATCTCGCACTGAATTTCATATTAACAAAATTTTATTTTTACCATTAGACATTACGTATTTATATACAAATATACAGACAACATACTAACATAACTTGCAATACATTTGGGTAACACACGTCACAATGAGAGCGAGTGAGAGGGGTGCGTGCCTCTCACTCGCTCTCATTATCACGCGCATAACGTGAGCGGAGCGTAACGCAGTTTCTTGAAGTGTCACCCGGCAAACCAATTTATAAGACGTTGTCACGTCAAAAAGTTGCTTATATTAATTGTTAAATCAATATTACTTATTAAAACAAAATTTCAGCTAGAATTGTATTTGACTGATGAATATAAAAATAATATGAGGAACATATAATCATCCGCATCATAGCAGTCCTCCCTGAGAAGGCTATTATGGAACTGCGCGTAATGCTTGAACAGCGCAAGGGTCCGTTGACTTGTCCCTTGACTCAGTGATCAGTCACAGCTGGCAGAATGACAGCATATCACGCTGTAGCCTCATACTGCACAGCAATTATGAGCCGCAAAGAGGCCGATGAGCGCACTAGAGAGTCCTAAAACGAGACTCCAAGGTAAACCGAAAACCCGAAAACAACGTCCCAGGCGATAATGAAGCGCTGCTCTTATACCTGCGCTACATAGTTATGTAATCCTTAAGGAGGTCCTTAGAAAGCCCGGTTTCAAGGCCGACAAAGCACAGATGCGTGTCTTAGCTCCAAAGGGGTTTGTGAGGCCGCGAATGTAGCTGCTGCAGACTGGGTACCGTGATGACACTAAATGCACCTCCAGGCGTAAAATCCAATCGTATGGATTGCTATAGTTTAGTTCTAGTAGGTAGGTGCTGGTTGTCCTTGTCCGTCGCAATTATGTATTTCCATTCTCTTCTCTCTATGGGGGGAATGAAATGTCAGTGTGAGACCTTGAGAAAAAGTGAATTTTGCATAATTTCCGCGCTAAATAGGTATTGTGGCAACGACAGAGCGTAGCTTTGCAGCGGATATGCTGCTGCCCATCTCCATGCTGTTGCATTAAGGCTACGCTGTTAACCACTATTTCTCTGTTTTGATTAGTCGCCTCTTCAGACACCTAATACAGGAGGTTCTGGTACTTTGCTGGTACCTCACAGTACAGATTTTGCTTTTTATGTAGATTAAACTAAAGAAAGTGTAGCTATTACTATTACTTGATCCATTCACTGACTACCAGGTGTTCACGCGTTTACCGTGTGAAAGTCGGAGGTATATAAAAAAATTGTTAAATTTGTATTTGGTAAAAATAAAACTGTTATTTTGACTGAAAAAGAACGGTTAAATTTTTATACATTTTAGTTTTAATATTGATAATATACAAAGAAAGTTTAATAGTAATAATTATAAATTCACATGATATCTTATACGTTGACTTGTCTACAAGATAAGTAGTTTAAAGCATTTGTATAACGGATATAAACAGACGAATTACAAATATAATACTTAAATAACATGTTTTTTTTTCTGTATCTTGGCACATAAAAAACACATATTAATCAAATATATTTGTAATGACATAACATCCGAATCGTAAGTTAGTTTTTCTTATAATATCAGCCAATGATATAATCTTACCATTTTCTATGCGAGGTATTTTCTTTATATCTCATCTTTGAATACTGCTTATTGCGCGAAAATGCGAAAATGTCTTCATCGTTCTGTGATAGAAAAGTAAACTGTGCAAAAATCGTGCCGATTCCTTAAGAGAGTAATAAAAATTATGGAACATGATTTTGTGACACTAAGTAGCCTGTGTGTTATGAGAATATCAAAAAATACCGGAGCCAATTTCGTTCAGATTCGATCAGCTGTAAAAATGACAAGCAAAACAATAATAAACTTTTTTTATACCTCTTAAATTTGTAAACCTAACAATAATAGTATAAATAGTTAAAACTATAGAATTAACGGCCTTATCGCATAGATATCTCTTTTAGGCAGTCTGTAAAATGTGTAGAAAACACATGAGTATTTAAGATTTTATAAAAATAACACACTAAAAACTGTAATGCAATGTTCCATTATATCATCACAATAGGCCTTAGAAGTCCACTGCTGGACAAGGGCCTTCCCAAGAAGGGTGGAATTTTGCCCAAAATTGCCACGCTGAGCAAGCGTGTTGGCAATCGCAGATCGCAGCTTTCGCGACGAGAATGCTGCTTGGCCATCCCCACCTTGTGCACATGAGCTTGTGCACCTGTATCGGATGGATATACCGTCATCTGTCGGTTCTAGTACCTTAGTCGCCTCTTACCTCACCTGGTATAAGAGGAAGTACTATTCTAGTCTACCGTTACCCCACGGCTAATTTTGTTGTATACAGTACAGGTAACAATATGTTTTCTCATAAATAAGTGAATTGGACAGAGGGAATACGTTTTAGAATCGGTATAATCATAGCTATAGATCCTCTTTTTCAAATTTATTTTTAAATATATATACATCTAACCATAAAAACGTTGGTATCTATAATATTAGTAGGAAAAAGCAGCATTTTAGTACAAGCCGCAAGCTTATAACCACTCTTAGATCTATAGTTAATGACTCAATTACCACAGAATTAATCTTGCTCCGTTCATTTTCTGGCAACGTTTTAGGTGCCCGCTTCACACATGGCTCAGACAGAAGAGCGTCGTAACTTATGGCTGCTATCCAATTCCCTTTAATAACTCCTGGTTCCTGGATGAATCCTGTGCAGCTAACGAGCCGTTCGCCTTTTGTATTTCTATTCTATTGTGCGTTGTTGATATTTAGCTAAGTACGGGGGGACATTAAAAGGGGAGCAAATTATTATGTGCTCCCATTTATTTTGGGATGTTTCGCTAACGGGCCATTGTTGGAAAATTTCTTTAGGCGGCTGTAGCTTGATATTATTTTTTAAAATAGGCTTTACCACGCGATTATTATTATTATTTAAGGATTTACGCAGTCAATGTAATACGCGAAAAAAATACTTATAATGTGGTTCTATTTAAAATAAAAATAATATTCCGTTCCAAAGTCGCAACGGTATATAATTTTTTTAAGTTAATTTAAATAGATTTCAGAGTCAGAGTTGTTGATAGTCATTGATTTTGATACTAATATAAATACATTTCTGCTCTGGTTAAACACAAAACTTGCTATCATAAAAGTATGTTTGAACCAAAGTTAATTATAACTATCATTAATAAATTTAATAAGAATACATCTAGTTCATTTTCTTGTTTTGTCAGATTTGAAAATAAAAAAACATGTTTTTAAGCTGTGAAAAGTAGTTTGTACACTTATTTGTTTAAATCAACGGCGGCGATAGCATCAGCTTAAAAGTACTTTAAATCTAGTGCTTTGAGGTATTGAACAAAGAATTATCTAAAGGAATCTCGTACATACACCCCGGACGGTCTTCAGGTTTAAAAGAAAATTATATACAAAAAGATAAGTAGGATTTATTCTGTAAGACCAATATTTCTCTTAAGTTAAAGTCATAAACCACATACTTAAGAACATTCAAGCTTAATGGGAAGGTCATTTACATTAGTTCGAAGAATTTACTCCTGATCAAACCTGAAGACAGTTGACAGGCTTATCGCTGGCTTCCAGCCGCGTAATAGCAAAACATAATAAGCCCCACCTCTAGCAAATATTTGCGACTACGCCACCGGTATCTGCACTCTAGTATGATCTGAATATTTCATGCGAAATATCTGTGTTACTGTTTGTACTTTGGCGACTGTATTTTGACGTCCCTGTTCTTTTTGGTTAGATTTCCTCATTATTCTAGCGAAAATATATTTAATAATTCTCTGAAATTATCAAGCATTATATATCGGTTTCAATGTACAAAAATAATTAGAAAAGGCATAATGGCAGTGTTTTTTCAAATAAAAAACACTTTTCTACATTTTACCGCGTCCGTTCTCAAGAGTGACAAAGATGTTATGTCAGATGTATATAATGACTACTTCTACTAAGTTCGATATTTAAATTTCATCATTTCTATTCATAAAGGCCAATTGTGTTTTATGATGTTGGCCTTTATTGATCTAATAAATGAAATTGAGGTGTTTTCTTATTTTCAATAGCCTTTTCAATATTATATATTATTATATGTAAAATAAATCCCTATTAATACCTTTTCTGTTTAACCAGCAGAAATTTCTTATGAAAATAAAGTAAGAATTTTGCTCGGAACAAAAGTACCAGCAACATTTTGGCGTTTGACATAACTGTCGGTCGTTTGACAGGAGACAGGTGAAATGCGCGCTGCAAATATTGCTAAAGTTCGAAGATTTAAAACAGGTGCACATTCAGAATTGTATATTTTTTTATTAATTATACCGATTCGATAACCATATTTAAATATGAGACCGGATATGTTAGATCAATTGCATAATTATCCAAGCCAGTTATATAATTGTCTTGCCGTCTTAAAAAATAATACAGATTTAAAAATGTAGATAGGATCATGCTAGTTATGGGCAAATGAATATGGTAATATAATGATTCCATGAACAATGTCATATTATAAAATAAAATTCCGTAGACCGTCTTTCGTTAGAACACTGTTAACACTTTGCATACCTACAAAAGTTTGGGAGTAAAATTAATTTGAGCCGTGAAGTACCGGTAGATAAGAATAGTACCTCATTATGTACCAGGTATCGTCACTGGCGACTAAAGTACCGGAACCGACAGATGGCGGTATATACATCCGAAACAGCACAACTTAAATGCTGGAATGTGGGAATGTGCAGTAGTATCTTCGTCGCGAAGTTGTGTTCTGCGATTGCTTCCACTCCTGCCAAGCGCGGCAATTATAGGTAAAAATTCCCCTATTTTAGGGAAGCAAAGGTCCAACAGTGGACTATAGAAAGTCCACTGTTGGACTTGCCTGATTTGATGATAAAATGAAAATTTTAAAATAATGTTGCTATGCGGTATCAGCAGTACATTCGAGAATATAATATTTGATAAGTACTAATCAAACCTGCTGGTCCTAAATTGCAATATCGTAATAAAACTACTTTCGTTTTAATTATGGGTCATCATCTTCATCATATCAGCCATTGGAAGTCCACTGTTGGACATAGACATTTTGCCTATACCTGCCCATACCATATCTGGGCAAGCGTGGTGGTAACGCAGAGCGTAGCTTTCGCAACGGGGATGCTGCTGCTTATGCAATGGAATGCCCGCCCTGTGCAATGGAGCTACACTGTTCCAGATATCGATCTGGATACCAGATACCGCCAATTGTCGGTTCTGATACCTTAGTCGTTTCTTACGACACCTGGTCCAGGGGAGGTTCTATTCTACTCTGCTGGTATAATACGGCCATTTATAGGTATCGTAATCGTAATAAAATCGGTGGTACTGGAAGAGCAGAATAGTATCTCCCCTTGTACCAAGTGTCAAACGAGGCGACTGAGGTACCAGAACCGACAGAAGGCGGTAACTTCATCCAAAGCGCTGTAGCTTAAATACAACAGAGCGGGTATGGGCAGCAGCAATCCCGTCGCAAAGCATCGCTCTGCGTTAGCCACCACGCTTGCCCAGCGCGGCAATTATGGGCAAATCTCCCTTTTCTTAGGGAGGCCTATGTTCAGCAGCTTTACGATTTTACGACTGGTATGATGAACCGTAATAGTACATTCAGAATTTAAAACGCTGTTTATATTAAATTTTCACATTTTTTCACACGACTTCTTTTGACTATTTTGAGAACGGTTGCCGCAACCTTGAAACGGAGAGACGACCACCCAAAATCCCCAACAACACAGAACTTAATTCATAAATCAACTGACAGATCCCACTATCCCGGCTCACAATCATAAAGTAATTAAGGCATTACCGGGGCAACCCCGCATCCGGGGTTCTATCGATAACTCAACATTTCCGTATATACCTAGACTATGATACTGTTCCGAGAATTTTGCATATTTACGTAGTAGTAACTTGAGAAGTACAAAATTGAGAATTGACATTTTTAAGTGTGGATTAACAGATATACGTATTAATAACCGTAAAAAGCAATAAAATATTTTGACTCAACAGATTAAAGTTTTACTACCTGACCCCACAGACGGTATCCTGTATTAAGGATGACTATTTAATTAATATTGTAAAATTCAGAAAAAATAGTGTATTTATTATTATAATGCTTTATGATACACAATATTCTTAGTTTTTTTTCTTGCTCGTATTAAAATAGCTTTGTTGGTATTCCGACACAGATTATATGATTGTTAAGAATTCTTAAATTTTATAATTTTCCGTGCAAAATTTTGATTTTTTTCGTTCATAGGATACCTCCTGACAATAACAAACATACTATACTTACTGCGACTTTATACATACGTCAAATTATATTTTCTTTGTTATCTATATTATTGTTCATTTTTAAAACAATTTGAAGTTTACGAGTAAGTAACAAGCAACCAGTTCGCAAGAACACAGGATGATTTAAACTAACGCGGGCCAAAAAAGACTCACTGTATACAGGATTCTGGCATTAGCACGGCTGTGTCAGCACAATCGATTTCTCAATAATCGAATTGCGAGTGATGCGAATCGCGATAGCACAAAAAATCGATTGTCGCCAACCCTGAGGTATCTGGCGATGTTCCTAATATGAATTTCGTGGTTTTTTTGCGGTCTATCTTGTAATGTATCCTTGTTTCTTTTTTATTTGACCAGATCGATTAACAAGCATACTATCGTGATAGTAAATGTCATGTGTTATATCACAAGGATATCATTAGCACGTAGCCTATGTTATGACTTGAAGCTATTATGTCACTACCGTAGTCATTTTATTGCTTGTCTCACTATTTAAATCGGAACACAGCAATGCGAATACTGCTATTTGGCGGTAGAAATAGGTGAGAGTAAGGTACTTTTTATATAAGGTCTATCATGGGATAGACCTTATATAAAAAGTACCTTGTAATGTTTTCGTTATACGGTTTTAGCTATACAGCTTGTTATATAGTTATGTTATAAAGGTTACGGTTACCATACCGTAAACATAACCTTTTGCATATAACATACAAATAAAGGTACCAATATAGATTAGGTACGCAAATATACATTTTATACCTCATAATACCTTATTAAATTTGCCGATAAGCTGATATAAAAACGATGCTATAAAATGAAGAGTCTATTTTAATAAAATATCTATTATTGACATTACACTTGGGATATATTCACGAAGTTATTTATATTTATTAAGATATTTAGCGTTATTTCAAAATCATAATATTGTGTACAAAGGTTTCACAGATACAGCATTATATAAAAAATAAAGCAAAAGAAAACAAAATCTAAACAATTTAAAAACATTTAACGTTTGTGTGATAGACAACTAATAGACCTAGAGTGACAGACAACTGACAATTTAACGCAAGAAAAAAAACCAGAAACAAACGACGAACAAAAAAATAAAAAAAATAAATAAACCGAGTTTTAAAGCAGTTTAAAAAGTAATTTTATTATGAGTGCGTAGTGAACGCATAAATGTTAGAAAATATTAAACAAAGCAAAGGTTATACTTAAAAAGAACACCAAACTCTTGCTTCTCATTTTATACACATCAAAGTGTTGTTTGCTGACTTTTAGAAAAATCACTGAAATGAAATCCTCGTTTATTTTTTGATGAACACAGGCAGAGCCATTTATTTTTCATATCCATATTAAGATTGAAAATGCAATTTTGGACTGCCTGTTAGGTCTTTTTAAAAACGATTTGAAAATTGAATACCTAGGTTTTGCCACATGTTTTATCTAATTGGGGTGTGTTAATCTGTATAGTACTTGTCAATTAACAATTAGGTTTTTTCTATCTACCTGTATGTTATGTTTTACGGCTTATCCAGTAAACCGAATGTTATAAATTTGACATGCTCATAGCTAGAACGTACGGGAACGACCTAACCTACTTATAATCCCTGCTAATATTTTAAATACGAAAGTAACTCTGTCTGTCTGTTATGCTTTCCCGCTTAAATCTCTCAAAAGATTTTTATGAAATTTGGGAAAGATAATTTTTAGACCCTGAGAAAGGAGAAAGGCTTTTAATTCGAAATAAGGGTTGTAAGGGGTCGAAAGGGGAATGAAAAGTTGTATGGAAGTATTACTATTTTTAGAGCCAGAAACTTGAAACTTATTGTTCGGGCCATAGATTCGCTATAAATAAACATGACAGTCAAAGTTTATATAAGTTAAGATAAAGAGACGAGGGCACAGCTAGTCTAAAATAAAATTACCCTGGATGCGATTTATCGGCTATGTTGCGAGTTCTTTGCAACATAGCCGATAAAAAATAAGATAAATAAAAAAATATAAATAAAATCTATAGTACTAATATATCGTGTTTAAATTTTCTCTTGTAATAACCTTTATGTGGCTGTAATTTTAAGCTTAGCTTAAATCATACACACCAACGAGAACGTCAAACAACTTTATAAAAACCGGCGCTAAATAAATACGTTATTAAAGAACGCAGCTGCACGACTAATGTTCGTACTACATAGATCTGCTAAGGCTTTAAGAGGCAAACTGGAAATGGAACAAAAAGAAGTATATCTCATTAGTGCAGATGGCCCCGCACTACTCAAGGAGAT